>CM053026.1:742136082-743336082 GCA_028564925.1 Lithobates sylvaticus | reverse complement strand
AAGCAAAAGAGAAATCTTCACTGCCCTGCAGTCCATCGGGTAAATATAGCCTCCAGAGCCAGGAAAGAAACTAGCTCAGTGAAAAGCATTAAAGCAGTTTCACCTACAGCTGCAGGACGAGGACAGTGTGAGTACCTCTACACCCCAGAGCCTACAAGGGAGAAGGCTGCTAGGTTCTATATCCAACCAGTTCTAAAACTGGTGCTAAATGCTAAAAAAACAAGTCTGTTCTGGAATCCATTTTGTTTTACTGGGCTGCCTTAACCCAACGCACAGTAACGTGCCACATAAAGTATCTTAACTCACTGCAATGAAGTAAATTGTCTCTAAGAGTCTTTTCTTCTGGCAGTTAATTCAGTCTGCTGCAATCATTCTGCTCACTTGGCTTAGCTCTTCTGATCCACCAGTCTTTTTAACCACTTGCTGACCGCTGCACACCGATATACGTTGGCACAATGGCAGCGGTGGGCAAATGGGCTTACCTGTACATCCCCTTTAATTGGTGGGGCCAGCGGGCGCGCACCCGCCACGTACAGCATGACCGTGCCCTGCGGGACCCGATCGTGTCACGGAGCCGCAGAACGAGGAGATGCCTATGTAACCAAGGCATTTCCCCGTTCTGCCTTGTGACATGACAGAGATCACTGCTCCCTGTCATCTGGAGCAGTGATCACTGTCATGTGAGTGGAAGCTCATTCCCCCCCACAGTTACAATCACTCCCTAGGACACACTTAACCCCTTAATCAACCCCTAGTGTTTAACCCCTTCCCTGCCAGTGTCATTTACACAGTAATCAATGCATTTTTATAGCACTGATCGCTGTATAAATGACAACGGTCCCAAAATAGTGTCAAAAGTGTCCGATGTGTCCGCCATAATGTCACGATAAAAATCGCAGATCGCCGCCATTACTAATAAAAAAAATTAATAATAAAAAATTATAATAATAAATTGGCCCTTTACCTCGATCGGTGATCAGATGAGTCCCAAGGACTCGCCAATAACAGAACGCGTTGCCCCAGCTCAGCCCTGCCAGTGCGACAATGGGAGGACGTCAATGTACGCCCTCCTGGCAAAGGAAGCCTGCGCTGTAGCAGTGATGTAAGTAACTGAGTTAAAATAAACTGAGTTACCTAACGCAGTTACTTTAGAGGGTAACGAGTAATCTAACTGATTACTTTTCCCCTCATGGTAACTCAGTTCCCATTACTTTGGCTTAGTTACCCCCAATTACATCTACCGCCACTAGATGGCAGTAGTGTAATTCTGGTGTCCTCCTGAAAAAGTTCCCCCGCCGGATAAGGACCCCCTGTACTGCGCAGGCGCAGGTCTTGCGCAGTACGAAGGACTACGGAGCTTCCGAAAATAGCCAAACCTAAACAGCTCTGAGTGAACTCTACACCGCGCAAGCGCAGTTAACATGTAATTGTATGAGGCGATGCCGCACGCCCCTGATGCTCGTGCTACTCTGCAAGGGGCGTCTATCGTGTAAGTAAGGGGCGGGTCTAGTATTACTGTAACCAAGGGGCGCATTTATTATTATTGTTATATATCGAGCTCTGCCCATTAATTTAACATTCGCCCTCTTCTGTAGCCATCCGCCCCTTACACGATATAATAATAATAGACCCGCCCCTTGCTTACACGATATAACAGAACTGCCCCTTAGTTAGAGTAATAATAGAGCAGCCCCTTGGTTACACGACATATAACAATAATAATAATAAATGTGCCCCTTGCTTACAGTAATACTAGACCCGCCCCTTAGTTACACGTATAGAATATTTTAAAAAAAAGTCAGTTACTTTGCTGCGTAACTAATTACTTTTCCAATGGAGTAACTGAGTTACTAACGCAATTACTTTTTGGGAGAAGTAATTTGTAACTTAACTAATTACTTTTTAAAGTAAGATGACCAACACTGCGCTGTAGTCATCTTCTGGCTATAGTGTGGGCACCAAGTGGTTAGACTGCCATGGAGATTTGAGCTCTCTGTAGTGGGTTCATATTTAGCAGGTGACCATACTGGCCAGACCAGACCAAGGTCTAAAGGGGTTGAGCCAATGCATAAAATGGTGCTTGAAACAGAATAATGGGTAAACTGAGTCCACTTTAAAGCCAATACATGGCTTTAAAAACTGCACTGTAAGCCAAGGCATGTGAAAGACACATGGATACAACCCATGTGATATTGTGCAAATTAAACTTATGAGCTTATGTTACTTTTTCGCTGCTCTGTCACCTTTTTTTTTAAGCAATGTGAGGGCTCGCTGCCAGCACCAGTTTGCCAACTCCCGTCATCTTATCTCTATTTACGCAGTGCATTACACGCGTTATTGTATGGTGGAACAGAAGTCTGGCAATATTTGGATAGCAATAAGATTTACACGGACAGACACTGAACAGCTAGCAAAAGATTCATAAGAAGAAATCCTATTTGGTTTGATGTCATATTTAATCACCCCTTATGTGCTGATATAAGTAAATGGCTCATTACTCCGCAGATATCTGCCTCTCCATAGCCGTTCTCTTCATCTCCTTTTAGTTATCATGAAGTGTGGTGGATTATTGACTTTCAAGAGTATCTCCACTCTCCACAGCAATTTAGTACCTTTCACTGGCTGTCAGCCCTGGAACAAAACGCTAAAAACCTGTAATTTCAGACATAAACATGCTGTGCTCTTAAAAAAGAATTGCATTTCACATTTAAAGGGAATTGTTACCTCTTGGAACTGAAATACAATTAATGAGTGATTGATAAAAAAAAAACAAAAAAAACTCAGTAAGCAAGAACATATATATTTTTTTAAGAACAGATGAAGTCTGGCTAAATTATTGTTATTATGGGCTGTCGGTTTAAAAATAAGTGGGGCCGGCACTTGTCGGTGTCAAAAAGAGCAATATTTAAGGCAGGTAGGTAGAAATGAGGGAATAACTAAAACCACCTGTAAGGCATCGTCATGGCAACTTGTGAGGAGGAGGGTGCACTTCTCTTAGTTCCCACTAGGGGTCCCTGCTTTCTTTTCTATTTAGGGGTATATATAGAAAGAGAGCAGGGGAGTAGAGAAGAGAGGGAGGACAAGTAGTTTTCAGTCTTAACTCTGTCCGAGCGTGTGGGCCAAATCACAGATCATTATAGACTGGTCTTCCCCAATTTGGGGAACGCTGTATGTTCTTTCCCGGGTGGGTCCCACCAGGGTGGCTGACATTACTTTTTGAGGAATACTATATGTTCTTTTCCCAAGTGGGCTCCAAGCCGGCAAGATCCAAGAGGCATTCCCTATAAGACATGTACAGGTCAGAACATTTATTTAGCTTCATTTTGGATGCATTGGTTGTGAGGAAGAGGTCCTTGTCCTCGTCAACATGGGGACAAGGCTCTTTGGGGGGAGTTCCTCTCCCCCAAAGCACCCCCCCCCCTCTGTTAAGGGTATGTGGCCTGGTATGGTTCAGGAGGGGGGCTGGGGGTTGGGTTCTCGATTATCTTCCCCCTTTCCTGGCCTGCTTGGCTACATGCTCGGATAAGGGTCTTATATGGATTCTAGTGTGGAGTTCCTCTCAAAATCCATACCAGACCTGAAGGACTTGGTATTGATGGGGGGGGGGCACACTGTTTTCTGCTGTCAGTGGGGAATCCTGCTGACAGAAGATGAGTGTTGGTTGTTAAGGACGTGGGTGCTGCCGGCTCCCTAAAGCTTAGCTCCACCCAAGCTGCACTTGTCTGCCTCCCCCCCCTCTGCTGCCACATTTGGTAGGGAGGGGCAGATACCTGGTTTTGACAGTTTGTCGTGGCAAAGTGAGCCGTAAGTTTGCCACCCCCTCCTTCCCCCCGCAGCCGGCCCATTCGCAAAGTGCAGTGCAATTCCCACATGAGCAGTAGGAAACCGGCCTTGAAGCCGCAAAGCTTCACTGCTGGTTTCCCTTAGCCAAGATAGCGGCGCAAGCGCCGGAGAGCTGGTACAAGCATCTGCTCTGGGGCGAGGACACCGCTGGATAGCTGTACAGGTAAGTGCCTTAATAGTAAAATTCAGCAGCTACATTCCTTATGGAATCCTCTGACTTTGTGTCTACTGGTAATTAAATTGGAATTTCATTGAAAACATTTTTTTTCCTTTCATTAGTGGTGGTGGTGGTGGAAACTCTGTTAACAGACTGGGTAGAAATACTGCAATGATAAAAAGAAAAAGAAGAAGAAAGGCAAGCACTAGCAAGAGCAGTAGTGTAGTAGGTTAAAGAGGAACTGCAGTCTTCTCACATAATTTGTAATATAAACATCTTAGCCATTCTGAAGCTTCCCTCCAACCACTTTGCATATTATTTTATATATACTGTGATTTTGTACTTGCCAAATATGCTGCAGAAATCTCCCTCCGCTGAGTCTGGCTGCAGCCATTTTAACTGTGGGCAGCTGAAGCTGCTGCCTGTTCCACTTCCTGCATTTACACACACACAGAGGCACACCTCCAGCTCTGCAGCCTTGCAGCTCTCATTGGTCCTCTTATGACTTTTAGCTTTTAGATTTAGTAGGGATTTCATAGCAATTGTGTAAGTAATATTGTGTTTTTGAGTCCTTTTTAGTATATTTGTCTTAAAAATATATTTTTTGGATAAAGTTTGCACAACTATGCCGAGGTCTACAAAATCTGTAGCACCATCTTTTTATTCTAAACGTTTAGATAATGTAAGGTTTGGTGTTGTTTACAAACTCTGAAATGTAAG
This sequence comes from Lithobates sylvaticus, assembly GCA_028564925.1. Taxonomy (NCBI): domain Eukaryota; kingdom Metazoa; phylum Chordata; class Amphibia; order Anura; family Ranidae; genus Lithobates; species Lithobates sylvaticus. The sequence continues at coordinate 743,331,362 of CM053026.1, read as the reverse complement.
TGAAAAATAAAAAAAAATTGAAAATAAGTGAAAAGTAGCAAAAAGGGTTTGAGCACCAGTAAAGAGCAGGGCCTGGAAGCAAAATAGTTTAAGGCCCCTTTCACATGGATGGACCGTTCAGATCCGCCTGTCAGTTTTGACGGCGGATCTGAACGGGCGCTCCATGTTAGTCTATGGAGCGTCGGATGTCAGCGGAGACATGTCCGCTGACATCCGACCCGGTCCGATCCGCCAAAAGCAGACGTATGGCTCTACGTCCAGATCCGTTGCTGGCGGATCGGATCGGGTGAGATCTGATGAAAATGGACACACTGTCCGATCTCTCCATTGTGACCAGCGGCGCTCGCAAGCCCCTCCCCGCTCAGTGAGCAGAGAGGGACTTGTCATCTGCCGGTTCAGCGGAGATCAACGGAGAGATCCCCCGCTGAGCCGGCGGACAGAGGCGGGCTCCGTGGAAGCGGAGTCCGCCTCGTCTGAAAGGGGCCTAAGCCAAAAATTCAAACATCTTATGCCGTGTACACACGACATTCTGACAACAAAATCCTTGATTTATTTCCGACGGATGTTGGCTTAAACTTGTCTTGCATACACACGGTAACACAAATGTTGTCGGAAATTTCGAACGTCAAGAACGCAGTGACGTACAACAGATACGACGAGCCAAGAAAAGTTCAATAGCCAGTGCGGGTCTTCTGCTTGATTCCGAGCATGCGTGTTTTTTACGAGAACGGGTTTTGTTGTCGGAAAATTTGAGAACCAACTGAAATTCCAACAGCAAATGTCCGATGGAGCCTACACACGGTCGGGAATTTTTCTGACCGTGTGTACGCAGCATTATAATGACCTAATACAAGTCCAGACTTTAATCCAAATGAGAATCCTGAAAAGTTCTAACAATTATTTATTCAGGCTGACAAGGCTGAAGCATTTTTATCAAGAGCCATTTAGAAAAAAAACAGGTTTCAGATGTGCAAAGTTGTTAAAAACTGAAAAAAGCCAGTTGAATTATTATATTTTTATGTATGTAACACTTGCCTCCTAATGCCGCGTGCACACGAGCGGATTTTCCGTCAGAAAAATCTTGGATGGTTTTTCCGACAGAATTCCGCTCAAGCTTGGCTTGCATACACACGGTCACACAAAAGTTCGTTGAACTTTCGACTGTCAAGAACACAGTGACGTACAACACTACGACAAGCCACGAAAATTAAGTTCAATGCTTCCGAGCATGCGTCGAATTGTTTCCGAGCATGCGTAGGAATTTTGCACGTTGGAAAACATTTTCTGTCGGAAAAATTGAGAACATGCTCTCAATCTTTTGCTGGCAGAAATTCCGCCAGCAAAAGTCCGATGGAGCATACACACGGTCACATTTTCCGACCAAAAGCTCACATCGGTCTTTTGCTGGTGGAATTTCCAATCGTGTGTACGTGGCATTAGATGTACTGATGATATTACCGTTTGCAGTTTGCATTATTTAGGATAACGCGATCAAGCTCTTATCTGCTTTTGTGTGGTATGAATTCTATGTGAGTTTTCAATAAAGAGTTCCAGTTTGCACCTAAGCTAGTGTCGTCTAGTTCTTGGGTGCAATTCTCAGCTATAATAACTGGTTGCTGGTTCCAGAGTGGAAGAAGCTGTATTTTGGCGGAGGCACCCAGGTTGGGTGCCAGGCAGTCCATCACAACTGGTATGTATCAATGGGGCTGATTTACTAACGGTTTGTGCCATGAGTTGCGGTGCACAGCAATGCGCAATGGCCATTTTCGTATATTTACAAAACATTTGCGCCTGTAACACAGCGGTATTTCCCATTTACTATTATCTTGCCGGAGCGCGGGAGGTGGCGATCAGTGTGCCGCTATAGACTTGGTACACAGCATCTTCAACTCGGGATTAAAAGAAGCTGGAAGTGCCAATATTATGGGGGTGATGTGAGGAAGTATAGCTATCCAAGTAACAAATATGCCCAAAATAGACTCCCAATGTTGAGGGCATGTGGCCTGGTACGGTTCAGGAGGGGGGGTGCTCTCTCGTTCCCCCCTCTTTTCCTGCAGCCTGCCAGGTTGCGTGCTCGGATAAGGTTCTGGTATGGATTTTGAGGGGGACCCCCACGCCATTTTTTTTTTGATGCGGGTTCCCCTTAATATCCATACCAGACCTGAAAGGCCTGGTATGCTCTTGGAGGGGAACCCATCCTGGCCTGGGGGCGACTTAAATCATGTTGTAAGACGCCCCAAGTCGTGTTGTAAAGTCGCCCCAAGTCGTGTTGTAAGTCGCCACAAGTTGCGCTGGAAGTCATGTTGCCCCTGTGTGAATGGTCTGTTATGCAGTGTACACACGGTCGAAATTTCGATGGAAACAGTCCAATGGGAGCTTTTCATCGGATTTTCCGACCGTGTGTATGCCCAATGGTCTTTTTCTGTCGGAATTTCCGACGGACTTTGAATTGAGAACTTGTTCTCAATTTTTCAGACGAAAAACCTTTCTATCGGATTTTACGATCGTGTGTATGCAATTCCGACACGCAAAATTCCGACGCATGCTCGTAAACAATTCGACGCATGCTCGAAAGCATTAAACTTCCCTTTTATAGTGCTTTTGAATGTTTTTTTTGCCGCTGTGTTATTGACCATCGGAATTTGGTGTGATCGTGTGTAGGCAACACAGCTTGAGCGGAATTCCGTCGGAATTCCGTCGGAAAAACCGTCAGAGTTTTTTCCGACGAGAATTCCGATCGTGTGTACGCGGCATTAATGATAACGGCGTGTGCTATTATCAATGGCATATTATTATCGCGGTGCGTCGGCATATTATGTGTTGCGCTTATTCGTGCGCCGGTTCATACGCTCAATTAATAATTTATCTGGTACACCAATTAAGGTCTGGACCGATGCAGCACATACATCTTAGTAAATCAGCCCCAATGTGTTGAGGGAGCAGAGCTTTCAACAGAATCTGTCACTTAGTCCTGATTGGTGGACAGTAGACCATCATATTTTAGAATAGGATATTTTAAAAGAAAAAAAAACAGATGGCATTCATATTATAAATTTGTTTGCCCCATGTTTAGCCCATGTTATGAAAATGTAGAAAAACCCATTTGAGGTAATTTACTGTAGGAAACTATTTGCATCAGTAACTAACAAGAAAACAAGAAAGGTAAATTACATGGAACTTTATTTTGCAAGTAATATACTGTACATCACATTCCTTATAGAAAAAGAAATATATTTACTTCATCGAGAGTTGTAAAAAGGTCGGCCCTGTCACGGATAGCTGTTATTTTTATTTCTTTCGCTGTAGATTTGTCTCTCTTAAAAAACGAACGGCGCAGTTACTAAAAAACTCAGCTATCAGCCATGAACAAGTCGAGTGAATTGCAGGTGAACGACTACATTGATTTTCAAATGAAAAGAGAAATTTGCATTCCCATTTACGTGTCAGTTGATATGAAATACTGTTGAGCTGCTGCACTGATAAAAATCTCAATGCTGCAATGCTCATTCACAGCCAATAAAAAAAAAAAGATATGCCTTTGAAATCATGAAGCTACAGACTATATTTCTCCCCTTGTCACACTTTGTCTTATTTATCTGAGGTTTTCAGCTGGAATGACATATAAATTAAATAAAATATCCTTACATACTTTTATACATTTTTATAGTTTTTTAGGCTGCTGTTGAAATGGTGGGTTTATTATCAAGACTGTTGACAGTATCGCTAGATTTCTAGAATACTTTGGTGGGTGTATTTGGGGTACCCTGCATAGAGTTTGTGCACTCTGTAAGCCCCCTTACACACGGTCGGAAATTCCAACCACAAAATCCGTCGGATTTTTTCTGACGGATTTTGTCCGACACTGGTGTTGCATACACACGGTCGGACAAAGTTGGCGGAAAATTCGATCATTCTGAATGTGGTGAAGTTTCTTGTATACGACGGAACTACGTAGAGGCTAGTAGCCAATAGCTAGTAATTTGATCTGAGCATGCGTGGCACTTTGTCCGTTGGAATTCTTGACACACGATCGGAAAAAGTCTGATCGGATTTTGTTGTCGGAAAATTTGAGAGCAGAATCTCAAATTTTTTCCGTCGGAAATGACGACGGAAAAAGTCCGGTGGAGCCCACACGGGCGGATTTTCCGACAACATGGTCCGATCGGACATTTTCCGTCTTAATTTTCGACTTAGGCTTCCTATGGTAGCTTTAAAGTAGAACTATAGGGAAAACTTTTGTTTTAATTTTTTCCATCTTTGCCTCATTGGGGAGATTTTCCTTTATTTCTTGTGCCAAAGCTACATAGTTAGATAATTAGTCTGGTTAAAAAAAGGCACAAGTCCATCTAGTTCAACCAATAAAAGCCAACAGCCAAAACGAGAATTGAGAGGAAGTTTAAACAAATTAAGGTAATCTCTTGGGGACCACCAGGTCACCAGAACTAGCGACCCATTGGCAATATTTCCTCTCTGTTACTTCTCCGGGGACAGCCCAAAATGTGGGATTTTCTTCAATGTATCATATACCTGGAAGCAGAGCCTGAAATGATGAGGAAGGCCTCTCTTACACCTCAGACTCAGGGCCCCTGGTAGTGTGAACAGAAGGCACAGGAGTGCAGAGTGGCATGAGCGCCTGTAGGTCTTGCCAGTAGCAGAGCGGCATCCACACCAGGCAGGAGAGGTCATCAGTAGTCTTCAGTGAAGCAGGCAGGCTGGTAGACAGCTGGAGGATGGCAGACTGGGGCAGGCTGGTACTAGCGACAGCGGGCAAGTGAGGCATGCACTAGTAGCAGACTGCAGAACAGGAGGCACAGCAGGATGTGTCAGGAAGCAGAGTCAGGCAAGCTGGGTTATATACTGGCAGGACAGATCAAGTACAGAGGAGATGGCCATAGCGTGGTCTGGTTACAAGCCGGGTCAGGAGCCAATCAGTGGAATAGAAGCCAATGGAGAAGACAGAAGTGGAGGTCAAGGACAAGCCAGGGTCAGTGCAGGTGGAGTTCAGAGAGCCGGGTCAGTAACTGGAATCAGGATACAGGATAACAGGAACACGGGATACAGGGGAGGCTGAAAGACAAGGCAGCACTGATCCTGAGCACTGGCCATGTTTAAATAGCCCATTTGGCACCAACATCTGTCACAGGTGCACGAGAATGTGTGACGGCTCGTGTGCGCTCACTAGTATGCACATGCGCATATGCATTAGCCAGTGCCCAATTCTTGCAAGCACAAAAGGGAACATGATTTAGCCTGTACACAGAAGGCCTTTCCTTACACATTGATAATGGTAAACAGGACAAATAGAGAGGGTGAATCTCTCTAATGGGGAACACAGACAGCAATAAACACTGACAGGTGTTCTAATCCCTCTCCAATCTATCCAAAACTAAAAAAAAAAAAGTCCAGAATTATAAAGCACTGTTATTTTCTACCGCTAATCATTGCAGGGACTGAGAGAGCTGACCCATGCTTACGTTTGTCTAGTGATGGATCCAAGGTTCTCCTGAAGGATTCTATGGCTTTTCCGCCAAGTTTGAGATGCCCTGAATGGTTGCTGGTGATATCATTAGATGATGCCAAACCACTTGCACAGATAGCTATGCAGTTGAATGGAAACTGACTGTGCTCTTAGCCACTCTCAAACTTTTACCACTTGTTGTCCAGCCATTGTAAATAAACAGCCAGACAAAGGTTTTCTGAGGGCAGAAGGCCATTTTCAAACAGCCTCACATTTGTAGAGTTCATGTGTGCAGAAGCACACGTTGCAATCACTTTGTGTCTATCAAACATGTCAGATCACAGAGCAGGGTACAGAGCTAATTAAATAGGCCCTGTACCCCGGGATTACTCTGAACAATCAAAACAAAACACAAATATGAACAAAGGCTGCATTTTGAAGCCCACCCTCTGTTTCATCTCTCACACCACTGGCTGTGATAGAAAACAGAGTGTTTCCTGACAGTGGATGCTGGCAGCTTTTATAAAGTGTCACCAGAGCCAGCTTCAGTGTGCCTGATCGCTAGCCACACAGTACACAGTGTCACCAGACCTGTGTGGCCAGCCACAGCATCTCTGATCACCGCCTCTCCAGTAAAGTGTCAGCAGACCAGTACAGCCAGCCACAGTGTCCATGATTGCTAGCCACAGAGTGCACAGTGTCACCAGACCAGTGCAGCCAGCCACAATGTCTCTGATTGCCACCACATCAGTACAGTGTCACTAGGCCAGTGTAAGCCAGCTCGAGCACCTCTGATCACCACCACACCAGTACAGTGTCACCTGGCCATTGCAGCCAGCCACAGTGTCCCTAAACACTAGCCAAACCAGCTAGTGCCCCTGATCGCCACCACATTAATCAGTACACAGTGCCACCGGACCAGTGCAGCCAACCAGTGTCCTTGATCACTGCCACACCAGTACAGAGTCACCAGACCAGTGTAAGTCAGCCAATGTGTGCCTGATTCCTAGGCAGACAGTACACAGTGTCACCAGACTAGTGCAGTCAGCCACAGTGTCCCTGATCACTGCCAGACCAGTACAATGTCAATAGACCAGTGCAATCAGCCACGGTAATCCAGTAAAAACAGCCTGATCACCAACACACCAGTACACAGGGTCACCAGACATGGACGTCTGCAGAACTTTTTTCGGGGGGGGGGGGGGCATAATTTTAAGGTCACCCAGTGTTCCTGATTGCTAGCCACACCTGTGCCAGTGTCAACAGACCAATGCAGCCAGCAACAGTGTTTCTGATCGCTAGTCACACCAGTGCCACCAGTGCTAATGTAGGCACCTCCTCTTTCTACTGTACTAACTGTCCCTGGTCTTTATATTGACCATATTTTTGCTTGGTAACTGGACTGATCTTTTACCGGCATACTAATCACATCTTAACCTGCCACCTAAACTGACCCTGGCCTGTTGAACAATCTGCATGTCCCACTGACTACGTTCCTGCATGGCATCAGTCCAAGTAATTATGGGCAGGAAACTTCACTCCACAAAGTAGAGGTACTTTTGTTAACCCAATAATATATATATATTTTTCTTTTACTTTTAATTTTGCCTTTGGAAAAATAAAAAATAATACTTTATATGCGGCATATATATATATATAATTATACTTTTTTATGGAGTAGGAAAGGGTTTTTATTGTTGTTTGTGTCCTCACTCTCTATTTATACTAGTAACAAAGTAATTGGAAATCCAAAAGGTTATGGTTGTTGCTTCCAGAGGAAGTGGAGGGAAAATGTCAAACTTTCTATGGGATTTCCCATCACTTTGGAGAGATGTTGTATTTTTTATCATATCTTCTACATAAAGCCCCCTCAAGAAGGAAAAAAAGATCCCCCCTCGTTCCCCAAAAAAAATAATATATATATATATATATATATATAATAATAATATATTTATATATATATATATATATATATATATATATATATATATATATATATATATATATATTAGAATACAGATGCATTTAAACCATACAAGTATTTATTTCTGTTGCTATGGAGTGCCATTTATTTTACAACACTTCCAATGTAAAGGTCTCAGATGGTTCACATACAGCTGTGGGAATCCTTCCTACACATGTTCTAATTGCTGACCTATAATTGCATCCTTTCCATATTGCTTTAGTTCCCTGCTATCTTCCACTTCATAAAGCTGAATACTGTGAGGAATGACAATGAAGGAGAATGGCTTTGGCTTTGTGTCCAATGTAGTAGGCTTTGTTCACAGAGGTGAGGGATACAGATGTTACCCGGGCAAGTGACCCAACCTCCTTTACCTTTGCCAGCCCCTCTCTGTGTAACATCTGGAAGCTAAGATAAGAATCACTGTTATTTTCAATTTAACCGCTTCAGCCCCAGAAGATTTGGCTGCTGAATGACCAGGCCATTTTTTGAGATTCGGCACTGTGACGCTTTAACTGAAAATTGCTCGGTCGCGCGACGTTGCACCCAAACACATTTGATGTCCTTTTTTTTTTACAAATAGCGCTTTCTTTTGGTGGTATTTCATCATCTCTGCGGTTTTAATTTTTTGCTCTGTAAATAAAAAAAGAGCGACAATTTTGAAAAAAAACCACAATATTTTGTACTTTTTGCTATAATAAATATCACCATTTTTTTTTAAATCGCTCCAGGAGTTACTTCCGGGTATCGCGGGCTCTGGCGCTGTGATTGGCCAGAGCTGTGATTACTTCACTCCTGCGCATGCGCATGGTAGCCGACGGTAATGGCACACTTACTGAAGCAATGGCACGTACATACAATCACTTTAATTTCATTGCTACGTAATGTCATATATATATATTGAGGGGGATCTGGTCAACAGATGAGGCTGGAGTTGATCCAGTTCAGTATAGTGTAACTTGCATCTCTTAAAATAAATATATAATGGTTTGTAGTTTTTTACATATTTTTTCTTACTTACTATGTTTCCTTTAAATATTTTTGATTCACAGGTAATTTATAAGACATTCCATATCCCATTTTTGTATTCTCCTTTTCCAGTGGGAGCACCAGGTGCCTTTCATTTCATTTGTAATTTTTTCACAGTACTGGTACATTGTTTACAAAGCTCAATAGTTCAAGGTGAAATGTAGACACAGGGGAATTGCTCATCACAGTGACACATTTCTTATTAAGTGGATTCGTGCAAGACTTTACTCAGAGGCAGATTGTCTTAATGTAGTTGGTAACTGTATAGGTAACCTCCGATTCAGAATCAGAATACTTTATTAACCCCAAAGAGAGCCTATAGTCCTCAGGGATTCAACTGTATATTTTAAAATGTATGTAAAGGCAACATCCTTTTTAGACAGAGTACAACATAGGGATGAGCTAAATTGAGAGTTTGAGTTTCTGAAATCTTCTGCAAAAATTTGAAAATGTTCACACTTAAATGAAATGCAGTATAGTCGTCAATGACAGCAAAATTCAGGTTTTTAAGGACATTGTGGGGTGACCTGTTCTGGTGCCAAAAACAGCCTATTTCTAGCCTCATAATTTCACATATATTTTATAAATTTCAAGAAAAAAAAAAAAAACGACCATGAACAAAAAAAATTAAAAATAAACAACTTATATTGACAGTACATAAATAATGTCCACTTGCCAAATATGCTGCAGACATCTTACTCCACTAAGTCTGGCTGCATCCATTTTAACTGTGGACAGCTGAAGATGCTGCCTGTTCACTTCCTGGATTTACACAGACACACAGAGGCACACCTCCAGCTCTCATTGGCCCTCTTATGACTCATCCCCCCTAGGGTTGCCACCTGTCCAGTATTCACCCGGACAGTTTGGGTTTGGAATCATGTGTCTGGGTTTCAGACTGTCTGAGAACTGGACGCATTATTTAGTCTGGACTATGGCTTCCTAGCAGGGTTGCTGGCTGCAGTTGTCTAAGCTGAGATTGTCTGTTACGCTATTTCACACTGCACAAAGCCAACACTAACAACCCCCCCCCCCCAAAAAAAACACACATATGGGAGAGGAGAGAGGGCTCAATCTGCACCTCTTCCCCCAACCCTACCCCTCTTTGTCTGCCCACACTCCAATCCCTGGCACTGTACCTCAGAAAAGGAAATTTGAAGTTGAGCAGCCAGAGGGCTTTCACACTGGAGCGGTGCGCTAGCAGGATGGTAAAAAAAAGTCCTGCTAGCAGCATCTTTGGAGCTCCTACCCATTGAAATCAATGGGGCAGCGTGGCAATACCGCCGGCAAAGCGCCGCCGCAGCGGCGCTTTGGGAGGGGTTTAACCCATTTTCGGCCGCTAGGGGGGGTTAAAACCGCACGATAGTGGCTGAATACCGCTGCTAAAATGACGGTAAAGCAGCTTGAAATATAGCGCTGCTTTACCGCCGATTCCCGCACTGCCCCCCCGGGAAAGGGGCCTAACACTTCCCCTGCTCCAGTGGTAACTCTACATTTTGGGACTTCAGTTTTCTCCCATTGACAATAATCACTAAGACAAAGAGAGAGGGTGAATCTCCTCATCCCCACCAAAGACACACACAGCAATACAAATCTTTTGAATAAAAATCAAGTACTCAACCAACAAACCTCAACATTTTAACAAGGTCATATGTCAAGAACAATGTGCAAATATGCAGAGTAAACCATAACACACCAATGTTTCTGGTGCAATGGTAGACCTCTTTTTCAAGGCGACAGACAACCTGTCACTGGCTGTCACCTTGAGAAAGGAATCAGCTGTGGCGCCGAAACGTTGGTGTGTTATTAAAATTTTAAGGTTCATTGGCTGAGTGCTGACTTTTTCTTCAAATGGTTATTGACAGTGTCACCATTAGCCGTGCACTCCTAACTAAGGAAACAAAAAGGGGGTCTGGTGCCGGATGAATTTGTGATAAAACATTAGACAAGTGCGATTCGGTTCGTAACAAATAGATTTTCGTACAAATTTGTTAGTATTCGTACATTCGGATCAATTCGAACATCCGAATAGCTGAAAGAACCAAAATACGAAAATTACAAATAAGCAAAATAACGAACACGCGAAAATACGAACTTACGAATGGACAAACATGAAAATACGAAACTGTGAAACAGTAAAAGAAAGAAAATGAAATCTATAAGAAATGGTTTACATTTTGTATTCTCAATCCTTTGTTCGTAATTTCGTATGTTCGTATTTTCATTTGTGTGTTTGTAATTTTGTTTCTTTGTCTGTTGGTAATTTTGTTTGTGTTTTCGATTCGTTCTTTTGAATGGACAGTATAAGTATATCTTAATATGTATGTTCGTAATTTTGTATGTTTGTAATTTTGTATGTTCGTATTTTAGTCTGTTCGTAATTTCGTGTTCTCGAATTGTTCTTTCGAAGGGGCAGTGTATTAGTGAGTGATGTATCTTACTTAATATCTTTAGCCAATCAGCTTATCCCTTTTGTGTCTGAGTCACACTGCATTCCTGAATCTTTTTAGATTCAGTTGAGGAGACGGAGTCAGGTCTGGTGACTGAGGGAGTGGACTGGAGTAAGTACAGGACTTATTAGTAAAGCAAGCATAGGATTATTATTCTTTATTTCCTACGAAAGTACAAATCAACAGAAAAGGCAATCTCACAAAAGTAACATTTACTAAATTACGAGTAGTGTACCGAATAAACGAAAATTATTATCTAAAAAAATTACTAATTTAGAATCAAAGAAACGGAATTTACGAATCATTTCGTATCAACGAAAATAAAAATGTTACGAAAACGAGTCCGAATATGAAAACCCGCATCTTACGAAATTACCAATCGTTGCGAATCAACTGAAACGTAAAGAAACTAAACAAAACACATTTTTTTTGTTGTGCACATGTCATTAAAGCAATACAAACTTGACAGAAAACTGATTATTTTTTATTTTTTTGGGATAAATAAACATTTAAAGTATATCTGTAGATAAACTTTAAATGTTTATTTATTAAACTAATGGTATACCATATAAACTACAAAAAAAATTATAAAATATTAAAGTAACAACTTTTACATTTTAATAAGAATAAAAGTATATACTTAAATACAGTATACTTTAAGTGTTTATTTATTAAATTAATGGTATAAATATATAAAGTATAAAGAAAATGACAAAATATCAATGTAAAAACGTTTACCTTTCAATGAGAATAAAAATATATCTTTAGAATTTAGATAATAGGGGTAACCAGTGCGCTCAACCAAAAACTATTAAATCAAATAAGGAGAAAAATGGAAAAGGAAAGCAGCCAACATATAAGTGATCTCACACTTGTAAAGGTAAAATTGAATGAAGAGGGTATGTGGCGCTAACCCTTATGTAAATCAATAAATAATCTAAAAATAATCTAAAATGACCAGTTTGCAAAGCTCAGAGTATCCGAAAGATGAGTGACCTTTCACATAAATAGATATATAAAAACATAAAATAATGAACTAAATAGATAAAATTCCTTAATAGCAATACACATAAAATATTGAATAAATATAAGACGTGTGTATAAAATGAAAAAATGTTCAATAAAAGTGATGGTGCTAAAATAACCGTGCTGAAAATAAATATATGTGCTGGGGTAAAAATGATGATGGAGTTGGGTTAAAAATAGTGAACACGAAATCTTCTAGCAATAAAAGGTGCACAGTGCAACGTGCAAAATATGTGAATAAAGAACCAATAGAGAACCGATAAATTGATTCTGAAAGTGCAAGGGAATTGCAAGGAAATTGCAAGGGAAATTAATGATTGAATGTGCAGAAATATCCAAAATAATGACAAAGTGACCATACAGATGAAAAGAGTGTGTCACTGTAGGTATGGTATAATCAGATGATACCAAAACAATAATATCGCTGAAAAAAATTATTAAAAAATAAAAATAAAATTTGGTGCACTACAAGTCCCAGCTTGTAAAGAAAAAAATGGCGGAAAATAAACGATAAAGTCCACAATCTGGAACAATGAAGAGCATAATGCTCTGGAATAAGTGAAGGTGAGTAGAAATATTCAGGAATCTTTGTGTTGATCACAGTGATGATCCGTGCAGGCAGTGCTCTGTGCTGACTTCAGGGGTGCACCCTACTAGTTCCCCCAGCCTCTCACCTCTATTTGCGGCCCCTACAGGCCTAGTGGAGCAGATAGCCTCTAAAGTGGCAAGCCTGGTCACTTTCCGGGTCCTCCTTCTTATGGGCTCCTATGGGCTCCTATAGGCTTCTTTGACAAAGTCACGTGTGCTAGTGACGATACTAGTGAGGGAGGAAGGAAGTCAGGTGCCTATCGCTCTACTTCTGGTTTGCGGCCGCGACCGGAAGTTCATCTATGCTGATGCAAGAGAACTTTAAATGTGAGTGGATATTATTTTTGTTTCAATAAACCTGTTTTTTACTACACATTGGAGCGCTTCTTTGTACCTTTAACCCCTACATGCTGATCTAACCCGTGAGTGACCCCTTACCCCTGGAGTGCCTTTTTGGATCGGAGTAGGAGTCCATAGGAGCCCATAGAAGCCTATAGGAGCCCATAGGAGCCCATAAGAAGGAGGACCCGGAAAGTGACCAGGCTTGCACTGCCTGCACGGATCATCACTGTGATCAACACAAAGATTCCTGAATATTTCTACTCACCTTCACTTATTCCAGAGCATTATGCTCTTCATTGTTCCAGATTGTGGACTTTATCGTTTATTTTCCGCCATTTTTTTCTTTACAAGCTGGGACTTGTAGTGCACCAAATTTTATTTTTATTTTTTAATAATTTTTTTCAGCGATATTATTGTTTTGGTATCATCTGATTATACCATACCTACAGTGACACACTCTTTTCATCTGTATGGTCACTTTGTCATTATTTTGGATATTTCTGCACATTCAATCATTAATTTCCCTTGCAATTTCCTTGCAATTCCCTTGCACTTTCAGAATCAATTTATCGGTTCTCTATTGGTTCTTTATTCACATATTTTGCACGTTGCACTGTGCACCTTTTATTGCTAGAAGATTTCGTGTTCACTATTTTTAACCCAACTCCATCATCATTTTTACCCCAGCACATATATTTATTTTCAGCACGGTTATTTTAGCACCATCACTTTTATTGAACATTTTTTCATTTTATACACACGTCTTATATTTATTCAATATTTTATGTGTATTGCTATTAAGGAATTTTATCTATTTAGTTCATTATTTTATGTTTTTATATATCTATTTATGTGAAAGGTCACTCATCTTTCGGATACTCTGAGCTTTGCAAACTGGTCATTTTAGATTATTTTTAGATTATTTATTGATTTACATAAGGGTTAGCGCCACATACCCTCTTCATTCAATTATATCTTTAGAATTAAATGTTTATTTATTAAAATAATGGTTTAAATATATTAAATATAAATAAAATGATAAAATACCAATGTAGAAATGTTTAAACTTCAATAAGAAATACCTTTAACTATTGATTTGGGGATAACTGGGTTGATTTGGTTCGAAGGGTGAGTTGACTGTTTTATTATGCTGATTCTTGCAGAACCCTTTAACCACTTCAATACAGGGCACTTAAACACCTTCCTGCCCAGACCAATTTTGAGCTTTCAGCGCTGTTGCAATTTGAATGACAATGGCGTGGTCATACAACACTGTACCCAAATTAAATTTTTATCATTTTTTTCCCCACAAATAGAGCTTTCTTTTGGTGGTATTTGTTCACCTCTGCAGTTTTTATTTTTTGCTAAACAAATAAAAGACCGAAAATTTTGAAAAAAAAAATGTTTTTTTTGTTTCAGTTTCAAAACGTTGTAAATAAGTAAGTTTTCTCCTTCACTGATGGGCACTGATGGGGCTGCACTGATGGGCACTGATAAGGCGGAACAGATGGGCACCGATGAGGTGGCACCAATGAAGTGGCACTGAGGTGGCATTGATGGGCACTGATATGTGGCACTGATAGGCAGCACTGATGGGCTGCACAGATGGGCACTGATAGGTGGCACAAATTGTCACTGATAGCTGGCACGGATTGGCATGAATAGGCGGCATGGATGGGCATGGATAGGCGGCACAGATGGGCATGGATGGGCACTGATAGGTGGCATGGATGGGCACTGATAGGTGGCACGGATGGGCACTGATAGGTGGCATGGATAGGCACTGATAGGCAGCATTGTTTTGTACTGATGGATGCCAATCAGTGCCAAACAATAATGCATGCCAATCAGTGATGCCCATTGTGGGCACTGATTGGCATCCATTGTGGGCACTGATTGGCATCCATTGTGGGCACTGTGTGTCATCCCTGGTGGTCTAGGGTGGCATACCTTGTGCTGGGCATCCCTGGTGGTCTGGTGGTCCAGTGTGGGCATCCTCGGGGGGCTGCGCTGATAATCGATCAGCACAGACCCCCCCCTGTCAGAGGAGAAGCCGATCGGCTCTCCTCTACTCGCGTCTGACAGAGGCGAGTGAGGAAAAGCCGATCACCGGCTCTTCCTATTTACACTGTGATAAGCCGTGATTGGACACGGCTGATCACATGGTAAAGAGTCTCCGTCGGACACTCTTTACCAAGATGGTAGTTGCGGGGTGTCAGACTGACACCCCGCAACAACGATCCCCGCGATGCGTGCCCCCAAGGGCGCGCAGGGGCTCAAAATCCTGAGGACGTCCTATGATGTCCGATCAGGATTTGACAACCACTTTGCCGGGCAAAACAATAGGGCGGGCAGCAAGTGGTTAATGTACAGTATGTCCTGGGTTCCCTATGTTTCTTGTTTATTGTATTGTCTGTTTGATGATTGACACAATAAACATTTTCCTGATTTACAAAAACTTTAATAAGAATACATGTACAGTATCTCACAAAAGTTAGTACACCCCTCACATTTTTGTAAATATTTTATTATATCTTTTCATGTGACAACACTGAAGAAATGACACTTTGCTACAATGTAAAGTAGTGAGTGTACAGCTTGTATAACAGTGTAAATTTGCTGTCCCATCAAAATAACTCAACACACAGCCATTAATGTCTAAACCGCTGGCAACAAAAGTGAGTACACCCCTAAGTGAAAATGTCCAAATTGGACCCAATTAGCCATTTTCCCTCCCTGGTGTCATGTGACTCGTTAGTGTTACAAGGTATCAGGTGTGAATGGGGAGCAGGTGTGTTCAATTTGGTGTTATCACTCTCACTCTCTCATACTGGTCACTGGAAGTTCAACATGGCACCTCATGGAAAAGAACTATCTGAGAATCTGAAAAAAAAAAAAAATTGTTGCTCTACATAAAGATGGCCTAGGCTATAAGAAGATTGCCCAGACCCTTAAACTGAGCTGCAGCACGGTGGCCAAGACCATACAGCGGTTTAACAGGACAGGTTCCTTGCCATGGATCGACCAAAGAAGTTGAGTGCATGTGCTCAGCGTCATATCCAGAGGTTGTCTTTGGGAAATAGACGTATGAGTGATTCCAGAATTGCTGCAGAGGTTGAGGGGTGGGGGGTCAGCCTGTCAGTGCTCAGACCATACGCCGCACACTGCATCAAATTGGTCTGCATGGCTGTCGTCCCAGAAGGAAGCCTCTTCTAAAGATGATGCACAAGAAAGCCCTCAGTTTGCTGAAGACAAGCAGACTAAGGACATGGATTACTGGAACCGTGTCCTGTGGTCTGATGAGACCAAAATAAACTTATTTGATTCAGATGGTGTCAAGCGTATATGGTGGCAACCAGGTGAGGGGGAGCTACAGTTCATTGAGAGAACCATGAATGCCAACATGTACTGTGACATACTGAAGCAGAGCATGATCGCCTCCCTTCAGAGACTGGGCCACAGGGCAATATTCCAACATGATCACCACCCCAAACACTCCTCCAAAATGACCACTGCCCTGCTAAAGAAGCTGAGGGTAAAGGTGATGGACTGGCCAAGCATGTCTCCAGACCTAAACCCTATTGAGCATCTGTGGGGCATCCTCAAACAGAAGGTGGAGGAGCGCAAGGTCTCTAACATCCACCAGCTCCGTGATGTCATCATGGAGGAGTGGAAGAGGACTCCAGTGGCAACCTGTGAAGATCTGGTGAACTCCATGCCCAAGAGGGTTAAGGCAGTGCTGGAAAATAATGGTGGCCACACAAAATATTGACACTTTGGGCCCAATTTGGATATTTTGACTTTTGTTGCTAGCGATTTAGACAATAATGGCTGTGAGTAATTTTTAGGGGACAGCAAATTTACACTGTTATACAAGCTGTACACTCACTACTTTACATTGTAGAAAAGTGTCATTTCTTCAGTGTTGTCACATGAAAAGTAATAATAAAATATTTACAAAAAATTTGAGGGGTGTACTCACTTTTGTGAGATACTGTATATCTTTAGATATACTTTCAATGTTTATTTATTAAAATAAGGGTATACATATATAAAAAATATAAAATAAAATTGAAAAATATCAGTGTGCAAACGTTTAAACTTCTATAAGAATAAATGTATATCTTTATTGTTTTTGTATTTCTTTTTTTAGGAATTTCTAAAATTCCTTCTCTTTTTCTTCTGTTGTTTTTTTGTTAATTTTTGAAAAAGGTGGCCTTAACAGTACATACTTTTGTGATATACAGTTTTTATGTTAATTCTTTCTTGTTCATTGGCCTCTATGTCTTAATTTACTTGGACTACAGGGGGTCCCCGAGTTACGAACTCGTTAGGGACTGCCCGCCTGTACGGAAGTCGGAAATGTTCGTAAGTCGGCCGCGCATGCGCAGACGGACAAATACAGAGATTTCCAGACATTTCCGATGTTCCATCTATTGCCGTTCTGCGCATGCGCGGCAAATTACTGACATTTCCGGCATTTTCCGAAGCTCCGTATGGCCGCGCATGCGCAGAACGGCCGAAAGACGCCGAAAAAGAACGAAAAATGGCGGAGGGTCCCCGCAGCACCCCGTTCGTAAGTAGGGGTTGTTCGTAGGTCGGGTGTTCGTAAGTCGGGGACCCCCTGTATTGGCAACCAATGTTTTGCTAAAGCACAACTGTTTATCCCTGAGTGATTTTGTTGCTGGATGATAAGATCGCTCATTGATATCTCTCTTTTTTTTTATCATTGTTGGTTATACTTTGTCTATGCAATTGAAGCCAAATGTTTCTATTTTATGTAC
Organism: Lithobates sylvaticus; assembly: GCA_028564925.1. Classification (NCBI taxonomy): domain Eukaryota; kingdom Metazoa; phylum Chordata; class Amphibia; order Anura; family Ranidae; genus Lithobates; species Lithobates sylvaticus. The sequence continues at coordinate 743,313,722 of CM053026.1, read as the reverse complement.
TATACCTTAAATGTTTATTTAAATAATGGTATAAATATATAAAAAATGTATGAAATATCAATGTAGAAACTTTTAAACTTCAATAAGAATAAAAGTAAATCTTTAGATATATTTTAAATGTTTATTTATTAACATAATACTATAAATATATAAAATATAAAAAAAATTATGAAATATCAATGTACAATCTTTTAAACTTCAATAGAAATAAAAGTATATCTTTACATATACCTTAAATGTTTATTTATTAAAATAATGGTATAAATATATATATAAAAAAAAAATATGAAATATCAATGTTGAAACTTTTAAACTTCAATAATAATAAATGTATATCTTTTTTTTTATTACTTTTTAATTTCTTATTTTTTTTCTCTTTGTCTTCTGTTTGTTTTTTTTTTTGTTTTTTTACATTTTTGGAAAAGGTGGCCTTGACAGTAAATACTTTTGTGATTTACAGTTATGTTAATTATTTCTTGTTCATTGACCTCTATGTCTTACTTTACATGTACTATTGGCAACCAATGTTTTGCTAATGCACAACTGTTTATCCCTGAGCGATGCTGTTGCTGGTTGATAAAATCACTCATTAATATCTTTGTTTTGTTTTTTAAATCATTGCTGGTTATATATGGTTGTCTATGCAATTGAAGCCAGATTTTTCTATTTTCTGTTGATGTATCATATTCCCCAATAAAATCGTATTCTATATAAAAAAATAAAAAAAATCTTTAGATATTCTTTAAATGTTTATTTAACCACATGCCGACCGGGCCATAGCCGAAAGACGGCTACAGCACGGTCGGCTTATCCTGGGTGGACGTCCTATGGTCGTCCTCCCAGAAACTTGTTCCCGCGCGCCCCCTGGAGCGTGCACTCGGGAACATTTTTAGGGGACAGCAAATTTACACTGTTATACAAGCTGTACACTCACTACTTTACATTGTAGAAAAGTGTCATTTCTTCAGTGTTGTCACATGAAAAGTAATAATAAAATATTTACAAAAAATTTGAGGGGTGTACTCACTTTTGTGAGATACTGTATATCTTTAGATATACTTTCAATGTTTATTTATTAAAATAAGGGTATACATATATAAAAAATATAAAATAAAATTGAAAAATATCAGTGTGCAAACGTTTAAACTTCTATAAGAATAAATGTATATCTTTATTGTTTTTGTATTTCTTTTTTTAGGAATTTCTAAAATTCCTTCTCTTTTTCTTCTGTTGTTTTTTTGTTAATTTTTGAAAAAGGTGGCCTTAACAGTACATACTTTTGTGATATACAGTTTTTATGTTAATTCTTTCTTGTTCATTGGCCTCTATGTCTTAATTTACTTGGACTACAGGGGGTCCCCGAGTTACGAACTCGTTAGGGACTGCCCGCCTGTACGGAAGTCGGAAATGTTCGTAAGTCGGCCGCGCATGCGCAGACGGACAAATACAGAGATTTCCAGACATTTCCGATGTTCCATCTATTGCCGTTCTGCGCATGCGCGGCAAATTACTGACATTTCCGGCATTTTCCGAAGCTCCGTATGGCCGCGCATGCGCAGAACGGCCGAAAGACGCCGAAAAAGAACGAAAAATGGCGGAGGGTCCCCGCAGCACCCCGTTCGTAAGTAGGGGTTGTTCGTAGGTCGGGTGTTCGTAAGTCGGGGACCCCCTGTATTGGCAACCAATGTTTTGCTAAAGCACAACTGTTTATCCCTGAGTGATTTTGTTGCTGGATGATAAGATCGCTCATTGATATCTCTCTTTTTTTTTATCATTGTTGGTTATACTTTGTCTATGCAATTGAAGCCAAATGTTTCTATTTTATGTACTATACCTTAAATGTTTATTTAAATAATGGTATAAATATATAAAAAATGTATGAAATATCAATGTAGAAACTTTTAAACTTCAATAAGAATAAAAGTAAATCTTTAGATATATTTTAAATGTTTATTTATTAACATAATACTATAAATATATAAAATATAAAAAAAATTATGAAATATCAATGTACAATCTTTTAAACTTCAATAGAAATAAAAGTATATCTTTACATATACCTTAAATGTTTATTTATTAAAATAATGGTATAAATATATATATAAAAAAAAAATATGAAATATCAATGTTGAAACTTTTAAACTTCAATAATAATAAATGTATATCTTTTTTTTTATTACTTTTTAATTTCTTATTTTTTTTCTCTTTGTCTTCTGTTTGTTTTTTTTTTTGTTTTTTTACATTTTTGGAAAAGGTGGCCTTGACAGTAAATACTTTTGTGATTTACAGTTATGTTAATTATTTCTTGTTCATTGACCTCTATGTCTTACTTTACATGTACTATTGGCAACCAATGTTTTGCTAATGCACAACTGTTTATCCCTGAGCGATGCTGTTGCTGGTTGATAAAATCACTCATTAATATCTTTGTTTTGTTTTTTAAATCATTGCTGGTTATATATGGTTGTCTATGCAATTGAAGCCAGATTTTTCTATTTTCTGTTGATGTATCATATTCCCCAATAAAATCGTATTCTATATAAAAAAATAAAAAAAATCTTTAGATATTCTTTAAATGTTTATTTAACCACATGCCGACCGGGCCATAGCCGAAAGACGGCTACAGCACGGTCGGCTTATCCTGGGTGGACGTCCTATGGTCGTCCTCCCAGAAACTTGTTCCCGCGCGCCCCCTGGAGCGTGCACTCGGGAACATCCATGACCGCCGGGTCCCGAGGACCCGGCGCATCACGGATCACGGTAAACGGCCGCTGACAGCGGCCGTTTACCACGTGATCGCTCCGTCAAATGACGGAGCGATCACATGTATACAAACCGGCGTCACGTCATGACGCCGGTTCCTCCCTCCCCTCTCTGTACCGATCGGTACAGTGAGAAGGGAGAAGCGCGCAGGGGGGGAGATGGGACCAGCGCTGTGGGCTGGATGTGTAGTGCCCACAGCGCTGGTCAGTGACAGCTACACTGCCACCTCTGTGCAACACTCTGCAACCACTGTGCAATGCTCTGCCCCACTGTGCAATGCTCTGCCCCCACTGTGCAATACTCTGCCACCACTGTGCAATACTCTGCCACCACTGTGCAATGCTCTGCCACCACTGTGCAATACTCTGCCACCACTGTGCAATGCTCTGCCACCACTGTGCAACACTCTGCCACCACTGTGCAACGCTCTGCAACCACTGTGCAATGCTCTGCAACCACTGTGCAATGCTCTGCAACCACTGTGCAACGCTCTGCCACCACTGTGCAACGTTCTGCCACCACTGTGCAACGCTCTGCCACCACTGCAATGCTCTGCCACCACTGTGCAATGCTCTGCCACCACTGTGCAATACTGTGCAACACTGCAACACTGCAATACTCGCCAATACTCTGCCAATACTCGCCAATACTCTGCCAATACTCGCCAATACTCTGCCAATACTCTGCCAATACTCTGCCAATACTCTGCAATAAATTTTAATCGAAACAAAGAATTTTTATTTATTTTTTTTACCGCATTTTCAGTATTTTTTGATTCATATCGCAAAAATTAAAAAACCCAGCGGTGATTAAATACCACCAAAAGAAAGCTCTATTTGTGTGAAAAAAAGGACACAAAATTAATTTGGGTACAGTGTTGCATGACTGAGTAATTGTCATTCAAAGTGTGAGAGCACCGAAAGCTGAAAATTGGTCTGGTTAGGAAGGGGGTTTAAGTGCCCAGTGGTCAAGTGGTTAAATAATGGTATAAATATATAAAATATGAAAAATCAATGAAGAAACTTTTAAACTTCAATAAGAATAAAAGTATATCTTTAGATATATTTAAAATATTTATTTATTAAAATAACAGTATAACTATATAAAAAATGATGAAATATCAATGTAGAAACCTTTAAACTTTAATAAGAATAAAAGTATATCTTTAGATATATGTGACGGGAGTCACTTTTGGTACTTCATATTCTCATCGCACACGTTCCTGGATGCGCTCTCAGATTTGGGTACTGCAGCAACAACCAGCTGGATATTGGTTCAAATCACGGTGAAGATATTTGCGTCAATTTTGGGGCGCAGGGTGACCAAGAAAAGAATGAACCCTGAGAATATGATTGGATTACTTCAAATGGGACAGTAATATCCATTAACAATATCTCTCAAGAAATATGAAGATTGTATCCCCTGTACACTGTGAGGTCTGTGGCCACGAAGTATAACTCCTAATATGGGAATTCCAGGAAGTTAAATGTAAGAGACCGACCGCCTATTGCTTAACAATGTTGCTTTTGTCTGGATAAGTAAATCGTGTTAATCTTGTCTGAGGCAGTTTTCCCTGCACCTATTATTAACCACTTCCCTACCCGCCCATGTACATATGACGCCCACAAGGTGGATCTCCCATCCTGGGTGGGCGTCATATGACGTCCTCTCCTTCCCGGCCGCCTGGGTGGCGCGCGCGCGCCCGCGGCCTCGCTCGGGACCCGGTGCGAGTGCCCGGCGGCCGCGATGTCCGCCGGGCACCCGCGATTGCCCGTTAAAACAACGGGACCATGCGGGACCGTGGAGCTGTGTGTGTAAACACACAGCTCCACGTCCTGTCAGCGGGAGAGGAGACCGATCATGTGATCCCAGTACGGAGGATCACTGATCGGTCTCCTCCCCTTGTGAGTCCCCTCCCCCCACAGTTAGAATCGCTCCTATAGGGAACACATTAACCCCTGCAGCGCCCCCTAGTGTTAACCCCTTCCCTGCCAGTCACATTTACACAGTAATCAATGCATCTTTATAGCAACGATCGCTGTGTAAATGTGAATGGTTCCAAAAATGTGTCAAAAGTGTCCGAAGTGTCCGCCGCAATGTCGCAGTCACGAAAAAAAATCGCAGATCGCCGCCATTACTAGTAAAAAAAAATTTTTTAAAAAAATGCAATATATCTATCCCCTATTTTGTAGACGCTATAACTTTTGCGCAAACTGATCAATATATGCTTATTGTGATTTTTTTTATCAAAAATATGTAGAAGAATACGTATCGGCCTAAACTGAGTAAAAAAATTGTATTTTTTTTAAAAAATGGGATATTTATTATAGCAAAAAGTAAAAAATATTGTGTTTTTTTTCAAAATTGTCGCTCTTCTTTTGTTTATAGCGCAAAAAATAAAAACCGCAGGGGCGATCAAATACCACCAAAAGAAAGCTCTATTTGTGGGAAAAAAAGGACGTCAATTTTGTTTGGGTGTAACGTCGCACGACCGTGCAATTGTTAGTTAAAGCGACGCAGTGCCGAATCGCAAAAAGGGGCCTGGTCCTTTGGCTGCCAATTGGTCTGGGGCTGAAGTGGTTAATCTTGTCTGAGGCAGTTTTCCCTTCACCTATTATTAAGTGTGCTTATGAACTCACCTGTTGTCTGCTAGGGGAGATATTGACACTCAGAATAATGTGTATTGGGGGCTCATTATGTAACCATCGTGTGATGTAGTGGGTGGGTCCGGGTTATTGTTCCTGTGGGGCCTACAGTATTCTCAAATGTATACAAAGAGCCTGCATTCGTTTCAATAAAGATTCATTCCTGTTTGAACCTCAATACAGAGCCTCGTCTCATACTTGGGGAGAATTATTCGTATGGGTTTCTTGTTCGGCTGATTGAAGTGTTCAGTAGCTGCCTTTGTGTTCGGAAATGGAATGTCCTAAACGGTTTTAACCCCTTTTATACTCAGGGTGTCATTACAATATACTTTCAATGTTTATTTATTAAAATAATGGTATAAATATATTTAGAAAAATAATGAAATATCAATGCTGAAACTTTTAAACTTCAATATGAAAAGTATATCTTTAGATATATTTTAAATTTGTATTTATTAAAATAATGGTATAAATATATAAAATATAAAAAATTATGAAAAATAAATGTACAAATGTTTAAGCTTCAATAAGAATAAAAGTATATCTTTAGATATACTTTAAATGTTTATTTAATAAAATAATGGTATAAATATATAAAATATAAAAAAATATGAAATATCAATGTACAAACTTTTAAACTTCAATAAGTATATATTTAAATATATTTTAAATGTTTATTAATTAACATAATAGTATCAATATACAAAAAATAATCAAATATCAATGGAGAAACCTTTAAACTTCAATAGAAATAAATGTATATCATTATATATACTTTAAATGTTTATTTATTAAAATAATAGTATAAATATATAAAATATAAAAAAATCTATGAAAAATCAATGTAGAAACGTTTAAACTTCAATAAGAATAAAAGTATATCTTTAGATATATTTTAAATTTGTATTTATTAAAATAATAGTATAAACATATAAAATATAAAAAATTATGAAAAATAAATGTACAAATGTTTAAGCTTCAATAAGAATAAAAGTATATCTTTAGATATACTTTAAGTGTTTATTTAATAAAATAATGGTATAAATATATATATAATATAAAAAAATATGAAATATCAATGTACAAACTTTTAAACTTCAATAAGTATATATTTTAATATATTTTAAATGTTTATTTATTAACATAATAGTATCAATATATAAAAAATAATCAAATATCAATGGAGAAACCTTTAAACTTCAATAAGAATAAATGTATATCTTTATATATACTTTAAATGTTTATTTATTAAAATAATGGTATAAATAAACTCAAAGCTATAAATAAAAAACTTTTAAAATTCAATAAGAATAAAAGTATATATTTAGATATATTTTAAATGTTTATTTATTAAAATAATGGTATAAATATATCAAGCATTAAAAACTTTGAGAAATGTCAATGTAAAAACTTTTATACTGCAGTAAGAATCAAACTGACCCAAAACCATTATTTTTCCACTTAATGATTAATTATAGACCTGGTTCATCCCATTCAATAACGAAGGCTAGCGCAGTGTAGGTATAGCTGAGCTTAAATGACCTGGGGTTGAGTAGGCGTAATAGGTATTCTTGATAATGACTTTACAAGTAGCATCACTAATAATGCATTAACTACTTAAACTGTTTCCAGCACAAAATAACTATTACCCAAACAATTAGATCACAAAAGGAAAATAGCATGTTCAGAGGCATAGATTATACCCAGTGGTTTACAAATGTAATTGGCTCCATGATTACTAAGGATTTCATTTAAAAAAAAAAACATAGAAAATGAACCCGACAAACCTGTGTAGACATAATGTTCCAGGGGAGAGGAAAGTTCAGGTAAAGAGAAGTGCAAAAACGAAATTATCCATGAATTATAGCAAAGAAAAGATAGTTAATGAACAAAAAAAATCATTACCTAGAATGTTTAGGGATTTTCAAAAGATAAGGGAAATCCTCCGTTTTATGTTTCTTTCCTAGTTTACTTTTACGTTGCAAGTAAACGTCCTTCTTCCCCAGACAAGAACACTTGTGTTTAGCGAAGGTTCACACCAAAACGGTGTGGAGAAGGCATGTTTTGTGCATGTTTCCCGCACTACAGGTGATCATACTGCTCTTGAGAGAGGCATGCAGGTGCCAATAATATGTTCATGGCAACCCAAGAGCATCTTGCAAACGCATCACTTTGCAGCCACCAAAGTGGCTGCGGTGGTGTGGTGTGGTTTGGTGAGCCACGTTCTGAAAAAGTAGTGCTGGCCAATAAATGGGCTGTCAAAACCACATGGGAATGCACTGGAGTATGTGTGTGAACTGACCCTAAAGAGAAAGCTGCACCTGAGGATCTGCAGTGCAAGCATCTCCCTGTTTCTGCAATTCTCCTGCTGTTTTTTGAATACCAATCACCTGGGGGTAGCTCTGACATAAAGAAGCAAAGCCCTGTCCCTCTACCAAGATGGCCACCCCTTTAGAAAGGCACAGCGCAGAACAAGGCATGGTAAGACAGTAATGGAGAAAAGGTATGCAGCAGTGGGACCACAGACAATACTGGTGGCTAGTTCTCTGTCTTCTGCTTGCCTTTAGACCTAGGTTGCCCAAGTCCTCTTAAATTTTTTTTTTTAAGATTAACTCTATAAAATAGATATTTTCTCTCCCAGCTCTTTGCATTATTCTCAAACAAAAAGTACCTTTAGGCTGGGTTCACATGTGAATTGGATGCGGGGAAACGCAATTCGCATGACATGTGAGTGTGACCGGCTCTCAATGGAGACAGTTCACACAGGTCCGGGGCAGATGCGGTCTGCATTCCAAAAGGGTCGTGTGCATGTTTGGGTCTGGTTCAGGTGCGAATTCAGGTGAAAATTCGACCCTGATTTGCACCTGAACCCGGTGAACAGGAACGCACCGGACCCCATGCTGGGAACCGCGGCTGCACATATGTGAACCCGGCCTCAGATGCAGAAACTACTTCAAGCTGCCTTAAAAATGCAATCAGGTTTCCTTAGAAAGACAAGTACTGGAGCCCTTCTCTTCACGTGTCCTTCAGCTTCACACGCTATAATTGACTCCAATCTCTTTCATCGACTTATAGGTTGACAGGAAACACTTATAGCCTATGGCGCTGCAGGAAAAAAACGTATTTTGTAAAACTTCTTACGTTAAAAGTTTAAAATGGATAACGAATTCACTTTAAAAATAAATATATGAAGATGGGAGAACCATATGTGTCAGTTTTGCCATTATTTAATATAAGCCAGGATGACAAAGACGTCACCCAATATTTGCTCTGGGGAATACTGCCTACAGATGATCGAAGAGAGGCAAAGAAAGAACTTCTCTTCCCTCTTCACATGGGAGTTTTTAGAAAGAGGAGGTATGGGGAACCTGAAAGTCATATAAAAAGGAACCAACTCTGATTTCTGCATATGAAAACACAACATTTTCATATGCAGTATATGATGAATATATGATGTATAGGTTTGGGGAAACCTGACCTGACATATATGTAAATGTTTTGGAAATCTAATTCCAAAAGTATGGGCATTACTATGGTGTTGGCCTCTGCTTTGTGGCTATAACAGTCTCTACTCCTCTGGGAAGACATTAAAAAAGTGTTCAGTATGGTTGAAGTCAGGGCTCTGTGCAGGCCAAAATGTGAATAAAGCTATTACTGCGCTAACTCTAAAACAAAGTGAAAAATCTGCTACTTAAACAATGTGACAAGAATGCTAAGAAGTGAACGGTATAAATTGTAGCGCTAAAGAATAAACACATATGCATATGTGAGTGAATAATACAGAAATCAATCGTACACAAATAATGAAAAATGTGAAGAAGTCCAATGCCTGTGGCACCAAATAGTGGCTTAATCAAGGATGGAATACACTGATGGAATACACTGAAATTGTCCAACTATGAGGGCATCAAAGGTGGTGCATCTTCAACCAAAAAACAGGGGAAGTATATCTACTCTTACCGGAACAGGTGGATCCGAATGTCAGCGACAATGAGTCATAAAGGCAAGGATGCCGAGGATCGGCAGAACAACGAGACTCCAAGGAACCAAGGACCTCCAAACACGACTTCGAAGGGTGTTGCAGACAGCCACCAAACCCGAGCTTGGATGTTGAAATCACCAGGGCTGGAACTTAGGCATAGAAGGTTGAACTGCACCACAAAGGAATTCTCGTCCGGGAGTTTATGAGAAGAAAAAATGCCTCCATATAGTGTAGATCAAACAAGTGGGTTTTTTATTTCTAAAAACCAGCATACATAAATAGGGGCAGTGTGAGAAGAAGAAAGTCCACTCAAGTTCCTTCACACCAAACTCATCAAGCTATAGCTTTTTGGAACTTTCTTTGCGCACAGAAACAATTTTAACTTCTTGAAAACAGAAAAGGTCCTTCTTCAAACTGTTGCCACAAAATTAGAAGCACTAAGTTTTCCTTGTCAATTGAAGGGATTGACACTAGAAAGTACTCTTCACTAGAAATTCTCAATAGTTTGTAAGGGTGTCCATATATTTTTGGCTATTTGGGTGTGATGGTCCAGAGTCCATCAGTTATTTGGCCATTTTTTAAACTCATGTGTGTTCCAAAAAGTGGAGAGGTCTCCATCTGGACAATAAGCTTGTAATCATCCAATATACACAAAAGTATAAATCATGTATTTATCTTATTCTCTACACAGACAAAATATTAGAAATGCTAAAAACACCAACAAACTTGTGTGACATGCATATTTAGCTCATACAATGATATTGAATAGTCCTTGGTGAAATTAATACTTGGAATATAAATCAGTCTATTCAATATTGATCTAGGTTTATATTAAAAACATCAACAGACAGCACCTTATGTATGCAAGCCCACAAGTGTCTTATAGTATAATCCATAGTCACCTGACTAACATTATCCATATGGTGATGAAATAATAAACTACGTTTTTCAAGGTAGGCAATTTTAAGTGCATAAGACCAAGTAATGTTATGTAAAGGACCATAGGAACCTTCTATAAAGGGAATTTACCCTCTCGGTATCTGAGCTCCAGCTGTACTACTGGATGAGAAAATTGGAGTCAGCACTTGTATTTATTGTAATGTTTATAACCATTCCATTTTATCAGCATCTCATATTCCATTTTTTTTGGACCACCACTAATCAGTATAGGTGCACAAGGTTGTTCTATTAGGGGATATTTAATCAATATAGGGAAATATGCACTAGAAGGACCCTACATTCTGCAACCTGTATTTAGGTATAGTAGAGCATCCAATGTATGCACTGGATAGACTGTGCATATTGGGATTTTCTTAATATATTCAGCTAGGTTTCTTGCTATATATTCAGTTCGTCAAGATCAATCAGCCACCATAAGCAAATCTCTTGGAGCACCTTTATCAATAGTTGTATTGAATATTATTGGAGAATAAAGATATTGTTTAGTGTCACTTAACCTATTCAGCCTCGGAAGATTTGGCTGCTGAATGACCGAGCCTTTTTTATGCGATTCGGCACTGCGTCGCTTTGACTGACAATTGCACGGTCATGCGACGCTGCACCCAAACAAAATTGACGCCCTTTTTTTCCCACAAATAAAGCTTTCGTTTGGTGGTATTTGATCACCTCTGCGGTTTTTTATTTTTTGCACTATAGAAAAAAAAACAGTGACAATTTTGAAAGAAACACAATATTTTGTACTTTTTGCAATAATAAATATCCCCATTTAAAAAAAAAAAAAGCAATTTCTTTCTTAGTTTAGGCCGATTATGTATTATTCTACATATTTTTGGTAAAAATAAGCTTATATTGATTGGTTTGCGCAAAAGTTATAGCGTCTACAAAATAGGGGATAGATTTATAGCATTTTTATTATAATTTTTTTTTTACTAGTAATGGCAGCAATTTTTATCATGACTGCGACATTATGGCCAACACATCGCACACTTTTGACACATTTTTGGGACCATTGGCATTTTTACAGCGATATTGCTATAAAAATGCACTGATTACTGTAAAAATTTCACTGGCAGGGAAGGGGTTAACACTAAGGGGCGATCAAGGGGTTAAATGTGTTCCCTAGTGTGTGACAGATGATCTGTCTCTTCTCCCCTCATAGAACCGAGATCTGTGTGTTTACGCACACAGTTTCTGGTTCTCGCTGTGTTAAGAGTGATCGCGGGAGCCCGGCGGTCATCGCGCCCGCCGGGCACTCGCATTGGCTCTGGGGGCGAGCAGCAGGCGCGCGTGCCCCTAGTGTCCACAGGGCAAAGCGACATAACATAACGTTGTTTCGCCCAGCTGCGCCATTCTGCTGTAGTAAAGCTGCGGCGGCTGGTCAGCAAGTGGTTAGAGTAAAAGTTCTGTCTAAACTAAACCTTACTCCCATCTCTATTCTAAGCCCTATACTAACTAGCCTATAAATCAGGGTTTCTCCAGAGGTTGCTAGGGGTTCCTTGAACAATGAGAAATTTCTGCCTCTCAGATAAGTTCCCACTGACATCATTGATCCTTTCTGTAAGGGGGTAATTCTTCCCAATGACCACATGTGTAAGGAGCATTCATCCCACTGACCATCACACTAATGTATCATGAGTTGTAGATGAAGTAATTTTTAGTGGGGTTCCCTGAAGTCGGAAAGTTATTTTAAGGGTTCCTCTGCGTTGAAAAGGTTGAGAAAGGCTGCTGTAAAGGAAAGATGTGTACATTTAACTAATCAAAGGGCGCTCCAAAACCGTTCACGTCATCTCCCTAGCGGGTTTGCTTCTGGGGAGAGGAAAAAGCAGCAACAACAGTTGCAGTGCCTGGGTGGTGACGTCACTTGCATCCATCCATTGCCTGCTGTCTCTACCCTGAAGCCGGTGCTGGGAACTGATCATGTGATCGGAACGCCCAGAAAAAGGGTAAGTATACGCATCTTTCCTTTACAGACTAGTTAGTATAACTAGGGACGGGTCCATTACTGAACTTAATGAGTTTTTTCCCACTATCAATGACAACGATAGAGGAATCAGGTTTGTTCATGAGGCAAGCCAGGAAAAGATCAATTTCTTGGACCTCACTATATTAAAAGGTGAGGGTTGCTTTAAGACGATCACTTTCTTTAAACAAACTGATCGCAAAGCCTTTATACCTGTGGACAGTTGCCATAAAGATTCTTGGTTGAAGGCAATACCAAAGAGCCAGTTCGTCAGGATGAGACGTAATTGTACACAAATGGAGGACTATAAACTACAGGCTGGCGTTTTGAAGAACAGGCTGCAAGAAAAGGGGCACTCTAAAGGCCACTATAGAGGAAGTGGCTGAGATAGATAGATCTGTTCTATTGGAAGGAGGCCCAAGGAAAGTAAAAGATAGACCTGTCATACCTTTCATTATAACTTATTCGACCCAACACTATCTTATCAAAAAGATCATCCGAAAACATTGGCATCTGTTAGGGAACGATAGGATTATCAAATCTTTCCTACCGGTCAACCCACAGCTAATCTTTAGAGGGGTTGCCTCCCTTAGGGATAGGATTGCCCCTAATGTTTGTGGATCCTCCCTCCAAAAAAGTGTCTTTCTTCCAAAACAGTTTGCACACTAAATAAGAGTAAGATGAGGAAAACTGAATCATTTGTCTCAACAAGCACATCCAAGGAATACAAGATAGAATCATTTGTCACCTGTAGCTCTACGGGGATTGTGTACTTATTACAATGCCCATGTGGGCTTTAATACATCGGCAGGACCAAATGATCGATGCAGGTCCGTTTGGGAGAGCATATTGCCAACATAAAATTGGCTTTAAATATCACTCGGTTTCAAAACATTATGACATTTTCCACAGCCGTAATCCAGCCAACAAACTCTTCCTGGGAATAGATAAGTATAGTGCCCATTGGAGGGGTGGTTCCTTAGTTAGGGAACTGTCTAGAATGGAGATGGGCTGGATACAGAGGGTACGCTGTTACACTCCATATGGTCTCAACATAGACACTGACGTCAATGCTTTTATAGACAATGGTTAATTGGTTTTGACTGTGAACTAGATCTGAGCTCCAGGATGACCCCAAAATTTGGTTAAATTTAGTGCTCTACTATATATGTGTGTAATGAATAAAAATCATATATACACTGTGAGCCCACTATGTCCACTAAATCCTCGTTTTTGTAACCAAACCACAGGCCCTTTCAGTGTGGTCCCTTATGGGACTAGGGGGATCATAAACCCTGTTTTGAGGGAGGTGTTTAAACATGGGTCATCTTTTGGAGATGACCCACACTTTTATAGCCATCCTTAGTTGAGTTACATATACATGGTGAGCCTACTATGTTTATTAAATTCTCCTTTGCGGTAATCAAAATATAGGCCCTTTTAGTGTGGTCACTCTTGGGACTCGGGGATTATAAACCCTGATTTTAGTGGGGTGTCTAAAAATATGGGTCTCATTCTATTGGAGATGACCCATACCTTTATAGCCATTCACTGTTTGGTTAAACTTTAGAATTAATGTGACCATACACAGAATGTATTATGTCAGATTGAGGGAGAATTTGTCTCTGTTCCTCCAAAAAAATTTTTTTGATATATATACATTTTTTTAGACATAATTCTAAATTATGGTATTACTTTTTCTCTTTTAGTTCGTATAGTGGAATTTAGTTATTCCCCTTATCGAACTTTTCTCTTTTTTTCTAAATATATTATTCATATATAATTTTTTTTATATTCTTTATATATTATTAATTTTTTGTTTTTATTTTGTTTTATTTTTTAGCCACCATACCCTGATATCTGAATGCAGGAAGACATGGCGATTCAGTTATATATATATATATATATATATCATGCTAGGTCTGCAGCATTACTACACTGTTTTGTATTCATTAAGTGAATCTATGACAAGTGTGGGAGTGTGGATGTGGATGTAACAAGCTTACATTCACAATGTGAACATAATTTTGACATTCCGCTGTGTAAGGGCAGTAGCCCTATTCCAAAACGGAGGCTTCTCGTACGGGGGATGCTTGGAGCTGGGCGTTCCTTCTTTTGTGTAAAGTATAAGTGGCGGTAAGTCAGCACGCTGCCCGTGTCCCTGGACGACGTCATTTGTGACGAAACAGCATAGGGAGGAGTGGCGTGCTGACGTCACCGTAAACAACGCAAAGTCCCAAAAGGAACGGGCTGCATTTCGAGAGCCGGACGGCTCGACTTGATTTTACAATACAACGCCTTTAATTTTATCTCTAAATGTAAGTGTAAACTCTGCTTTTTATTTATATTAAAATTAATTGAATCACCCTATGAAAGCCTTCTCTTTCATTTAAACATGGGGAATCACTGACTACGGCAACTCTAAGGACACTTCGCTGTGAAGTGGGGATATCTTGCTGGCAAGCACAGAGACCCGGGCTGGGGGAGAAGCCACAGGCGATTTCTGATCTCCCTAAGGCCCCTTTCACACTTATACGACTTGTCCCACGATTTGGGACTGCAAAGTACTATGACAAGTCGTTCCCCATGATTTCCAATGACAGCCATTCATATTAGTACGACTTCAAGTCGTTCCGACTTCAAAGTAGTCCCTGCACTACTTTGGTCCGATTTTGATGCCACTTACACAGGCATTCCTTGAAATCGCGGCAAAAATCACGGCAAAAAATCGTGCCCGAGAATCGCGGTAAACTTTGAAGTCGCACAAGTGTGAAAGGGGACTAAAAAAGAGATCAGTTTAGCTGGTAAGCGGGAGTGATTTCTCAGGTGGAGGAACCTTTCTATCCCAATCAATCACTATTTCTTGGGTGTTTTTTGCTTGAAGTCACCAGTGATTAATGAAAGGAACATTTCTCGTTTGAATTTCTTCTGGAAACAATTTAAACCTTTGGTTTCTATCAACTTGAGTGTGGACTTTCTGAAATAGATGGTCATATCCCTAAGGCCCCTTTCACACTGGGGCGGTGAGCCGCGGTGACGGTAAAGCAGCGCTATATTTAGCGCTGCTTTACCGTCGTTTTCACCGCGGTTTTCGGCCGCTCGCGGGGCGGTTTTACCCCCCGCGAGCGGCCGAAAAAGGGTTAAACACCCCCCGCAGAGCGCCGCCGTAGCCGCGGTATTGCCGCGGTAACCGCGGTATTGCCGCGGTTTTACCGCGGTCTCCCATTGTAATCAATGGGAAGGAGCGGTATAGGAGCGGTGAACACACCGCTCCTATCCCGCTCCAAAGATGCTGCTAGCAGGACTTTTTTTGCCGTCCTGCTAGCGCACCGCTCCAGTGTGAAAGCCCGCCGGCTTTCACACTGGAGTTAAAGGGGCAGGATTTTTTCATGCGGTGAACAGGCGCTATTTTTAGCGCTGCACCGCATGAAAAACGCCCCGGTGTGAAAGGGGCCTAAATGAATTGTGATTCTTTGTTCATAGCCCTTGATGAATGGTGATCCTTGTTTCATATATTTTCAACATCACATATTGCAACCGTTTTATTTTATGTTTATTAGGCATTAATAATTTTTAAGTGGTTGGGGAGCTATCACAGTCCCCCTAGTCACTGGCAAATCTTATGAAAATATATGTCACCATATTTATTCCACTATAACTATTCTTTTTGCGCAGCTTATTTCCTTGTAAATTTCCTATTATTGTGTGCGTCTCACATTATAAGTTGCAGCATCATCTACATATTTATTATAGAGTGATATCACAGACAGCGCGGTACTTCACTTTTTTATAGTTAGTGTAATGCATAGAACGGGGGCGGGAGCAGGTTTAACTACTTCAGCCCCAGAAGATTTTACCCCCTTCTGACCAGAGCACTTTTTGCAATTCTGCACTGCGTCGCCTTAACTGACAATGGCGCGGTTGTGCAACATTTTACCCAAACAAAATTGATGTCCTTTTTTTCACAGAAATAGAGCTTTCTTTTGGTGGTATTTGATCACTTCTGCGTTTTTATTTTTTGCGCTATAAACAAAAAAAAAAGCAACGATATTGAAAAAAAAAAGCTATATTTTTTACTTTTTGCTATAATAAATATCCCCCAAAAATATATAAAAAACAAATTTTTTCCTCAATTTAGGCCGATATGTATTCTTCTACATATTTTTGGTAAAAAAAAATCACAATAAGCGTATATTGATTAGTTTGCGCAAAAGTTATAGCGTGTTTTTTATCGTGACTGCGACATTATGGTAGACACATCGGATACTTTTTACACTATTTTGGGACCATTGTCATTTATACAGCAATCGGTGCTATAACAATGCACTGATTTCTGTGTAAATGACACTGGCAGAGAAGGGGTTAACCACTAGGGGGCAAAAAAGGGGTTAAGTGTGTCCTATGGAGTGATTCTAACTGTGGGGGGTGGGGGTGGGCTACCCAGGACATGACAGGAATCACTGCTCCCGATGACAGGGAGCAGTAGATCTCTGTCATTACACAAGGCAGAACGGGGAAATGCCTTGTTTACATCTCCCCGTTCTACCTCTCCACACCGCAATTGCGTCCTGCTGGAGAACATTGAGTTCCTAGGACCCGCGGGCACGCGCAAAAGGCGGCAAATTTAAAGGGACGTACCTGTACGCCCATTTGCCTGCCTGTGCCATTCTGCCGAGGTACATGTGTGTGCGGCGGTCGGCAAGCGGTTAAGCTCAGATAGGTTTAGACCGGGCATCTACTTTTAGTGACACTAAACAACATCTTCATTCTCCAATAATAATCAATGCATATCCACTACTTAATGGCTCTGTATTCTTTATTTCATGAAATCATTACTTACTGTATTTTTCTGCCTCCTTGCAATAATCCTCTCCTTTTTAGAATAAGTAGTGTATGTTAGTTGCTGTCATGTGCACTGTTCTATGCACACTACAAATCCCATAGTCAATAGTCCATCTTGGGAGCCAGCAACAGAGAATGGCTACATTCTTACATACAATGGGATCATATAGAACCAACGCAGCCACCCTCGTTTTAGGGCAGAAAAAAAGAAAAATAATTTGCAGGTTTGGAGGAGGCTGAGAGCGATAGAAGCAATTTTTCTGCATTAGAATACAGACTTGATTAGAATTTTTTTAAGCTCTTGCCACCCACATTTCACATATGTGTGCCAGCAAAGAGAATTGGCTTGAACCACTTGCCGACCGCTGCGCGCCGATATACGTTGGCACAACATGGCAGCGGTGGGCAAATGGGCATACCTGTACGTCCACTTTAAGAGCCGGGATAGCAGGCACGCGCACCCACCCCGTACATCGTGACCGTGCCCGCACAAGTCTTTCCCCATCCCACCTCCAACCTCTAATCCTCTCTCTCTCTCCAAATCCCCCCAGCAAACCCCCCCAAAAATAAATCACCCCTCCTAGCACAAGTCCTCTACCCCTCAAATTTCCCCTCCAAGCACAAACCTCCCCCACTTCAAATCCCCCCTCCCAGCACCACCCCCCCCCCAATCCCCCTCCTAGCACAAATCCTCCCCTATAACTCCCCCCCCCCCCCAAAAAAAAAAAAAACTTAAAACAGGAGACCCGCAAAAAAATGTTTTTTTTAAAGTCAGCAGCTACAAATACTGCAGCTGCTGACTTTTAAAATAAGGACACCTACCTGTCCCAGGGTCCAGCGATGTCGGCACCCGAGTCCGAACCGTCCCTCGCTCCTCGGATGCTGCCTCCGCCATCTTCGCTATGGGAATCAGGAAATGAAGCCTTACGGCTTCACTTTCCGATTCCCTACTGTGCATGCACGAGTCGCGCAGCGCAATGATAACGGTCCGTGCTGTCTCTGCGACCCGTTTGTGTCCCAGCAGACAGCGCGGCGGGACAGGAAGAGGCATAGACTCTCGTGGGAGGCTATGCCCGGAAGTGGGTGCAAATACCTGTCTTAGACAGGTATCTGCACCCCCCTCTCCCCTGAAAGGTGCCAAATGTGACACCGGAGGGGGGGAGGGTTTCCGAAAAGCGGAGGTTTAATTTTTGTGTGAATCTCCGCTTTAAACTTAAAGGTCAGCAGCTACAAATACTGCAGCTGCTGACTTTTAATAATCGGACACTTACCATTCCCAGGGTCCAGCGATGCGGGGGAACGAAGCCCCCCCTCGTTCCCCGCTTCGCTCGCGGCGCCGGCATCCTTACTGTGGGCACCCGGCTGTGGCTTCACAGCCGGGCACCCACTGCGCATGCGCGAGCGGCGCCGTGCACCGTGATACGACGCTCAGTCATCTGGGACACGTGACAGGTCCCAGATGACTGTGCGGTGCCATGGGGAAGTGATGTCAGTGCCCGGGCACTGAAGGTGGCAGACTACGAGGGACCCCCTAGCAACAGGCATTTAGAGGTGAGTAAAAATTATTTTTTTTTCCAATTATTTATTTATTTATTTATTTTTATGATTTTTAAGCACATTTTTTTTTTTTTTTGGTGGCAACACTACTTTAAGGTACGTGTTATACGCCGATAAATACGGTACTTACTTTGAAACACTATATTGATAACAGTGGCAATAATAGCAACAGTAGAAATTGTAATTCACAAAGAAAAGCGAAGAGCGTTAATGTGGTATGAATTACGCCCTCCTCTATAGCAGGGTGCACACCGCCGGTCCACACACAGTAAAGCGACACGGAATGCCCAGTGAAGCAGAAATCGCTGAGCCAGGCTCCTAAATGCACCCGGAGTTTCTGATATAAGCTTTTCCTCTGTCATTTTTATAGCGATGATGAATGAGCTCGGACGTGGGCACGGCAGGTCGGCCAGATGGTGCGCGTTTGATAAAAATAAAAAAAAATACATCCAAAGTTCATCACTTCTGTTACTGATGTTTCATTAAGGAAAGCCGCAGTTAAATGTTACTTTCATTGATTCAATTACATGAAAAAAGACAAGTGGAAATGAATCTTCCCATTCAAAGGGTATCAATGAGAAGAGAGGTGATCCATTTACACGTGTCCTAGGAGTGTAGTGCAAATATCAATGGTCAGATTACTGCTAACCTTCAACCTGCTTATCAGGAATGACTGCATCCAATTTGAAATGGTCAAATCCTGGTGCTTACATACAATTTACAAGCATTTTAGATTTGCTACATTTAAAGCATATCTAATTCCAAAAGCTGAAAGGTTATACACTATATTACCAAAAGTATTGGGACGCCTGACTTTACACGCACATGAACTATAATGGCATCACAGTCTTATGCCCCATACACACGATCGGATTGTTGGCCAACAAAACTCTGGACTTTTGTCCGAAGGGTATTGGCGCAAACCTGTCTTGTAGACATGTGCACAACAAAAAAATGTGTTTATTTTCGTTTTGTTTTTTTCGTTTCCGTTGATTCGTAACGATTCGTACATTCGTGAGTCATCAGTGTTCGTATTCGTAACGATTCGTACATTCGTAAGAGTTATTTTTTCGTTGATCCGTTTTTTCGTTAGTTTAATTTTCGGACGCATTCGTATTTATTCGCACATTCGTAATATTCGTATATTCGGAATCGGAGCATAATTCATAATTTTATGTAATGTGTATGCTATTATTACATTTTAATAATTTACGAATCGAAAATGCTGCCGCCGCCATCTTCGCTATGGGAATCAGGAAATGAAGCCTTACGGCTTCACTTTCCGATTCCCTACTGTGCATGCGCGAGTCGCGCAGCGCAATGAAAAAAAAAAGTTACGAATCGAAAAAAAAAAAGTTACGAATCGAAAAAAAAGTTACGAATGTACGAATTTTTTTGTTCAATCCATTCGAAGCACGTTAAGCAACGCCATTGTAAGAGACACGGAAAATTACGAATCAAAAAAAAAAAAAAAATTACGAATTGAAAAAAAAAGTTATGAATCAAAAAAAAAGTTACGAATCGAAAAAAAAAGTTGCGAATCGAAAAAAAAAGTTACGAATGTACGAATTTTTTTGTTCAATCCATTCGGAGCACGTTAAGCAGCACCATTGTAAGGGACATGGAAAATTACCAATTCAACAAAAAAAAAAAGTTACGAATGCACAAATTTTTTCGTTCGTTTTCGTTTTTCGGATTTTCTTCATTATTACATTTGTTGTTTCTAATTATTTTTTTTCAGATTTTCGTTGTTTTTCGGATTCGTTCGATTCGAATGATTCGTTATTCGGATTCGTACAATTCGAACGATTCGTTATTCGGATTCGTACGATTCGAATAATTCGTTCATTCGTACGAAAACGAACGAACGAAAATAACGAAAAAAAACGAAAAACGAAACTAATTGCACATGTCTATTGTCTTGCATACACACGGCCACACAATTGTTGGCCAACAATTACGAACGTTGTGACGTACTAGACCAGGGATCCTAAAACTACGGCCCTCCAGCTGTTGCAGAACTACACATCCCATGAGGCATTGTAAAACTCTGACATTCACAGACATGACTAGGCATGATGGGAATTGTAGTTCCTGAACAACTGGAGGGCCGTAGTTTGAAGACCCCTGTACTAGACGTACTATGTGTTTTTTCAGCTCTTTAGCGCTATCCTTTGTGCTCCTTCTGCTAATTTTGTGTTAGTAGAAGTTTGGGGAGTGTTGATTTGCGCTTTTCTTTTCGCGTTTTTCATTTGGCGCTTTTCAGTTCATTTCTGAACAGCCGTTCGTCAGCCAGACATGTTGCGGAATCGGAGGAGATAACGTGTTATTTATTATTGGCCTTGGAGTTATTGCTTTGACATTATTTTTTTGGTTGAATAATGATTTGATTTGGTATATTTTCTATATTTTTGGATGCATAGAATCCACTTTTTGGTTAAGCTCTATTGGCAGAGAGCATGTCTAATTTTATTTGTTTCCTTTTTTTAATGCACAAGAAAAAAATTGTGTAGAATAATACTTGGCTATGTGTTTTTTCTTCAAATGACAGTTTGGGAGTAGACAGTTACATTTTATAAAAATACAATGTAAAATTGACAAGGGACACCAACATAGTTGTATCTTTGATCTTAAAAACTACGGGATAATGGTGTTGTGGTAACCAAATAATAATAATAAAAAAAAAGCATAATAATATTATTCTTGATATCACTAGAAAAAAAAGCCTTTGAAAATTCATTTGCAATAACTCCATCAGTATCACCAGCAAAGCAGCTTCATTATTATCCCATTAAAGAAGAAGAGAATGTGCGCTGCATTTCGAGATTTCATAATTTGCTGCATCACGAATGTTAATTCTCCATTACGAACGCTAATTTACAAAACCGACCGCTTCTGGCTCGTCCTTGCTTCCGAGCATGCGTGTTTGTTCTTTGGACTTTTGTCCGACGGACTTGTGTACACACGCTCAGAAAATCCAACAACAAACATTTGTCCGCGGAAAATTTGAGAACATGCTAGCCAACATTTGTTGTCGGAAAGTACGACAACAATTGTCCAATGGAGCATACACACGGTTGGAATTTCCGCCAACAACCTCACATCCAACATTTCCCGTCGGAAAGTCAGACTGTGTGTACGAGACATTAGTGAAATAACAGCAAGGGGGTACCGGCGCCAACTCCTATATTAGCTTTTATTTGTGAAGGCTGCAGTCTCGAAAAGTAAGAGGACTGTTTGTTCAGTTACTAGTTAAGATTGTAATGATTAACCACTTCCCACCCGTCCAATGTATATATACGTCCGGGTGGGAGCCGTCTACTTCTGATTGGACGTTCCGGAACGTCCTTCAGAAGTAGAGGGATCGCACGCGCGCGTGCCCGCGCAGCGGCGCGATCCCGATGCGGCCGTGTCACCCGGACACGGCGCATCTCGGATCGGCAGGAGGGCTCGGTGATTGGCCCTCCTGATCACATGACGGCCGTGTCGAATCACAGCTGTCATGTGATGTAAACAAACAGCCGGTTGCTAGGCAATCGGCCCTCCTCTCCTCACACGGAAGTCGTCGGTGAGGAGAGGAGAGCGGATCGCTGCAGCCGGCTGGTGATCAGTGAGTATTAGCTGTTTTTTTTACTCACTGATCACCAGTCTAGTGTCCCCACAGTAAAACACACATGTCCCCACACATGTCCCCAAAACACACATGTCCCCAAATAATAAAAACACATGTCCCCAAATAAAAACACATGTCCCCAAATAATAAAAACACATGTCCCCCACATATGTCCCAGTAAAATAACATGTGCCAATGATTATCTGCACACATATGTTCGTGATCACCTGCACACACCTGTACATGATCATTTGCGTACATATGTCCGTGATCACGCGAACCAATTATTATACACTTAACGGAATTTTTTTTACTAAAAACATGTAGCAGAATACATTTTGGCTTAAATTTATGACAAAATTTGATTTTATTGGATTTCTTTTAAAAAAGAAAGGAGAAAATATTGTTTTTTTTTTTTCAAAATTTCCGCTATGTTTTCGCTTATATCGCAAAAAATAAAAAACGGAGTCGCGAATAAATACCACCAAACTAAAGCTCTATTTGTGCGAACAAAATGATAAAAAATTCATTTGGTTACAACATTGCATGACCGCGCAATTGTCACTGAAAGTGCGAGAGCGCTGAAAGGTGAAAATTGGTCTGGGCAGGAAGGGTGTTTAAGTGCACAGTAGGCAAGTGGTTAAGAGAGATGCGCCAATCAAAAGTTATTTTTTTGTCCTTTAAACACTGGATATAAAGGGCTTATTTTATACCACTGCTGTCAACTACAGATCCCTTTGGGGGTTCGGCCAATCCTGTATAGTGACAAATACTGTTGTGCCTCTAAAATTACCATGCAGTGCTAAACACTCCTGTGTGAAAAAAATGAAATATATAATATAATCCTGTAAACAATTTCATACAAGAAAAAACTCCTGTGATAGACTTCCTATTCTGTGAAAAATACCAGAAAAGGCTCACAATCCTGCAAACCCAATCCTGCAAGGGAAATTGTAAAATACTTTTATATCTCTAATCCTGTGAGAAAAAACTTTTTTTGTGTAACCCAACGTGTGTACGAGACATTAGTCCGTAGGGTTCAATATTGAGTTGGCCCACCCATTGCAGCTACAACAGATTTAAAGCCCCATACACACGGTCGGACTTTTTCATGGATTCTGTCCGATCGGACAAGGTTGTTGAAAAATCAGACCGTGTGTATGCACCATCGGACAGTGTTCGTCGGTTTGTCCGACGGACAAAGTCTTATCTCATGCTGGAAATCTTTGCCGTCAACACGGTCCGATCACACCAAATCCGAGCGTGTGTACGCTTGTCCGACGGACAAAGTGCTACGCATGCTCAGAAGAAATTCTGTGACGGAAGCGCTCGGTCAGGTAAAACTACCTTTCCTAATCGACACAGCACATTCGTCACGCTGCAATGTTAAAATGTCTTTAATGCAGCGCATTCTCTTTTTCTTTACAATGCAACAAGAATGACATCTTTTAGCTGCTCCTATTCACCCGCACTTCTCACAAACTTACTTCTTTATTACTTTGCAGCATTTATACACTACATGTTTATTTTTACTCTGAACGGAAAAGAATCTTTGTTATTTTTTTACCATGATTTGTCTTTTTTTTTTTTTTTTTGGGGAATACATATTTGAATGTTGTTTTTTTTTTTTTTTTGGAGGGGGGTTGTGTGTCTCAAATTAACAAAAACACATTATTTACATTTGTATTTCTTGCTTAAATTTACTAGGAGGTTGTTTGTTGTTGGTGCCCCTTGTTAATTCTACTTTAGGATTAGTGAAATGTACCTGCCTACTCAAAGAAAAACTGTCATTGTAGCAAAGTAAAACACAATAGTCAATGATTATTTCAAATCAAAAAAACCTTTATTTAGGTCACACCAACAAACCAAAGAGGAACGCAGCCATGGTGAAACTTGGGGAATTTGCAAAGTCTTGGCCCCCCACGGCAACCATCATTGTTCAAGCGTAGAAAATTGGGGGCCTGAGGAGTACGTATATTAAGGGGAGTGCAATCTGGTCGTGAAGTCCAAAGTATCCGGAACTGCAGCAGATGCCATCTAGGTCCCCAGGCTCTGGTACTACAAGAGGCTCCATCTTCTCTCAGACCAGACTGATGCCAGGTCGTCACTCTCAGGTCTTCCTTCCACGCTTCCTTGCACGCTGTGGCTGTCGTGCTGGTGGGGTGGCAGAAGGAGGAGGAGGAGGAGGAGGAGGCGGAGCATGGTAGTTATGGCAAACATGTGTGACTGGGGTCATCTCCCCAGCCCTACCCTTATTTAGGACATGGAGGATGAGCCCCTCACACATGTTGCGTTGCCTCACCTCCATACCCATCATTTTTGTGACAACCACCGAGCCAAAGGTCTCCTCGTCGGCGGGTGTGGCATGTAGGGAGTCTGAAGCCTCTCTGATCATGCGGAGCGCTGACTGTGCCGCATAACCCCCCCTTCTCGCCCTTTTGTAGGGAAGGCGGAGGGGAGGGGTTTGGCTGTCAGTCAGGCTCCGAGGCCTAGCCCCCTCTTGGCTGCCACTACCCAGCTGGTGGCTGCCACTAACCCCTGCCTCCTCCTGACTGCCACCTTCCACAGCCACCTCCTGGCTGAGGTCTTCCTGTGTATGAAAAAGGGACATAGTTTCAGTTATTTGTTCATCAAACACACACAATTCTCATCTAGTGACTGTTGCAAAATGTTTACAAATAGAAAACCATACAATTCTCAGCCCAGCAGTTTAGATTCTGGCCCCAAATGTCTCCAACACTACTGTCAGTTGATATGTCAAACACGTTAGGAACTAAGCAATTGGGGATCCTGAATTAAGTGAACATCATTCATTATTCCCATAAATGGTAACAAAACTACTATACCTGGAACAAGCTGGGCTCCTCCACCTCTTCCATACTGGAAGGCCCAGGTTGCTCCTCGGAAGCCTCATCAGGGGTGGCCTGCGCGCAAGGAAGCGTGGAAGGAGGAGTCGAGGTTGGCTCCGTGACATCAGTCTGGTCTTTCAGAAAATGGAGACTCTGATAGTACCAGAGCTTGGGCACATAGACCTCATCTGCTGAAGTTGCAGTTTCCTCAGACTTCACGACCTTCTTGCGCTCCCTGATATACGCACTCCTCAGGCTGCCAATTTTCTTTCTTATATCATCAACAGTTGCCGTGGGGAACCTTGGCTTGACAAATTCCACAAGTTCCTCCAGGGCTGCGTGCCTCTTTGGTTTGTTGGTGTAATGTGGGTGTTTACCCTGCCATAAAAGGGGAATTTCCCTGAATTTCGCAATGAAGAGGGGGAGAAAACTCACGTCGTTGAATCCCTGCATAATCTCTGCAAGACACAACACCACACAAAACCCTCTCAATTATGTCAGGCTAAACTCTCCTAATCTTCTCCATAAAGAAGCCTCAAGTTCAAATCAGTCTATGCTAGTTATGTACCAACGTCAAATTGTACCTTCGTTTGTAGCGATCGTCTCGTGTGAGTTTTCTCTCCCCTCGTCTCCCAGATCGTGGCTACGACACAGGCGTGTGACGTTTTATATACAGTGCGCATGCGTCAAACTCCGCCCGCCCCTGACGATCGTTCTCGTCTATTCCCCACCCCTTCTCTTTACGGCGCAGTGGGGAGAGCACATGGCGGGGACACAGCAGGTGCGCCACAAATATCCCACCAACGAGGAGGAGGACGAGGAAAGTCCGGAGGCAGAAACGTCCCGATCCCAGAGCCTGAAATTCAAGGCCTCCAATATGTCATTTGGAGAAATGTTGGAGATGGTGGACATATTAAAGAGGAGCGACTATGATGGGAAGTATGGGCCTTACCTCAACCCCAATGTCCGCAAGGCCAAGATCATGTCTAAAGTTGTGAGAAGGCTGTACAATCATTTTGGGGTACAACGATCCAAGGAGCAACTGAGGAAACGCTGGTCAGACCTGAAACTGAGGGAGGCCGATCAGTACAGAAAGATCAAGCGAATTCTTCTAAAAAGTAAGTAGTTGTGTGTTTTGTGTTTGATTTCTTGCTTGCATACTGCTCCATTGTGGTTTGATTTTTACAAAGTTGTACATTCCAAAATGGCCACTTTCAGGTTCGTCTGTGCATTCGATCGTACTCAGCCTCGATCTTTCTGCCACTGTCATGGTCGTGTGTGTGTCCATTCGATCGTACGCAACCTCGATCGTTCGGCCACTTATAATACGATGTTTGGTGTTTTTTGGGGGGAAAGGAAGTTTGTTCTCACTAGAAATGTCATCAAGAATGTAAAGCCAATTTATTCAATGTAAAGGAGAGGTCACCCAGTAGCTGTTTACCCATCTGGACTCTAGAGCACTAGTGCTGGGACACCCAAACCCCCTTTTTATTAGGCTTTTCCACACATGTGCTCCAGTGGATACTAGAGGGGGGTCTCCATCACACAAACTTCTACCAAAAAGCTAGTCAGTTTAGCACCTTTACAAAGTGACTACATTCATGTAGTTGACATTTGTAACTGGCCAAACTAAAATAGTGTCCGTCACTTTCAAGCAATGTTTGTCATTTCCTATTTCTGCCCTCAATAGATTGTGTTGCTAAATCTTCCTTTTGTACATTCTCATAGGGGAGCGAAAACTTGGGCCGTCTGAGGAAACCCCCAAACCAACACCTCCCAAAAAAGGGGAAAGAGCAGAAGCAGAGGAGGAGGAGGAGGAAGGAGAGATCATCGAACTTGGAGAAATTGTCACCACAACAGGTGAGTGTTGGAGAACACAGCTACTGGTAAGCTAATCCATGTATGGCTGCCTCATTTCCAACACCCCATTTTTGTTTGTTTGTGGTTTTTAGGTGACGTGGATGTTGTGGAAGAAAAATCGCACTTTACCACAGAGAGTGCCCACGTACTCATCGGAGAGATAATGGTCTGCAATAGAGATCTAGATTACATAAAGCAAAACATCAATGATGTTCAACAAAAATTGAAGAACATCATTGATGTTTTAGGAAAAATATGAAAACGCACCAAGTAATTAACACACATTTGTGCCAGCTTCTGAACACATTTGCAACTTAAAAACTGTGTGAAATTTGGAACATGCACACATTGTGTCCACATGTGCTAGCTCCCATCATGGTGGATGAATGCCAACGTTTTTTTGGGGGTGCAAACACTTTACGAACTACGAAAGTGGTTGTGGTGAAGGGGTTGCACCCCCAAAAAACGTCCATTCATCCCCATGATGGAAAATGGCACTTTTGAAGCTTCTAGGCATGTGTTTTACCATCTAATGACCATTTTCAGACCCAAATTGTGTGCATGTTCCAAATTTCCACTTTTCGGGGGTGACCCCCCCATGTGATGAAGGCAAGATCAAACACACTTTGAACATATAGTCATGTCTGATCTTGTCTTCACTTTACAAAGTTGAACTTTCCTAGTTCATAGGTTCTGTTTTGCTCCATGCCTGGTTTTACCAATTGCGGAATGTTTGTAAACAATGTTGTAAATAACCAAGATGTTGTCAGTTTTGGCGTGAAGATTGTAAACGCACTTGTGAAGGTTTTCCTAGTGAACTTTTTTATTTTTCTAAATGTGTGGCTTCCTTATTTAAAAAACACAATGCATTATGTATGTAAAATGTAAAGGATATGGGGGGCAATGGGTGTTATTTACTAAAGGCAAATCCACTTTGCACTGCAATTGTCTTGCCCAGGGAACTTTTTCAATGCACTTGTAGAGCATAGCGGATTTGACTTATGTAAATGACACCCACAGTGCTTTGTACGAAAACACGGAGCACAGCATTTTTCAGAATACACACATGTCAGACCTGGTGATGAAAAGGAGTATTTTGGCTGTCAGTTATGCAGGGCAAACCTTCTCTAGACCAAAGATTAGGTAGCAAACACACAACATAAGAAGAATCTTTTTGGGAAGAAGAGACTGTTACCTCCTTTTGCCCAGAAAGTGCATTCCCACTGTCGAAGGCAAAGGGAAAAAATGTCAAGGTAAAATAAGCTAAAAACAAGACTGAAATGACAAGAAATCATAGGTTGGTTCAAATATCAGATTTATTAAAAAATGCCTCTCACACATCATCAGGCAGAGCAATGGCCCCCCTACCCACAAAGTACTCCATATATTGGTCGCGGACCACGCGGGCATTTAGAGGGGGCAAGCCTGGACGTGCCACTCGAAGGGCTGTGAGGTCCGCATTTGGAGGGCCCTCCACATCTGGGCCAACGGGCACCACATAGTTCCTGTTATGTCTTTTGAGGAAGTTGTGCAATATGCAACAGGCAAGAACTATGTGGTTCAGTTTGTATTCCGCCAAGTTAAATGCCGTCAGGAACAGGCGGAAGCGGCTGGCCAGGATGCCAAAAGTGTTCTCCACAACTCTTCTGGCTCTGGACAGCCTGTAGTTGAAGACCCTCTGGTCCGGGGTGAGGGTCCTCATCGGGAACGGCCTCATCACATGGGGAGTCAACGCAAACGCTTCATCTGCGACAAAGACGAAGGGGAGTCCTTCGGCATTCTCCTCTGGAGGTGGCAAGCACAGACTGCCACTTTGGAGACGCCAGTAGAACTCCGTGTGCGTAATGGCCCCACCATCCGATATCCGGCCGTTCATCCCCACGTCCACATACATAAACTCGTATGTTGCCGACACCACCGCCAACATCACTACACTATTAAACCCTTTATAATTATAATAGTAGGACCCCGAGTTGGGCGGTGGGACGATGCGGACGTGTTTCCCATCAATTGCCCCTCCGCTGTTAGGAAAGTCCCAACGGCTGGCAAAGTGGGAGGCCACAGTCTGCCATTCCTGTGGCGTGGAAGGGAACTGTGGAGTGAAACAAGAAAAAAAAAATAGTCACTTTGCACCTAAACATTGCAAGCAGATTAGACAATCAACATCTTGGAACAAGAGCATTGTATAAAATTGGAGGCTGGAAAGTATTTGCACAGAAAAGTAGAGGCTCCCCTTCACAGACTCACCCCCCATCAATCCCCACACTTCTGATGGGCCATTGGCAATAACTAGGGTTTTGGGGGGGGGGGGGACAGGTAACCCTCTGCACTTCATTGATTGGCAAATGGCTCAATAATGTGTGCTAGTTTGGCCAGACCCTCTGTACTTAACACTATTGGCAGCCCCCAGGAAAGATAAAATAACATTTCAACCCCCCCCACCCCAAAAAAAGGCAGGCACATTGTGACATTCTGAAATTACCAAGAAAGCTAATAGGAGGGAAAGAAGACAAAAAATTAGGAAATGGAATGTATGGAGGCAGCCCCTTGCACTACATGCTTTGCTGAATTCATCCCTAAAGATGCCCACTATAAAGAGGTAGGTATATAGTGTGTATGGACCTTGGGAAAGCCAGCAGATAAAGGATTGGTACCATCTGACAGAGCAGTTGGGGGAGGGGGTTCCTAATGAGTTTGCCACCCCCCCCCCCCCCAACAAAAAAAAAAAATTTCTAAAGGGGCTCTACATGAAGTAAACCACACAGCAAACATTTGTGCATATTTTAGGGGGTGTTTGGGGACAAACAATACTATGCAGCAGACAAAAGACATTGATTAAGTGACTAGGCCATAGGTGTCTATTGGGGCAGAAGAGCATGCTGGTGAGGTAAGTGAAGGGAAAAATGCATGAAGGAGAAAAGGGGCACAGCATATTAGAACATATTGCAATCATGGTAATTAGGGAAGGAGGTCAAAAATACAAGACATTAGCAAACAGAGCATACATAGAAGGGAATAGTCAAGTAGAAATGTTACCTTAATATAGTCCTCCTGCAGGACCTGAATGATGGCAGAACAGGTCTCTGGAATAATGATTCCCAGGGCCTGGGGAGAGATACCTGAAGAGAACTTCAAATCCTGAAGACTTCTCCCTGTCGCCAAGTACCTCAACGTGGCAACAAGCCTCTGCTCCGGAGTAATGGCTTGTCTCATGCAGGTATCCTGCCGGCTGATAAAGGGGGTCAGCAAAGCCAAAAGACGGTGAAAATCGGGGTCCGTCATCCTGAGAAAGTTCCTGAAATCATCAGGATTATTCTCCCGGATCTCACGAAGCAAAGGCATGTGCGAGAACTGGTCACGCTGAAGCAACCAATTCTTGGTCCACATACTCCTCGTCACTCTGTTCATGGACGGGTCTTGGCTCAAAGCTAAAAGCCCGACACCAATTCCGCGTACAGCACGAACTCGGCGACGAGTACGCACGGGAAACATCGCTCAGAAGGTCACAAAAGGTCGGCTGGTCAGAACGGACAAACAGAAAGCACCGATAAACAGCAAGGCCTGAAAGAACGAACTGAATACGAGCAACGAGCAGACAATAAGCAGTGCAAATCAAAGCGTCCTATATCAAGATATAGGCCGCAATGACCAACAAATGAACTGACTACACGCACTAATAAACAGATACGCACGACAAGCACAAACTGAAGAGCAGTAACGATCTGAGTCAGAAAACTGAGAAGCGCGAATCTTAAGTCACCAAACTTCCACTAACTCTCGATAAACACGGGATCAGCAGAAGGAGCCCAACGGGTGCCTGACGTGGTGCTGAACTTCCCTTTTGTAATCTCGTGGACGACGACTTACGTCACAACGTTCTTCCGGACCGGATATTCCGACAACGTAGTCCGACCGTGTGTACGCAACACCAACATCGGACAAAGTACGTCGGACAGAATCCGACCGACCTGGCAGTCACAGTGTCCACCTTGTTATCCGGATACTGTGGTTGTTGTGGTGTCAGCATGATTAAAGCGCATTATTTATATTATTACATTGTAATATAAAATTAAATAGTTCAACTCACCATAATGCAGAATCAGTGGGAGCCCCGAGTGTGTCACTTGCCACGTCACCTGCCTTCAGATGCGGATTGCCATGTCGCCTGCCACCAGATGCGGATTATCACTTGACACGTCACCTGCCACAAGTTGCAGATTGTCACTTGCCTGCCACCAGATTGCGAATTGTCACTTCCCACGACGCCTGCCACCAGATGTGAATTGTCACTTGTCACAACGCCTGTCACCAGATGCAGATTGTCACTTGCCATGTCACCAAATGCGGATTGTCACTTGCCATGTCACCTGCCACCAGATGCTGATTGTCACTTGCCACATCACCTGCCACCAGATGCTGATTGTCACTTGCCATGTCACCTGCCACCAGATGCTGATTGTCACTTGCCACGTCACCTGCCACACATTGTGGATTGTCAGTTGCCACGTTGCCTGCCACATGTTGCTGATTGTCACTTGCCATGTCACCTGCCACAAGTTGTGGATTGTCACTTGCCACGTCACCTGCCACACGTTGCATATTGTCACTTGCCACGTCACCTGCCACACGTTGCATATTGTCACTTGCCACGTCACCTGCCACACATTGTGGATTGTCACCTGCAACGTCGCCGGCCACAAGCTGTGGATTGTCACTTGCTGTGTCACTTGCCTGCTACAAGGTGTGGATTGTCACTTGCTGTGTCCCAGAGTGAAGGCAGACAGCAAAGAGATGATGTAACAGTGAGGGTGGTACTGCAGTGATGCAGGGCGTGCGGTGAGAGATGATGTCATCTCTGTGCTCCCCTGCCCGCCGGCCCGCTGATTGGCCTGCCCACCCACTCACCTCTTGACTGGCCTGTTCGCCCGATGACCCGCTGACTGGCCCACTCGCTCACCCGCCGGCCCACTGACTGGCCTGCCCGCTCACTCGCTGACTGGCCTGCCCGCTCACCTGCCGGCCCGTCACAAATTTCTTGGGGATGGGGCAATTGCCCCATTGCCCCCCCATGGATCCGCCCCTGGCCTGTGGTGTCAGAAGACAGAAGGGAGAGGTCTGACATAAGAAAGGGTCATTCTTCTGCTCTTCTCCTGCCTGGACTCATAGAGCCAATTTATACAGAGGTAACCAATCTGCTATAGGATTGTCATTGCTAAGTGTTTGCCTCTGCTCTTGGGGTTATTCTCAGACTGGGAATCTCCTGATCACAGCCTGAATACAGTATTGAGCTATATTGCTCTGGGTCTCAGTTATTATTGTTCAACTGATTCACTTGATATATGTGCATTCATTACTTTTCCAAAGAAATATTGCAGTAAAGACAATTTCTGTTTTATCATAAAGTGTGTTTATCATTGGTCCTTTCACTTACACTATTGCCAGTTGTACCAGAGGGGGCTGAGACTGTTGTTGGGGTTGAGAGGCAGAGTATGCAACTAAACATGCTTAAAGCGGAGTTCCACTCAGAATTTTTTTTTACATTATTCAACTACATTCAATACCTAGAACAACCTTTGAAAAAAAAAAAAAAAAATTTACTCACCTCTTCAGGTCTGTTGCTAGGAGGTCTCTTGTAATCTGCCTCTTCCTCTCCAAGGCGCCTGACGTAATTTCCCTGGGGGCCAGTGTTCGCTAGTGCTCCTGGGAGATGTCTGTCATAATTTCCCAGGAGTCACTGGGCGAGCGCTGAGGGCTTCGTTGCCATCACAACGGGGGCGGGCACTTCCGACAAAGCCGCCCGTTGTGATGGCAACGTCAGAAGTGTACGGCGCTGCGCCATACATACAGCGCATGCGCGAGAAAGGGCGGTGCATCATGGTAGCTCAGCTGCACCAGAGCCCGGAAGATAGTGCTTGTGGGCTTCACATGCCCACAAGCACTATGAAAACCTCTACAAAACAGGAATATAAGATATATTCCTCTTTAAATATCCATTATCAACAAAAGATATGGATATTAAAAAAAAAAACAGTGGGATCTCCGCTTTAAGTGGCTCCTCCGGGGGTAGCGCTACACATATATATATATATATATATAGGTATGCAGTTTGTACAGCAGGTAGTGGCGGACACAAATCTGTGACAGAAGAAGATACTGTGCATGGATTTGGATGAAATTAATAGACATGTGCACAATAGAACAATTTGTTAGCAGAGGCGTTGCTAGGGGGGTGCGGGGGGTGCGGTCCGCACCCAGGTGACACCCGCTAGAGGGGTGACACCCTCCCTGTTTTTTTTTTTTTGATTTATTGATTTTTTATTTTTTTTTGCTACCGTTTAGCTGTCGTTTTTTTTTTGGTTTATTTATTTATTTATTTTTTAACTGCCATTCACTTGACTTCACCCCCGTTGCCCGCAGCCCGCTGGGCTGAAACAACATTACACACCGCAGCAGCGCGTGGTGTTCTCCTTCCTTCCTCCTTCCACTGCCTCAGCCGGCCCTGTCACATCTCACTGTGAGTGCAGACACAGGATGATGACGTGACGTCACAACAGTGTCTCCGCTCCGCAGCTGCAAGTTGTGAAGCTGCCCTCCTGAGCCTCCTCTCCAGACGCCCGGCGCCTGAATTGTCAACAGGTGCGGGGGGGGGGGGTTTCCTGGTGTCCAAGCCAGCCCTCCAGGTTGTTGAGTTGTGTGTGTGGTAGGGGGGGGGCGCCGGTGGGTTGCCATGGTACCCACAGACACGCCACCAAAGAGCTGGTGCCTGGTGGGAGGAGGGAGGACCTGGCTGACCTTTTCATTTTATGGCTATGCAAGTATGATAGGGGGGTGCAAGGTGGTCTGCTACAGCTATGAATAATATTTATGGTGGATAATGGATATATATGGATTATGGCTATGCAAGTATGATCGGGGGGGGGGGATTATTGGGGGGGGGTGACACCATGTTATACCGCACCAGGTGACACCAACCCTAGTGACGCCACTGTTTGTTAGTTATTAGTTATTAGCTTCTTTAGTTTCTGTTTGTTTACGTTGATTCGTAACGATTTGTAATTTCGTAAGACGTCGGTGTTCGTATTCGTAACGATTCGTATTTTCGTAAGAGTTATTTTTTCGTTGATTCGTTTTTCCGTTAGTTTAATTTTCGTTTATTCGAAATTCGGACGCATTCGTATTTTCGTAGATTTAGTTACATTCCTAAGATTGATTTATTCGTACTTTCGTAACATTGTTTTTGTAGATTCGTAATCGGAGCATAATTCATAATTTTATGTAATGTGTATGCTATTATTACATTGTAAGAGACACGGAAAATTACGAATCGAAAAAAAAAGTTACGAATGTACGAATTTTTTCGTTCAATCCATTCGAAGCACGTTAAGCAGCGCCATTGTAAGAGACACGTAAAATTACAAATCGCAAAAAAAAAAAAAGTTATGAATATACGAATTTTTTCGTTCAATCCATTCGAAGCACGTTAAGCAGCGCCATTGTAAGGGACACGGAAAATTACCAATTCAACAAAAAAAAAAAAGTTACGAATGTACGAATTTTTTCGTTCATTTTCATTTTCGTTGTTCCTGTTTTCGTTTTTCAGATTTTCTTCTTTCGTAGTTTTGTTGTTTCTAATTTGGTTATTTCGGATTTTCGTTGTTTTTCATATTCGTTCGATACGATAATTCGTTATTCGATAAAATTTTTAGCGAATCATTCGTTCATTCGTACGATAACGAATGAACGAATATAACGAATTTTAACGAAAAAAACAAAACGAATTGCACATGTCTAGAAATTAAATGACATTTTGGTAAAATTATTCCTTTGGTTTTTTTGCACGTGTTTGGCTGATATATGGACATATGGAATAATCACACATACACTTTTGGGTAATATATGTAAATTCATTTTATTGAAGGCACCACGAGGACACACCAATATTTATTTTAAGGTTTAGATCGATTGTTTAATTATATTGTTTAATTATATATATATTATATTTTTTTCATTTATGTTGCACTTATTTGTATTCTAGTGGAAGAAGCACTAAGTTGTACACAAAACTATATATGTAAATGTTACATTGATTTGATTGAATATATAGATTCTTCTTTTGCGCTGCACTTTTTTACATATAAGGTATTATATTAGTGTGTTACTGGCTGCATCACCAGGTGAAAATAAAGGAAAATAGCCTTAAAAATAAAATTAATGTAGCCACCATGTTTTAGGCATGGTAAGCTACAATACTGTATATTACAATATTGTTTTTGGATTTAGATACACTTGAACAATTGAAAGTACAATAAAAATATAACGGCGACACTTGTCACGATTAATTGTACGATTTTTTTTTTTTTTATTATTTATTGAATCCAAATGTCAAAATGCTTTAAAAACCTTGTTTCTATGAGTAGTCTGTAAGTATACATGTGCATTAGGGGCAGCCATATTTGCTCAGTACTTGTACAGGTTCTGTGTCCTCCAATGAAGTCAACACGTGTGGTTATGTGTTAACCACTTCAGCCCCGGACCAATTGGCAGCCAAAGGACCAGGCCCCTTTTTGCGATTCGGCACTGCGTCGCTTTAACTGACAATTGCGCGGTCGTGCGACGTGGCTCCCAAACAAAATTGGCGTCCTTTTTTCCCACAAATAGAGCTTTCTTTTGGTGGTATTTGATCACCTCTGCGGTTTTTATTTTTTGCGCTATAAACAAAAATAGAGCGACAATTTTGAAAAAAAATGCAATATTTTTTACTTTTTGCTATAATAAATATCCCCAAAAAATATATAAAAAAACATTTTTTTTTCCTCAGTTTAGGCCGATACGTATTCTTCTACATATTTTTGGTAAAAAAAAAATCACAATTAGCGATTATTGATTGGTTTGCGCAAAAGTTATAGCGTTTACAAAATAGGGGATAGTTTTATAGCATTTTTATTAATATTTTTTTTTTTACTAGTAATGGCGGCGATCAGCGATTTTTATTGTGACTGTGACATTATGGCGGACACATCGGACATTTTTGACACATTTTTGGGACCATTGTCATTTATACAGCAATCAATGCTATTTAAATGCATTGATTCCTGTATAAATGACAGTTGTAGTGAAAGAGTTAACCACTAGGGGGAGGGGAGGGTTTATGGGCTGTGACGTATGTGTGTTTTTTTACATTAGGGGGCGGGGCTGACGTCTGACGTCATTAATCGGCTTTCTGATGACTGGGAACAGCCAATCAATGACAGGCAGAGTAGGAAGCGCGGGGAGAGGTTTGTTTACACAGACCTCTCCCCGTTCTTCAGCTCCGTGACCTGATCGGGGGACACCAGCGGCGATCGGGTCCGCTGGTCCCGCGGCCGGGGTCACGGAGCTCCCGACCGTGTCGCGAGCGCGCCGCTGGCGACGCGCGCGCGACCCACGGGCAGGCATTTAAAGGGCCACGTATATATACGTGATTTTGCCTGCCTGTGCCATTCTGCTCATGTATATCTGCGTGAGGCAGTCGGGAAGCGGTTAAAGTGGTAGTAAAATGTGTGGAAAAAAAAAAGATTGCCCCCAGCAAGGCAATGTTATAATGTGCTAGTATGCATTGCATACTAGCACATTATGAGAGACTCACCTTAAAACAAAGCCCTCCAGTGGCACGCTGTCACCGCTGACAGGGCTTCCATCTTCATCCAGTCTTCCTTCCGGGTTCACGGGCTCCAGTCGTCTGACTGGCTGAGCCACGATGACGTCACTACCGCACATGTGCATGGGAGTCATGGTTTACAGCTCAGAGCTCTGAAGGAATGGGACGGGTATGCCGTTCCTTCAGAGCGCATGTGTCGGTGACGTCACCGGTTGCTGCTCACTGGAAGATCTCCTAAACGATGCACGTTTAGGAGATATTTTTTTTTACCTACAGGTAAGCTTTATTATGAGCTTACCTGTATGTAAAAATGTCAGACACAAGTTTACTACCACTTTAAGAGCATCTGCTGAACCCTAACCTGCCCAGTCTACAGCGAAACCGGAGATACTACATGGCCAAAATTCTGTGACCATCTGACCATTGCATTTATTTGAGCTTGTTGGACACTCTACACCAAAATGAGATGCCATTCAGGAACTGCCGAGATGCTTCTGTTCACTTGCCGGTCTGAGAACTTGTACTGTTTAAGGTCCTATTGTAGAAGCATTATTACTGCCAAAGTGCTGTTGGAATATCAATAAAGTATTGAGTTTTGGCAACCTATGTCGCTTGGTATGTAATTTAGTTCTGTTTTATGTGGTGTTTATACTATTTACAGTGTGTTGGGCTTTAAAGAATTCAACAGGTGATTGGTGTTTACTGTTTTTGTTGCAGTAATTGCATAGACAGTCCCAATATATTGGGACAGTCCCACATCTATGTGTTCTGTCACAATGATTGTGTGTCCCGGGCTGTGTCCACAGCATCACCCTTGTTTGGGTTACTGAGCATGCAGAGTAATCTAAAAAAACGGGTATTACTAAGGGGATCATGTGGAAAGTGTGCAGTTCCTGAATTATTAAGGGCAAGGGCATCAAAAAGGTGGGTGTGATCTGGGCAGGACTTCCCAGAAAGTGGGCCTGGCCTGGGAGGCACTACCCAAAAGGAGGATATGATACACTATATTACAAAAAGTTACATAGTTGCATAGTTAGGTTGAAAAAAGACAAAAGTCCATCCAGTTCAACCATAAAAAAAGAAATAAATAAAATAAAAAATACAGTACAATCCAATATACCCAATTCTATACTCACAGTATAGAAGTATTGGGACGCCGGCCTTTACATGCATATGAACTTTAAAGGGCATCCCGGTCCTAGTCCGTAGGGTTCAATATTGAGTTGGCCCACCCTTTGCAGCTATAACAACTTCAACTCTTCTGGGAAGGCCGTCCACAAGGTTTAGGAGTGTGTCTACGGGAATGTTTGACCATTTTTCCAGAAGCGCATTTGTGAGATCAGGCACTGATGTGGACATGTAGGCCTGGCTCGCAGTCTCCGCTCTAATTCATCCCAAAGGTGTTCTATCGGGTTGAGCTCAGGACTCTGTGCAGGCCAGTCAAGTTCCTCCACCCCAAACTCGCTCATCCATGTATTTATGGACCTTGCTTTATGCACTTGTGTGCAGTCATGTTGGAACAGGAAGGGGCCATCCCCAAACTGTTCCCACAAATTTGGGAGCCTGAAATTGTCCAAAATGTCTTGGTATACTAACACCTCAAGAGTTCCTTTTACTGGAACTAAGGGGCCATACCCAAACCCTGAAAAACAACCCCACACCATAATCCCCCCTCCGCCAAATGATTTGAACCAGTGCACAGAGCAAGGTCCATAGTAAGTTTGGGGTGGAGGAACTTGACTGGCCTACACGGAGTCCTGACCTGAACCCGATAGAACACCTTTGGGATGAATTAGAGCGGAGACAGTAAGCCAGGCCTTCTCGCCTACATCAGTACCTGACCTCACAAAATGTGCTTCTGGAAGAATGGTCAAACATTCCCGTAGACACACTCCTAAACCTTGTGGACAGTCTTCCCAGAAGAGTTGAAGCTGTTATAGCTGCAAAGGGTGCCAACTCAATATTAAACACTACGGACTAGGACCGGGATGCCCTTTAAAGTTCATGTGCATGTAAAGGCAGGCGTCCCAATACTTCTATACTGTGAGAACATTCCCATAGACACACTCCTAAACCTTGTGGACAGCCTTCCCAGAAGAGTTGAAGTTGTTCTAGCTGCGAAGGGAGGGCCAACTCAATATTGAACCCTACGGACTAAGACTGGGATGCCATTAAAGTTCATGTGCCTGTAAAGCCAGGCGTCCCAATGCTTTTGGTAATATAGTGTATGTGTGGGATGTGGGCCGAGGGCCCTGGGGACTGGGATGAAGATGTGGGCAAGTATGTCATTGTGAGGCCAACAGAAGATTGAAGGTTGTCCCACTTTACATTGAGCCTCTTCCCGAGTACCCTCCCTAATGTTGCACTGCCGGACAATACTATCAGTCACCCTACTCTGCATGCCAAATAGGTCCAGAAAGGTCTGTGCTCCAGGTACAAGCTGTGCAGTCTGGGCTGCCAGTGGAGGTGGCTGAAGTATGGGTTGGAGGCTCAGAGCAGTTTTTCTTTTAAAAGTTGGCAAGAATTTATACTGGGCTTGCTAAGCTTTGTTTGAAAACATCCCAGTGCCAATAAATTAAATTCCTGTGCAGCTGCTAGTTTATGGCCGTGTATAATTTATATTGTAAAATATAGCATTTAGATGGGGCTTGGTAACTGAAATTTAGTTAAAAACACACTAATAAAATTTTAAAACTGAATTCAGTGTTGACACAACTGAATCACACATATGAAGAACCATATCTGTCTAAAGCCCCATACACACGGTCGGATTTTCCGACGGAAAATGTCCTATCGGACAATGTTGTCGGAAATTCCGACCGTGTGTAGGCTCCATTGGACTTTTTCGGTCGGCTTTTCCGACGGACAAAGTTTTATCTCCTGCTCTCAAATTTTCCGAAAACAAAGTCCTATCGGACTTTTTCCGATCGTGTGTAGCGAATTCCGACGGACAAAGTGCCACGCATGCTCAGATCACATTACAAGACCAAAGCTATTGGCTACTAGCCTCTACGTAGTCCCGTCGTACGCAACGAACGTCACCACGTTCAGGATGATTGGATTTTCCGACAACTTTGTCTGACCGTGTGTATGCAACACCAGTGTCGGACAAAATCCGTCGGAAAAATCCGACAGATTTTGTGGTCGGAATTTCCAACCGTGTGTACGGGGCATTAGTGTTATCTTCAGGGTTCTTTCTCAGGGAAAATTCTTGCAAACATCACAGATTCAGTTCTAAAAAGCTAAAACCGATGTTTGAGTATACAGAATTTGGTGAAAAAAAATGCTACAGAGCCATGCCACACCAAAGCATGCATAATTATATGTTTAAAGAGTAACTCTTTAACCACTTCAGCCCCGGAAGGATTTTCCCCCTTAATGACCAGGCCATTTTTTGCAATACGACACTGCGTCGCTTTAACTGACAATTGCGCGGTCGTGCGACGTTGTACCCAAACAAAATTGACGTTCTTTTTTTCCCACAAATAGAGCTTTCTTTTTGTGGTATTTGATCACCTCTACGATTTATTTTTGCGCTATAAACATACAAAGAGCGACAATTTTGAAAAAAAATATTTTTGAACACCCCTAGACCCTGCACTCTACACACAGCGCTCCCCTGAACTCTGCACTCTGTACGTAGCATACTCCTGAACTCTGCATTTTGTACATAACGCACTCCTGAACTCTGCACTCTGCACATAACACACTGGTGAACCCTCAACTCTATACACAGCGCACCCCTAAAACCTGCACTCTGTACATAGAGCAACTCCAAAATCTGCACTCTGTGTATAGGGCAACCCTGGAACTGCAATTTGTACATTACGCACTACTGAACCCTGCACTTTGTATGTAATGCACTCCTGAGCTCTGCACTCCATTCATAGCGCACTCCTGAACTATGCGCAGTGTATGTAGCATAATCCCGAACTCTGCACTTTGTATATAACACATTCCTGAACCCTGCACTCTGTATGTAGCACACCCCAGATACAACTGGTCCTTTGAGGGCAACCATGTTGTTGAAACGGCCTGCGACTAAGTTGAGTTTGACACCCCTGCTTTAGAAGGAGTAAACCTTGGGGAGTATCTCACCAAAGCTGAAATTCCTACTTCATGGGGTGTCTAAAATCTGACTTGTATCTTAGTTTAGACTTTTGGGCAAATCAGTGAGCCAATCACACAATTAGGAAATTACATTTTTGGGGCTATATATGTACTGTGAACTACATGAACTGTGTACAGAACTCCTCCAGGTTGCCATATTGCAATGATTTATTTAGAAATAGACAGCAGCTGCAGATTGAAAAGGAAAGGCAATTTTTAATAACATTAAATTACAACATGGATTGTGTAGAATTGTATATGCTATTTTTTTGGCTATATTTTTTCCCCATGAAACTGGTGTTACCCTTAAAGTCCGTGGGAGTCTATTTACATGGTTAAATTATAAACCAGTACACGGCTGGTTTATAATTTGGCAATGTAAGGTTACTGAAATAACACCAAATGAATGCCCTCTACAGCTGTGGGTGCAGGGCTTTTTAATTTTAGAGAATAGGTACAGCCAACTTCCCGCCCCCAACCGCGCCCAAACTCACCCCCAAGTATGCCCAAACTCTACCCCCAACCACACCTTCCTTAGGGTAGAGAAGTACAGCAGCACCAAATAATGGTAATAAGTAGATATCCCCCTTTCCCAGTTTTCCTCTCTGCACAAATATCCCCCTTTCCCAACTCCCCTCTCTGCATAAATCTCCCCCTTTCCCACCTCTCCTCTCTGCACAAATATCCCCCTTTCTCACCTCTCCTCCCTGCACAAATCTCCCCCTTTCCCACCTCTCCTCTCTGCATAAATCTCCCCCTTTCCCACCTCTCCTCTCTGCACAAATATCCCCCTTCCCCAACTCTCTTCCATGCACAAATCTCCTCCTTTCCCACCTCTCCTCTCTGCACAAATCTCCCCCTTCCCCACCTCCCCTCTCTGCATAAATCTCCCCCTTTCCCACCTCTCCTCTCTGCACAAATCTCCCCCTTTTCCAGCTCTCCTCTGCACAAATCTCACTCTTTCCCAGCTCCACTCTCTGCACAAATCTCCCCCTTTCCCAGTTTTCCTCTCTGCACAAATCTCCCCATTTCCCAGCTCTCTCTGCACAAATTTCCAATTTCCCAGTTCTCCTCTCTGCACAAATCTCCCCCAGCCCCCCTCTCTGCTAAATTTGCCCCCAGTTCCCCTATCTGCATAACCCCCCCCCCCCCCACCTCTCCTCTCTGCTAAAATCCCCCAACCTCTCTGCTGAAACCCACCCTCTGCCTGTCCTCTCTGCTAACCACCCCCCCACCTCTCTGCTGAAATCTTCCCCTTTCCCACCTATCTTCGCTGCATAAATCTCTCCCTTTCCCACCTCTCCTCTCTGCATAAATCTCCCCCTTTCCCACCTCTCCTCTCTGTACAAGCCTCCCCCTTTTGCAGCTCTCCTCTCTGCACAAATCTCCCCCTTTCCCATCTCCCCTCTCTGCACAAATCTCCCCCTATCCCAGTTCTCCTCTCTGCACAAATCCCCCCCTTTCCCAATTCTCCTCTCTGCACAAATCTCCTCCTTTACCAGTTCTCCTCTCTGCACAAATCTCCCCCTTTCCCAGTTCTCCTCTCTGCACAAATCTCCCCCACCTG
This sequence comes from Lithobates sylvaticus, assembly GCA_028564925.1. Lineage (NCBI taxonomy): Eukaryota > Metazoa > Chordata > Amphibia > Anura > Ranidae > Lithobates > Lithobates sylvaticus. The sequence goes on along the minus strand of CM053026.1, from coordinate 743,271,377 downwards.
CTCTCCTCTCTGCTAAATTTGCCCCCAGCTCCCCTATCTGCATAACCCCCCACCCTCACCTCTCCTCTCTGCTAAAATCCCCCAACCTCTCTGCTGAAACCCCCCCCCACCTCCCCTCTCTGCTAAAATCCCTCCCACCTCTCTGCTGAAATCCCCCCACCTCTCCTCTCTGCTGAAACCGCTCCCCCCCACTTCTCCTCTCTGCTGAAATCTCCTCCCACCTCTCTGCTGAAATACCCCCCAACCTCTCCTCTCTACTAAAATCCCTTCCACCTCTCTGCTAAAATCCCCCCACATATTCTTTCTGTTAAAATCCTCCACCCCCCCCCCCCCACACACCTCTGCTAAAATCCTCACCAGCTCTCCTCTCTGCGTCTTGTGACGCCGTCCTGTAGATGGCAAAACACGTAGGGAGGAGGAGTGACGTACTGATGTCACCGCTGCACGCTTAGTCCCAGAAGCTACGGGCTTTCTGCGAGGCCGGCCGGCTCGCTACATGCTGTTACATGCTGATATATGAACGTCACATTGTAAGTGCTCATTTGTCTGTTTTTTGAAGATAATACATTTTAAAAGGTTTTATGCTATGTGAGTTTCACTTGCCTTTTGGGTTACCCGATATATAATTGGCTATTGCGGACCATTCCTGAGTCGGTAATTATCTCTTGGTACCAGTCTGTCATAAGCTGTAACACCGTCCATTCTGTGGTTTAGGAGTTCCGGGTTCCGCCATTACTACCCGAGGCTGGGTATATAGCCAATTGCGCTGTGTGGTACCCTGTAATAAGGGACCACCAAGTTCTGGTAAGCCGCATTGTGTTCATGTGGTAGAGGTCTCTCACTTATTAGTGTGTGTGGAAGTCACTTTATTTTTCATCATGGACTTTGAAGGACTTACATACATAGTTTGGATTTTTTTCACTTTCCATTATTTTTATATTTTTTAATTTACTTATTTAATTTTTTTCACGTAATTTGCTAAAATTTTGCTATAATTTAGCACTTATGCAAAGTGTTTTGACATATATCACCATTATATGTTTTTATTTGTAACTGTGGTTACTTCTTATTACGTCACTGTATTTATTTTGATAACACTGTGGTCATTCATATTTGTTGTATATCACTATTTTTATACATCACTAGATTGATATAGAAGTCACACGTATAGACTAGGTTTGGCTATATATTTTGTGTGGTCACTAATTTAGCGCAGCTCCCTTTTAATTCTCATACTTATGTCTTAATGTAATGCACTTTTTCTTTTTGTTTCTTTTTTCTTAATTTTTTGGGATGACTTACCGTATTGCTGTGCTTACTGTTTTTTGTATACTATAGGTGTTTTTAAAAACAATAAAAAGAATTTTCCAAAAAATAAAAAATAAATAACGTGGAATGTCCAGTAGACATGTGCACAATAGAAAAAATTGTTTAGTTTTGTTTAGTTTCTGTTCGTTTCCGTTGATTCGGAATCGTAACGATTCGTAATTTCATAAGTCGTCGGTGTTCGTATTTTCGTAGAGTTATTTTTTCGTTGATTCGTTTTTCCGTTAGTCTAATTTTCGTTTATTCGAAATTCCTATTTTTTTTATTTTAGTTATATTTTGTATTCGGACGCATTCGTATTTTCATAGATTTAGTTACATTCGTACTTTCGTAAGATTGATTTATTCGTACTTTCGTAACATTGTTTTCGTAGATTCGTAATCGGAGCATAATTCATAATTTTATGTAATGTGTATGCTATTATTACATTGTAAGAGACACGGAAAATTACGAATCAAAAAAAAAAAAAAAAAGTTACGAATGTACGAATTTTTTTGTTCAATCCATTCGAAGCACGTTAAGCAGTGCCATTGTAAGAGACACGGAAAATTACGAATCGACAAAAAAAAAAAGTTACGAATGTACACATTTTTTCGTTCAATCCATTCGAAGCACGTTAAGCAGCGCCATTGTAAGAGACACGAAAAATTACAAATCGACAAAAAAAAAAAGTTACGAATGTACAAATTTTTTCGTTCATTTTGATTTTCGTTTTTCGGATTTATATTCTTTCGTAGTTTCGTTGTTTCTAATTTAATTATTTCGTATTTTCGTTGTTTTTCATATTCGTTCATTTCGATAGTTCGTTATTCGTTAGAATTTTTAGCGAATCATTCGTTCATTCGTACGATAACGAATAAACGAATATAACGAATTTGAACGGAAAACGAATTAAAACTAAACAAATTGCACATGTCTAATGTCCAGCCCATTCTGATACCAATGTCCTCAATGGTGTTTGGATTAGGGTTCTGTATGTTTGCTGATGTTCAGCCTGTTTAGACGACCTGCCATCCAGACTTGGACATGTTCAAGCAACTCTACCAATGATTGTGAAAGTGAGTAAGAAACGTTTTATGTCAGTGCATTTGGGAAGGGACCAAGCTAACATTGAACAGCACTCCTTATAAAGTAATATCAATTATGTGAATGACAGCTCGGCCGGTTTGTACAGTATAGGACACAAGACCTAGCCTCAACCAAATGGTGCAACAAAAAGAACACAAAGCAATTTTTGATTGTTCCAAAGTTTTTTTTTTTTTTTTTTAAATGCTTTAAATTGCTAAACACTTCTTTGTGTATTTTACTGCTAATTAAATATTCTAAACTTCTATCCAGATTATTGTCACCTATTTAATGGCTCATTGAGTTTATTACTTCTCTTTTTTTTTACACTTCCATCAGAACTCTTATAGTAATGCCTTGTAATAAAAATTAAAGAACAAGACAAAATGATAAAACAACATCTGTGTGCTGTTTCAATGTTACTCTGTCTCCTCTCGGTCTCTGTTTATTGGAGATCCGCACTTTATATCTGCTCGATGCTATATGCCATATGCCATTTCATATCCTCAATCAAGGCTGGGAAGGAAATAAATGCAAATACCAGTGCATATCTTTAAAGCATCTGTATAGCTATATTTCTTTTTTCTTTTTTTTTGTTCTGAATACAGTAGGGAAGGGTTAAACATATATATATATATATATATATATATATATATTCTTTGCTGTCTTTGTCCCAATGGGGATTATTTATTTTTCATTTCCTGTCCTGGAAACACAGAAAGTGAGGGGAAACCTCTACATAAAGTGTGGAATTTACATCATAAGCACCAAAACAGGCATCCCCACTGGAAGATTTACCACCACCATTTATTTTGTTTTGGTAACAGCTGTACATTTTTTTAATTTCCCATCGCTTTCTGTATTTGTGACGAAGGTCAATGGAATAAATGGAGACAGGGAAAATGGCAAGTGGGGCTGCAGAGAGAAATAAAAAAAATCTACAGAGATTTTGTTCATCCTCCCCTGTAACCAAAAGCAAAAAATACTGTATATACTCGAGTATAATCCGAGTTTTTCAGCTTATACTGGAGTCAAGCACATTTCTGCAGTAGAGAATGACATTTTCCGACACGGGGCCTCGAAGTCGGTTTGGAAAATGTCATTCTCTGCTGCAGAAAAGTGCTTGACATTTTCCGAAACCGACTTTGGGGCCGCTTATCTCGGGGCCACTTGGCACTAGGAACCCCATTGATAAGTTGTAATGCTAGTTCCACTGGGTTGGCACACCAAATTTGGGGTTCCTAGCACCAAGTGACCCAGAGATACGGGGGCCCCAAAATTGGTCAACTGTGTCCATCTGTAGCAATGTCATTTCGTGACCCTTTGGGTCCAGAGACCCCAAATTTTGGCTGCAACTAGGGGGCATCTAAGAACCCTTAACTACCAAGTTTAAAGTTTGGGGAACCTATGGCTGCAAATGGGCACAGTGAGGCTGCAAATTGGCATTGTTGACCCTCTTTTGCACTTAAGTTAGCTGCGCATTTCTCACCCTAGGCTTATACTCGAGTCAATAAGTTTTCCCAGTTTTTTGTGGTAAAATTAGGTGCCTCGGCTTATATTCTGGTCGGCTTATTCTCGAGTATATACGGTATAACATTTTGGGCATACCAGCCTTTCTCAACCAGGATTCCCTGGGACCCTAGGGTTCCTCTATAGAGCAGTCTCCAAACTTTCTTAACAAAGGGCCAGTTTACTATCCTTCAGACTTGAGGGGTGCCCCATCATTAGTATCAGTGGGAAGAATAGCACCCAATCATTGGTGTCAGTGGAAGGGATAGTGTTGTATCATTTACATCAGTGCTAGGAATTATGCCCCTTGTGTGTGTGTCAATGGAAGGAATAGTGCCTCTTCGTTGGTGTCAGTGCCCATATCAGAGGGAGGAATTGCCATCATCCCTTGTACGAATGTGAAAAAAAGTGAAAAAAACTCTGAATGTCAAACTACACTCCATATTCCCCACAACACCACAAACATGCTTCAGAGGATGTGATTCCCCTGGATCATACATTCATATTTTCTGGGACTGTAATAAGACTACACATATATGGAAACAGCTAGAAAGGTTCGCCTCTATAATCTCAAATAACAACATTGTCCTAACCCCACACAGCTGTCTCTTATTCGCACCTGTTACTGGTCTCTCAACACACAATACCAGATTAATACATACAATCTGCGTTGCAATTCACTGGTTAATTGCATATCATTGGAAATCCCAATCAATTCCTTTAGAACATTTAAAAACTAGAATAAACAACGTCAATCTCATGGAAAAAAATATTTCATACCATTTAGAAGAACACATCACATTTATACAATAAAAAATGGGATCCTTGGTTTAAACATTCCATATCCTTCTTCAATCCAACCTGAGAATGTCTACACATAAATCATCAGTCTATCCTTTATAATGTACTATAGACCATATTCAAAACTTTTGTACCTTTGTTAAGAATTCCTACCTTATTACTTGTACCTTACATTGTTACATATGTAAAACATATGATTACTGTCAAGTTTCAGCATATTTTTGTACTCTTTTTGTACCACCTTTTGCACTCAATAAAATAGTTTGTAAACAAAAAAAAAAAACTCTGAATGTGGGATTTTTAAGGCAACAATAGTCAATCTATTTAAAAAAATGTATTTATTTGTACAAAACATGTATATATATGGGTCTTGTAGCGGATAGTATCACTCTCATAAATGCTTTTAACATTTAGAATTGTGTATTGGATTTTTCTATGAATTTCTATGGATTGTTTATATATATACATGCTTTGTACAAATAAATACATTTTTTAATAGATTGACTATTGTTGCCTTAAAAATCCCACGTTTAAAACAAAGGAGAGAGAGAAGTGGGACTTTAAATGAAGCACACAGCAGTACAGAAGTAAGTCAAGTGACTAAAAAATTCATTTATTTGATACAATCCATGGTTTGTTAAAAAACATTTTTGGGCATCCAACCTCTGAAAATGCTGTGGGCATCAGACCTCTAAATAATTAACCATGGATTAAATGTACATGAATTACACATTGAGTCATATTCCGATGTTCATATAGGATAAATAACAATAATACATATGATACATTTGATGCTGTAATTGGGCCCAAAATGGCCAAAAAACCCTGATAAAATAAAACAAAAACAAAAAAAAAGAATTATTTGCCATAAAAAATATTTATAGATATAGATAGTCATTAATATCTTAATGTTCCATGCTTAGGGTGAGATCGTAGTAATTACTTTCCTTTTCTGACTTAAAAATCCCACATTTAGAGTTTTTTTCGCTTCTCATTCATACAAGGGATGATGGCAATTACATGTCCAATGACATGAGTTACTTTTTTTTTCAGTTTGGAGACCATTGCTCTAGAGGTTGCTGGGGATTCCTTGAGCACTGACCAATTTCTGACCCTCAAATATATAGCCATTGATACCAATGATATTTTTTAGCTATCCACATGAGGAGCATTCTTCCCACTTAACACCAATGTGAAAAGCATTCTTCCCAGTGACCACTATGCTAATTTATGGTGAGCTGTAGTTATGGTAATAATTGGCAGGGGTTTCCTGACAATTATTACCATATGAAAGTTCTCAAGGGTTCCTCCATGGTAAAAAGGTTTGAGAAGGGCTGGGTTATACATACACTACACATACATAAACATTAAAGGCAATCACAACCAAAAAAAAAAAAATTCACATCTGATTGGGTGTTTGTTGGTTACAGTGGTGGTGGCTGGTGCTGTATATTTTGGGGGCAGGGGGGGGGGGGCAGAAAACAAGACAGTGCTTCTAAAAAAAAAATTAACCCCATTGAAATCCATACGTCCGGCACCCTGCATGTAGATTAGGGGGCGGATGCATGGATTAGCGGGACGGTCCCCCTGCGTCCTGTATGGACAGGCCGCCATTGGTTGGTAATTTCTTATATCTCTTAGCCCCCATACACACGGTCGGAAATTCTGACGGAAAATGTCCGATCGGACCATGTTGTCGGAAAATCCGCCCGTGTGTGGGCTCCATCGGACTTTTTCTGTCGGACTTTCAAACGGAAAAAATTTGAGATCCTGCTCTCAAATTTTCCGACAACAAAATCCGATCGGACTTTTTCCGATCGTGTGTAGAGAATTCCGACGGCAAAGTGCCACGCATGCTCAGATCAAATTACGAGACCAAAGCTATTGGCTACTAGCCTCTACGTAGTTCCGTCGTAGGCAACGAGCGTCACCACGTTCAGAATGATCGGATTTTCCGACAACTTTGTCTGACCGTGTGTATGCAACACCAGTGTCGGACAAAATCCCTCGGAAAAAAAATCAGACGGATTTTGTGGTCGGAATTTCCGACCGTGTGTGCGGGGGCTTAGAGATATATGGTTTGAAGGGTCTAATTTACAATTGCTTTCGATTGTAGTGATCGGAAAATTCATAGCATCACGATGGAATTTTTTTTTCAAATGAACAAAATTCTAACTGCAAAAGTAGTTTTCATTTGGAAAAAAGTCAATTGTAATGCGCTTTTGTTCGAGACAAAAAAAATACCTGTTTATTATGTCTGGGATTCGACTCAAGTAGCGGGTCAGGACAAATGTTAAGGGCTTTTGAAAGAAATCGGTTGACCCAAAGGGGTTGATTTACTAAAGGCAAATGGACTGTGCACTTTTCAAATGCAGTTGCTTAGTAAAAGTAAGAGCTTAGTAAATGAGGCGAAGTTGTGCAGTCTTCCATCATCCAATTGCATGCGAGGAAAAATTCAGCTTTTTAAAATTTTACTTGCATGTGATTGGGTATTCTTTACTTTTTTGGGTGACACTTTACCTCACTTGACTTTTGGGCTTACCAGTTACCTCCTCTTGGCTTGTCGGTGAATGTCCAGGGGTTCCCAGGGTTAGTACCCAACAACTTTGGATGCTGACACATAAAAAGTCCTTTTGAAGGTTTTTATTCTGCAGTGGTAACATCCAACAAACACAGTCTCAGATAGGAATAGAGGGCAAGGGTGAAGAAACTCAGGCACCTTGAACTGCTGACAACCACAGAATGTCTCTAATAAAACCCAGAGAGTAGCCACTCACAGCTGGGTACTTCAATGCCGGACAAACCTCTAGCCAGAGGTATGGCAGCCAACAATGTGATCCGGAAACTTGCAAAAAGTCTCTGACACAGAATGAACTTGCAACCGAAGGTGAATAGGAACCTTTCTCACAGTACCTGGAACTTTAGCTGTCTCCTTGGCAGTACTGTGGAAGTGTGGATTCTTTAGTGTCCATACAACTCAGCTTCCAGGCTCTTACTGAGATGCCAGCTTGTTGGCCCTCCTCCGAAGAGTCCTCCCCCGGTCACTTGTATGAGCTGTGGTGCCAATCCAAGACTGAGAGCACACCGGGACGCCTTGAAACCTCCTTCAGTTACTGGGCCTTGGGCTAACCGGCTCCGAGACTTGGGAACAGACGGATCCTTGCCCCAGACCATGCGGGTCTGTGGGGCTAGTCAAACTGACCATGTTTGCTGGACGGCAAGCGCTCCTAGGCCTCGCCGGGCTACCCCGGTCCAGAACCAGGAAGCAGGACTGCGGCCGAACCCCGAACACGTGACTTCAGCACCTTTAGTACCCTTCCCCACTGATTGGCTCCGGGGAAGATTGATACCTAAGACGTCCAAGACGTCCGATTGGCTCCGGGGAAGATTGATACCTAAGACTGGTTCTAGGCCTGTCATGGGTACCTTATTGCACCCATGACCAGGCAGAACCCTAGTACAGCCCAGCCAAACTGATGCCAAAGTAAACCTGTACAATTAACCCTCAGAATTACTGTTCTGAGGGAAAAACTAAATTTCCACATATAGCGCACACTTGTTAACATGTGCCCACTACACTAAGTCCTAGAGCAACTGCACTTGTAAAGTGCAAAGTCCATTTGCCTTTAGTAAATCAACCCCTTTGATGGCAAGATTGAATGTTCTTGGGAACGACTTTTTAGAATTTCCATACGAACATTTGAATAAAAGTCTACTGGTGCATGGTGAGCTTTATTCTCTATAGTTAGTGTTTCTACTGCTTTAATCTTGTAAGGTTCGATTCTCCAGTTATCTTTCCATTTTATATTATGGGGAAACCATTAGAAGACCATGACACCATCACGTAACTTTGAAATGGCTTCAGCAGTTGGCAGCAATTGTTTCCAAGAGCGATAATGACCACCAATTACTTGCAACATTGGTTACTTTTCTGTCATTTCAGTCTTTGGTTGATGTTACGGTCATTGTATGCAGAGCCTCAGCTTGACAATTCTTTGAACTTTGGCTGACTTTTATATGTTGTCTAAATATATGAACCAGCCCAATATCAATGTATGGTACTGTACTGTTGTATTCTTTAAAAAAGTCAATTACCAGAGCTACAGATGCAAAATAATACAGATATTGTTTGTGGCAATATCCCAGCTCAGTTACTTCTGCCCATTTCAGTTAGCAGTATAAGCACTCCTTATGTATGTGTTCTTTTTCAAATGCCGCTTTATGCATTGACATACTTCCATAAACCCAGTCTGTCCAGGCAGTATGTTCACCTGCTGACCTAGCACCATCCACAGGCAGCTTAACCCTTCAGTAAGACACAGACATTGAATCCAAGACAATTTTACTTCAGCTAATTGCATTACAGAAAATGCTGTTCCAGTCTTTTAAAGTGTAAGAAGACAACGTTTAAAGTGTGTAGGTGGGGGGCAGCATGGTGCGTCGGCAATAATTCACAGTCAGGTGCAATAATAAACCTGTATTGTAGCAGTGCAGCAACAGTTCACAATCCCGGTGGGAAGACTGCCTAACCAGGTGCACTCACGTTTACAGCAACATGAACAGAGCTGACTCTAGCCGGAATGACAGCATTTGAAGAGGGGCGCAAGGCGGCCTTGCCATTTTGTCCCCAATCGGGAAGAGGTCCAGAAGAGATGTGACCCTACGATTTTCCTCCTCGTCAGGAACTATCTCTACCGCTAGTGCTGTCCCTATGAGTTGGGCCACCTTTTCCTGCACTACTCACTCGAAAAAAGCACGACAAAGCTGTGAGCCAGGGCCTTAAACTGGCTCTGCCTGACCCAAGATGGCTGCCAGAGTCACATGGGGATCAGAATCCAACCGGATCCTGTCCCAGGAAAGCATAGAGGAACCTGGTATCTCCTGATTCCTCTCCAGCTGCAGAGCTTCTGCGGTTGAAAGCCACATGCAGCGGAGAAACTAAACTGCAACTGCCTACAAGCATGCCTCTGTAAATTGCTCACACTAAGCATGTAAGCGGGTAAGCGTGTCGGGACCCTACAGGGCAAGGATCGCGCTATACCACAGATGGACACCAGTGGCAAAAAGCGCCCTGAGGCGATTCAGTTCGCATAGGTAGCGCTATACAAGTCATTCATGCATTCATTCATTCATTCATTCACTAAGTCAGGGAACCATGGAAGAAACAGGAAGGAACTAACTAGGACTGAACTAACTAGCCTTGAGGGGAGGACAGAGGGTGATACCAAATTGCATAAGTAAACAAGTTGTAATTGCCCCAAACCGCAACTAAATATTATCATACTACAGAACAATAGCAACCAATATAGTTCAATGCAACAATAGAAAAAGTGCAAATAGGTGGGGAAGGACAGTAGACCTTATTTGAAATGCAACCTTACGAGGGGGTACCAAAAAGTTTTGAGACTAGTTTTGTAACACACCAACAGATGGCAGCACAAGGCTACATGCACAGTCACAGGAAGCACCGACCTTCATAAGTCAGTGTGCCAAAAGACATCATCCTGTGTACATCGGGAGCTGTGCAACTAGTACTATTCTGACCACGTGCGTTACCACGTCTGCTATTTCCTCATGGACAGCAAGTTAGAACAAAGAGCAAATGTGAAATTCTGCATGAAACTGGGCAAATCTGACCCAGAGACGTTTGATTCGGCGAGTTTATGGCGATGTTGCAATGAGTCGTTTGAGGTGTTTTGAGAGGCAAGCGTGCTTCAAGAGCGGAAGTACATCACTGGAAGACGACAAGAGATCAGGAAGACCTTCAACGAGCTCAACCCAGAATGAGCAAAACCATTTGGCAACTTTTGCATGATGATCGTTGGAGAACAATCAGGTGTGTCGCTCAAAACAGTATCACACACAGAATTTCACGTTTGCTCTATGCTCTAACTTGCTGTCCATGATGAAATAGCAGACGTGGTAAAACATGTGGTCAGAATGGCACCAGTTTTACAGCTCCCGATGTACACAGGACGATGTCTTTTGGCACACTGACTTATGAAGGTCAGTGCTCCCTGTGACTGTGAGAGTAGCCATGAGCTGCCACCTGTTGGCGTAGGGTTCCCACCTGTCCGGGATTCATCCGGACAGTTCGGGTTTGGAATCATGCGTCCGGGTTTCAGACTGACTGAAACCTGGACACATTATTTAGACCGGACTATGGCTTTCCAGCAGGGTTTCTGGCTGTAGTTGTCTAAGCTGTCTTTCTTTCTTTCTTTCACTGCCCAAAGCCAGCATTAACAACCCCCCCCCCCCAAACACACACACACAGACGGGAGAGGAAAGAGGGCTTGATCTGCACCTCTTCCTTCTGCCCCTACCCCTCTGGGTCTGCCCACACTCCAATCCCCGTGCTGTGCCTCAGAAAAGGAAAGTGGGGGCCGGAAATTATACATCTGGATGAGAGGTGCTGCCTGCCATTCATCCCTGTGAGTACACTAAGATAAATCAGGGTTCTCAGAGCACCCCTTACATCCGAGTTTCCCTCTACACCAGAGGCCACAGTGTTCCCCCTTACATCAGAGTCCTCTCCATACATCAGAGTTCTCAGTGTTCCCCCCTTAAATCAGGGTTCCCAGAGCATCCCTTATGTTAGAGTTCTCCCTTACTTCAAGTCTGCAGAGTCCCCCCTTACAGTCAAAGGGAACTCTGCGAGTTCAAATGTAAAAGGGGAACTCTGTGAACTCTGATGTAAAGGTGAACTCTTGTTATTAACTTCATATGATTAGAAATGTTATTTAATAGCAAAATATATGTAGAGTCTATACTATAAAACAAAATTGCTGTGCTCCGTGAAAGTGTTCGGGTTTGACTTGAAGAAAAGGTGGCAACCCTATGTTGGCGTATTTACAAAACTAGTCTTGAAACTTTTTGATACCACCTCGTACATGCAGTAGATGATCATTATTATAAAAAGAAAGACGTTTTCTGATCGATTATTAAATATATGAACTAAATACATAACATTTGTAAATACGGGTTGTGTTTTTAATTAATGCTAACATGACTGAAAATGTATTTCTTCACATTGGATCGCTGCTGGCAAGCTGAATCGAGGCTTCTTATATCTCTAGAGGAATCTAATGGTGGGACAACTCCACCAGAACTCCTAGTTCCACCGAATAGCCACAGAAAATGCAAAGCTAATGGTTTTAGGATCCCCAAATAGATTTTCTGTAATACAGAATACAGAACTAACGGGGCAGTCAATACATGGCTTTTTAGAAGAAGGTGGAGACACAAACTGCTGTGTAGAAATCTTGTTACTAAAGTCTCAAGTTGTACCTTAAAGTGGAACTTCACCCAGAAGGGGTGACGTTTTTATTTGAGGGGGGGGGGGGGTATCAGGTTTTGACAGGTACCCGCTCCCACTTCTACTCAGATCGCTTGGGCCCCACCCACATCTTTGCCCACAGCCTTCTGGGACACATCACAGGTCCCAGAAGGCTGCAGGACAATTCACAAAGCACAGCGGGGTTCATGCATGCTTAGTGGGAAACTGGCTGTGACGCCACAAGCTGTCACAGCCGGTTTGCCTTAGTAAACATGTTGGGGCAGGGACCTGAAGATTGCTGAAGAGCGGCCCAGGTGAGGATGACACTGGATCCCTGAACAGGTAAGTGTCCTTTTATTAAAAGCCATCAGCTACAGTACCTGTAGCTTCTGAATTAATTTTTATTTTTTTTTTAAATCCAAAAATAAAAAACAAATTTGAATATGAACATGCACTGAGATTGTCATTATACTTGTATAGCCTGATAGCTCCAAGAATGTAATTTTCCTCCCTTGTTAAATTTCCCATCGGTCAGCAGATCACATTAGGATTAAACAAATAACATTAGATCCACTTTGCCAACTGCAATTCGTATATATATATATATATATATATATATATATATATATATATATATATATATACCGTATTTATCGGTGTATAACACGCACATTTTCCCCCTTAAAATCGGGGGAAAGTCGTGGGTGCGTGTTATACGCTGATCCCCCCCAAAAAAGTGATAAAAATATCGAGCGGCGCCAAAAAATAGCGAGCGCAGCCGGAAAAAAATGAAGCGCCGCTGAAAAAGACCGAAGCGCCGCTGCAAAAGACCGAAGCGCCGCTGAAAAAGGCCGAGCCGACTCTTCGGTTCTGCTCGCAGTCCCGCCTCCCTGTGCTCGCTCCCGAAACAGCAGGGAGGCGGGACTGCGAGCGGAGCCGAACAGTTGGCTCGGTCTTTTTTCGGCGGCGCTTTGGTCTTTTTCAGCGGCGCTCGCGCGGTCTGTCTCGGCGGCGGGAAATTTAAACGTGGGCAAGGCTGCAAATGACGCTGGCAAGCTGCAAATGACACTGGGCAAGCTGCAAATGACACTGAGAAAGCTGCAAATGACACTGGGCAAGCTGCAAATGACGCTGGGCAAGGCTGCAAATGGCGCTTGGCAAGCTGCAAATGACAATGGGCAAGGCTGCAAATGGCACTGGGCAAGCTGCAAATGATGCTGGACAAGCTGCAAATGACGCTGGGCAAGCTGCAAATGACACTGGGCAAGCTGCAAATGACGCTTAAATGTAAGTTTTTTTTTTTTTTCCCTAAACTTCCCTCCTAAAACGTTTTTTTCCTTAAAATGCCCTCCTAAACTTGGGGTGCGTGTTATACGCCGATAAATACGGTATATATATATATATATATATATATATATATATATATATATATATATATATATATATATATATATATATGTTGCAGCTTGCAAGTGGTTTACCGGGGGTTAAAAGCTATCAACCATAATCCAGGTATTTATTTTTTTGTTCAGTCCACAATTTGCTTTCTCAAGATAACAGTCTGAGCGGCTAATTAGCCACTGGATCACTTTCAGAAGCAATGGGAGGGCTCGCCGGTGTTCCTCGGGCTTAACCTTTATACCGGTGTGCCTGGGAAATGATCCAATGGTTTGTGCAGCTGGCCACAGAGATGACCAGAGACCACATCGTCTCTGATTGCCTCTATCAAAAAAATGGGGGTTCTGGGACTTTAGATGAGAAACATGTTGCCATGCATCTCCATCCCTATATCTGGTACTTGGGTATTTGGGACTTTGAATGAGGTGTGTTTGATGGGACTCAGCAAGTGAAACAAAGTAATATGGATGTGTTTATTGTCTAAAACACACAGCAATAACATGCAGCAGTGGATACATGGAGTATAGTAAACACATGAACAACATATTGGAAAACATAAACATATAAATGCATAGTTGCCAGCATTGCAAAAAAATGTATTAGAGATGAGCTTGATGTTTGAGAGAGACTCTATATTCAGTCAGTGCAGGCAGTGTAGTTTATATAACACAGTGTATTAAAGTGGTTAAGGGGAACCCTGCACCAAAAAAAAAATGGCATGCTCCCCCCCCAAAAAAATATCCTAATCAGGCCCTTCAGGTCTGGTATGGATTTTAAGGGGAACCCCGAGCCCAATTTTTTATATCCGACCCCTATCCGAGCATGCAACCTGGCAGGCCACAGGAAAAGGGGGTGGTGAGAGAGTGCCCCCCCCTCCTGAACTGTACCAAGCCACATGCCCTCAACATGAGAAGGGTGCTTTGGGGGGGACAAGGGCCTCATCCCCACAACCCTTGTCCAGTGGTTGTGCGGGTCTATGGGCGGGGGGGAATGGGGGGGGGATCTGGTTACCGGCCCCCAGATCCCAGCCCCCCCCTATGTGAATGGGTATCGGGTAAAGTGTCAAAAAAGTAAAAATGTCAGGAGACAGTTTTTGACAATTCCATTATAATTTTTTTTTTTAAAGTCCCAAAAAACCCCCTCCATTTAATTACTCTAAATAGGGATGGAAGCACGTGGTAATACTCTATTGGTTCAGCTCTATTACACCCTTTTCCTTTTAATTGACCTAATGCTAGCCTTCCCTGGTTTATCTGACCTGCCTTCTTACCAGTAGTATCATGTTATCCATTATTACTATTTTATACATCTTTTACAGTTCATTGGACATATGTCTTTGGTTCGTTTTCATTGTTGGTGGTGTGTATGGTCGGGCTGCTATGCCGTCTGACTGTTTTTCTCCTTGTCTGGGAGCTGTGATGCGCTTTGCGGGCCTCCTCCCATCCCCCACCTCCTATGACGCCTGGGGGGGGGGCGGATGCGCCATCACTGCGCATCAACATCACGCATTCCATGCTGGATTCTGCGCTCGTGAGCAACATGGGAGATATGTTGGTACCGGTTGCCGGGCACACAGCTTCCCAGTTGATGGCGCCCCTCCTCTCACCTTGCTACACAGCGTGACAATGGTGGGTCGTGTTAAAGGAGCATTTCGCAATATTAGACCAGGCTTTACTCCAATGAGCCAAATCAATGGTGGGTAAGTCCCATTTCCATTTGGAGACATAAGATAAGGAGGTTGGGGTCCCGCTCAAGTTAAGGGAGGAGTAAATCAAAGATATGGTACCAGGAGATCCCGGAGAGTGTTGGCATGTTTGCTCAAAGGCCGTTTTCTGGTACAGAAAGGTATCATTGCGTCTGAGAGAGGATATACAGTGTCGTAATTGGAGATAGTGGAAGAATTCCACTTGGGGAGCTTCATGGATTGAAGAGGTATGAGGAAGGTGCGGGTTCCAAGAAAATGTTGGACCTGAAAGAATCCATGGGCTGGCCACCATGAAAAAATATGAGGTTGTTCTAAGCCGGGGGGATTTAGGGGGGCAGAGCATAAAGGACGGGGAGCCCACCGGAGTACAGAACCGAGTCCCAAAGCTTCAAGCAATGGGCCATTAGAGGGCTGAGTGAGGGGGGACGCAGTTTAGGAGGAAGCCATAAGAGCGCAGAGATGGGGACCGGTGCACAGTTGGGGATTTCCAGGAGAACCCAGAGTGGAATATCGGAGTTAGTTTTTATTTTTTTTACACTTTTTTGGTGAATGGGTAGGGGTACAATGTACCCCTACCCATTAACATGGGGAGGGCAGGATCTGGGGACCCCCCTTGTTAAAGGGGGCTTATAGATTCCGATAATCCCCCCACCCACAGACCCCCACAACCACCGGGCAAGGGTTGTGGGGATGGGGCCTTTGTTCCCATCAACATGGGGACAAGGTGCTCCCCATGTTGAGGGCATGTGGCCTGGTACGGTTCAGGAGGGGGGGAACGCTCTCTCGTCCCCCCATCCTGGCCTGCCAGGTTGCATGCTCGGATAAGGGTCTGGTATGGTATTTTTTTGGTGCTGGGTTCCCCTTAAAATTCATACCAGACCTGTCCTGCAGGACAACCCACCTCCATCCATCTGTACAGACCCCCCAAGGACAACCAACCTCCCTCCATCTGTACAGACCCCCCAGGACAACCTACCTCCCTCCATCTTTACAGACTCCCCTCCCCATTCAGTACAGACCCCCCAGGACAACCCAACTCCCTCCATCTGATCAGACCCCCCAGGAAAACCTACCCCCCCCATCAGTACAAACCCCCAGGACAATTCACCTCCCTCCATCTGTACAGACCCCCCCAGGACAACACACCTCCCTCCATCTGTACATACCGCCCCAGGAAAACCCACCCTCCATCAGTACAGACCCCCAGGACAAGCCCACCTCCCTTCATCTGTACAGACCCCTCCAGAACAACCCACCTTCCTCCATCTGTATAGACCCCCCCAGGACAACACACCTCCCTCCATCTGTACATATCGCCCCAGGACAAGCCCACCTGCCTCCATCTGTACAGACCCCCCAGGACAACTCACCCCCTCCATCTGTACAGACCCCCCCCAGGACAACCCACTCCCTCCATCTGTACAGACCCCCCCAGGACAACCCCCACCCCCCTCCTCCCCTCATGCACCTGGGCGGGGAGCGGAGGAGGATTCTTTGTGCAGCCGCCTTGTGACAGGAGGCAGCCAGTGAGAGTAAAACAGAGTAGGGATAGTGTAGCACTGGGACCCAGGACTCTCCATCGGACCTCAGCACTGCTCAGGATGGTGTGTTTTGGTCTCCTCGCCATGTACAGAACCAAGAGTCGGAGCCTGGGTAGCAAGAAAGTGGCTGCCAATAGAAATGGAGCTCCATTTCTATTGGAAGCCACTTTCATTGCGACCTGGGCTCCGCCTCTTGTTTCTTCCTCAAGAGCTATTCTTCTGTAAAATGGCGACGTAGACAGAATTGACCAGTGCCAGCCGCGGACCTCTAGCGGTGGCTGGGAAAAATTGTGTAAACTGCAATTTCCCAGGACATTTCACGGGAAACGGTAAGACCGGGACAAAGGTCTAAATCCTGGGAATGTCCCCGGAAATTCGGGACAGCTGACAAATATGTAAATGTCAACTTGTACATATCATTGTTAAAAAAGTATTCCTCCATGAAAAGAAGCCTAAAACACAAGGTATGGTCCTATGAGTAAACATAATGCATCAATGTAATCCCGACGCGTTTCATGGCAATAATGCCACTCTTCGGGGGTGGATGCGTGGTAAAATTAGATCTACAAGGAGACATGATCACCTCTATGATCTTGGAGGACGGAAGCGACGTCAAGACGTCACTTCCGGTCTAGGGCGGAAGTAAACAATTTTTTCTTTTTAAACAAAAGATCCATTTTTTTTTGATCTATTGCTTTCAAAGGTAGAGGAGATATGTGGGCCCAGATCTCTCCATAAGGAGGTCATCCCTTATTTCTGAGATGTTAACATTCCTTGTAATAGGAATAAAAATTATTTATAAAATAATAATTAAAGGGACAGTGTAAAAAAAAAAATAAGAAAAAACATAAAGCGCCCCCATCCCTCTCACGCAAAAAACAAATGCATACTTAAGTGGTGCACTCAAATCGCACCACACATGTGAGGTTTTGCCGCAAACGTTAGAGTGAGAGCAATAATTCTAGTGATAGACCTCCTCTGTAACTTTACACATGTAACTTGTAAAAAGCGTCACCTACAGAGATTTTTATGTATCGTAGTTTGTCGCCATTCCACGAGTGTGAGCAATTTTAAAGCGTGACATGTGCAGTATCTATTTCCTTGGTGTAACATCATCTTTTATAATTTACCAAAAAATTAGGTTATATATTGTGTTTTTTTTTTTCTTTTATAAGATTCATTAAAGTGTATTTTTTTCCCCCCAAAAAAAAAAAAAAAAAACGCTGGCCAACTACCATGAGACATAAAAAATTGCAACCATCGCCATTTTATTCTCTAGGGTCTCTGCAGAAAAAAAAAAAAAAAAAAAATATATATATATATATATATATATATATATGTGTGTGTATATATATATATATATATATATATAATGTTTGGGGGTTCTAAGTAATTTTCAAACAAAAATGACAGGAAAGCCTGGAGCTGAAGTGGATATTCTTGATTTAAAAATTACCTTTTCTCTCCCATGAATAAAAGCTTCCAGTTGCTGGCCCAGGCAACCTACATCAAACGGTTTCTGATGACCATTATTATTGCAGAGAGTCTAGCATTTTCCATAAGCAGTGAGGATCAAAGAGACTACACCATGTAAATGACAAAAACAAACTATACATCAAAAAATGAGTTTTTTTAATACATTAACACACAATGATTAGAAGTTCAGGTTATTATTTTCTAAAGGCTCCAATATGACAGTCTAAACAGACCCAAAATCCACTTACTATGTAATGCACAAGCCTCATAAATAAAAAAAAAAAAAAAAAAACTTCCTTTACCGCCTTTAATTAACCACTTCAATTCCGGGCATTTTCACCCCCTTCCTGCCCAGGCCAATTCACAGCTTTCAGCGCTGTAAGATTTTGAATGACAATTGCGCGGTCATGCAACACTGTACCCATATGAACTTTTGATCCTTTTTTCCCCCACAAATAGAGCTTTCTTTTGGTGGTATTTGATCGCCTCTGTGGTTTTTATTTTTTGCGCTATAAACAAAAAAATAGAAACAATTTTGAAAAAAACACAATATTTTTTAATTTTTGCTATAATAAATATCCCCAATTTTTTTTTTAAAAAGCACATTTTTTTCCTCAGTTTAAGCCGATATATATTCTTCTACATATTTTTGGTAATAAAAATCACAATAAGCGTTTATTAATTGGTTTGCGCAAAAGTTTTAGCATCTACAAAATAGGGGAAAGATTTATGGCATTTTTATTATTATTGTTATTGAAATATCCCAAAGAGAAAAAAATATATATATATATATATTTTCCTCAGTTTAGGCCGATATGTATTCGTCTACATATTTTTGGTAAAAAAAAAAATAATTATAGTATAGTAATGGCGGCGATCTGCGACATTGCGGCGGACAGAGCGGACACTTTTGACACTATTTTGGGACCATTGAAAATTATACAGCGATTAGAGCTATAAATATGCACTGATTACTGTGTAAATGTCACTGGCAGGGAAGGGGTTAACACTAGGGGGTGATCAAGGGGTTATCTGTGTTACCTAGGGTGGGATTTTAACTGTGGGGGGGGGACTGACTGGGGGAGGTGACCGATTGGTGTTCCTATATACTAGGAACATATGATGGGTCTCCTCTCCCCTGAATGGACGTAGATCTGTCCGGCGGACACGCTGATTGTTCCTGAGTTTTTTTTTTTTCAAAATTTTCACGTTTTTTTGTTTGTTTATAGCGCACAAATTAAAAACCGCAGAGGTGATCAAATACCACTAAAAGAAAGCTCTATTTGTAGGAAAAAAAGGACATAAACTGTATTTGGGAACAGCGTCGCACACCTGTGCAATTGTCAATTAAAGAAACACAGCGCCGAGCTCATATCTGACCGTTGTTTCCGGTGTCCGTATGCCTCTAGTATCCTACGCGTTACGTCACAACACACGTGACTTCGACTGGGAAATCATATTGCGATTATTTGCACATTTATTTTACCTTCTTATGGAATTTTATTGAAATTATTTGCACATTTATTTCTTCACATCAGCAATTTATTGTGTTTTATAAAAAACTTTATTGTTCGTTTAAATTACCGACATATATGCACTGTACTGTATTTATTTTGCATACAGTTTTTTCTATATAACCGATAGGAGCGCAGCACCACCTACTGTTTTTGAGTTCTCTAGCTATGCTGGGAACTCAGCCTGCTCTCCTCCAATGATCAGACTTGTCCTGACTCGCTCCAGCTGCACAGCCATTCACTGGGAAGATCAGTGTGCTGTTGCTTCTCCTCTACCAGCTCTTATCTTAGGCAGCTGAAAACAGAGGAAATGTGATCACTTATAAAAAAGGGAAAAAGGGTATTTATAATGTATTGTTATATCTATAAACAAATGTTTTGCCTTTCATTTCTGTTTTATACTGAATGAGGTGGTATACAAGGTGAACATTTAAAATCACGTTAAGCTGTTATATATATACTTTTATCTATTTCCATCTAAACATTTATTTAACCACCGGGGCAATTTTTTTACTTTTTACACATGCGGGTGTACTTTTTACACAGCAGGTCCCGGCGGACATCGGGTCTGCCGGACCCGCTGATTGGCTCCTGCTGTGTCCAATCACAGTGGGAGCGGGTCGCCAACGTGTTGACATCACTGCCTCGGCTGCTTAAACAAAAATCAGCATTTTTGCTTAAAAAAACACTTAGAAACCCCAAACGAATTTAGACCCTGGACAATAAAATTGTGGTAGTTGCCATTTTTTAACTGTATGTCACACAATATTTACACAGCTCTTTATCACATGCATATTTAAAAAAAAAATACACTAATATAAATTTCAGCACACACAAACACAATATAATACCAAATCAAAGATGAAGTTGCACTGAGTAAATAGATACCAAACGTGTCAAAACTCAAAATTGCGTGCATCCATGAAATGGCAAAAAACAATGGTACCTATGTAAGGCCTGATTCACACCTATGCAATTTTAGTGCTTTTTACATTTTGCACATTTGCTCTACAGAACGTGTTCTATAGGGAACCATGTTAAATGGACTGTAGTGCAAATCTGCAAAATGCAAAAAGCACAAAAAAATGCATAGGTGTGAATCAGGGAAAAATCCCAATGTAAACATCCTTGTGACAGTAATAGACAGGGACAGGTACTCTTTATGGAGAGATCTGGGATCTATAAGACCCCAAATCCCTCCTCTGCCCTTAAAAGCATTCCAAACACCAAAATCAGTGTTTTCGAATGCTTTCGATTTTTAAAGATGGCGCCATTGGCATCTGGGTAAACTGGAAGTGTTGTCAGTTTATCGCTTCTGGGTTACCATAGCAGAGAGCCAATCAAATCCTCCTACATAAGTTGAACCTGTTTATCTGCAGCCATTTCCTCTCTATTAAAGTTCAAAGTCCAGAATTTACACAACATGTATGACTTCATAAGGCAAGGGGCTGGGTTCTGAAGTTACAATCTGCAAATCTCGGTGAGGAGAGCTCTGAGAGCTGATTGGAGGGAAGGGGCACAACCCCCTTCACACAGCATACGGGAACAGAGCCAAGGCTGTCCACTCTTGGAGATCCCTCCCCTGTCACCATTTTTCTTTTGGTGTCAACAAAACTTGTCAGAAGCGACTCATGCAGATAGCAGAGGAACGGAGCAGAAAGGACACTTAGTGCTCTGGACTGAGACATATACACACTACAGAGGGATATGTTTTGTTCATATTTCAAGTCAGAGGTTTACAGCCATTCAATCCCTACTGCAAGGTTTAACTGCTCATTCAGTCTAGAGGAGAGCAGAAGAACAAATGATGCTCCCTATGGTCCAGCAGTGGACTGTCCATTGGTGGCTATATACCCTGCTTTGGTCTTGATGATGTTAGGACCTTAGACTACTGGAACGTGGGGGAAAATATGTTGCAGGGAGCAGTCTAGCATCACAGAGCATCGGATAAGTAAATCTTCTTTTCTATATCCCCAAGACACAAGCAAGCAATTAACCCCCTGCAAAGGATAATTTAAGTTTTGTTTTGGAGTTGTGATTTAAGCAGACGGAAAATGCATTAATTCACAGGCATAAGCTGTGTTGCAAATTAAACTTGGGGTCACCTAGATCTCTGACCTCAAGGAAAACAACCTCTGCTTGCCCTGAAGCCTATTTAAATTATATTGTGCTATGCAGATCTGCATATGGTAAAACATTTTCTCCCTATCTGCCAGCCCAGAGATATACAGTATTAAGTAAAATCCAGGGAATATCTGATGAATTTGCCTAAATATCTCTACCAATTCAAATATATGCTTAGCACCATCAACCAAAAACAAAACAATCTCAATTGGGTATTACAAATATGTACAAGAAACAAAGAAGAAAAGAGAGGAAGGCAAGAAAAAGAAAATTGAGGCAGGAAAATGAAAGCAAAGGGAAGGAAAGGAACAGAGTGAATGAAAAGGAAAGGAAAGGAAAGAAAAGGAAAGGAAGGCAGGAAAAGTAAAGTAAAGGAAAGAAAAGGAATTAAGGAAGGAAGGAAGGAAGGAAGGAAGGAAGGAAGGAAGGAAAGGAAAATAAAACTTTCAGGGAATATGTGATAAATGTGTCTAAATATCTCTACCAATTCAAATATATGCTTAGCACCATAAAAAAAATCCCAATTGAGTATTACAAATATGTACAAGAAAGAAAGAAGAAAAGAGAGGAAGGCATAAAAAGGAAATTGAGGCAGGAAAATGAAAGCAAAGGGAAGGAAAGGAACAGAGTGAATGAAAAGGAAAGGAAAGGAAAGAAAAGGAAAGGAAGGCAGGAAAAGTAAAGTAAAGGAAAGAAAAGGAATTAAGGAAGGAAGGAAGGAAGGAAGGAAGGAAGGAAGGAAGGAAGGAAGGAAGGAAGGAAGGAAGGAAAGGAAAATAAAACTTTCAGGGAATATGTGATAAATGTGTCTAAATATCTCTACCAATTCAAATATATGCTTAGCACCATAAAAAAAATCCCAATTGAGTATTACAAATATGTACAAGAAAGAAAGAAGAAAAGAGAGGAAGGCATAAAAAGGAAATTAAGGCAGGAAAGGAAATGAAGGCAGGAAAAGGAAAGGAAAGGCACGAAAAGTAAAGGAAAGGGAGAAGAGTGGAAAGGAAAGGGAGGCAGGAAAAGGAGAGGAAGGAAAAGAAGACTTCCAGGGAATATCTGATACATTTGTCTAAATATCTCTACTAATTCAAATATATGCATAGCGCGATCAAAAAAAAATCCCAATTGGCTATTACAAATATGTACAAGAAAGAAAGAAGAAAAGAAAAGGAAGCAGGAAATGGAAAGGAAGGAAGGAAAAGGAAAGAAAGGAAAATAAAACTTTCAGGGAATATCTGATAAATGTGTCTAAATATCTCTACCAATTCAAATATATGCTTAGCGCCATCAAAAAAAAATCCTAATTGGCTATTAGAAATATGTACAAGAAAAAGAGAGGAAGGAAAGAAAAGGAAAGGAAGCAGGAAAGGGAAAGGAAAGAAACGAAAGGAAAGGAAGGCAGGAAAAAGAAAGGAAAGCCAAGAAAAGGAAAGGAAGAAGAATGGAAAGGAAAGGGAGGCAGGAAAAGGAAAGGAAAGAAAATGAAGGCAGGAAAAAGAAAGGAAAGCCAAGAAAAGGAAAGGAAGAAGAATGGAAAGGAAAGGGAGGAAGAAAAAGGAAAGGAAGGAAAAGAAAACTTCCAGGGAATATCTGAGAAAATTGTCTAAATATCTCTACCAATTCAAATATATGCTTAGCACCATCAAAAAAAAATCCCAATTGGCTATTACAAATATGTACAAGAAAGAAAGAAGAAAAGAAAAGGAAGGCGAGAAAAGAAAAGGAAGACAGAAAAGGAAAGGAAGGCAGGAATAGGAAAGGAAAGGTAAGGAAGAAAGGAAAGGGAAAGGAAATGAATGCAGGAAAAGGAAAGGAAGGCAGAAAATGGAAATCCAGGAAAATAAAACTTTCTGTTGAGTAGGATGAAGTCTCCTGTACGGTGCACTGCGGCTGCCTCTCATTAGCCCACTTTCCGTATCAGGATGGGGCCTGTTAATTAGCAATACATCTCAGACACAGGTTCATCCAACTTGTAATGCTGAACATGTGTCTTTGAGACTTCAGGCTTTTTCCATTAGCTAAGGGTGTTTTAAAACACAAAGGAGTCCCCCGGGTCACTTTAATCCTGAAGCTACTTCCAGTCCGACTTTTTCGACCGGCACTGAAAAGTGAATTGATATGGCAAATTAATTGTTCGTTCATATTTCAGGAAAAGGATGAGAGACTCCACAGCAATGTTAATGATGAATTTCATTGTTTTTATAAACCGTTCCTCTCCGTTTCATGTCAGGTCAAGCTTGGGGGTGATATTCATTATACCCAGGTTGAAGAGGGGCGCATAATTTAAGTGTCGGGCAAACTGCAAGATTTACAGTATATCTTGATATTTCTTGCCTGGATTTTTATAAAGCTCTTCGAACATCACACATTCCAAAGACATGCAAATCAGCCTGTATGTGACTGAAAAGCCAGTTAAATTAGAGTAATTATGCAGATGAGTTGTAGAATTAAAACAAAATGCAGATCTGCGGGTAAATATAGTAAATTCTATCTTATTCTCTGCTTTCTAGGATGCTGCAATATCTCCATATTTAAGTCCTCCGTCAGATGTTTGTTCCCTTTTTTTTTTTAAATGCATCATGATGTTTTGTCAAAAGAGGGAAAAAATTCTACTAAACTGAAAGGAAACTTTGACTTCCAGCTTTACCACTCTGATTTAGTTTGTAAAAAATCCAGCAATATGATTCTTGTATCTTTGCAGGCAGAAAAAAATCAGTTGCATCTGTTTTTTTTTTTATATATACCGTATATATATATGTTCCCTTATTCTTTCTAATTAAAAACCAATAAATAAAATATATTTTTCAAAATCTGTTTTAAAATTAAAGCCCTGTCTTAAAATATGTATAATAGTTTTGGATAGATATGAGGGTCGTGTCTCGGTTAGGAGTGGATGACCACCCATAGCTGCCTCCGTTTAAGGGCCCTTTATTGTATCAACTGGTTCTCAGGCCTAGGAATGTCATCAACAAAATATCTTAAAGTGGAAGTAAACCCTCCTATCGTTTTCAGCCAAGGAAGCTGCCATCTTGGCCTCCGTTTAACCTTTAACTGCCATGAAGCTGCACATGTGATCGGTTATGACACCAGCCATTGGATGGTTTGACAGTTTGGTTGAGAGTACAACCAATGTGACAGTTAGCATTTCCGGCATGCCGGGAATGTAACTGTTTTTTCAAACTGTTAGATCGATGGGTTTACTTCCGCTTTAACATAGTTACTTATGCCTCGTTTCCACTGAGTGGATCGGTTCGGGTCGGTACAGTTTGGAAGGGTTAGAATGGTCCGGCCTATTCAGGTGAGCGTTTCCACTGCAAGTCGGCCCACCAGGGGCTTAGAAAAAATGCCTAGCGTGGCCTCACACTGATTGGCAGATGTTTTTCTGTCCGCCAATCAGTGAAATGTATCGTAGCTCCGCCCTAACCGTACCGGACCATTTTCTATGGCCCCACATCTGAAGCAGGACCCTGAATGGTGCGGTATGGTTCAGTTGTATGGGTTGCTTTCATAATGGAAACCCTCAAAATAGCATACTGTACCGAACCGTACCTAACCGATACGCTCAGTGGAAACGAGGCAATAGTTAGTCTCGTTGAATCTATTCACAGAAAAAGAATCCTATAGCCACATCCTCGTGAATTTTTTTTTTCCTGATCCCCAAGTGGCAATCGGATATTCCCTGGATAAAAGTAACCTATAAACAGGGCTTATTTTCTCAGAGAATAGGTGCAGAAACTCCCCCTTTCCGATTTAGCCCTTATCTCCTCCCCCTACCCACCTCCAAGCACTCTTCCATGGTTCCACCCCCTTCTTACCTCCCAGAATCCCAGAATACAGTAATTTGTATGGAATTTGGTAATGATAAAAAGAAAAGCAGTAAAATAGATCCCCTGCAGTCAGAAACAATAGATCCCGTGCCAGCAACAATAGATCCCCCTAACAACAATGGACCACCCTCAACAAAATTTTCCCCCTAGCAACAATAGACTCCCGGCAGCAACAACAAATTTCCCCACAGCCAGCATCAATAGACTTTCCATCAGCCAGCAATAATAGATCCCTCTGTCAACCATAGATCTCTCCCAGCAACATCTAACTCCCCAGCAATATAAGACCCACCCCCAGCAACAGTATGTCCCCCACCAGCAACAAAAGACCTCCACAGCAACAATAGACCCTCCTGCAAATTCAGATAACCCCTTGATAACGTCCTCTTGGACGAAGCGCGGCGGGGAGGAGACTCTAGTGCTGATGTTGGGCCACTGTCCGATACTGAGTCGTCTAAGGATAGTCCGATCGTGTGTACGTGGCAAAACTACAACAGAGGTTGTTGAGTGGAAAGTTTCCACAGAATAAGTTAGCAAAGGCAGAGTGCAATGTCCAGGGACTTCAGCTGCCTGGCTACACCAGAGCTCCATAAATGAGTCCCTAAAAATTGATTGCAAATACAAAAAAACTATTGGGTGTCCAAAATGTTGGTCCTTTGGGGAGGGGAAACTTTGGGACTGAGGTGGTTGAACTGTATTGCAGTGAAGAATAGACATGTGCAATTAGTTTTGTTTTTTTTCGTTTTTTGTTTTTTTCGTTACATTCATTCATTCGTTATCGTACGAATGAACAAACGATTCGCTAAAATTTTTAACGAATAACGCATCGAACGAATACGAAAAACAACGAAAATCCGAAATAACCAAATTAGAAACAACGAAACTACGAAAGAAGAAAATCCGAAAAACGAAAACAGGAACAACGAAAATCAAAATGAACGAAAAAATTTGTACATTCGTAACTTTTTTTTTTTGTTAAATTGGTAATTTTCCGTGTCCCTTACAATGACGCTGCTTAACGTGCTTCGAATGGATTGAACGAAAAAATTCGTACATTCGTAACTTTTTTTTTCGATTCGAAATTTTCCGTGTCTCTTAAAATGTAATAATAGCATACACATTACATAACATTATGAATTATGCTCCGATTACGAATCTACGAAAACAATGTTACGAAAGTACGAATAAATCAATCTAACGAAAGTACGAATGTAACGAAATCTACGAAAATACGAATGCGTCCAAATTTCAAAAAAACGAAAATTAAACAGAAAAACGAATCGACGAAAAATAACTCTTACGAAAATACAAATCGTTACGAATACGAACACCGACGACTTACGAATTTACGAATCGTTACGAATGCGAACACCGATGACATACGAATTTACGAATCGTTACGAATACGAACCCCGACGGCTTACGAATTTACGAATCAATACGAATCAACGGAAACGAAAAAAACAAAACGAAAATAAACAAATTTTTTTGTTGTGCACATGTCTAGTGAAGAAAAAAAAGGCCCCTAACCAGGGTGTGCTCTCTAGTAGGTGTGCCTAGGAACAGAAAATTGAACAGCACATATATATATATTGTCAGGTTAGCCGGTTTAGCTTTCATCTGTGGCTGTTTCCCTGAAGTTCAGCTCTAAAAACGAAGTGGGCGTAGTTACCCAGGGAGGCATTGTCTGAAATGTTCTTACTTGTACTCTCGCCACACTATTGAATTCAAATCTGTAAATAGGATTTTTTTTTTTGTTATTGCAGAAATGGCCAGATGTTATTTTTTGTCTCGACTATATTGTTATACATATATTCACTACATAATACAAGGTTGACCTTTCTTTTTTTTTTAGCTTGTCTCTATTATCGTACTCTTCCATCAACTCAGCTGGTAATGGCATTTTATGGAAAGGAAAAGAAGAAGACAGACTTTGTGAAATTGTACTGGTCGATGACCCCCGTTAAGTCTGCAGCTTTGAGGAGTGAAATAAAGTAGAGAAGATGGGATGAAAAGACAGGGGTTATACATGGGCAGAAGAAAAGGGCTTTTTTGGAGGGGTTGGAGACATCTCACATAGCAAGCTAAGTAATGTACAGTCTACTTTTTTTTTTCTTTACAGAAATACATTTGAGGCAACGGAAGAAAACTGTGAACAACTTTTCCGGGAAACATTGCTACAGTGCAAAGTTCATAAACTTAATTTGTTTTACCCTAAAGTTAACTCCATGTGGTATTGGGGTGATTATTCTCATGTGAAAGATCCATTTTCCAATCAGTTATGCCAGTCCAAGCTGCATTTTAGGGCATGGCAGCCCACTTTTATTGGAAAGAAAGAAGGAAAAAGTTCACATAGAAATCAGTTGTTCCCCCATCAACAACAGTCACCTGGCTCCCATGTCAGCAGCACTGCCGCTCTTCTTACCAGTCCCACTAACTTTATTGTCCCTCTCTCCTGGTTCTCGTGGCTCGCTCAGACTTTAGTCGCAGTGCTCTGCTCCTCCTGGCCTCTGCATTGGGGTTCTACTGACACCCCGATAGGAGCCCACCTGACTCCTGGGACGAGATCTCCTGTCTCCTGGCTGTTGGCTGGGGCACCTCTGACCCCTAGGTGAGACCTCCTGTCTCTTGACTCCTGGCTGGGGTACATCTGACCCCTGGGTGAGACCTCTTGCCTGACCCCTGTCTGGGGCATCTCTGACCTCGGGATGAGACCTCCTGTCTCTTTATTCCTGGCTGGGGCACCTCTGACCCCTGGGTGAGACCTCTTGCCTGACCCCTGTCTGGGGCATCTCTGACCTCGGGGTGAGACCTCCTGTCTCTTTATTCCTGGCTGGGGCACCTCTGACCCCTGGGTGAGACCTCCTGTCTCTTGACTCCTAGCTGGGGTACATCTGACCCCTGGGTGAGACCTCTTGCCTGACCCCTGTCTGGGGGATCTCTGACCTCGGGGTGAGACCTCCTGTCTCTTTATTCCTGGCTGGGGCACCTCTGACCCCTGGGTGAGACCTCTTGCCTGACCCCTGTCTGGGGCATCTCTGACCTCGGGGTGAGACCTCCTGTCTCTTGACTCCTAGCTGGGGTATCACTGACCCCGTGGTGAGAACTCCTGTCTCTTGACTCCTGGCTTGGGCACCTCTGACCCCGGGGTTAGACCTCCTGTCTCTTGACTCCTGGCTGGGATACATCTGACCCCTTTGTGAAACCTCCTGTCTCTTTATTCCTAGCTGGGGCACCTCTGACCTCGGAGTGAGACCTCCTGTCTCTTGACTCCTGGCTGGGGCATCACTGACCCCGGGGTGAGAACTCCTGTCTCTTGACTCCTGGCTTGGGCACCTCTGCCCCCGGGGTGAGACCTCCTGTTTCTTGACTCCTGGCTAGGACACCTCTGACCCCTGGGTAAGACCTCCTGTCTCTTGACTCCTGGCTGGGACACCTCTGACCCCTGGGTGAGACCTCTTAAATGACTCCTGGCTGAGGCATTTCTGACCTCGGAGTGAGACCTCTTGTCTGTAAACTGGGAGCCCTGTGCTTTCCCAAGGCTTGGTTTATAACGTCCCAGCACACCTGTGTTCTTACTTTCTGCAGCCATCCAGGAAAATCAGGACACAGGATTGAATGTCCCATCCCACCCAAGACACTTTGGAACCTCCATGCCCAATCCGGGACTATAGAATCCGGAAAAAACACAGCTTTTTCCCCTGATAAATGATAGTCTGGAACTTCACATTAAGCCTTAATGCGAATGCTGTGCCATTTTCTCCTTCATTCCCACAGTGGAAGGGCCTCCTGCCTAAGAGCAGGCACCACTTTGCATTTGTTACCCAAAAACTACCCCACCATGAGCCTCTTTGATCATGGTTTGCACCTACACTGGGCCAGTTTTCTTAGAGACTCAATCATGTAAAAAAAAAGAAAAGCCCAAACCTGCTAGAGGTGGACACAGCTGCAACCCTCCTGTTATGAACAATGCCAGGACATTGTGACAACTCCAACATTTTCAGATGGTCGCAGAGCTTGCCAATCATAGTCATAGAAAGCCTTATTGGTCAAAAGCTGGGTTCTCCAAACTTTCTAAACATAGGTCCAGATTACTACCCTTTAGACTTTAGTGGGCTGGACTGTGGCCAGTGGAAGTAGAAAATGCCCTGTAATAGTGGGATTGAATTACAAATAAATTCCATAGCACTTGTGGAATAATAATGTGAGGAGGATTGCCCTGTCATTGATGTCAGTGGGAGGAACTATGCCTGATCGTTGGTGTCAGTGGGAGGATTAGTGCCCCATTGTTGGTATCAGTGGGAAAAATAATGCACTCTTATTTGGTGTCAGTGGGAGGAATTATGTTCCATTTTCGGTACCAGTGGGAGGAATAATGACCCACTGTTGGTGTCAGTAGAAGGAAGTGTGCCTCATTGTTGGGGTCTGTGGAAGGAATAGTGCCCCAAGTTCCAGATAAAAGTTAGCAGTTTTGAGTCCACAGGTCAAAAGGAATTTGCAAAAGGTGTTAAGGTTTAGGGTTTTCACCCATGAGTCTCCCATGTCCGGCCATCACAATCATGGCAACTTCCCCCTTTCCCACCCAACTATAGTACCTCATAAAAGTGAGTACACCCTTCACATTTTTGTAAATATTTTATTATATAATTTCATGGGACAACACTGAAGAAATTACACTTTGCTACAATGTAAAGTAGTGAGTGTACAGCTTGTATAACAGTGTAAATTTGCTGCCCCTCAAAATAACTCAACACACAGCCATTAATATCTAAACCTCCAGCAACAAAAGTTAGTACACCCCTAAGTGAAAATGTCCAAATTGGGCCCAATTAGACATTTTCCCTCCCCAGTGTCATGTGACTTGTTAGTGTTACATGGTCTCAGGTGTGTTAAATTTGGTGTTATCGCTCTCACTCTCTCGTACTGATCACTGGAAGTTCAACATGGCATCTCATGGCAAAGAACTCTCTGAGGATCTGAAAAAAAGTATTCGTGCTCTACATAAAGATGGCCTAGGCTATAAGAAGATTGCCAAGACCCTGAAACTGAGCTGCAGCACGGTGGCCAAGACCATACAGTGGCTTAACAGAACAGGTTCCACTCAGAACAGGCCTTGCCATGGTCAACTAAAGAAGTTGAGTGCACATGCTCAGCGTCATATCCAGAGGTTGTCTTTGGGAAATAGACGTATGAGTGCTGCCAGGATTGCTGCAGAGGTTGAAGGGGTGGGGGGTCAGCCTGTCAGTGCTCAGACCATACGCTGCATACTGCATCAAATTGCATACTGCATGGCTGTCTTCCCAGATGGAAGCCTCTTCTAAAGATGATGCACAAGAATGCCCGCAAACAGTTTGCTGAAGACAAACAGACTAAAGACATGGATTACTGGAACCATGTCCTGTGGTCTGATGAGACCAAGATAAACTTATTTGGTTCAGATGGCGTCAAGCGTGTGTGGCGGGAACTAGGAGAGAAGTACAAAGACAAGTGTGTCTTGCCTACAGTCAAACATGGTGGTGGGAGTGTCATGGTCTGGGGCTGCATGAGTGTTGCAGGCACTGAGGAGCTACAATTCATTCAGGGAACCATGAATGCCAACATGTACTGTGACTTACTGATGCAGAGCATGATCCCCTCCCTTCGGAGACTGGGCCGCAGGGCAGTATTCCAACATGATAACCACACCAAACACACCTCCAAGATGACCACTGCCTTGCTAAAGAAGCGGAGGGTAAAGGTGATGGACTGGCCAAGCTTGTCTCCAGACCTAAACCCTATTGAGCATCTTTGGGACATCCTTAAATGGAAGGTGGAGGAGTGCAAGGTCTCTAACATCCACCAGCTCTGTGATGTCATCATGGAGGAGTGGAAGAGGACCCCAGTGGCAACCTGTGAAGCTCTGGTGAACTCCATGTCCAAGAGGGTTAAGGCAGTGCTGGAAAATAATGGTGGCCACACAAAATATTGACACTTTGGGCCCAATTTGGACATTTTCACTTGGGGGTGTACTCACTTTTGTTGCCAGTGATTTAGACATTAATGGCTGTGTGTTGAGTTATTTTGAGGGGATAGCAAATTGACACTGTTATACAAACTGTACACTCACTACTTTACATTGCAGCAAAGTGTCATTTCAGTGTTGTCCCATGAAAAGATATCATAAAATAATTACAAAAATGTGAGGGGTGTACTCACTTTTGTGAGATACTGTATCTGCTTCTCTACAAATAAATAAGCTGGGAGTGGGGCCTGCAAATTGCCCCTCTCCATGAATTCCGCCCTCTGTTTCAGGAGCACTGATGGTAGCTCCAGTGTGAATGTTTGCAGTCTTCATTCATAAAAGAACAATGTAACATTGTAGAACACAATATTGTTACAATGCATATTGGTTAGTGCTTATGTGCAGATCATAGCAGACAAGCCTTTGATCTGCACATAATGTTATTTCTAGGAACCTTACATACATTGGCCCTAATTAGCCCTAAAGAAATCCCTTCTCAGCTTTCCTATTTTGTTGCATTTTTATATTTTACCGTTTATATGTAAACTATTTGATTTTGAGTGATATTTATGTGTTTGTTTTTTAGCAGCACATTAAAAAGAAACTGCACCTGCAGTGAATTCTGAATGGGCTCAAAAGAATCTAAAACTGTCAAAAGACCCTTATTAGGCTTCTTTCTGTGTGTTTTTTTTTTTTCCTGTAGTGCTGCCTTTTTACATGTTCTTATTACTTTTTTTTTCAGTTTATTTCTGTGAAATCAAAATAAACAAAGAAATAATGAGGCTAATAAAGATCTGTTTTCTGATATAAGAGCTGCTTCAGTATACAGTGGAAACTCGGATTGCGAGTAACGTGGTTAAAGAGCGTTTCGCAATACGAGCACTGTATTTTTAAAAATCGTAACTCGGTTTGCGAGGGTTGTCTCGCAAAACGAGCACAATTTAGGCCAAAGCGTGTGCAGTACCGCGTTTGGCCTGAGGTTGGGGGGGGCGCCAGAGCCAAGCGGCACCGATCGCCGCCATTCAGAAATGCACAGAAAGGGTCGAGGACAGCTCGGCTGTCCTTGGCAAACCTCGGGAACGGAGTCTTTCCGAGGTTTGCCGAGGTCAGCCGAGGTGTCCTCGGGCCTTTCTGGCCATTTCCGAGGCTCTCCAGCGCCCCCCCCCCACCCCTGGCCGCATGCAGTATTGCATGCCATTGAAGTCAATGCGGAACAAATTATTTTTGTTTCCATTGACTTCAATGGGGAAACTTGCTTTGATATGCGAGTACTTTGGATTACAAGCATTCTCCTGGAACGGATTATGCTCGTAATCCGAGGTTCCACTGTAGTTTGAAATGTGTTCACCTCTGGGACCATTTAAAGCCAACACCCCCCCCCCCCCCACCAACTCCTTTACAAAATCATACCACAAGGGTGTTTACTCAAGAGATAAAATTATAATTCTACCACTTTACAAAACTCTGGTCCAGCCGCATCTGGAATATGCGTCCACTCCTTATGAAGGATGTACTGGGACTTGAGAGAGTCCTGAGAAAGGCAACAAAGCTAATAAGGGGACCGGAGGACCTCCGTTACAAGGAACGACTTCAAACATTAAACGTATTCTCCCTGGAGAAGAGATGCTTGAGAAGAGATATGGTAGCGATATATACAAATACCTCAATGATGATTGTAGCATAGGGGAAAAACGATTCAGTTTCAGGAAGCTTAAACCCAGCAGCCACTCAAAGAAGTTAGAGAAAAAGTGGTTTAACCTTAAACTGCATAGGGTTTTTTTTACTGCCAGAGCAATAAGGATGTGGAACTCCCTTCCACAATCAGTGGTGTCAGCAGGAAGTGTCAAAAGTTTCAAAAAACTCTTAGATGGGCATCTAAGTGAATGCAATATATAGGACTAAGGGAAATGGTATTGACATAAATACACACACCCACCCGCAACAGGCTGAACTGGATGGACTGGTGTCTTTATTCAACCTAACCAAATATGTGACTATGCATTCCACTGGTGCCACCAGAATTGCGACCAAGTTCATTGGCAGCAACTACCAATGACTGGGAGCCAGTATAATGGGCTCCTCCTTATGTTTTCATTCTGTAGCCAATCACAGTGAATGAATAAATCCGATGTCCCAACTCAAACACTTGACACTCTTAAGGTCTTTGTCAATGGGCATTAGGCATGCATTGATGGCAACAGTTTGAGACACTTCTGAGATTATCCAAAATGTATTGGCAGGTGCATTTGACATGCCACCAACGCTGTATCCTGGCCTAGGCCGACAAGGCCCAGGCCTAGGGCAGCACTTTGCAGGGGGGCAGCACAGAAAGAGCCCCCGCCGGCTTGCGCTACACTGTTAAGCCCCATACACACGGTCGGACAATCCGCGGACCAGGTCGGTCGGATCCTGTCCGTCATACTTTGTCTGATGTTGGTTTTGCGTACACACGGTCGGACAAAGTTGTCGGAAAATCCGATCATTCTGAACGTGGTGACGTTTGTTGCCTACGACGGGACTACGTAGAGGCTAGTAGCCAATAGCTTTGGTCTTGTAATGTGATCTGAGCATGCGTAGCACTTTGTCCGGTCGGACAACCGTACACACGATCGGATTTGGTGTGATCGGACCGTGTTGTCGGCAAATCTTTCCAGCAGGAGATAAGACTTTGTCCGTCGGACAATCCGACGTACACTGTCCGATGGTGCTGATTTTTCAACAACATTGTCCGATCGGACAGAATCCATGAAAAAGTCCGAGCGTGTGTATGGGGCTTTAGTGTAGCGCCAGTCTTATGGGGTGGACTGGGCAGAGGCAAATTAGTCTAGCGCCCCCATAAGGCTTCCGGTATGTGGGCGGCCGGGATTCCGCAACTTGGGGGGGGGGGTGCCACTTCTAATTTTGATTGTCCTATCATCCTGGATCACAAAACTTCCTCACTGTGCTATATGTTTTCTGCTGCACCATTGGCATGGTTATATCTTCTTCGTCCTCTACATAAAATTATCAGAAATTTGTTAAAATTTAAAGTAGAACTATAGGCATTACTTTTTTTTTCAGTTTTGGATAGAATAAGGGAGGGTTATAGCCCCTGTCAGTTTATGTTTTGCCATCCCTGTCCCATTGCAGAGATTTCCCTTCACTTCCTGCCCCATAGCCAAACAGGAAGTGAGAGGAAATCTATGCAAATTAAGGGAATCCATTGCCCCCCCCCCCCCCCCCAGGCCCTCAGAAATAGTGTTCCCACCCGAAAATTTCAGGGCCGGTCTTAAACAGCAAGGGGTGTGGCCTTGACAGGAAGGGGTGGGCCATATTTAAATTAGAGGGTGCACGAGTTTAGTCAGGCCTAGTGGATTTTGCATTCCTATAGATTCGCATGGGAATGTTAAACTTGTCTGCGGCAAACAATAGCCAGCTGACATTCGTCTGAATTTTGTTTTACCATTTCCTACAATAATTTTGCTGGGATTGCAAAATTCTGCTGAATTCAGATTTTTCAACAAAATTTGGAAGAATTAAGAATTCTCAGTTTTTTTATTCCCCTGAGCACTGTCACAAAGGGTGTATTTGCATAGGAATTATAGGGGAGGCAGCGATGGTAGATTATGCTAGATTGGGTAGAGTAGACACCTTTACATGCTTGCTATACAGCCACTATTTTTGTGTCAGTACAAAGTTACTTTAAATTTTGCAGGGGGTTTTGAATTCTGCTGCACAAAAAATCCATAGAAAAATGACATGCTTCAAAATATGTTTTTATCTCATTCAAGTCACATTTAGTTACTCAAGTAGAACTGCTGTAATGGATGCGACATCTAAGGGAATTTTGGACTTTGCGGAAAGACAGGCGTGAAATTGGTGTGTCCCTGTCAAATTCGACCAAATGATGCGGAATAAGTCCTTTATACAAGTCAATTGAAGTGTTCTGAGCAGCTAAATTTTCTAAAAAGGAATTGGTCACATCAAGGAAGTACTAGTAGCCGGACCTACGTGGTGACGTACTTCTGTTTATATGTTTATTTGTTTAGTTTCTGCACTTTGTGATATTAAATAGCTCTTTATGAACTACATGCAACTTTTTACAATACCCCCTGCCCCGAGGCAGCTTACAGTCTAAAGCCCCATACACACGGTCGGATTTTCCGACGGAAAATGTCCTATCGGACAATGTTGTCGGAAATTCCAACCGTGTGTGGGCTCCATCGGACATTTTCCATCGGATTTTCCGACGGACAAAGTTTTATCTCCTGCTCTCAAATTTTCCGACAACAAAGTCCTATCGGACTTTTTCCGATCGTGTGTAGCGAATTCCGACGGACAAAGTGCCACGCATGCTCAGATCACATTACAAGACCAAAGCTATTGGCTACTAGCCTCTACGTAGTCCTGTCGTAGGCAACAAACGTCACCACGTTCAGAATGATCGGATTTTCCGACAACTTTGTCCGACCTTGTGTATGCAACACCAGTGTCGGACTAAATCCGTCGGAAAAAATCCGGGGCATAACGGTCCTAATTCTGCCAAGACAGACATTATGAAAGGAAACTTGCTACAACGCTAAATGCTTGTGTGAGAAGCCTCAGGAGCAAGCTGTCACATTGGGGTTGAGTTACTAAAACTAAATATTTCTAAATCTGGTGCAGCTGTGCATAGAAACCAATCAGCTTCCATGTTCTATTGTTAAAGCTTTGAAAAATCTGAAGTGAGAAGCTGATTGGCTACCATGCGCAGCTGCACCAGATTCTGAGTGCTCCAGTATTAGTAAATCTCCCCCTTTGCGACTTCCAGGCTGTCCACTAGTTCCAGGTAGGGCCAGATTACTCGGATTACATAGAGACCAACAGATAAAGGGGCCTGGGCCCAGACCTTTGCAGGTACCATTCAGGTACTGGTGTCCACGATAGGTCGGAAAATTATTTGATATTTTCAAAATTTGCATTTCCTAAAGTGGACCTGAACGCAAAAAGGGAAGCCTTGTATCTTTTTGGGAACATCTAGAAATTTTAACTGTTTTCCAAAAAAATGTCAGGAACATCATGTCAGCCATCAGAGAGGTAGTTCCAGCCGTAAGGTTAATGTGCGGGGTTCCCCATATATCCATACCAGACCCAAAGAGCCTTGTAATGGGCTGGGGGGGACTCATGCAGTTTTTCTCAATGATTTTCATGTATATTGCCGGGACCCGACAATACATTACAGCCGCAAGCAGTTTTTAAATGACTTTTTTTCCTTTAGAAATGTAATTTTGCTGTGGTATTGTTCTAAACATGGGAAAAATGCGCCACTTTACAGGCAACTATAGACACCCCCCAGGCACGATATTTAAAGAAATGTTTCATTTTTATTGTTTCACTTTAAGCATTCTTAAAATCACTGCTCCCGAAAATAACAGCCATTTTTAAAACTTTTTTTTGCATTGATACCTGTCCCCTGGGGCAGGACCCAGGTCTCCAAATACTTTTCAGGGCAAAAACTTGCATATAAGCCTTTAAAATGAGCACTTTTGATTTTTCACGTTCGTGTCCCATAGACTTTAACGGTGTTCGCACAAACTTTTTTTTGTATGTTCGGATGTTCTGGTGCGAACCGAACCGGGGGGGGGGGGTGTTCGGCTCATCCCTAATTAGGAATATGCAAAGTGTTCCCCGAATATAATTCATGCTGAGTGGACAACCTCTTGTACTCAGTAAGCAGCAGGGTAGCTTCTCAACACAGACCCAGGAGCTAGTGGAGATCACTGTAGCAGTGGTGGCTACTACAGTGATTTTCAGCTTCAATAAGGAACCCAGAGGCCTTTTGGCTAGGACCAGAGGAATTATTCCTGGCCTGAAGGCCGGCCATTGTACTCCACCATGGCACCTGCACTTTCTCCACTTCACTTTTCTCCACTTTTATGTTGTTTGTCTTGTTCGTCACTTCATGTATTTATTTTTTTTGGTTGTTGGGTTTGTACATGTTTCCCATTTTGATTAGTTGGGTGTAGTTCCTTGTGCCTGCCCTGAATGTCTTGGGAGGGGGTGGACATGGCCTTTTGGCTTGGTTCGCCCTCTCTCATGTAGTCTCCCTTCCGGGGAGCCCCAACTAGTACTTGGGGTGGACTGTTTCGGCAGACCTCCCAGAGAATTGTGTCCATCTGGTTTCGGCCAGATGGACCAAGGGAAGTACCTCAGTCCCCGTCTGGAGGTCAACATCCTGGGGATCAGGGTCAAGGTCCTACCTCTTCGGAGGAGGACCAAAAGTACACCCTGTGCACTTTTTGTGTTCACTTTTTTGGTGTGCACTTTTTATTGCACTGGGTGGAGTTTTTGGAGTGTGTTCACACACCACAGGCTTTTTTTTAAAAAAAAAGAAGGGATCCCAGAGGCATGGGACATATATACAAGGGTTGTCCAAATGTATCCATTTAACTATGAAAATTAAAAAGAAGAATAGTTACTACAGAGGAAGAGTAACTCTCCCTTCAAACATGTGAAATATGAGATGTAGAACCCTCCTAGCGTAGGATGCTATGTAAATTTAGCTCTTTAATCCTTCTGCAATCAAGGTAACAGTAATTGTTTGTTCTGGGCTGTTTAGGTCTCACAGGCTGGGAACTTGATTGCTTCCCCCTGCCTCTAAAAGAAGCTTCCAGAGCTTAGGGCAGGGGATTCAAAACAACCAGCCTGAATATTTAACAGGTTCCAACCAATCCATGGATAAGAGTGTCCTGTAGGGGGCTGGAATGGAAATAAATAGTTTGAGACACTGTAGAGCAGGGTTCTTTCTCCCCAGGAGAGTTCCAGAACCAGAGGGGTTGATGCTATCAAGCTGCCCATAGAATGAACAGATGCTCTTGAAGACTCAACAGTGCCAGAGCTAGATGTATTACAGACCCACACCTCAAGGGATCTGGTTCTTATTAGGTGCCGTCTTACTCACTAGACCAGAGGAAGCTGGAAGGTGGCAGCTGTCCTGGGGACTTGTGAGTAGTGACTTTAATTCAAGTCCCCAGGACAGCTGCCACCTTCCAGCTTCCTCCGGTCTAGTGAGTAAAACGGCACCTATCAAGATCCCTGTGACTGGGTAGTGTACTGGAAGCTGCACTGGGTACCATCCATTGTGTATTAGCGCAAGGTAACAAGATAACAAAAGGACTTGCCCCATGGTCTTTAGCTGTGAGTCCCTAGACTGCCCAACATTTACATCTACCTAAGGGGAAGATTGTCCTCTAACTATTATGTGCTAATCGTTTTGAAGTATTCCATGCCCAAACCCCCCTCTACTGTTGAAGTTCTCCAAGCAATAAAATACCAAAAAGACATCCCCTAGACCAGGGGTCTCAAACTGATGGCCCTCCAGCTGTTGCAAAACTACAAGTCCCATGAAGCATTGCAAGGCTGACAGCCCATGAGACATTACAAGCATGACTCCCACAGGCAGAGGCATGCTGGGACTTGTAGTTTTGCAACAGCTGGAGGACCGCCAGTTTGAGACCCCTGCCCTAGACAGTTTATTGGAGCCGTTGTGAATGGACTGATGCTTGCAGGGACAGGCAGCCTCTGTTTTTGTTAGGGAGGAACCAGGTAATATCAAGGTGTCTGCTATAAGTGGAAATTTTGTTTTTCCCCTCAGAACAGTAATGGGGTTCTGAGGGTTAATTGTGCAGGTTAACTTTGGCATCAGTTTGGCTGGGCTGTACTAGGGTTCTGCCTAGTCATGGGCACAGTGAGGTACACATGACAGGCCTAGAACCAGGCCTGGTTGGATGTCTTAGGTATCAGTCTTCCCCGGAGCCAATCAGTGGGTGCGTCTGGCCCCGCTTTGTAGTCTGGGGAAGGGTACTTAAGGTGCTGAAGTCACGTGTTTGGCCGTAGCTGTCTGTTCCTGGTTCTGGATCGGGGTAGCCCCGTGAGGGGTCCCGGGCCTGGGAGCGTTTGCCGTCCCGCAACATGGTCAGTTTGGCTAGCCACACAGACTTGCATGGTCTGGGGCAAGGATCCATCTGTTCCCGAGTCTCAGAACCGGCTGGTCCGAGGCACAGTAACTGAAGGAAGATCGAGGGTTATGGCCGCTACAACTACATAATAAAAAAGTTAAGCCCACTTTTGCATTTCTTTCAATACAGCCTTCGTACTACCAATGTAACTATGTAAAATGGCCATATTTAAAATTCACCATTAGGTATACCTGAAAAAAAAAACTGTTCCCTGAAGCTTCCAAATGGGAAAAAAAGAAATAAATACATAAATACAATAAACAGATGAATGTTAAAAAGTTATTCCCGTGACATATATATTATTAAGTTTGTATCTTGAATAAGTTGTAACAACATGGGCTGCAGTTTGGTATTACAACTGAAAGCAGGTTATTTTTTATGTTTCTCCATCAATCAGAACAGCTGCGTTCCTTTCCTCTTGTTCAATTCAGGTCCTTAATCACTATTGTTATTAAAATCAGCAGGGCCCGGAATCAAGGTCATCATTCTTATCATTTTCCGACAATTGTTCTCTTCGTTGTGATCAGCCACATTCAATTAACATTCAATTAACCCCAGATCAACTAGACAATGTGCTAACTCTTTATAAGCGGTGCTACCTCCCATTTCTGATTAATTTTTTTATTTTTTTTACAGTTGTTTGACTCTCTAGGAGATGGCATTTTGAATGGAGATCAACGTGATATGGAAAGCAAGCATTCAACAAGTTCTCTGTTCATACAGAAAGTGCTAAACCCCCCCTACCCCAATCATACAGCTCCAAGGCTACCAATCTTTAATATAACTGTTTAGCATTTTGTGCATTTGGGTACTTTAGTGTTCATGGTGGTTCTCATCTCACCCATTTCCCTGACTTGTAACACAACCCTTATCTTACAGGGAGACATAAAAACAGGAGAGCAGGATCCTAGCAACAGCTGTAGCACCCTCTAGTGTGTGCTACTAGAATTGAGTGTAGGAAAAAAAGCATTTTTCTGGCCCAGGGATAAACCTGAGTCACTGAATCTGGGTCAGGGTTATTAGATGCCAGGGCTGGATGACTCTTCCCGGCATCTCTCTGGTGCCTCCTCCTGGTATCTGGAAATTTAGGGAACATTCTGGAACTAGTGGTTGGAGGTGAGGAGGAGCTGCCTTGAATATTTATGGGCTTTCAGCCAATCCCCAGGAGTGGGCCTGGCAGGGAACTGGGATAACCCATCAATAGACATGAGCCATGCCAGCCTGGGGAGAAGATGGAGAAGGAGTGTTAAGGAGAGGCTGTTGGTGGCCCTTGAGGGACCCCTGCCTGGTAGGGGTTTTACCTCGGGTTGGAGCTTGGGAAATCTGGCTTGGAAGGATCCCACCACAGGAGGTAGTGGGAGGTATTCAGACCGGAGAGGCACCTTTATATTTTTTTAGTAACTAACACTTAAGTCATAAAGTGATTGTAAAGATTTTTTCTATTAAAATAACAAACATGTTATACTTACCTCCACTGTGCAGTGGATTTGCACAGAGCAGTCCAGATCCTCCTCTTCTCAGGTCCCTGGCTGTAGCTCCTGGCTCTGCCCTCCTGTTGAGTGCCCCCACAGCAAGCAGCTTGCAATAGGGGCACCCGAGGCAAGCTGCAGCTACCTGTGTCCATTTAGACACATAGCTGCTGTTCGGCCCCACCCCCGATCTCTCCTGTTTAGCTATCTGAGTTTGATTAAGAGCAGGGGGAGACAGTGGCGCCGCTGCTGTGCCTCAGCCAATCAAAAGAAAGAGTCCCGGATGGCTGCGGCATTCGTGGACATCGTTGGATAGAGATGGGGCTCAGCTAAGTATTAACCGCTTCCCGACCGCCCACTGCATATATACGTCAGCAGAATGGCACGGCCAGGCAAAACCACGTACGGGTACGTGGCCCTTTAATTGCCTGGCCGTGGGTCGCACGTGCGCCGCCAGCGGCTCGCTCGCGACCCGGTCGGGAGCTCCGTGACCCCGGCCGCGGGACCAGCAGACCCGATCGCCGATGGTGTCCCGCGATCGGGTCACAGAGCTGAAGAACGGGGAGAGGTCTGTGTAAAACAAACCTCTCCCCACGCTTCCTACTCTGCTTGTCACTGATCGGCTGTTCCCTGTCATCGGAAAAGCCGATCAATGATGTCAGACGTCAGCCCCGCCCCCTAATGTAAAAAAACACACACACGTCACAGCCCATAACCCCTCCCCTCCCCCTAGTTGTTAACTCTTTCACTGTATGTGTCATTTATACAGGAATCAATGCATTTAAATAGCATTGATTGCTGTATAAATGACAATGGTCCCAAAAATGTGTCAAAAATGTCCGATGTGTCCGCCATAATGTCGTAGTCACAATAAAAATCTCTGATCGCCGACATTACTAGTAAAAAAAAAATTATTAATAAAAATGCTATAAAACCATCCCCTATTTTGTAAACGCTATAACTTTTGTGCAAACCAATAAATAATCGCTAATTGCGATTTTTTTTACCAAAAATATGTAGAAGAATACGTATCGGCCTAAACTGAGAAAAAAAAAATAATGTTTTATATATTTTTGGGGGATATTTATTATAGCAAAAAGTAAAAAATATTGAATTTTTTTCAAAATTGTCGCTCTATTTTTGTTTAAAGCGCAAAAAATAAAAACCGGAGGGGTGATCAAATACCACCAAAAGAAAGCTCTATTTGTGGGAAAAAAAGGACGCCAATTTTGTTTGAGAGCCACGCCGCAGGACCGCGCAATTGTCAGTTAAAGCGACGCAGTGCCGAATCGCAAAAAGGGGCCTGGTCCTTTGGCTGCCAATTGGTCCGGGGCTGAAGTGGTTAGGGGGGTTGCTGTATACAGAAGGATTTTTATCTTAATGCATAGATTGCTTTAAGATACAAAAACATTCTGCCTTTGCAACCCATTTAACAGTGGCCAGTGAGCCAGAATGGTATTTGAACATCCAGCTCACATTACAGAGCAATCTTAGCTGAGCTTGAGTTGAAGGATCACAGACTGGGACAATCCAACAAAAGAGTGTAGTGTGGAACTGCCAGTCAAGGATCTGTACCACCCACCAACACCTTCAGACGGATCAGATCCTTGACTGACAGCTCCAATCCACTTTGCACAGCATGGGAGGAGGGCCTATTAAAGCTCAGGTGACATCACAGGACATGTGACCTACTCCAACTTAGACCCGCCCCCAACCCAGGCCATGTTGCAGGGGGAAGGGGGAAATCATATGATCACCACTTTAGAAGAGTTAAGCCTCGTACACACGATTAGATTGTTTGCCAACAAAACCGTGGAATTTTGTCCGAAGGGCATTGGCCCAAAACTTGTCTTGCATACACACGGCCACACAATTGTTGGCCAACAATTACGAACGTAGTAACGTACTACATTTTTTTATCAGCTCTTTAGCACCACCCTTTGGGCTCCTTCTGCTAATTTCGTGTTATTAGAAGTTTGGTGGGTGTTGATTTGCACTTTTCATTTCGCACTTTTAATTTTACGCTTTTCATTTTACGCTTTTCATTTCATGCTT
This sequence comes from Lithobates sylvaticus, assembly GCA_028564925.1. NCBI lineage: Eukaryota > Metazoa > Chordata > Amphibia > Anura > Ranidae > Lithobates > Lithobates sylvaticus. The sequence goes on along the minus strand of CM053026.1, from coordinate 743,228,314 downwards.
TTCAGTTCACGCTTCGTTTCTGAAGAGCCGTTCGTCAACCAGCCATGTTGCGGAATCGGATGAGATAACGTGTTATTTATTATTGGCCTTGGAGTTATTGCTTTGACATTATTTTTTTGGTTGAATAATGATTTGATTTGGTATATTTTCTATATTTTTGGATGCATAGAATGTACTTTTTGGTTAAGTTCTATTGGCAGATATTGGCATAATAATATTATTCTTTATATCACTAGAAAAAAAAAAGCGTTTAAAAATTTGTTTGCAATAACTCCATCAGTATCACCAGCAAAGCAGCTTCATTATTATCCCATTAAAGAAGAAGAGAATTGTGCGCTGCATTTCAAGATTTCATAATTTGCCACGTCACAAATGTCAATTCTCCATTACAAACGCTAGTTTACCGGCCGCTTCTGGCTCGTCCTTGCTTCCGAGCATGCGTGTTTGTACTATGGACTTTTGTCCGACGGACTTGTGTACACACTCTCGGAAAATCCGACAACACACATTTGTCCGCGGAAAATTTTAAAACCTGCCATCCAACATTTGTCCATGGAAAGTCCGACAACAATTGTCCGATGCAGCGTACACACGGTCAGATTTACCACCAACAGCCTGTCATCGAACATTTCCCATCAGAAAGTCCAATCGTGTATACGTGGCTTAAGGCTGGCCATACATTATGCAATCTTTTTGTACAATTTTCCTTTAGATTTACCAGAACCATATATACCGTATTTATCGGCGTATAACATGCACTTTTCCCCCCTGAAACTAGGGGGAAACTCAGGGGTGCGTGTTATACGCTGATAGCGTACCTTAGAGAAGGAGGGGGATGAGCGCCGCTGCAATAACTGAGCCGCCATTGTTAGTTCACGAGCGCCTCCGGAATCACTGAGCCGTCATCTTCTGTTTACAGTACTCGGCACCCTCACACACACGTCCCGCCTCCACCACCGGCATTGGACCAGTGTTCTGTCAATCACAGGAGCTGGTCCAATAATGATGGCGGAGGAGGGACGTGTGTGTGTGAGAGCCGAGTACTGTAAACAGAAGATGACGGCTCAGTGATTCCAGCGGCGCTCGTCCCCCTCCTGATTTCCTGCACTGCATGAGAAATGGTGAAATCAGGCTGCATTGGATGGGCACATATCAGGCTGCAGATGGGCACAGAGGCTGCATTCAGGCTGCAGATAGGCATCAGGCTGCATTGGATGGGTACAGATCAGGCTGCAGATGGGCACAGAGGCTGCATTCAGGTTGCAGATAGGCATCAGGCTGCATTGGATGGGCACAGATCAGGCTGCAGATGGGCACAGAGGCTGCATTCAGGCTGCAGATAGGCATCAGGCTGCATTGGATGGGCACATATCAGGCTGCAGATGGGCACAGAGGCTGCATTCAGGCTGCAGATAGGCATCAGGCTGCATTGGATGGGCACAGATCAGGCTGCAGATGGGCACAGAGGCTGCATTATGGCTGCAGATGGGCATTAGGCTGCAGATGCTTCAAAGTGGTTTCTTTAAGTTTTTTCCTGAAACTTCCCTCTTAAATTGGGGTGCGTGTTATACGCCGGTGCGTGTTATATGCCGATAAATATGGTAATATGAGATCAAACCTAAACACTTTCAAATTGTGTCCAATCAGGCAGGCCCTTGCACTACATAGTTGAAGGTAAATCTAAGAAAAAATTGTATAAGTAAATTGTATAATATATGGCCAGCTTTAGAAAGGTTTTTGATAATAAATGTATCAAAGAATTTTAAATGTAAAGCAGTGGACTATCCTATAGATGTGGGCACACTATTAGGGTTTAGAATCATTTAAAAAAATTAAAGCCCAACGTAGAGCAAAATTGTTTTAAACTAAAAAGAAAAAACTCCAGCAAGCTAAAAAAAAAAAAAAATTACAAGATGTGCTCCAGATTGAATGAAGCTAAAGAAAGCTATTGTGATGTCAGAGTGTCATGGGCCACCATCTTTCCTTTCATTCACAATACATTGCATAGAGAAATGCTGGCATAATTACATCAACATCTCTGCTTCTGGAAGACCACCCACTGCTGGGAGAAGACTGAAGAGGACCATGTGTGTCTTGTGATCTTCGAAAAAGGAAATATGTTTTTAAAAAAATAAATAATAAATTACTGCTCATACTGCTGGTAGACTACATGGGGGGTGATCTGCTGGTCGAGGGCTGAGCCTGCATTTTGGCTTTAACAATAAAATGTTCCTTAATCCTTAACTTTAAATAGACTTGGTTAGGTATGCAATTTGGTCAAGCCATCTGCTTTTATAGTGCAGTCGAACGTGTTTTATGCCATGGTGTTATTGACCGTCAGACTTTGGTGTGACCGTGTGTAGGCAAGACAGTTTGAGCGAAATTCTGACGGGAAAACCATCGGAGCTTTTTCCGACGAGAATTTCTGACCGCATTAAGGGAAGGTGTTGCCAAAGAACGTAGTGCCTCTACTTGATCGCCATATTCTGTATTACAACTCATTTGCAGATTGAAGGGTATTGTCCATGCGATGTTCAAATCTGCCCCTCAATATCCCTCTCCTATTTTAAAGCATTATTTCTAATTTAGTGATAACCAGATTTCATTACTCCCTGGGACATAATCATTAGGCTTGTAAAATTATTACAGGGGCAAGGTCCGTTAATATTGACCTAGTCACGACCAAAAACTTCTGCCAAGACCAACACAAAAAAAAAGTGGAGAGGCGTCCCTATTATATTGGTGGTCACTGAAATGCCCTTTGGTAGTCATCAGAGTAGGGACTTACTTTATTGGTGGTCAATGAACAGCCGTGTTACATTGGTGGATGGTGAATTGTCCTCCTATTACACTGGGAGTCAGTGAAGTGCCCTTCACTTTGATGATAATGGGTTGCCTCTTACATTGGTGGTCAGTGGATAATTGCTCCATACATTGATGATCAGAAGAGAGGTACACGCCTACATTGGTGGTTAGTGAAGCCATGCCTCCTTACACTGGTGGTCAATGAAGTGCTCTCATTAACCTCATTAACCTCAGCCCTGGAAGATTTATACCCCCTTAATAACCAGGCCATTTTTTACAATACAGCACTGTGTTACTTTAACTGACAATTGCACAATCGTACAACGCTGTACCCAAATAATATTTAGGTCCTTTTCTTAACACAAATAGAGCTTTCTTTTGGTGGTATTTGACCACCTCTGTGTTTTTTTTTTGTTTTTTTTTCTATAAACCAAAAAAAGCAACAATTTTGAAAAAAAAAATATATTTTTTACTTTATGCTATAAAACATACCCAATAAAAAAAAATCAAAAATCTAATGTATTTATCAATATAGGCCAATATGTATTCTGCTGTATATTTTTGGTGAAACAAATCCCAATAAGCATATATTGATTGGTTTGCACAAAAGTTATAGTGTCTACAAACTACAGGATAGATTTATACTTTTGACACTTTTTGGGGATCAGTGACACCAATACAGTGATCGGTGCTAAAAAAAATGCACTGTCACTGTAATAATGATGCTGGTGGGGAAGAGGTTAACATTAGGGAGCGATCAACCCTCTGATTGGCTCCTGCTGTGTCCAATCACAGCAGAAGCAGACAGCACACGTCCCAGATCTAGTGCACGAAGTCACGTACAGGTACCTGATTTCACGCAGGAGAGCAGTCCAGAAGCGGTTAAATGCCCCCATACTGCTACATATTCTAATTCTAAGTCCTGCCTCTTCAGCAGCGGTGCAAATGAGCCCTCTGCTGTCCAAACCCAGGGTGTGTTCAGAAAGAGGTGGAACCTTTTTTGGTGGAAAGGGGTCCTTTTGTTTTGAAACCCTGAACTGATCTTAAAAGGAATGCAGGCTTGTCACCTCCATGACTACAAGGATCTGGATAGGCTAACATACCGTATATACTCGAGTATAAGCCGACCTGAATATAAGCCGAGGCACCTAATTTTACCCCAAAAAACTGGGAAAATGTATTGACCCGAGTATAAGCCTAGGGTGTGAAATGCAGCAGCTACTGGGTAAACAATGCCCATCTGCAGCCTCACTGTGCCCATTTGCAGCCTCACTGTGTCCATCTTCAGCCTCACTGTGCCCATTTGCCGCCTCACTGTGCCCATCTGCAGCCTCACTGTGCCCATTTGCAGCCTCACTGTGCCCATCTGCAGCCTTACCTTGCCCATTGCAGCCTCACTGTGCCCATCTGCAGCTGTACCTTTTATAACCAAAATAGCAGGTGTCTCCAGCTGTGTCATGCAGTCTTAACTGTTTGGCTACTGTCCACTGTAGCAATAGACGGAACACTCATACAATGCTGGGAAACTGAATCAGTGTTCCGTCTATCACGGACGAGGAGGAGGCGGGGCTTTGTTACAGTGGACGGCTGCCGAACACTTAAGACTGTATGACACAGCGGGAGACACCCGCTGTTTTGGTTATCAAAGGTACAGCTGCAGATGGGCACAGTGAGGCTGAACCCTCACTCGAGACCCTCACTCAAGACCCTCACTCAAGTATAAGCCGAGGGGGGCTTTTTCAGCATAAAAAATGTGCTGAAAAAGTTGGCTTATACTCTGGTACAGAGGCGTTGCTAGGTCTACAAAAGATCTGGGGCTAGAGCCCATAGCAGCGTAGTGAATAAAGTCATACACATGGGTGGGCATACACATGTAATATACGCGTGTGTATATATATCCCCAGAGAGCCCCCCACTTACATCAGGGCCCCCAGAGAGACCCCCACTTATATTAGGGTCCCCAGAGAGCCTCCCCTCCTCTTGGGGACCCCTGCAGAGACTCGGGGCTATGGGCCCCAGATTTGGGGCTATAGCCCCAAAAGCCACCCCTTAGCGACGCCACTGCTCTGGTATATATGGCAATCCCCACCCCCACATTCTCATATAAATTCCTGGGGCAACTTTGGTTGACGTTTCCAGAAAGTGGACCCATATTTTAAAAAAAACTGTGCTGAAAGGCATATAGAATTGAGCAATTGGGGACCAACATGCTCCAGGACATAACCCATGGGCATACTAATGTAAATGACTAGTGAGCTGGTATCCTTAAGGGGAGCATGGGGGTTGAAGAAAGCTAGAGAGTCAAATATGGTGCTATGAAATCGATGCAAACCCAGGAAGAAGTTTTGGCTATTTGCCCTTATTTATCTAGGAAAGTTTCAGGTGCAGGCCTGCCTCTCCCCAAGCAACAAAGGTTTAAAAGCCAATTAGCCATATTTAATACCTTCAACAACTCCATAACTTAAAGTGATTCAGCAATCCTCTGTGTGGCCATTTACACAGAGAGCGTGGCTCAGACCCGGCCCCCACTCATTGGCTCACTGGCTGTGACTGACAGCAGCAGGAGCCTATGGCTCCCACTGCTGTGTGAGCCAATGAGGAGAGAGATCCCGGAGAAATCCTGCTCATCACTGGATCGAGATAAAGCTCAGGTAAGTACAGTATAAGGGAGGGCTGTGGGGGGAGCTACATCTAGAATGTATTTTATCTTAATGCATAGAATGCATTAAGGTAAAAAAAAAAAAACCTTGAGCCTTTACAACCACTTTAAAATAATATTTGTCTCTCTGGTTAAACCACAACATCTTTAATGCTATGTTTGCTGTATTTTTTATGGTAGCAAAAAAAAAAAAAGAAGTGTTTTTATGGAGGACTTTTGATAAAAAATGATACTTTGTGATATATTGAACATCATCTTGGCATTCTCTGTTCTAGCCTAGCCCCATGGGAGGCTGACTGTTTGATACAATTGTTTTATTCTGCTCATCTATCAAATGGTGAAGGGAAGACGACAAGGAATTTTTATTAGAAGCGCAGAATTAGAAGCAACAATGAGTTTATTCTGAGTCATTTTTGCCTTACAGGGAAATTATAAAATGAAGTACCAATCGCTCATGAAGATATATAAAAATATATATTTTGCCACGCTTACAAATGCTTTCATGAAAGCTTCCATCGTGTAGAGGTGAAACCTAGTCAAGAGCTAAGGCTTAACATGTGCCGCTGACAAAAATGTATTCTACAGAATAGGAACAATCATTTTTTTTTTTTTAGGAAACAGTATAATTGTGGGTATTAAAGGAATTTCAAATCTGCCAAACGTGTCCAAACTTCTGTTGCAACTCATATTCTATAATAGTGGTTGCCAAACTGTGGCCCGGGGGGCCAAATGCAGCCTTTTGCTTGCTTGCCCACCATTGATGGGGCACCTTTCCTCTCACTGACACCATCAATGGAGCATTAGTTCTCCCACCATTCCTCCCACTGACACTAATGATGGGGTAGCATTCCTTCCACATGTTTACTCTCACTGGCGCCAGGGAATTTTCTACTCACACTGGCCCAATTCTGGCTCCCTTATGCCCCGTACACATGATCAGATTTTCCAACAACAAATGTTGGATGTGAGCTTGTTGGCTGAAAGTCCGACCGTGTGTATGCTCCATCGAACATTTGTTGTTGGACTTTCCGTCAACAAATGTTGGCTAACAGGCTCTCAAATTTTGCACCAACAAAACTTTGTTGTCGGAATTTCCGATCGTATGTACACAAAAGTTCATGCATGCTCGGAATCAAGCAGAATGAGCCGTACTGGCTATTGAACTTCATTTCTCTCAGCTCGTCGTAGGTCTTGTAGGTCACCGCGTTCCCACGTTTGTAATTGTTGGCCAACATTTGTGTGCAAGACAAGTTGGAGCCAACAACCTTCAAATAAAAATCCACGGTTTTGTTGGCAGAAAGTGTTTACAGGGCATTAAAGCTTAAAGGACAGTAAACTGACCTTGTTTAGAAAGGTTGGAGACCCCTGTTGTAGATGGGGGTTGGATATTTCAAAAATCTAATTTTCTGGTCTTCAGTACAGGGATATACGTGACACAACTGGAAGCACACACAGATTAAGTATAAGGCCACACAAGATAATTAATACATTTATTCAGTTTATTGTCACATGAAACAGTTGATGATGGGTATATGTTCTGTAGCACTAACCCCCCAAAGGAGCTGCTGGTTTGATTTTGGACTTACCGTTACCTCACCTGCTTGCATCTCCGTCTTGAAGGTCCTGTGGAAGATGGCCCAAAGAATGTTGAAACTGACACTGAATCCTCTTTTGGGTTATTTATTTAGAATAAAGACAAGGTCTCTCAATAGGGGTAGACGGTTAGGGGTGAGTTCAGGCACTTGATAATTGCAGGGTGGAGGTATTAGAAGAATCCAGAGGATGAAACTGTTCCACAGACTGGATCCAGAAACCCCCGGATAGGCCTCTCTTACTTGGCCTAGAAGCCGGTGGGATGCTCGGTAAAGTCTCTGTCACAGACTTATTAATTACACTTGAGCGTTACTGAGGGGTTTGGATATATTTAAAGAACTGCCATACGGTACCAGTCTCAGCCGGTCCGGCGATACCGTATGGGTGTTGATCCAGGTTGCGTCCTTCAGCTAAGTCTCCAGGCTCCTCCAGAGAAACCAGCCTTGCGCACGGTCTTCTCCTGAAAGAGTCCTCCCCAGGGTCCTTCAGTTTCTGGGCCTCTCCTTTCAATTGAGACGGCACCGGACCATCCCTGGATCAGTAGGCTCTGAAATCCGCTCGGGCCTATCCTCTCAGTTGCGTCGCCTCGGGCCAGCCGGTCCTGAGACACAGGATAGAGACACAGGATGCATAGTTCCGCACCCCAGGCCAAGAGGGCCATGGGGTCTGAGTCAGGAGGACCCCATGCAGAACCAAAAAAACAAACACAAACGCCCGAAAACGCCCCGAAAAAATGGCGTTGGTACCTTAAATACCACCTCCCAGAATTCACAGTGGGAGAAACACTCCCACTGGGCTAGTTCTGAGCAGTAAGTGGCATTCAATACATCCAGCTGAAGCTCTACACTTACCAGCGGTGACAGCGACACCTATGGTAAAGGAGAAACCAGTGAAACCCAGCCGAACTGGTACAGAAACCAGAACTTTAGAATAATTAGCCTGAAGCCCAACTGTGGCTTCAGGCAACTTATTTTGAAAAACAATAGCGCCTGCTTGTCAGGAGCCAGCGCTACAGTTCCATAGGCTATTGTTGTGTAATGATACTGACACAAGGGTTTACAGAATTGAAAAAGCCATAATAGTCTAAGTGAACCATAGGAAACCTTTTTTAATATGCAAAAGATAGATATTATGCTCTGTTCCTGTTGGTTATCATCATAAAATCAGTTCTTCTGTCATTGCAAGCTATACTTATGTACGTTGACTGCTAAAATCCAAGTTCAAGTCCAGCTGGGATCAAAGAAATCCCCCAGAATAGCCATAAATTAAAAAAAAAAACATCTGCAGTTGCTATACTCGTCCTGTCACAGGCACAGTCCCCTATAAACTCAGCTCAATGGCTTCCCATCACTTTTCCTCATTTAAATTATGCTTGGTATCCTCCTCCGCTCCCCTGCCAACCTGGATTCACAGGAGTAATGCTGCGGGAAGGACCTGCGACTTCCCTGATCCCAAACTTCAGGATGCTTTGTATTGTAATATTCCAAGTAGTTTTCTGGTCTCTGAGTCAAGTCTACCCCTAACCACCTCATGGATCATACTATTTTCTGTCATTGCCCAAACATGCACAGTTACATCGACGGGGCCATTCCTTTTAAATAGGATTACTCTTTTGCTTCTTTGGTCCATTATAAGCCTCTTTGGTTCACACCATCATTGTCGTCAGACTCATGACCACCAATGGTTGGCTTCTACTACACCTAGATATTAAATAAGTACCATCATCCCTGCTGCTGCTGTAATAATGTACGAGATGTTGCTTCCACATTTACAGTAGTGTTGCTCCACTGAAAAGTCTCCCAGGAGACGACTTGCTAATATAGGCATGTCAAACACAAATAAAGAAGTTGGGTAATCTGATCTGATCTAATGAGGCATTGTCATTATCATTATTTAGGGGCATTAATAAACAAGCCGATCACACTGCAACTTCTGAGTTTAACTTACTGGATCAAAGTAAAAATCAAAAAGTTACTGCGCTTGTTTAAATCTTAAATGAAAAAGCTGCAAACACAACAGTGAGATATTTATCACCAAAATACATATGTAAACAAAAAGTGTTGTGCTAACAAAAAATGTGTAAAGTCCGTATATAGTAATCATATATAAAACTAACGTGAAAAACAGTCCCACAAAGAAAATAGTGAAAGATGTGTGGTTCCAACAGCCAAAAGATGGAGGTTATCTCATTCCCTTCACCAAAGAGGTCAATCACCAACTCCCTAATAAGATGTCCTCTTACAGAGCTTGTGGACCCCTAAATACAGGTGGGTCAAAAGGTCTTTTGGGGACTTGCTCCCTCTAGCAGTACTTGAACCGCAAAGCACAGCCTCAGGGATAATGTCTCGGGTATGAATTCAGAAAGATATCACCAGACATGTGTGAATATGTGCCCCTCGCGCTACTTGGAGTATGTGAATAGTCTAAATAAAATAAATAGTGGTGCTCTGCTGCAAAATGTGGCGTGTTCACAAATACACAATAAAGGATATATATAAAAAAGAATTTCGCGCAATAAATAGCTAAAGGATGAAAAAAGGTGCAATATAAGGATTAGCCAGTAATAGGTGCTGTTACTGGTAAGGGGTAATAAATTATTCAATGCAATACTTATGTGGCTGATAGTGTGGCACGTGATTGTGACTAACAATAAATATGAATAAATAATTATTATATATTTAAAGTGACAAGTGCAAAAAACTCAATCGTGGTGGTAGTCATACATCAAAGTGCTGTGAAACACAAATATCATATAAAAGACGATTAATATAAATAGTCTATATAAACAATAAACAATAGTGGATAATATAGCTAAAAAGTAAAATTAAAAATAGTCAATAATGAATGAGTAATACAGTGGGGAGTAGGCAGAGAAGGAGACGTGAGAAGGCGCTGAGAATGCCTGGGAGCTATTAATATTTTTTCTACATGCCTGTTTATTTTGATTTTAATGTAAGAGTCCATCCACTTGTTTGAATAAATATGTCCATTATTACTTCAATACTACACTAGTGGAGGCTTCCCCTTTTTTCTTCTTTCCTCTGGCGCTGTGTCATTCCCTGACACTGAGCATTGCAGGATTCAAGATTTAAACGCCCTTAAAGGAGAAGGATTTTACTCTTACCAGGTTTGCCGAATATCTGTATCTATATCTTATGGGGCTATAGGATATGCCTGAAAAGCTTCAATTTTATATATTTAAGGTGAGAGTTCTGGGAGACTGGTGATTGGATTTAATATATGAAAATCAGGACCAAGTATCTACCGCAGCTTTATAAACCATACAGGACCCAGTGTTTATCGCAGTTTTATAAGTCACACAAAAAGTGTTGATCACCTGAGTGAACTGAAAACTTTTAACCCATTACTGCATGATCTGTGAGATCGCGGTACCTGATTATACATCTTTACACTATCAGGATCTGATGGATTAACTTGGACACTGTCATATTTATATATATTTTATCCAGTCTGGGACTACATGAACTTCCTTTAACCATTTATTCACCTTTTGGAATCACTGTATTACTCATTCATTATTGACTATTTTTAATTATACTTTTTAGCTATATTATCCACTATTGTTTATTGTTTATATAGACTATTTATATTAATCGTCTTTTATATGATATTTGTGTTTCACAGCACTTTGATGTATGACTACCACCACGATTGAGTTTTTTGCACTTGTCACTTTAAATATATAATAATTATTTATTCATATTTATTGTTAGTCACAATCACGTGCCACACTATCAGCCACATAAGTATTGCATTGAATAATTTATTACCCCTTACCAGTAACAGCACCTATTACTGGCTAATCCTTATATTGCACCTTTTTTCATCCTTTAGCTATTTATTGCGCGAAATTCTTTTTTATATATATCACCAGACATGTTGCATGTTATTTATTATTGGCCTTGGAGTTATTGCTTTGACCCAGTCCAGTCCAGGAACAGGAGGAGGAGGAGTTCTTGGACCAAAAATTGGTTGCTTTATTAATCGTGACCAATTATGTCATATGCCTTTGCTGTGGGAGCTCCAGGAGAATAATCCAGATGTTTTTCAGAATTATCTTTGGATGACGGACCCCTGCTTTCACCAACTCTTGGCGTTGTTGACACCCTATATTAAGGAGCAGGACACATGCATGAGGCTATTATTATTTTTTTTGGTTGAATAATGATTTGATTTGTTATATTTTCTATATTTTTGGATGCATAGAATGCACTTTTTGGTTACATTCTATTGGCAGATAGCATGTCTAGTTTTATTTGTTTTCTTTTTTAATGCACAATAAAAAAATTGTGGAGAATAATACTTGGCTATGTGTTTTACTTCAAATGACAGTTTGGGAGTAGGCATTTACATTTAAAAAAATACAATGTAAAATTAACACCAACATACCATATATACTCGAGTATAAGCCGACCCGAATATAAGCCGAGGCACCTAATTTTACCACAAAAAACTGGGAAAACGTATTGACTCGAGTATAAGCCTAGGGTGAGAAATGCGCAGCTACTGTAAGTGGAAAAGAGGGTCAACAATGCCCATTTGCAGCCTCACTGTGCCCATTTGCATGCCTCACTGTGCCCATTTGCAGCCATAGGTCCCCCTAACTTTAAACTTGGTAGTTAAGGGCTCCTAGATACCCCCTAGCTGCAGCCAATTTGGGGTCACTGGACCCAAAGGGTCCCGAAATGATATTGCTGAAGATGGACACAGTTGACCGATTTTGGGGCCCTGTATCTCAGAGATACGGGGCCCCAAAGTCGGGTCGGAAAATTTCATTCTCTGCTGCAGAAAAGTGCTTGGCTCAAGCCAAGGGGGGCATTTTCAGCACAAAAAAATGTGCTGAAAAACTTGGCTTATACTCAAATTTATACGGTAGTTGTATATTTGAACTTAAAAACTATGGGATAATGGTGTTGTAACTTGCTCAAAAAAAGCATAATAATAGTATACTTGATGTCACTAGAAAAAAAGGCCTTTGAAAATGTGTTTGCAATACCTCCATCAGTATCACCAGCAAAGCAGCTTCACTATTATCCCATTAAAGAAGAAGAGAATTGTGCGCTGCATTTCGAGATTTCATAATTTGCCATGTCACGAATGTTAATTCTCCATTACGAACGCTGGTTTACAAGACTGACCGCTTCTGGCTCGTCCTTGCTTCCGATCATGCGTGTTTGTACTTTGGACTTTTGTCCGACGGACTTGTGTACACACGCTCGGAAAATCCGACAACAGACATTTGTCCGTGGAAAATTTTAAAACCTACCATTCAACATTTGTCCACGGAAAATCGGACAACAATTGTCCGATGGAGCGTTCAAACGGTTGGATTCTCCGGCAACAGCCTGTCATCACACAATTCCACGTCGGAAAATACGATCATGTGTACGAGGCTTTAGAGTTGCCACTTCATCCCTTTAACCACTTAAGCCCCGGACCAATTTGCAGCCAAAGGACCAGGCCCCTTTTTGCGATTTGGCACTGCATCAATTTAACTGACAATTGCGTGGTCATGCGACGCGGCTCCCAAACAAAATTGGCGTCCTTTTTTTCCCACAAATAGAGCTTTCTTTTGGTGGTGGTATTTGATTGCCCCTGCATTTTTTTTTTTTTTTGTGCTATAAACAAAAATAGAGCGACAATTTTGAAAAAAATGCTATATTTTTTACTTTTTGCTATAATAAATATCCCCCAAAAAATATATATAAAAAAATTTTTTTCTTCAGTTTAGGCCGATACGTATTCTTCTACATATTTTTGGTAAAAAAAAATCACAATTAGCGGTCACGGTCACGGAGCTCAGGACCAGGTTCGCGAGCGCGCGACCTGCCGATGTAAATGTGCAGGAGGCGGTCCTTAAGTGGTTAAACCCGAACAACTTTGAATTACACAGGTTCTGAGGCTTATTAAATGCAGATAAGGCACCAAGTGAGTTTAATTACCACCTTAATCAGCCACAGAACCTGTGTAATTAATATGTGTTCGGGTTTAACCACATGCCGACCGGGCCATAGCTGAAAGACGGACGTCCTCCTAGAAACATGGTCCCGCCCCCCCCCTGGGGCGCACACTCGGGAACATCTGTGACCGCTGGGTCCCGAGGACCCGGCGCATCACGGATCACAATAAACGCCCGCTGATAGCGGACGTTTACCACGTGATCGCTCTGTCAAATGACGGAGCGATCACATGTACACAAACCGGCGTCACATCATGATGCCGGTTCCTCCCTCCCCTCTCTGTACCGATCGGTACAGTGAGAGGGGAGAAGCAGAGAGGAGGAGAGATGGGACCAGCGCTGTGGGCTGGATGTGTAGTGCCCACAGCACTGGTCAGTGACAGCTACTCTGCCAGCACTGTGCAATACTCTGCCACCACTGTGCAGTACTCTGCCACCACTGTGCAGTACTCTGCCACCACTGTGCAATACTCTGCAACCACTGTGCAATACTCTGCCACCACTGTGCAGTACTCTGCCACCACTGTGCAATGCTCTACCAATACTGTGCAACACTGCAATACTCTGCCAATACTCTCCAATACTCTGCCAATACTCTGCCAATACTCGCCAATACTCGCCAATACTCTGCAATAAATTTTAATAGAAACACAGAATTTTCTGTATTTTTTGATTTATAGCACAAAAATAAAAAACCCAGCGGTGATTAAATACCACCAAAAGAAAGCTCTATTTGTGTGAAAAAAAGGACACAAAATGAATTTGGGTACAGTGTTGCATGACTGAGTAATTGTCATTCAAAGTGTGAGAGCACCGAAAGCTGAAAATTGGTCTGGTTAGGAAGGGGGTTTAAGTGCCCAGTGGGTAAGTGGTTAAAGGGATGAGGTGGCAACCATATCCGCACTCCTCGCAAGGCTTTGCCGAAGAAGTCGCTCTATAGCCGGTCTCTTGTGTTCATTGCAGACTGTGCTAACAATCACATTCTTCTTTTAAGTGACTGTGAGAGTAACAAACACATTAATTAGTCGCTTTCTCTAGCTGATCTTTTGTTTGCACAGGCGGTGTCATCAGCCCAGCCCGTGTCTATTTCACATCACGATTTACATATTCAGACTTTCACATTTCCAATTCCATGCCACTCGGAGAACTTATATGATAATGCGGGTATTGAAGCTGTTTCGTATTAAGCAAAGTATTTGGCTTTCTAGGAATTGAAATTGTCTACAAATTGTCTGCCGCTCTTTCAGAACTGATGGAGTTGGACCTGAGAGAACTAGTTAAATTAATCACCTTCTCTGCTCTGCTATTGTGCTGACGGAGCATTATAGAGCACAGGGAACCTCTGATACGGATTTTGTAGCCGCAGAAAGGTAAAGGATGAAAATAAAATTAATGGCAGGAAAATTGTAAAGAGAGAACAGAACTCTGAAAGCGTGAAAAAAAAAAAAAAAAAAAGATTTCGTACAGTAAGCAGTTATGGCATAACTGAGTGGGAAGATATTTTACCTGAATTCACTTAAGCAGTTTGACTTAGAAATATGGCATAGCCTTGTATTCTCCAAACATTATTTTAGATAACGCAGTTACATTATATGCATGTATAAAAAAATCATACCATACAATATACAATAAAATTATAAACAGTGGAACCTTGGTTAACGAGTAAAGCGGTTAATAAGCGTTTTGAAAGACGAGCAACTTTTTTTTTTAAATCCTGACTCGGTTTGCGAGCAGAATTCAAGCTAATGTGGTGTGCAGTACCGCATTTGGCCAGAGGTGCCGGGGCGCTGGTGACACTCGGAATGGTTCGGAGCCATTCCAAAATGCTCAGACTTACCGGAAATACTCGATAACAGAGGTGGGGGCATCAGAGAGCCTTGGAAATACTTGGGGACAGCTCAGCTGAACTCGGAAACCCTTGGAAAGGCTCGGAAACACTCGGAAAAAGAGTATTTTCAAGCCTTTCCAAGGGTTTCTGAGTTTAGCCGAGCTGTCCCCAAGTATTTCTGAGGCTCTCTGGCGCCCCACATCTCTGTTTTCGAGTATTTTCGAGTAATTCTGAGTATTTGCGAATGGCTCTGAACCATTCTCTGGTACCCCCCCACCTCTGGCCACATGCGGTATTGCATGCTATAGAAGTCAATGCGGAACGAATTATCTTCGTTTCCATTGACTTCTTTGATATGCGAGTGCTTTGGAATATAAGCATTCTTCTGTAACGGATTATGCTCGTAATCCAAGGTTCCACTGTATACAATATAGAAGCACAAATAGCAATATCTTTCGGGTGACTGTTTTATTAAACTGTTTTTGTTACTTCAAAGTACAGATTTGGGAAGATTAAAAAAACAAAACAAAAAAACACATAATATATATATAAATATATATATATATATATATATATATATATATATATATATATATATACATTTGTGCTAAAAAGTTTGCATAACCTGGCAGAAGTTGTGAAATTTGGGCATTAATCTTGAAAATATAACTGATCATACCAAAAACCTGTCTTTTATTTAAGGATATTGATCACACAAAGCCATTTATTATCACATTGTTTTTTGGATCCTTTTTAAATCATAATAACAGAAATCCCCCAAATGGTCATGATAAAAAGTTTAAATACCCTGGAATGTTTGGCCTTGGTACAGACACAGAACGTGGCACACACAGGGTAAAATGGCAATTAAAGGTCGATTTCTCACAATTGTGGCTTTTTAACCACCTGATTACTTTGCACTTAAACCCCCCTCGTGACCAGACCAATTTTCAGCTTTTGGCGCTGTCGCACTTGGAATGACAATTGCGCGGTCATACAACACAGATGGAAAATTAAAAAAAAAAAAAATCATGTTTAATAGTTTGTTATAAAATTTTGCAAACAGGTAATTTTTCTGCTTCATTGATATGCGCTGATGAGGCGGCACTGGTGGGCACTGATAGGCTGCACTGGTGGGCACTGATAAGCTGCATTGGTGGGCACTGATAGGCTGCACTGGTAGGCACTGATAGGCTGCACTGGTGGGGACAGATAAGTCGGTACTGATGGGCACAGCAAAGATGGCACTGATGGGCACGGATGGGTGGCACCGATGGGTGGCACGGATGGGTGGCACTGATGGGCACTGATGGATGGCACTGATAGATGGCACTGATGGGCACTGATAGGTGGCACTGATGGGCACTGATAGGTGGCACTGATGAGCACTAGTAGGGGACACTGATGAGCACTGGTAGGTGACACTGATGTGCAGCACTGGCACTGTGGGCACTGACAGATGGCACTGTGGGCACTGACATATGGCACTGTGGGCACTGACAGATGTCACTGTGGGCACTGACAGATGGCACTGTGGGCACTGACAGGTGGAGCTAGTGGGCACTGACAGGTGGAGCTAGTGGGCACTTTTATTATCTAAAGGAGGGCACCATGGACCCTGGGCATATTGCAGTGAGAGGGACTGATGTCCCTCTCACTGCCGCCGGTGATCGGCTTTTTTTTTTTTCTCCTCGCACTGTCAGCGCAAGCAGGAAAAAAAGCCGATTACCGGCACGGTTATTTTCACATGATCAGCTGTCAGCTGATCACGTGGTAAGGGGTCGGGATCGACCCCTTACTCGGATCTGTGATCCAACGAGTCTCACAGACTCGCGGATCACAGAGCGCGCCGCGCGCGCCCTTCAGGGGGCGCGCAGTCAGCTCGTTGTCGGGACGACGTCAATAGACGTCGTCCCGGCACATCAGATCCGCGCTGTAGCCGTCATTTGGCTATAGCGCAGGTCTAAGGTGGTTAAATCATAATTAGTGTCTGTGTATAAATAGTCAATGAGTTTGTTAGCTCTCACTTGGATGCCCTAAGCAGGTTAGACACTGAGCCATGAGGCGGTAGAAAAGAACAGTCAAAAGACCTGCGTAACAAAGTAAGGGAACTTTATAAATTTGGAAAAGGATATAAAAAGATACCCAAAGCATTGAATATGCCAGTCAGTACTGTTTAATCCCTTATTAAGAAGCGGAAAATTCGGTGCTCTTTTGATACAAAGCCAAGGTCAGGTAGACCAAGAAAGATTGCAGCCACAACTGGCGGAAGAATTATGGCACTGTGTTGCTTTAACTGACAATTGCGCAGTTGTGCGACGTTACACCCAAACATAATTGACGTCCTTTTTTTCACAGAAATAGAGCTTTCTTTTGGTGGTATTTTATCACCTCTGCGGTTTGAATTTTTTGTGCTATAAACAAAAAAGAGCGACAATTTTGAAAAAAAAAAAACACAATATTTTGTACTTTTTGCTACAATAAATATCCCAATTTTTTTTCTCAGTTTAGGCCGATATGTATTCTTCTACATATTTTTGACAATAAAAATCGCAATAAGCATATATTGATTGGTTTGCGCAAAAGTTATAGCATCTACAAAATAGGGGAAAGATTTATGGCATTTTTATTATTTTATTTTTTTACTAGTAATGGCGGCCATCTGCAATTTTTAGCCAGACTGAGACATTATAGCGGACAGATCGGACACATTTGACACATTTTAGGGACCATTGGCATTTATACAGCGATCAGTGCTATAAAAATGCTTAACTGTGTTCCCTAGGGAGTGATTCTAACTGTGAAGGGATGGGACTGACTGGCTGAGGAGAGCGATCGTTGTTCATACGTGGTATGAACAACAGATCGCTCTCCTCACTCCTGACAGCATGGAGATCTGAATGTTTACATTGACGGATCTCCGTTCTGTCTCTGCGTGGAGCGATCGTGGGTGCCCAGGTGGTCATCGCGACCGCCCTGCACACGCATCGGCTCTGGCATCGCGCCCCTAGTGGTCAAAAGGCAAACAGTTATGTCGGTTCGCCTAGGGGAGCCAACCTGCTGCAGTACAACTGCGGCGGCTGGTCGGGAAGGGGTTAAGGAGCACAACTCAATAATACTTGAACAAAAAAAAGCTGCATGGTTGAGCTGCCAGAAGGAAGCCTTTACTGCGCCAATGCCACAAAAAATCCAATGAGGCATGTCAAGGTGATGTTGGGCATATTGTAACCAGGCTTTTTTGTGGAACTTGTACAGTAAAGGCTTCTTTCTAGCAACTTGACAATGCAGCTCTTTTTTGTTCAAGTATCATCGTATTGTGCCCCTAAAAAACAACCATCTTTTTCCAGAGCAGCCTGTATTTCTCCTGAAGTTACCTGTGTTTTTTTCTTTGTATCCCGAACAATTCCTGTGGCAGTTGTGGCTGAAATCTTTCTTGATCTACCTGACCTTGGCTTGGTATGAAGAGATCCCCAAATTTTCCACTTCTTGGTAAATGATTGAACAGTACTGACTGGCATATTCAAGGCTTTGGATATCTTTTTATATCCTTTTCCATCTTTGTAAAGTTTCATTACCTTGTTACGCGGGTCTTTTGACTGTTCTTTTCTGCTCCCCATGGCTCAGTATCTAGCCTGCTTAGTGCATCCATGTGAGAGCTAACTAACTTATTATACACAGATACTAATTACGATTTAAAAAGCCACAAATGTGGTAAATTAACCTTTAATTGCCATGTTAACCTTCTGTGTCTGTACCAAGAGCTTTCTTTTGGTGGTATTTGATCATCTCTGCGGCCAAACATTCCGGGGCATGTAAACTTTTCATCAGGGCCATTTGGGTGATTTTTATTATCATTATGATTTTAAAAGGAGCCAAAAAAAGTATGTGATAATAAATGGCTTCATGTGATCACCATCCTTAAATAAAAGACAGTTTTTTGGCATGATTAGTCATATTTACAATTTAAATGCCAAAATTTCACAATTTCTGCCAGGGTATGCCAACTTTTGAGCACAACTGTATATATATTTTGGGTGGGGGGAGGAGGAATTGTTCTAGGGGGGGGGGGGATAGGGAGAGTTTTGTGCTAGAAGGAGTGATTTAGGGGAGGGGAATTTGTGCTAAGAGGGAAGATTTTGAGGTGGAATTTTCTGTCGGGAGGGGGACTTTTCAGGTAGAGAATTTGTGCTAAGAAGGGTAATTTGTGGAGAGGTGAGGGGGGTTTGGAGAGGAGAGGTGAGGAGAGGATTTGTGCCAGGAGGAGAAATTGGGGGGGGGATTTATTCTGGAGGGGGATATGTGTAAAGGGGGGTTTGTAGGAGGAGTGAGGATTTTGGGCGGAAGATTTATGCTAGGAGGGGGTCATTTTTGGGGGGGAATTTGTGCTAAGAGGGGGGAACATTGACGGGGGGATTTGAGCTGGGGGGGGGGGGCAACTGGGATTGTAAAGATTTGTGCTGGGAGAAGGGGACGTTTTTGCATTTTTTTAAAATGCAATCCCCATGGAATATGTCAAGGCAGATGTGGATTGTTCCAGAATTTGATGAGAGGTGTAACGATTAAACTTGGACAATCAACATCTGCCATGACACATTCCATGGTAATTGTTTAAGGGTGACTAAGCAAGGGCTTGTGTTGACGGCTTTTGTTTGCATCAAACAGCTTATATACAGTATCTCACAAAAGTAAGTACACCCCTCACATTTATATAAAATATTTTGTTATATCTTTTCATGTGACAACACTGAAGACATTGGTGTGCACAGCCTATTACATTAGGGTGTGCACCCCAGAGCACAAAAACACATGCGTGTATATCAGCAGAGCAGTGGACAGTAGATTTGTTTATTATTATTATTTTTTTATGATATTATTTTTTAACAATTTTTTTAGGAGCCCCGTTTAGGGGGCTTTGGTGAAATATCAAAGGTCTAAACAGACCCCTGATATGTCACTTTTGAGCCAGAGAAAGAAACTGAGGACAGAGACCACAGGGGGTCATTAGGGTGTGCCCAGGCACACCCGGCACGCCCTGGGTGCAAGCCTATGACTGAACAAATGACACTTTGCTACAATGTAAAGTAGTGAGTGTACAGCTTGTATAATAGTGTAAATTTGCTGTCCCCTCAAAATAACTCAACACACAGCCATTAATGTCTAAACCACTGGCAACAAAAGTGAGTACACCCCTAAGTGAAAGTGTCCAAATTGGGTCCAAAGTGTCAATATTTTGTGTGGCCACCATTATTTTCCAGCACTGCCTTAACCCTCTTGGGCATGGAGTTCACTAGAGCTTCACAGGTTGCCACTGGAGTCCTCTTCCACTCCTCCATGATGATATTACAAAGTTGGTGGATGTTAGTGACCTTGCACTCTTCTACCTTCCATTTGAGGATGCCCCTCAGATGCTCAATAGGGTTTAGATCTGGAGACATGCTTGGCCAGTCCATCACCTTTACCCTCAGCTTCTTTAGCAAGGCAATGGTCATCTTAGAGGTGTGTTTGGGGTCATTATCATGTTGGAAAACTGCCCTGCGGCCCAGTCTCCGAAGGGAGGGGATCATGCTCTGCTTCAGTATGTCACAGTACATGTTGGCATTCATAGTTCCCTCAGTGAACTGTAGCTCCCCAGTGCTGCCAGCACTCATGCAGCCCCAGACCATGACACTCCCATTACGATTCATGACTGTAGGCAAGACACACTTGTCTTTGTATTTCTCACCTGGTTGACACCAATCCTCACACGATTGACACCATCTTAACCAGATGTAGCGTAGGGAATTGTTAAGGCCCTTGTCAAGTTTTTTTTTTTTTGCTGTCTTTTTCTCATTAGGTAGATTTACTCTCACTTCCTAGAGAACTAGCAAAAAGTAGGAGGAGGCCTTTACAATGTTAGAGGAACTCCCTTCTTGAATAGCTTGCCCTGGAGCACGTTACCTCATTGGCATATTTCAACTCATCTCCTGCTCATGTGACAATTACATTTTGGATTTCTGCTCACTTTCTGTATCGGGCCAACAGAGGGGATGAATCTACCCAGCAGGGGCACAGCCAGGGCTTTTTTGCTGCAGGAACTCAGGGGGAACATAGTTCCGGGGGCCTACAGCACCTACAGCACTAATTATATTTAATGGCAAGCTGTGCTGGGGGTCTATTGATGCTGGCTGCTGGAGGATCTATTGGTCCTGGGGGGTCAATTGTTGCTTTGAGGGATCTTCTGTTAAGAGAGGGTCTATTGTTATCAGCTGCTGGAGGGTCTATTGATGCTGGCTGTTGGGAAATATAAAGTTATCTGTGGGGGGGGTCTATTGTTGGTGGGGGGGATTTTATTGCAGGGGTCTATGGTTGCTGAGGGGACCTATTGTTGAAAGGGGGATGTAATGTTGCTGGTTGCAGGGGATATATTTTACAGCTTATCATTAACAAATTTTAATGCAAATTACTCAGCACCACAAAATGATCCTTGGTTCTGTATTCTTTAAAAGGGGCGGTATTGGAAGGTGGATGGAACCATGGGAGGGTGCTCGGAGGTGGGTAGGGGAAGGAACCAAGTAGGGGAAGGGGAGGGTAGGGGATGGAGGACAAAATCCACAACATTTGGGAAAAAATTCAACAGAAAAATACAATCAACCCCATCCAAAAAGAGGAAAACCGACTCAAACATCGAACAGCCACCGAACTTTTCGCTGACCCCGATCGCCACAGACACCACAAAAAACATCATCAGAAGCCTCCAAGACAGCACATCACCTAATGATATCATCCACACAAAACTTCTGAAAGAATGCTCCGACATCTTGGCACCTACTATAACACTACTCATAAATCAGTCATTCAAAGAAGGAATTGTTCCTAACTCCCTCAAGCAAGGCATAGTCAAACCCCTCCTAAAGAAACCCAACTTGGACCCAAAAAACCCTAACCACGAAGACCGATAACTAGCCTGAACACCATCTCCAAGATTATGGAGAAAGCAGTGGTACAACAGCTACAACTCCACCTGGACACACACAATCTCCTGGACCCTCTGCAATCAGGCTTCCGCCCGGGCCATGGCACAGAAACAGCACTCCTCAAAATATGGGACGATGCCTTGGAAGCAGCAGATGGCGGAGAATCATGTCTCCTGGTACTCCTGGACCTTAATGCAGCGTTTGACACACTGGATCACAACACTCTACTCACCCGCCTCAAAGAAGTAGCAGGAGTCACAGATTCAGACTTACTATGGTTTGCTTCCTTCTTAGGAAATCGGTCACAGACAGTGAAACTTGGAGCCTTCACCTCTGAATCTCGCACAGTCTCCTATGGAGTCCCTCAAGGATCACCTTTATCACCCATGCTCTTCAACATTTACATCCGCCCACTCCTTAAAATCATCAGCAAATCAGACCTATGCTTCCACTCATACGCAGATGATACTCAACTCTACCTTCGGATCCCCGGACAAAAAGACCAATATCAGGAATTAGAAAAATGCCTCACATCAATAGATGACTGGATGTCCACAAGCTCACTCAAACTTAATGGAACCAAAACAGAACTCCTTCTCCTAAATGCAAACCGGAAAACTAAATCTACGACACCATGGACTCCACCCACCATCCTTGGACAGACCATCCCCCTAAGCATAAAAGCCAAAAGTCTCGGAGTCATCTTCGTTTCAGAAATGTCAATGGATGCACAAATAGGATCAGTTGTCAGCGGATCCTACCACCTTCTACGCCTGCTACGTAGACTCATCCCCTTCATTCCAGAAAAGAAAAAAGCCATAGTGGTAGGAACAATCATCAACTCTCGACTCGACTACGCAAGCTCCCTCTACATAGGACTACCTAAATTCCAGATTGCATGCCTACAAGTCCTTCAAAACACGGCAGCAAGACTAGTCACAGGAAAAAAACCATGGGAATCCATCTCCCCTCCCTGAGGACCCTCCATTGGCTAACCGTAAAGGATCGGATCACATTCAAGACCCTCTGCCTGACCCACAAATGCACACAAGGAGACGCTCCTCAATACTTATGCGAAAAAAATACAACACTACACCCCCAATCGCAACCTCCGATCTAACAACCAAAACCTCCTCCTCGTCCCCAAGTCCCGGTACAAATCAAGGGGAGAACGAAGATTTGCAGTCCAAGGACCATGGCTATGGAACGCTCTACCTACGAACATCCGCTTGGAAAAAGACCATCGGGCCTTCAGGAAAAAACTCAAGACCCACCTCTTCTAAGAAGGAATCAACGCAGGTCGGATCAAGCGCCTTGAGGCGATTCAGTTCGCAGTTGCAGCGCTATACAAATCATTCATTCATTCATTCAACCAAGGGACGGTGTTCGAAGGTGGGTAGGGGAAGGAACCATGGGATGGTGCTCGGAGGTGGGTAGAGGAAGGAACCAAGGGACGGTGCTCGGAGGTGGGTAGGGGAAGCAACCAAGGGACGGTGCTTGGAGGTGGGTAGGGGAAGGAACCAAGGGACGGTGCTCGGAGGTGGGTAGGGGAAGGGACCATGGGAGGTGCTCGGAGGTGGGTAGGGGAAGGAACCAAGGGACGGTGCTCGGAGATGGGTAGGGGAAGGAACCAATGGATGGTGCTTGGAGGTGGGTAGGGGAAGGAACCAAGGGACGGTGCTTGGAGGTGGGTAGGGGAAGGTACCAAGGGACGGTGCTTGGGGGTGGGTAGGGGAAGGAACAAATGGACGGTGCTTGGGGGTGTGTAGGGGAAGGAACCAAGGGACGGTGCTTGGAGGTGGGTAGGGGACGGAACCAAGGGACGGTGCTCTGAGGTGGGTAGGGGAAGAAACAAAGGGAGGGTGCTCGGAGGTGGGTAGGGGAAGGAACCAAGGGAGCGTGCTCGGAGGTGGGTAGGGGCAGAGAAAAGAGTTGACTTGAAAGGGAGAGTTCCTGCACCTATTCTCTGTGAGAAAAAAGGCCTGCAATACAAACCTGATAGAGGTTCTAACCTTTTCGCATTCCATCAAGATGTTTTGGATTAACATACTTTATTTACTATTTTAGGAAAATTATAATAGTTTTGGTTCTTTTTCAATTTTACAGGTTTTAAATTAGACATTTTGATCTTTTTGTTTATTATTTAGTCACATAAAAACTTTTTTTTACAAATAAATGTTTGAGACCCATGATTTCTATTTGCATGACTTTCACCTGAAGGGGTTATGGGTTCACTCTCATATTCTGAGTTAATAGCTGGTGACAACATTTGCATGACCCACAAGCCACAGCTAGAACGGAGATCTACAGCTGGAGGGATTGCTGGTCAAGTATAAGAAATGTTTTCTGTCGTTAGGAAAACTGGGTTGTGTCAGGGATTTAGGGACATTTAAAATGACCTGTCAATAAAAAATATAAAAGAAAATCGTGGTGCAGTCCAGCAGAGGTTTTCTTGCTTGTATTTAATAATTGGTTGTTTAGAGAAGCTCTCAGTCTACTCCCATGATTGAGCGCCTTGGACTTTTCGGGAGGACCCATCCGTGACCCAGAAACAATGCTCCACTACACACTGGAAAAAGGATGCAGTGATGTTAGCAAGCTATGATATTTGTGCACATGCACTTTGCCAAAGGCTGAATAGGAACACTGTGGAAGTATATTTTCATAGAAAATGTTTTGGAATGGAATTAGGTGATGTGGCAATTCTGAATAAAAAATACAACCTAGTGAAAAGTTACTCATTAAAACAAGAGATAGGGTATTGTATTTATTCATCCTGCAGTCCGTGCCTTGGACCTTTGCTCTTTAAATCCTAACTCCACGTTTGACTTTAACTTTAAAAAGATTTAACTTTAAAGATTTCAAGTGGTTGTAAACCTCAGACATGAAAAATGTACAAAGCATATCACTCTATAGTGTGTACTTGTCTCAATTAAGAGCACTAAGGCTCAATGCACAATGCAATTTGTGGTGCCTGCCATGTTTTTGGACGCGCGTTTTTACAGAGATTTTACCGCGATTTGCGTTTTTTTTCGTTTATTTTTTATTCTTTTACACTGTATATAGCTGGTTGCTAAGGAGGGGTCCAGGAAGCCGGCCGCCGCGTCCTTAACAACCGATGAGACATCAGTTATCAGCGGGCTTCCCGCTGAATGTAAAGAAAAAAAAATTGAGAAGAAAAACAGCGTGGGGTCCATACCAGGCCCTTGGGTCTAGTATGGATTCGGAGGGGACCCCCATGCCAAAATTAAGAAAAAAATGGCTTGGGGGTCCCCCCAAAATCCATACCAGACCCTTATCCGAGCATGCAGCCCGCAGTTCAGGAAAGGGAGGGGACGAGCCAGCGCCCTCCTCCTCCTGAACCATACCAGGCCGCATGCCCTCAACATGGGGGATGGGTGCTTTGGGGCAGGGGGGGTCTGCGCCCCCCACCCCAAAGCACCTTGCCCCTGTGTTGATGGGGACAAGGGCCTCTTCCCGACAACCCTTGCCGGGGTCTGCGGGTGGGTTGCTTTTCGGAATCTGTAAGCCCCCTTTAACAAGGGGGCCCCCAGATCCCATCCCCCCTCTATGTGAATGAGTATGGGGTACATTGTACCTCTACCCATTCACTAAAAAAAATGGTACTGTAGTGTTAAAAAATACAGTAGACAAGTCTTTTATTAAAAATCTTCTTCTTCTTCTCCGCTTCTTCTTCCGGTCTTCCTCCATCTTCTCCCGCATCTTCATCCTCCGGTCTTCTCCTTCTCCCCCTGCTTATTCTTCCACTCTTCTTCTGTCTTCTTTGTCCAGTGTTCTTCTTCCTCTGCCGCTGATCTGTCGGCGCCAATGTCCTGCATTTCTTAAATAACGATGGGGGCGTGGCAATCGGATTACGTCATCTGGTGGCCACGCCCCCTTGTGACATCACATACCCAGCATGCCCCGGGCGGTGACGTCACGAGGGGGTTTGGCCTCCGGATGACGTAATCAGATTGCCATGCCCCCATCGTTATTTAACCACTTCCCACCCGGCCAATGCATATAAATGGCAATCAGGAACGTTCCTCAGAAGGAGGGGGATTGCGCATGTGCCCATGCGTGCCTGCGCAGCGGCGCGATCCCGATGTGCTCGTGTCACCTGGACACGTCGCATCTCCGATCGGCAGGAGGGCTCTGCGATTGGCCCTCCTGATCACATGATGGCCGTGTCCAATCACAGCCATCATGTGATGTAAACACAGAGCCGGTTGCTAGGCAATCGGCTCTCCTCTCCTCACACGGAAGTTGTTGTGAGGAGAGCAGATCGCTGCAGCCGGCAGGTGATCAGTGAGTATGTGCCGTTTTTAACAGCTTTATACTCACAGATCACCAACCTAGTGTAAACACACATGTAAAACACACATGTCCCCACACAATGTCCCCAAAACACATGTCCCCAAAACACATGTCCCCAAATAATAAAAACATGTAGCAGAATACATTTTGGCTTAAATATATGACAAAATTCCATTTTATTGCATTTCTTTTAAAATAGAAAGAGGAAAATATAGTTTTTTTTCCAAATTTCAACTCTTTTTTCGCTTATATTGCAAAAAAATTAAGTCGTGACTAAATACCACCAAAAGAAAGCTCAATTTGTGCGAACAAATTGTAAAAATGTCATTTGGGTACAGTGTAGCATGACTGCGCAATTGTCATTGAATGTGCGAGAGCGCTGAAAGCTGAAAAATGGTCTGGGAACGAAGGGGGCGAAAGTGCCCGGTATTGTAGTGGTTAAGAAATGCAGGACATCGGCGCCAACAGATCAGCGGGATGCAGCATCGGAGGGGGGCCGTCTGCGGGAGCGGCGGCAGAGAAAGAAGAACACTGGACAAAGAAGACAGAAGAAGAGCGGAAGAAGAAGCAAGGGGAGAAGGAGAAGACCGGAGGATGAAGATGTGGGAGAAGATGAAGGAAGGCCGGAGGAAGAAGCGGAGAAGAAGATTTTTAATAAAAGACTTGTCAAAAACGGTCTACTGTATTTTTCAAAACTACACTACTTTTTTTTTTAGTGAATGGATACCCCATACTCATTCACATAGGGGGGGGGGGGGGAGCCGGGATCTGGGGGCCCCCTTGTTAAAGGGGCCTTCCAGATTCCGATAAGCCCCCCGCCCGCAGACCCCGACAACCACCTGGCAAGGGTTGTCGGGAAGAGGCCTTTGTCCTCATCAACATGGGGGCAAGGTGCTTTGGGGTGGGGGGCAGAGCAAATTAGAAATTGGATGAAAGGTTTAGCACTGGGAAACACTTTTTTGAAAGATAAAAAGTGCATTTTATATACAACTATATAGATCAGACCAAAATGAGGGACAAATGAGGGGGACCGAGGGACATTGCTCCAAATCAGGGACAGTCCCTTGAAATCCGGGACAGTTGGGAGGTATGAAATATTGTCATTTCAGGTATTAACCCCATACAGTTACCAGAACACAATATTTTTTTTTTACTATCTTGTTCCTTTAAGCAGACTCAGACAGGGTATTTCATTCTACATACGGGGTAGATTTATAAACCTTTCAGAAGTAAGCCTGTACAGACACGATCATTTATAACGGACTTCAGAATCATAAACGTAACCGCGACTGGTTCTCTTTAAGAAAACCAGCTTGAAGTTCAGTTGTAAAGTTGTAATGAAACGGTACAGCACAATATTTATTTTTTAGTGGTTTCCTTGAATCAAAGTGGTTATTTCAGTGGAGCTCTTTACACTGACATCATTGAACTGGATGGTAGTCGGCACCTTCATGTATGATTAATTTTTGTCCAATAAAATGTATGACAAGCAATGTTAGAAAAAAAAAAAAGTTTTTAATAACGGTCGGTGACTGCCCCCTGCTGGACAGATCCACTCATCTGCTGTCTCAGTATGAACACTTTCCAGCAGACTTCTCCTGGCTGCCTTTGTAGCTTTCTACATTTCATGTTTTTCTTTACTTGGCCTGGCGCTAGATAGGAACATGCTCACCGAGTGTGATGGGTGGTGAGATAGCCGCCTGTTCCCGATCGTTTTGCTCTGCCGCTGCCTCGATTTTTAACCCAAACGCAGCCAAAGCAATAAATGCTTAGAGAGCTGCGTGTCCCCAAAATAAAATAATGCATGTCTGCTTGTGCAGTGATTTTCAAAAAAACTATACTTCCATTAATAAGCTTTTGGCATTATCCAAAGCACCCCTTTTTACCCTCTAGTGCAGGGATGCCAATTTGGTGTTTTTTGGATTTGTACTACTTCTTTGCTGGTTTAACCACTTGCCTACCGGCCACTTACACCCCCTTCCTGCCCAGGCCATTTTTCAGCTTTCAGCGCTGTCGCACTTTGAATGACAATTGCGTGGTCATGCTACACTGTACCCATATGACATTTTCTTCACACAAATAGAGCTTTCTTTTAGTGGTATTTAATCACTGCTGTTTTTTTATTTTTTATAAAATAAATAAAAAGACCAAAAATTTTGAAAAAAAATGTTCTTTACTTTTTTTCTGTCAGTAAATTAGTAATTTTCCGCCTTCACTGATGTGCGCTGATGAGGCGGCACTGATGGGCACTGATAAGCTGAACTGATGGGCATTGATGAGGTGGCACTTATGGGCACTGATGAGGTTGAACTGATGAGGAGGCACTAATATGCTGCACTTATGGGCACTGATAGGTGACACTGATATGTGGCACTGATGAGCACTGTTAGGTGGTACTGACGGGCACTAATAGGTGGCACTGTTGGGCACTGATAGGTGGCACTGGTGGGCACTAATAGGCAGCACAGATAGGCAGCATGGATAGGCGATACTGATGGGCATTGATGGGTGGCACTGATGGGAAACACTGATGGGCATTGATCGACAGCAGTGATGGGCATTGATGGGCAGCACTGATAGGCGGCACTGATTGCCAGCACTGACTGGCATCACTAATGGGCACTGATTGGTGGCACTTGTGGGCAGTGGTGGGCACTGATTGCTGCCACTGGTGGGCACTGATTGCTGGCATTGGTGGGCACTGATTGGTGACACTGTATTGCTATATTGTAATCAGGGCACTGATGATCAGTGCCCAGAGTACATTCCTAGATGTACCCCTGTGTGGAGATGCCGCTGATCGGCTCTCCTCGACTCTCTTTGCCACACACTCTGTCAGTTTGTGGCGAGGAGAGCCGATTACCTGCATCTCCATGTTTACATGTGACCGGCTGTGATTGGACACAGCCGATCACATGGTTAAAGAGATCGAGGTCGCACCGTCATATGACGTCACCGCCCCGCCGCCATTTGATGGTGGGCAGGCAGCAAGTTGTTAAAGTGGAGTTCCACCCACTTTTACAACTCTTCAGCATCCCTCACTAAACTGTGCACTGTAAACAAATTGGATATTTTTTTTATTTTTTTTTCAGCACAGACTGTATATCTGCTGTATTCATTTTTCACTTCCTCCTCCCTGGCCGCGGCCCATCGCATCATTTCCTGTTTGCAATGCCTCCTGGGAAGGGGCAGCAACTTCCTCTCAAACTGCCGTTGCTATGGAAACCTGACCTGAAACCTATTACACTGCTTATGCTGCACTGAGCATGTACGAGATCTGCAAGGATGAGATCCAGGAAGAAATACAGTCTGGCTTCAGATGCCCACACTTAAGATGGCCACGGCCTGCTGCAAGTTTATAAAATAACAAACTACTGCTAAAAACTAACAAAACAGACCTTAGTTTCCAGACTAACTTTACTAGAATACATTAAGCTTGTGTATTATAGGGGTATTTTTATTTAAAAAGTATAATTTCGTCCGGAACACCGCTTTAAAGTTGAAATCTTGTCTTCCCTTCAGTCTTGCACAGTTGTACCGGCTCCTCTCCTGGACTGAAATAGCTTACTCTGATTTCACTGTGAGCTTCTCACCATGTGCATTAGAAGCTGTGCAGGGACGTGAGGTGAGGTCAGTAGCTGGGGAGGCACTGGCACATATGCCGCGAACGTTAGAGCGAGAGCAATAGACCTCTTCTGTAACTCTAAACATATACAGTAAGCTGTAAAAAAATGTAAAGTGTCGCCTATGGAGATTTTTAAGTACCAAAGTTTGGTGCCGTTCCACAAGTGTGCGCAATTTTAAAGTGTGACTTGTTAGGTATCTATTTACTTGGCGTAACATCATCTTTCACATTATACAAAAAAATCGGGCTAACTTTAGTCGTTTTTTTTTATTATTATTCATGAAACAGTTTCTTTTTCAGAAAAAGTGTGTTTAAAAAAATTCATGCGCAAATACAGTGTAACATAAAAAGTTGCAATGACCACCATTTTATTCCCTAGGGTGTCTTCTAAAAAATATATATCTAATATTTAGGGGTTCTGAGTAATTTTCGAGCAAAAAAAATGATGATTTTTACATGTAGGAGAGAAGTGTCAGAATTGGCCTGGGTGGCAAGGGGTTAATTACCATAAGTAAGTAATATACAAGTAATTATTATGTATTGTTTTTAAGGTACCGTATTTATTGGCGTTAATGACAGCTTAAAGGGTGTAAAGTAGATAAAAAAATAAAAAAAAAGCAATTGTTGCAGTTAGGATTTATATTAGAAAATATGTTTATTTGCATCTCATTGTTAGACATGTGCACAATAGAAAAATTTGTTTAGTTTAGTTTAGTTTCTGTTCGTTTCCGTTGATTCGTAACGATTCGTAAATTCGTAAGTTGTCGGTGTTCGTATTTGTAACGATTCGTATTTTCGTAAGAGTTATTTTTTCGTTGATTAGTTTTTCCGTTAGTTTCATTTTCGTTTATTCGAAATTCGGACGCATTCGTATTTTCGTAGATTTAGTTACATTCGTACTTTCGTAAGATTGATTTATTCGTACTTTCGTAACATTGTTTTCGTAGATTCGTAATCGGAGCATAATTCATAATTTTATGTACTGTGTATGCTATTATTACATTGTAAGAGACACGGAAAATTACGAATCGAAAAAAAAAGTTACGAATGTACGAATTTTTTTGTTCAATCCATTCGAAGCACGTTAAGCAGCGCCATTGTAAGAGACACGGAAAATTATGAATCAAAAAAAAAAAAAAAGTTACGAATGTACGAATTTTTTCGTTCAATCCATCCAAAGCATGTTAAGCAGCGCCATTGTAAGAGACACGGAAAATTATGAATCGAAAAAAAAAAAGTTACGAATGTACGAATTTTTGCGTTCAATCCATTCGAAGCACGTTAAGCAGCGCCATTGTAAGGGACACGGAAAATTACCAATTCAACAACAAAAAAAAAAAGTTACGAATGTACGAATTTTTTCGTTCATTTAGATTTTTGTTGGTTCTGGTTTCGTTTTTCTGATTTTCTTCATTCGTAGTTTCCTTGTTTCTAATTTGGTTATTTCGGATTTTCGTTGTTTTTCATATTCGTTCGATTCAATAATTCATTATTCGTTAAAATTTTTAGCGAATCATTCATTCATTCGTATGATAACGAATGAACGAATATAACGAATTTTAACGGAAAACGAATAAAAACGAAATGAATTGCACATGTCTACTCATTGTTAGTGATCTTTTCCAGCCTGTGTCAACCACTTAATGTTTATATTCATGTGATCCATCATAGCCTGCACATCATTGCTCTGGATTGGCCTGCTTATGGTAAAAATTATGGAATATGTTGGCTCGTTGAGGGCCTGTAGTGCTGGATGGAAACGGATGTGAAAATGCAAAAAAGCAATTAACCGACAGGTATACCTCCCACATTTTGAGGGGCAGCCTGGAGGAGAGTGTGGCTACATAAAAATAAATATTGGGCATGGTTTAAAGGGGCATGGTTATAGTCTGCTCCTATTCACAGTATAAACTGTACATGCTTGTCGCTGTGCTTGCACTCACAAAATACTCTCTAATTGCCATGCTGCAAGCAAGTCTTATAGAACAGTGCTTCATGCAGGTGGGCCAACTGCCAGCAACATAACAACCAATGGCTCTGAGATGGGAAAGTTGTGTGCTCTGGGGGCTCTGTGATGGGGTGGGTGTTTAATAGAGGGGGTCTTTGAAGGGTATAAATTTTTTATATTTTCATATTATATTTTATAATATATTTTTTGTTTTGCATTCACAAGAACTTTATTCACCATTTATGTTTAGTGCATGTCACTCCACAATATTATATTCCATTTTGTGTTTTTTTTTATTTTTTCTGGTACAAGAACTGTTTTTACTGGGATGGCTATACACAGCGCGGCATTTTATATATTTTAATAAAGTATACAATGTTTATTTTTACAAATAAACATTTAATGCATATTAAAGGACTACCAAAGCAGTATGGGTTAGCTAAAGACAGAGCATGGCAGACACTGCCTACCTGGATGCACGGGTTTGTCTGATTAAAATTCCAGGCTAAGCGGTCCAAATGAGTCATTTTGTCTGTGTGCAGAACCCTGATAGGGACCCAGATGTGTGCGTGGGGGCTCTGAAATATAAGGAGGCTGTGATGTGAAAGGGAGGGTTCTGAGGTGGAAGGGGAATTCTAATGTAAGGGGGGGGCTTTAATGTGATGGGGAGGCTTCTGATGTGAAGAGGGGACTTCTGAATGGATTAGGGGCTTCTGATATAAAGTTATACAAAGTGAAGGCGCCGCACACCGACATCTCAGTGTGTGTTAAACTGTGAAGCCTCAGCCTCAGCTCCTCCTGAGACCATGCTGCTCCTGAGACCATGCTGCTCCTGAGACCATGCCCCTCCTGAGACCATGCCCCTCCTGCCAGAGACCATGCCCCACTGACGCATTTTGCCTCGCTCCGTCATAGAGGTTCTTGGAACTTGTTTGTTTAGTCATTTACATTTTATTCACTAATTCAACCAGCCCACAAATATTTGTAAAATCTACAATGTGGCCCTCAAACTTGAAGGTTTGGAGACCTCTAGTCTACAATTTAACTTGAGCTAATGAGGTCTATAAAAACATTTTTTTTTTTTTTTAAGAGGCTATATTTCAACTGTGCATTTAGGATGAGTTCCCACCATAGGTGTGCACAGCCTATAGCATTAGGGTGTGCAGCTCAAACACACATGTGTGTGTATGTGTTTCTGCATATATATGACCCTGGCGCATTGATTACCCAATGTAAGTTGAAAGAGAAGTGCGTAAATATTTCTCTTATGGCAGAACCGATAAGATGGAGATCTTTCCCATCTTCCTGCCAACACACATAGTGATAATACTAATATGCTGATTAGGGTGTGCCCAGGCACACCCGGCACACCCTGTGCGCATGCCTATGGTTCACACTGTTGTGGGACAGTGGGGCTGATTTACCAAGATGAATGGCCTGCGCCGGTTCACACCAAAATTGGTGCGCCAGATAAATTATTACTTGAGCATATGAACCAGCGCACACATAAGCGCAACACATAATATACCGGCGCACCGCGAATAGCGCACGCTGTTATCATTAACAGTCCATTAACACACGGGCAACACGACTTCCAGCGCGACTTACAACACGACTTGGGGCGACTTTACAACACGACTTCCAGCGCGACTTACAACACGACTTGGGGCGAATTTACAATATGACTTCCAGCGCGACTTACAACACGAGGCCAGGCGACTTTAATTTTAAAAAAAAAACGGCATGGGTTCCCCTCCAAGAGCATACCAGGCCCTTCAGGTCTGGTATGGATATTAAGGGGAACCCCACACCAAAAAAAAAAAATGGCGTGGGGGTCCCCCTCAAAATCCATACCAGGCCCTTCAGGTCTGGCATGGATATTAAGGGGAACCCTGCGCCAAAAAAAATGGCGTGGGGGTCCCCCTCAAAATCCATACCAGGCCCTTCAGGTCTGGCATGGATTTTAAGGGGAACCCCACACCAAAAAAAAAATGGCATGGGGGTCCCCCTCCAAATCCATACCAGACCCCCTATCCGAGCACGCAACTTGGCAAGCTGCAGGAAAAGAGGGGGGACGAGAGAGCGCCCCCCTCCTGAACCGTACCAGGCTACATGCCCTCAACATTGGGAGGATGCTTTGGGGTCCCCCCCAAAGCACCTTGTCCCCATGTTGATGAGGACAAGGGCCTCATCCCCACAAACCTAGCCATTGGTTGTGGGGGTCTGCGGGCGGGGGGCTTATCGGAATCTGGAAGCCCCCTTTAAGATCCCAGCCCTGGGTGAAATGGTAAGGGGGTACAAAAAAGGTGACAAAAGAGTTAAAAATGACAGGAGACAGTCTTTGACAATTCCTTTATTAAAGTCTTCTTTCTTCTGGTCTTCTTCTTTCTTCCTTTCTTCATCCTTCGGTTTCTTCATCTTCTTCCTCCATCTTCTTCTTCCTCCGATCCGTTTCTTCTTGCTCCGGTGTTCTCGCCCGGCATCTTCCTCCACGGCGTCTCTGCTTCTTTATTGGGCCGCTCCGCGCAATGGGAGGCTCCCGCTGTGTGATGCTTCTCTTCTGCTGACAGGTCTTATATAACGGAGGCCGGGGCCACCCGGAGCCCCCGCCCCCCTCTGACGCACGGTCCCTTGTCAATTTTACATTGTATTTTTTAAAATGTCCCTGCCGACTCCCAAACTGTCATTTGAAGTAAAACACATAGCCAAGTATTATTCTACACAATTTTTTTATTGTGCATTAAAAAAGTAGAACCAATAGAACTTAACCAAAAAGTGCATTCTATACATCCAGAAATATAGAAAATATACCAAATCAAATCATTATTCAACCAAAAAAATAATGTCAAAGCAATAACTCCAAGGCCAATAATAAATAACACGTTATCTCCTCCGATTCCACAACATGCCTGGTTGACGAACAGCCGGTCAGAAACGAGCTGAAAAGCACGAAATGAAAAATGTGAAAAGAAAAGCGCGAATCAACGCTCACCAAACTTCTACTAACACGAAATTAGCTGAAGGAGACCAAAGGGTGGCGCTAAAGAGCTGAAAAACCACATAGTACGTCACTACGTTCGTAATTGTTGGCCAACATTTGTGTGACTGTGTGTATGCAAGACAATTTTGAGCCAACACCCTTAGGACAAAATTCCACGGTTTTGTTGGCGGAAAGTCCGATCGTGTGTACGAGGCATAAGTCTTCTGCCAGTATTACTATACCATGCACCAGTTCAGAGAACTGTCTTCTGACTGGGTTGGATATTTTTTTTCCCCTGAAATGTTGAAAAAGGCTGTAATAGCCAGACACGTCCCTTGTGTATAGTGATAACAGCGAAATAGTTGCAGATTGTGCAGTATTTTCCGCTGTTATTCGGTGCTAGAAGATAGCAACTGCTCGGAATGGCACAGTGGTTGCTTTTTATATCGTGTTTCATTACATAAGCCATGTATTTTATTTATAGTGATGATAAAGTGTATTGATTGTTGCTTCCCAAGAAATGGTGTGTTGAAGCCTGTTACGGGCTGGGCATGTTCGCATCTCCGCCGACGCTGTCTCCTGTCATTACCATCACAGTATAAAATACAGTTGTTAATTTTATTTGCAAAGGGACGATTTACTTAAAAGAAAAAAAAAATGGTGTTAATTCATTCCGGCTTTCCAGTATATGTAGGGCTTATTCATACTTGTTTTGGTCTCTGAAGAGCGATTCACGTTCATATCGCTCTTCAGAGAGCATTTCATAGGCGCTGATCACCTCCTTACAGCCTGCTTTAATCTTTTGAACCCCTTAGTAGCGTTCTGCAACCACGTGCATCGCATGTAGTTGGGGGGCTCTTGCAGAGCGGCCCCATTCACTTGGATGGGTCACATTCAGTGGGTACCACGCCTACCAAAAGTAATTTCTGGTGTGGTCACAAAGCAAAGCCTTGCAGGCATGACTTGTGTACACCCCCACTGCCTCTGCAGCTAAAGTGGGAGCGGTTCGGGGTGCAGTAAAAAAGTAGTTCAAACCGCAGGGTTTTACCACCCCTCAACTGCTAGGAGTAAAGGAGACCTAAAAGCCTGTAAGTAAAATATTATATATTAGTTTCTAAAATAAAATTTTACCACTTCATCCCCGGAAGAATCACCCCCACCCTTCCTGACCAGGCCATTTATTGCGATACGGCACTGCAATGCTTTAACAGTAAATTGCGTGGTCATGCAACGTTGCACCCAAACAAAATTTACGTCCTTTTTTTCCCACAAATAGAGCTTTCTTTTGGTGGTATTTGATCACCTCTGCGGTGTTTATTTTTTTTGCTATAAACAAAAGAAGAGCGATAATTTTGAAAGAAAAAAAACACAATATCTTTTACTTTTTGCTATAATAATTATC
Source organism: Lithobates sylvaticus (assembly GCA_028564925.1). Taxonomy (NCBI): domain Eukaryota; kingdom Metazoa; phylum Chordata; class Amphibia; order Anura; family Ranidae; genus Lithobates; species Lithobates sylvaticus. The sequence goes on along the minus strand of CM053026.1, from coordinate 743,192,224 downwards.
CCAAATAAAAAAAAATAAAAAAAAATATTTTTTTCCCTCAGTTTAGGCCAGTTTATTCGTCTACATATTTTTGGTAAAAAAAAATCGCAATAAGCGTATATTGATTGGTTTGTGCAAAAGTTATAGTGTCTACAAAATAGAGGATAGCTCTATGGCATTTTAATTATTATTGTTTTTTTTACTAGTAATGGTGGTGATCTGTGATTTTTATCGGGACTGCGATATTGCGGCGGACAAATTGGACACTTTTGACACATTTTTAGGACCAGTGACATTTATACAGCGATCAATGCTATAAAAATGCACTGATTACTGTATAAATTACACTGGCAGGGAAGGGGTTAACACTAGGGGGCGATCAGGGGTTAACACTAGGTGGCGATCATTGGTTCATGCCCTGTACACATGGTTGGATTTTCCGACGGAAAAAGTGAGATCGGATTGTGTTGTCAAATATTCCGATCGTGTGTGGGCTCCTTTAGACTTTTTCCGTCGGAATTTCCAACACACAAAGTTTGAGAGCTGGATCTAAAATCAACAAAATCTGATTGTTTAAATTCTGATCGTGTGTAGACAAATCCGACGCACAAAGCGCCACACATGCTCAGAATAAATTAAGAGACAAAAGCTATTGGCTACTGGCCCGTTTATAGTCCCGACGTACGTGTTGTACGTCACCTAGTTCAGAACGATCGGATTTTCCGACAACTTTGTGCGACCGTGTGTATGCAAGACAAGTTTGGCCCAAAATGTTGTCGTCAAAATGTCCGACCGTGTGTACAAGGCATAACTGTGATCCCTATGTGTGTTCTAACTGTAGGGGGGATGGAATTGACTAGGGGAGGAGAGAGATCGGCGTTCATACTTAGTAGGCGCACACGATCTGTCTCCTCTCCCCTGAGGGAACCGGGATTTGTGTGTTTACACACCGATCCCGGTTCTCGCTCTGTCACGAGCGATAGCAGATGCCCGGCGGTCCTCGCGCCTGCCGGGCACTCGCATCGGCTCCAGGGACATGCTCTGGGCACGCGCACCGCTGGAAGCGTCTTAAAGAGCTGATGTACAGCTACGACGGCTCCCGCATGGGAGCCAACCTGCCGCAGTATAACTGCGGCGGCTGGTCCGGACGCGGTTAATATCAATTCAAAAACTGTTTTCAAACTTTTTAAATCTGTAGCTTTCCTTAATCACTTCCTGACTGGGCACTTTCACTCCCTTCCTGCCCAGGCCAATTTTCAGCTTTCAGCACTGCCGCAATTGGAATGACAATCGTACGGTCATGCAACACTGTACCCATATGACATTTTTATCATTTTTTTAGACAGATAGATCTTTCTTTTGGTGGTAATTAATCGCCACTGGATTTTTTCTTTTTTCCCAAACAAACAAATATCAACAATTTTGAAAAAATAAGGTTTTTCTTAGCTTCTGTTAAGAAATTTTGTAAATACGTAATTGTTCTGCTTGACTGATGTGCGTTGATGAAGCTACACTGATGGGCACTGATAGGCTGCACTGATGGGCACTGATAGGCTGCACTGATGGGCTTTGATGAGGAGGCACTGATGGGCACTGATAGGCGGCACTGATAGGCATCACTGATAGGTGGCACTAATAGGCAGCACTGATAGGCATCACTAATAGGTACTGATAGGCGGCACTGATGAGCACTGAGTGACAGCATTGCTGGGCACTGTTTAGTTTGCACTGATCATCAGGACACTGATGATCAGTGCCCTGATTATCAGTGTAGATATTCCCTGTGTGGATTGCGGCTTATCGGCTCTCCTCTCCTCCTGCGCTGTCAGCGTGAGGAGAGAATTGCCAATAACCAGCAAATCCTGTTTACACTGTGATCAGCTGTGATTGGACACAGCTGGTTACATGGTAAAGAGCCACTGTGATTGGCTCTTTACCCCGATCTGTGATCGGCTGTGTCTGGAGGACACAGAAATCACAGATGACTGCCGATGTGCACCGCAGGGGGCATGTGGGGAATGCCTACATGGGAAAACATCATATGACGCCCTCCCGGCAATGTGCGACTGTGCTGTAGCTGTCATTCGGCTATAGCGCAGGTCATGAAGAGGTTAAACTACTACCCAGTGATCCTGCCAGGAAGGTCCTTGTTCAGGCACTTCTTTTATAGGGTGACAATGCTTTGTCCCTCTCTCCAAGATGCTTTCTTGTGTCTCCACCTGGTCCCTTATGGATCAAGCATCAGGTTGGCCATCAAGGCGCGGGAAGTGATGTTGCATCCTGCAGAGCTCAGTGAGAGCTGGTTGAAATGTCAGGGACACACCCTCCTTTACACAGCACACAGGAACAGAGGTAAGGCTGTCAATCACAGGTTGTGTGCTGGAGCTCGCTCCCCTGTCACCTTTTTATCTCTTGGTGTCAATAAACCCCTTTTAGAAGTGACTCATGCTGGGGGGCGCATGCACGAGGCGGACCCGAATGGAATGGCTGTGGATTGAGTCAGTTCCGCACATCTCGGGTGCATTAACAGGCCTCCCGCTCGCCGTTATCAGTGGTTTCCCTCCTAAATTACACCGGAGACAGGCAACCTCCAGCCGATCACAGGAATACCATGGGTCCCTCGGACAAAAACAAATCAAAGGCAGCACCGGACCCAAAGCCGCAACAGCGCCAACAGCCCAAGATGGCGCCGAGCCTGCTGAAAGAGATTCCAGCATGTTGTTCTCCCCCAGCTTCAGGTAGTTCCCCTGACAGTCTCCGACAATTTTCTATGGCCTTTCTATCCCAGGAGGAGGATACTGAGGTGTCCTGGCTCAATAAAATCAGGGACATAGTGAGAGAGGAGCTCACTGCTGTTTCAGAAAAGGTTACCGTTGATATAAAAAAGGAGCTGAAGGAACTGGGACAGCACTCATCTCTCTCTGAAGCAAGACTGGATGCTGCAATCACAGTCTTGGATGCCCATGAGACTGATCTGGAGGAGCTGCAGGGTGAGATTGACTCTTTGCATACTCAACTTGAAGATGCAGAGAAAAGGGCTTGCTGCAGTAACATCAGGGTTCGGGGGCTCTCGGAAACCATCACAGACTTGCAGGGTTCAATGCTGGTCCTACTGCAGGAATTGGTTCCCTCCATTCCAGCAGATTCAAAATGGACAGGGCTAGAGCTCTGGATGGCCCGCCCTGGAATGTTATACTGAAATTCCACTACCATCCCACTAAAGAGGCGGTGATACGAGCTTCCAGAGATTCCTGTTCGGTTTCGTTCCAAGGCCATCCCTACCAAGTGTTTTCTGATCTGACCCAATCAACTATACTGAAACGTCAAGCATTGAAACCCCTTCTACATCTCCTGAAAGCTCACGATATCCGATACCGGTGGGGTTTTCCCTTTAAAGTCTCCTTTAAATATCAGGACTCTCACAACGATGCCACAACGTTCACGGAACTTCGTACCCCCTATCAATGGTTGGGTAATGTACTGTTCCGATGTTGGGAGTGAATTGGTCTCTGGAATTGGCTACCCTTAAGTCCGTTAACTAGGTTCTCTACTCCTAAAATGGGAGTTCCCAAGATCATTCTCCTGGTATAAGTAAACCTTACAGCTTGCTAAAAGCCATTTACAGACTCCTGTGGGTTTTCGTTTGTGTGGTTTCTTTTTTTCCTCCTCTTCTAACAAGCTACATTGGACTCATTTAGATGTGTGTGGACACTATATACCTCCTCCCCTCCATTTTTTCCTTTTTTTTAGAAGGTGGGAGAATCATTTTGCCTATTTTCATTACAAGAATGTTTCAGATTAGTTTCTTAATGGGGAACCTCTTGTTATTGTGACTACACTTCCTGATTGCCTTTCTATGCAGTATTATTTGATTGCACTTCTTATATCTGTAATCCCTTGCCCCTTCGATGGTGTCCTTATCAAAAGTCTTGATATTTCTTTCCCCATCCTCCCCCTTCCCCTCCCCCTCATCTTCCCATCCTTCTTATCTTCCCCTCCCCCTCATCTCCCCCCTTCCATTCCTCCTCATCTCCCCCCTTCCTTTCTTTCCCTCCCTTGCCCTTTTCCCTTTCTCCCCCTTCCCTCCTCTATTCACCACTGTGAAGTACTATATGTACAGTAGTTTGGGTCCTTATTGATTGGTCCTGAAGTTACTATGGGTGGGAGTAATGTTCAGTACCTGTCATTGATCTATGTGGGGGAGTGGGCAGGGTTTGGGGGGTTGGTTTGGGTGTTTCTATATTTATTTATATATATATATATATATATATTTTTTTTTTTCTTTCCTCTCCCTCCCCATGACTATGGACATTCTGCCATTATTAAGGATAATTTCTTGTTTGGGAGGCCCCCCTGCACCCGAGATTATTCATAATTCCCCCATTCCATTGGCTGAGATGGCTCTCCCATGACACAGAGGTTATCTGCAACCATTGGCTGGCTCCACACTCCACACTGTTGTGTTTGGTGCCATAGGTACCATTGTGGTAAAGGTTTTTTGGCCCAGCCAGACTGGTTCCTAGTCAAAGCTTTTTTTTGTTTTTTTGGCCTAAATTTTTTCATCACTGTTTCTTCTTTCCTTTCTTCCCTTTTCTTGTCCTGGGGATCCCATGGCCGCTTTGGTGAGTATTCTGTCTATAACTTATTAGATTTTTCTTATGTCCCTTAAAAGGCTTTCCTTGACCGTTCAAGGACTAAATTCACCTCAAAAACATACTAAGGTTTTCCGCTAACTTCGTTCCCATAGAATTGATATAGCATCTACAAGAAACACGTTTTGCGTCGCCCTCAACCCCGCAATATTTCGACGCTCGTTACCGCCAAGTGTATCATGCTACTGCTTCTACTAAACGGCGTGGAATCCTCATCAGGTTCCACAATAAAATTCCTTTAATGTGTAGGAAATCCATAGCTGATCCACAGGGCCACTACCTGTTACTACAGGGTACCTTGGTGGATTTGGAGGTGACAGTCTGTTCCTATTACGCTCCCAACGAGCGTCAGCTCCTTTTTTTTTGTCACATTTATTTAACCTGGGACGCACCCACTCCAAAGGTACTTTGTTTCTCTGCAGGGATTCTAACATGGTGCTCACCCCCAGTTTTGATCGCTCAGTTTCTGATCCAGGGGGCGTGAACTCTCCCTTCAAATCTTACAGGGACCTTTTAGATACTTTGGGGTTAGTGGACATCTGGTGGGAATTACACCCCCTGACAAGAGATTATACCTTATATTGCCACCCTAATGCACATTAGTCTCGTATTGACCATGCGTACGTCTCCCAACAGCTTATTCCCTGTGTCTGTACGGCTTCTATATTGACAGTTCTGGTCTGACCATGACCCGATCTTGGTGGTTTGCAGTTTTCTTTCGCTTAAGCCCCCGTCATCTAGCTGGAGTCTGAATGATTCTCTTCTATCCCATGACACGCTCATCTATGATTTGCGTTCTCGTTTGGTGGAATGCTTCCAACTTAACATTTCTTTGGTCTCCTCTCCTCCCTTTGGGAGGCGTATAAATCGGTGATCCGGAGCCTCCTCATTCTGTATGCCTCCCGAAGGAAAAAGGAGCAGCAGGCTGAGATCAGTAGTCTGGAGGCTGAATTAGCTTCTGCCACGGCTGAGTTGAAACGACATCCCTCAACCCGTAATAGGATATTTGTTGATAAATTACGCCATGACCTGGATCTCTGTTTGACGGACAGAAATGAGCAACATTTGCGCTGGACTAAACAAAGGTTTTATGCTAATGCCAATAAGATGGGCTATTGGCTAATAAGCTATAAGTATTTTGAATCCCGGAAACCGGCTTTATCACTTAAAAGTAGATTTCAGGTCCAGACGTCTAATCCAGTTACGATCCTGGATGAAATTCGCTTTCATCTAGTGAAGCTCTATTCGCCAGGGGCTACTGCCTCTAGTGCTGAGGTTCAAACTTTCCTACAGAAATCAGCCCTACCTCCCCTTGGTCAGTCCCACAGCACTAAGCTGGGGGCAGATATTACAGAAGATGAAGTGCGTTTAGTAATTAAAACACTTAAAGTTCATAGGTGCCCTGGGCCCGATGGTTTCACAGACTTATTCTATAAGAAGCTACCGGATATCGTGGTCCCTCATCTTACAACTATGTTTAATAGTCTAAAGCAGGGATCTCCAAACTACTGCCCTCCAGCTGTTGCAGAACTACAAGTCCCATGAGGCATTATAAAACTGACATTCACAGACATGACTAGGCATGTTGGGAATTGTAGTTTGTGAACAACTGGAGGGCCGTAGTTTGGAGACCCCTGGTCTAAAGAATGATGATCACATCTCCACAGACATGTTACGGGCCTCAATAGTGATGCTTTCAAAACCCAAGATAGATACACAGTCGTGGGCAAATTTTCGCCCAATCTCCCTTATCAATATAGATGTGATACTCTTAACCAAGGTACTTGCTAATGGCTTGAATCGGATCTTACATCACCTAGTCTCAAAAGATCAAACAGGTTTTATACCTCTTCGGCAGACCACTGATAATATACACTGTACGCTTCTTCTACTCACCTAGCTCACCATTGAACTATACCCCTCATGTTACTGTCCTTGGACATCCAGAAGGCATTTGATACTTTATCATGGGAATATCTGAAAGAAGTCCTCTGTTATAGGGGTCACTGCTATATATGGTGCTGCTATAAGACCAACAAACAGTACAAAACAGATTACAGCGCACACATTCAAGAATGACATTTATCCTGCAAGGCTAGTTAAAAACACCTGAACATATTCAAAAAAATACGGGGGTTTGGTCACACTATATGGTCATATAGTGCTAAGCCTTGCAGGATAAATTACTTACTAGCCTTTGCAGGATGAATGTCATTCTTGAATGTGTGCGCTGTAATCTGTTTTGTACTGTTTGTTGATCTTGAATTTAAATGCATTTTAGTGTGTGCCCCCCAAATATGTTTTTGTATATTGTAATAGACCCTGACCAGGTTTTTTTTGGGCTGGAACAGCCCTCCCCCTCCTCATTACCTATTTATTAGTGGCCACCAGTGCATAGGAGGAATCCCTTCAGTTCTCCCACATAGAGGAGTTTGGCTCCCATGGTTGAGACGCAGGATCTTTCATTCTATTACTAGGGTAGGACCCACTAATTCGGGGTATGATTTTGTTTAATGTATATCACATCGCCTCACACCAGTCCTCCTAATTTGTTTTCCCTCTTGCACAGTTTCGCCTCCTTATCAGGACTTCAAATTAACCAGACTAAATTGCGTGCTTTTAATGTTTAATTTTCAGTTTACCGGGCTCGGTTCAGCGTGCTGTAACAATGAACTTCCCATTTCATTGCTCACCCTCCATTCCATACCTGGGGATCAACCTAACATTGAACTATTGTTCACTATACAGGGCTAATTATCCCTCCCTTATCAGATCACTTACCCATTTGCTGGAAATGTGGGATAAATCTACGATCTCTTGGATGTGTCGCATCAACGCAATAAAGATGACCTTTCTCCCTAAACTCCTATATGCTTTTCGAGTTCTGACGATTTCAATCCCCCCACATATATTGTGTTCCTTGCAACGTCATATCGTTTAATTTGTCTGGGGATCGACCAGGCCAAGATTAAATAAGGCGGTGTTATACAAATTGAAGCGTGCAGGGGGTTTGGGAGTTCCAAACCTGTTGTACTATTATATAAAGGTGCAAATTGCATCCTTGATACATCTATATGCTAGAGGGTCGGCCCCTCTTTGCACAAATATTGACTTAGTGGATGTGGACCCAGTTCCACTATTGTCACTTCTGTGACTGCCTGCCCAACTTCGTCCTAGGCCTCTAAACCCTATCTTGTCCCACTCACTCACGATATGGGATTCGGTTAAATATTCTGCCGGACTTCTTTCGCCTCACTTACCTCTTCTTCCATGGTTTCCTCCAGGGTTGGATGACCCCCATAGCTTTCATGGTGGTGCTCCAAGCGCCTGACAATGGTCCGCTCCTTTGTGACGAATAGGGAGGTATACACTTTCCTGCAGATTCAGAAAACTTTTGAAGCTCCTGATCGAGAGAGATACCATTATATCCAAATTCAACACTTTGTAGACACCCTGGTTAGAAATTATGATTGTTCTTGACCCTTGACTGAATTTGAAACCAGATGCCGTACCCATCTGGTTACTCAAGGCCTAGTCTCATTACGCTACTCCTCCCTTCTGGGAGCATCCAACACTTCAGCCCCTTCCTACTGTGAATGATGGGAGGTAGATTTAGGTGCCCTTCAATCCTCAGAGGATTGGTCTAAGATGTGGGAGGCTCTTTTTCATTCCTCCCGAAATGTCATAGCAATAGAGAATTTGTTCAAAGTCCTGTCTAGATGGTACTACACCCCAGTGAGAATTGCAAAATACCTTCCTACATACCCAGTGAGGTGTTTCAGGGGTTGTTCAGAGTAGGGCGATATGAAGCACATATGGTGGACATGCCCCAAAGTTAACAGGCTGTGGACCCAGGTGTACGCTTTGGTCAATACGCTATTTCATTCTAATTTACATAAGGACCCGTGGGAAGCTTTACTTCATATGCCTATCCTGGAGTTAGCAAAACGAGAACATATTTTGGCAACACATGTTTGTATGTCTACTAAACAAACCATTGCAAAGGTGTGTAAAACACATCTCCTCAGCTTATGGTGATACTCGCAGTACTAAGGACAAATTGCTCAAGACTTGGCAGCCTTGGCTGGATCAGTTTCCAGTGATGAGTCCATCTTCCCTATTTCTGGAATTATGGGACATTTTTTCTAACTTTCCAGCGGTGGCCTTGGGTTCCCTGGGGCGGAGCTTATCTTCTTCCTACTTTTCTCTTTTCTTTCTCTTTCTTCTTTTTATTTTTTGACTATCGACCGCCAGATACCAGTTGGCTGAGCCTGTTAGCTGCTCTCTGGCAGTACTTTTGAGGGGAGAATTTTTCTTTTCCCTATCTGATGATATAGATTATTGGTGTTTCAGTGGGGGTAAAGAGTGAGAGAGAGAGCGAGAGAGCAAGGTTCTTCTTTATCCCATGCCTCAACATAGGTCAATTTCTGGAACTTCTTACAGGTGATTCCTGTAATGCCTTGTACACACGGTCGGATATTCCGACCACAAAATCCGTCTGATTTTTTTCGACGGATTTTGTCCGAAACTGGTGTTGCATACACACGGTCGGACAGAGTTGTCGGAAAATCCAATTGTTCAGAACGTGATGACGTTCATTCGTTATGATGGGACTACGTTCAGGCTAGTAGCCAATAGCTTTGGTCTCTTTATTTGATCTGCGTGGCACTTTGTCCGATCGGAATTCTCTACAAACGATCGGAAAAAGTCAGATCGGATTTTTTTGCCGAAAAATTTGAGATCCTGCTCTCAAATTTTTTTTGAGTGCTGTATGATTCATTATTACCCTATTCACATATAATACTATCAAGGCCCTCTCACCTGGTAATTTTTGTCTCTTTTGGTTGTTACTGCCTATACCATATTAGAGGCACACTAGTTTATGGCATATATGTTGCCATTCTTATACATCTCTCAGCTACTGGCCTAGGTGATTATTCACAGTTTTGTGAGTTTGTCTTACTTAAAAAATAAAAAACATTGTAAAAGAAAGTAGTGACTCATGCTGATAGCAGAGGAAAGTGGCAGCAGGCAGAAATCACATGCTCTGGATTGAGACAAGTAGACACTATAGAGGCATATGCTTTGTTCATATTTCATGTCTGAGGTTTACAACCGCTTTAAAGCGGTTCTGCACTCATTTCATTTAGTAAATCTCTTTGCCTTCCAAATCAGGCAAAGAGTACTAAATGAAATGTTTTTTTTTTTTTTTTTTTTTACTTACCTTGTAATTGAAGACTTCCGGTCTTCTCCCTCTGCGGCGGCGGGCGGGGTCTTGCGTCGATCGTCGTCACGCCGCACTGTCTCCTGGGATCTGGTGTCATTGATCCCAGGAGCCAGTGCGGGCATCTTCCGAAATCTCGCGAGATTTCGGCCACATCTTCCGAAATCTCCCGAGATTTCGGCCGCATCTGCCGAAATCTCGTGAGATCTCGGCAGATGAGCCGTTACTGCGCACGCGCGAGTAACGGCAGTGCATGCTGGGCCATCTAAAGTCCCTGTGGGTGTTTCACATGCCCACAGGCAAGATGGCCCCCAGCACTAAAGAAGAAGACGAGGAACTTCATCGGACGAAAACCGGCGGCGATCGAGATGGAAGATGGAACAGGTGAGTCCCCTAATAAAGGTAAGCACACTTTATATTACATCCTAAAAAAAAAATTTTTTTTTCAGAGTGCAGAACCGCTTTAACAATGGTCCTAGTTAGCTTTTCCTAGGTTGAGATTGGTGCATGCACTCACTTGCAGCAGCAGGAAATAAAAAAAACCATCAAATAGTGTTGTAATGTGTGCAGGCTGCAGACACATCGCTGTAGGCTCCGCTTGAGGCGTGCTGGCTGACACTTTGATGTGGCCGCAGAACACCGGCTCCACACTTCTTCCTCCCCAGTAGCCAGAGCAAATTTAGATTCTCAAATTTTCAGAGACATTTTATTCCTAGGTGGGATGAAATACCAAATGCTTTTGTCATTTTTTTAAATCATATTTTAGTAGGTAAACAGCAGTCAGTCATTTTTAATTCCTTGAATATAAGCAGCTTTGAAGCAGACCTGTACTTAAAGTCTAATATTTTGCTGCCTTACAGGGATTTAATAGTACAGCTTATTGCGACAAAACAATCAGAGAGGCAGCAGAACACTCTGTACATGTGACAGTTCCTAGACACCCTCCGTTCTTCTAACCTACCAGGAGTCTATTAGTATTTTGACATTAGAAGCTCACCCACTCACTTATACCTACTGGTTAGGGATGAGCTGAATGTACCTGGATTCTGTTTGAGGCAGGTTCGGTGAACATCACTAAAGTCCGGGTGCCTAATCTGATATCAACTGAAAGTCTTACCACAGCACACATAGCATTCTGTAGCTCACAAGCCGATGACAAGAATGGGGGGGGGGGGGGAATAATAGCAAAAGAAGTCCAGCAACAGCATACACGGCATCCTGTAGCTCAGCATGGGCTGGGCAATGGGAGGGAGGGCGTGTTAACAACAATCTGACCACAGGAGTACCCGCCCCCAAGCAGTAGGCTTAGATGCAATTTGGCCACACTAGGATGGATCTGCTTCCATGCCTAGCCTGGTCAGAAGAAAACCAGATGAAATGGACTGGCAAGACCACTAGTTGTTTCAAGATATTTTATAGGTTTTTTTATTTATTTTTTATAAAATAGACTCTATGGGGGGTAGATTTACAAAAACTGATGCACTCAGACTCTGGTGCAGCTGTAGCAAATCAACTTCTAACATATTGTTCAATTAAGCTTTGACCATAAAACCTGGAAACTGATTGGTTGCTAAAAAAAAAATGCAATAGTCCCTCACCAACACAGTCAGTGTTGATGGGGGATCCCCTTCCTCAGTGCTATTGTGTTCTGCTAGTGGGGAGCACAGGAAGTCGGTGGATTGACTTCAGTACAACCAGCCTGCCCATAGACAGATCACAAATTGGCCAGTTCCTGCTGAAGGTGAGGTTTAATCTCAAAATGTAAATTGAGGTTCATATAATATACAGTGCCTTAAAAAAGTATTCATAAGTTATAACCCTTGAAATTTTCCACATTTTGTCACGTTACAACCAAAAACGTAAATGTATTTTATTGGGATTTCATATGATAGACCAACACAAAGTGGCAAATAATTGTGAAGTGGAAGGAAAATGATAAATGGTTTTCAGAATTTTTTACAAATAAATATGTGAAAAGTGTGGTGTGCATTTGTATTCAGCCCCCTTTACTCTGATATCCCTAACTAAAATCTAGTGGAACCAATTGCCTTCAGAAGTCACATAATTAGTAAAAATCTACCTGTGTGTAATTTAATCTCAGTATAAATACAGCTGTTCTGTTCTGTGAAGCTCTCAGAGGTTTGTTAGAGAACCTTAGTGAACAAACAGCATCATGAAGGCCAAGGAACACACCAGACAGGTCAGGGCTAAAGTTGTGGAGAAGTTTAAAGCAGGGTTAGGTTATAAAAAAATATCCCAAGCTTTGAAAATCTCACAGAGCACTGTTCAATCCATCATTCGAAAATGGAAAAAGTATGGCACAACTGCAAACCTACCAAGACATGGCCGTCCACCTAAATTGACAGGCTGGGCAAGGAGAGCATTAATCAGAGAAGGAGTAAAGAGGTCCATGGCAACTCTGGAGGAGCTGTAGAGATCCACAGCTCAGGTGGGAGAATCTGTTCACAGGACAACTATTAGTCGTGCTCTCCACAAATCTGGCCTTTATGGAAGAGTGGCAATAAGAAAGCCATTGTTGAAAGAAAGCCATAAGAAGTCCCATTTGCAGTTTACAAGAAGCCATGTGGAGGACATGGCAAACATGTGAAAGAAAAAAATTGAACTTTTTGGCCTAAAGGCAAAGGCTATGTTTATGGCGGAAAACTCACTGCACATCACCCTGAACACACCATCCCCACTGTGAAACATGGTGGTGGCAGCATCATGTTGTGGGGATACTTTTCTTCATCAGTAACAGTGATGCTGGTCAGAGTTGATGGGAAGATGGATGAAGCCAAATACAGGGCAATCTGAGAAGAAAACCTGTTATGCCGCGTACACACGAGCGGATTTTCCGTTGGAAAAGACTTGGATGGTTTTTCCGACGGAATTCCGCTCAAGCTCGTCTTGCATACACACGGTCACACAAAAGTTCTCTGAACTTTCGACCGTCAAGAACACAGTAATGTTCAACACTATAACGAGCCGAGAAAATTAAGTTCAATGCTTCCAAGCATGCGTCAAATTGTTTCCGAGCATGCGTAAGAATTTTGCGCGTCAGAATTTTGCGCGTCAGAATTTGTACAGAGGATCGGAATTTCCAATTGGAACTTTTTCCAACTGAAAAATTGAGAACATGCTCTCAATCTTTTGCTGGCCGAAATTCCGCCAGCAAAAGTCCGATGGAGCATACACACGATCGCATTTTCCGACCAAACGCTCTCATCGGACTTTTGCTGGCGGAATTTTCAATCGTGTGTACGCGGCATTAGAGTCTGCAAAAGATTTGAGACTGGGGGGGAGGTTCACCTTCCAGCAGGACAACAACCCTAAACATACAACCAGAGCTACAATGGAATGGTTTAGATCAAAGCATATTCATGTGTTAGAATGGCCCAGTCAAAGTCCAGACCTAAAGCCAATTGAAAATCTGTGGCAAGACTTGAAAATTGCTGTTCACAGATGCTCTCCATCCAATCTGACAGAGCTTAGGCTATTTTGCAAAGAAGAATGGGCAAAAATGTCACTCTCTAGATGTGCAAAGCTGATAGAGACATCCCCAAAAAGACTTGCAGCTGTAATTGCAGTGAAAGGTGGTGCTACAAAGTATTGACTCCGGGGGGCTGAATACAAATGTACCCCACACTTTTCACATATTTATTTGTAAAATATGTTGAAAACCATTTATCATTTTCCTTCCACTTCACAATTATGTGTCACTTTGTGTTGGTCTATCACATAAAACCCCAATAAAATAAATTTACGTTTTTGACTGTAACATGACAAAATGTGGAAAATTTCAAGGGGTGTGAATACTTTTTCAAGGCACTGTATATTCATATATATTACAAGGATTGTAAAACCGAACAATGCATACAAAATGAAAAAAATACTGTGATGTTAAATAATTTCTTGCAAAAAAATTGTGAAAGTCTATTTTCTGTGAGACTAATGCGGCGTACACATGGTCGGAATTTCCGATGGAAACAGTCCGATGGGAGCTTTTCATCAGATTTTCCGACCGTGTGTATGCCCATCGGTCTTTTTCTGTCGGAATTTTCGACAGACTTTGGATTGAGAACCTGTTCCTGACGGAAAACCTTTCTATCGGATTTTCCGATCGTGTGTATGCAATTCCGACACGCAAAATTCAGACGCATGCTCGGAAACAATTCGACGCATGCTCAGAAGCATTAAACTTCCCTTTTATAGTGCTGTCGAACGTGTTTTATGCCGCTGTGTTACTGACCGTCGGAATTTGGTGTGACCGTGTGTAGGCAAGACAGTTTGAGCGAAATTCCGTCGGAATTCCGACCGGAAAACCATCAGAGCTTTTTCTGGCGAGAATTCCGACCGTGTGTACGCGGCATTAGTCCCTAAATACAAATGAATAAAGCAATATACAAAAAATAAAATGTAATTAAAATTTTAAAAAGTATATAAACACAGTCCAGCACTCTAGTGCAATCAGAGACCCTCTATCTTCACTTCTTCCAGTGACTTGTACCCCTCCACCAAACAGGTGAAAAACCTGCTCACCTTAACCACTTCAGCTCCGCAAGGTTTACCCCCTTCATGACTAGGCCATTTTCTGCAATAACGCAATTGCACGGTCATGCAACGCATGCAATGCAACTTCCTGTGCGCTTCCTGGGCATTTTCCCGCCTTTTTCCATCAGGTTGAGGTCACTTCCTGTGCGCCTCCTGGGCATTTTCCCTCTTTTTTTCATCAAGTCTTCTGCGCAGGTGCGGGTTGGCGCACTGAGGCGTCTTTGGCGCACGCTCAGTTGGCACGGATTTCCTCTTGTGGCAACGCGCCATTGTTGCATGCATAGTAAGCCCTGGACTCTTACAGATTAGTTTTGACCAATCACAGCTAATCACAAAAAAACAGACTGAATGATTCAGTTTCATTCAGTAAAATGCTTGCTTATAGCAATGTAATACACTGCTATAAGCAATTATCGTGTGTAAAAAAAAAAAAAAAAAAAAAAAAAACCCTGATCACTTCCCCAGAGCAGTATAATGTTACTAGTGTAACATTATATTGCTCTCGTCACAGTGTGTTACAAAAAAAAACGTAAAAAAAAATGTAATTAAGAAAAAAATTATAATTGTTTTTTTTTTATTGTACTGTCACCAGTCAGTGTCCCTGATCACCGCCATACCAGTTATGTTATAACGCTTTACTGCACTGTTGACAGTATGTAAACAAAAAAAACAAAAAAACTTGAAAACATATTTTTTTTTCATTTCTTAATTTTTCTAAAAAATATGACCAAATTACAACCTACAAAAATCCGCCATGCCTCCTACTAAACACCTTGGACTGTCTACTTTCCAAAAAGGGGTTATTTGGTGGGTTTTCTACTGTCCTTGCATTTTAGGGCATCAAGAAATGATATAGGCAGTCACTACATCAGGATTGATACATTTTCAGATATACAGTTGGCAAAATAATAATTTGATCCCTTTGATTATTTGATTTTGTAAGTTTGCCCACTTAAAGCGGTGTTTCATCTAAAAAAAATAATTTTTAAAAGTCAGCAGCTGAAAAAAAAGTAGCTGCTGACTTTTAATAAGTACACTTACCCTCCCAGGGCGCCCGCGATGTCGGTCGTGGAGGCCAAGATGTCCCTCGGCGATCCGGTTCCAGCGCCGCCATCCTCAGTAAGGGAAACGTGCAGCGAGCACTGCCCGTTTCCTACTGCGCATGCGCGAGTCGGCGCGCGGCCTACTGCGCATGCGCGAGTCGAATTTGTGAATGGGGAACGCGATGTGTTGTGGGACACAGTTCCCATAACACACCGCGCCCCATTCACTAGAAGACGGCGCTCGGAGCAGAGGAGAGAACATCACTGTGGAGCAGGAAGAGGCAGATTAGGAAGATCTGCCTAGCAACAGCCATTTCTGGTAAGTAAAAAAAAATAATTTTTTTTTTTTTTCATTTTAAATTTTTATAAACATTTTCAGGGTGGCCCACCACTTTAAGGGTCTATAATTTTTATCATAGGTGTATTTTAAATGATAGAGATAGAATATCAACCAAAAATCCACAAAAAAAAAAAAAACGATACAAATATTATAAATTGAGTTGCAGTTCAGTAAGTAAAATAAGTATTTGATCCCCTCCCTCTATGTATTTGGAGGAAGAAAAATGCTGACTATGACCCTAAGGACACCATCCCTACAGTCAAGCACGGAGGTGGAAACATGATGTTTTGGGGCTGTTTTTCTTCTAAAGGTAGATGCTAACTATTGAGAGGCCAATGGACGGGGCCATGTATTATAAAATCTTGGATGAGAACCTTCTTCTTTCAGCCAGAACACTGAAGACGGGACATGGATGGGTCTTCCAGCATGACAATGACCCAAAACAAAAGTTTGAGTTGCCAAGAGACAGCCAAGAAACCTTAGGGATTTAGAGAAGATCTGAGAAGATTGGACCAAAATCCCTCCTGAGATGTGTGCAAACCTGGTCACCAACTACAAGAAACGTCTTACCTCTGTGCTTGCCAACAAGGGTTTTCCCCACCAAGTACTACCATATATACTCGAGTATAAGCCGAGTTTTTCAGCAAATTTTTTGTGTGCTGAAAGTGCCCCCCTCGGCTTATACTCCAGTCAAGCACTTTTCTGCAGCAGAGAATGACATTTTCCGACCCGACTTTGGGGCTCCCTATCTCGGGCCCACTTGGAACCCCAAATTTGTGTGCAAAACCAGTGGAACTAGCACTACAACATATCCAATGGGGATAGGAGATGGGGTTCATAGCACCAAGTGGCCCTGAGATACAGGGCCTCAAAGTCGGTTCGGAAAATGTCATTCTCTGCTGCAGAAAAGTGCATAACATTTTCCGAACCGACTTTGGGGCCCCCTATCTCGGGGCCACTTGGTGCTAGGAACCTCATCTTTGGATATGTTGTAGTGCTAGTCCCACTAGGTTTGCACACCAATTTGGGGTTTCTAGCACCAAGTGTCAAAGTTGGTCAACTGTGTCCATCTGCAGCAATGTCTTTTCGGGACCCTTTGGGTCCAGAGACCTTTGGCTGCAGCTAGGGGGCATTTAGGAACCATTGACTGCCAAGTATGAAGTTTGGGGGACCTATGGCTGCAAATGGGCACAGTGAGGCATGCAAATAGGCATTGTTGACCCTCTTTTCCACTTACAATAGCTGCGTATTTCTCACCCTAGGCTTATACTTGAGTCAATAATTTTTCCTATTTTTTTCTGATAAAATTAGGTGCCTTGGCTTATATTCTGGTCGGCTTATACTCGAATATATACGGTAATTAATGTTTTGCTTGGGGATCAAATACTTATTTTACTCACTGAACTGCAACTTAAAGTGGAGGGCCCATGACATTTTTTTTTTTTTAAAGTCAGCAGCTACAAATACTGCAGCTGCTGACTTTTAAGAATCGGACACTTACCTGTCCCGGGGTCCAGCGATGCGAGGGAATGATGCACAAAATTGTCGCTCTTTTTTTGTTTAAAAAACCGCAGAGGTGATCAAATACCACCAAAAGAAAGCTTTATTTGTAGGGAAAAAAAGGACATCACTTTTGTTTGGGAGCCACGCCGCACGACCGCGCAATTGTCAGTTAAAGTGACGCAGTGCCGAATCGCAAAAAACGCTCTGGTCAGGACGGGGGGTAAATCCTTTGAGGGGTGATGTGGTTAAGTGACATAAAGAATTTGCTACTACTATTATTTTATTCTCCGGGGTCTCTGCTTTCAGAAAATATATAACGTGCTGGGGGTTTTAAGTAATCTTCAGGCCTAAAATGGGTTTCTAAACATGTACAACAGCCCTGGCAGCGAAAATGGTTCAAAGCAGTCCACGTTTCTATTTGCCCCGATCACAAGGACATTTAGAACAGAATGTGAATAAGGTTAGGAGCAGGGGCGGACTGACAACTCATGGGGCCCCCGGGCAATAGGAGATTATGGGGCCCCCAGGCAATCAGAGATTATGGGGGCCACACAGTATACAATCACACAGTATACACATACAGTGGTGTGAAAAAGTGTTTGCCCCCTTCCTCATTTCCTGTTCCTTTGCATGTTTGTCACACTTAAGTGTTTTGGAACATCAAACCAATTTAAACAATAGTCAAGGACAACACAAGTAAACACAAAATGCAATTTGTAAATGAAGGTGTTTATTATTAAAGGTGAAAAAAAATCCAAACCATCATGGCCCTGTGTGAAAAAGTGATTGCCCCCTAAACCTAATAACTGGTTGGGCCACCCTTAGCAGCAACAACTGCAACCAAGCGTTTGCGATAACGTGCAATAAGGCTTTTACAGCGTCCTGGAGGAATTTTGGCCCACTCATCTTTGCAGAATTGTCCTAATTCAGTTACATTAGAGGGTTTTCGAGCATGAACGGCCTTTTTAAGGTCATACCACAACATCTCAATAGGATTCAGGTCAGGACTTTGGCTAGGCCACTCCAAAGTCTTCATTTTGTTTTTCTTCAGCCATTCGGTGGTGGACTTGCTGGTGTGTTTAGGATCATTGTCCTGCTGCAGAACCCAAGTTCGTTTCAGCTTGAGTACACGAACAGATGGTCGGACATTCTCCTTCAGGATCTCTTGGTAGACAGCAGAATTCATAGTTCCTTTTATCACGGCAAGTCTTCCAGGTCCTGAAGCAGCAAAACAGCCCCAGACCATCACACTACCACCACCATATTTTACTGTTGGTATAATGTTCTTTTTCTGAAATGCAGTGTTCCTTCTACGCCAGATATACTTGGACACACACCTTCCAAAGAGTTCCACTTTTGTCTCATCGGTCCACAGAATGTTGTCCCAAAAGTATTGGGGATCATCAAGATGTGTTGTGGAGAAATTGAGACGAGCTTTGATGTTCTTTTTGCTCAGCAGTGGTTTTCTCCTTGGAACTCTGCCATGCAGGCCATTTTTGCCCAGTCTTTTCCTGATGGTGGAGGCATGAACGCTGACCTTAACTGAGGCAAGTGAGGCCTGCAGTTCCTTGGACGTTGTTGTGGGGTCTTTTGTGACCTCTTGGATGAGTCGTCGCTGCGCTCTTGGGGTAATTTTGGGCGGCCGGCCACTCCTGGGAAGGTTCACCACTGTTCCATGTCTTCGCCATTTGTGGATAATGGCTCTCACTGTGGTTCGCTGGATTCCCAAAGCTTTGGAAATGGCTTTATAACCCTTTCCAGACTGATAGATCTCAATTACTTTCTTTCTCAATTGTTCCTGAATTTCTTTGGGTCTCGGCATGATGTGTAGCTTTTAAGGATCTTCTGGTGGACCTTACTGTGTCAAGCAGCTCCTATTTAAGTGATGCCTTGATTGTGAACAGGTGTGGCAATAATCAGGCCTGGGTGTGGCTAGAGAAATTGAACTCAGGTGTGGACAACCACAGTTATAGTATGTTTTAACAAGGGGGGCAATCACTTTTTCACACAGGGCCATGATGGTTTGGATTTTTTTTCACCTTTAATAATAAACACCTTCATTTACAAATTGCATTTTGTGTTTACTTGTGTTGTCCTTGACTATTGTTTAAATTGGTTTGATGTTCCGAAACACTTAAGTGTGACAAACATGCAAAGGAACAGGAAATGAGGAAGGGGGCAAACACTTTTTCACACCACTGTACATGTACACACAGTATACACAGACATGTTTCTAGTGGCTGAGAAGGTACTGGGGCAGCTATAATCTCAGGATTTTTAGACCAAAAGGATGTCGGTAAGGGACATTTCAGAAACAGATGTAAAAAAAACACAGATTTTTACATACTTTCCCTGGTTTTACTGAAGCTGGCAACCCTGATGGGGCCCCCTAGTGGCCCTGGGGCCTCGGGAAGTGCCCGAGTGGCCGAATGGTCAGTCCGCCCCTGGAAAATCAACTGCCTGGCCACCACTACAGATACCCCCCCCCCCAACCCCCATTCCGAAAGCTCTGTAGCTGCTGCCTTGGCTATAGCCCTCCTCGATTCACCGCCGAAGGTTGACTGTTTGCTACATAATGACCTCCCCGACAAAGGGAAATCAGGACACATTACTGACATAATGATGTTCTTTCATGAAAGTTACAGATCACAACTTCCTAAATATGTTTCAAGACTTTGCTATCTGTGTATTGACCTTGGGAATAGTACAATAATGGTCTAATCAGATAATTTGCGCAGCATATTAATTGCACATTTTAAAAATTAATTTCTCTTCTCTCTTTTTCTCCCTTCCTCGACGGTGTGCGTGCGTTCCAATGACAATTAGAAATTCTATAAAAAGACTGCTTGGTGTATTTAATCATAGCAAGATTAAAAGAATAAAACCAAATCTAATAATGTAGCTTATAAAAGCCTAACTCCTGACTAATTAAAGTATGTCTTTTCACCGCAGAACCACAATGCATTTCAGCAGATATGGTTTAACCCTTGCATGCCAGGGGGAAATGAACTTCTCACACGATAAGATAAATTGTTCAAAGTGAATTTTCAATCTGTCAGTTGTAGATTCAATGGCAGAGGGCTTTTCTGAGGTCACTTATATACTGCTACAGGTCATACAATTCAATACAATACAATTGACCTGTAGCACCCTCCTAGATAGGTGCTAAGTTAAGTAAATTTAGCACTTTAGCTCTCCTGTAATCGGTGGAGCTGCTTGTGATTGCTCTGGTCTGCTCTGAGTTTCACAGGCTGTGAGTGTCAGAAACCATGAAAATCAGACAAGTACAGTTAAATCACACGTGTTTAATAATAAAAGTAAAAAGAACAAACATAGTCAAAACATAGCCAAAGTTCAGTAACCGGAACGGATAGTCAGCCAAGCCAGAAGTCAGGGACCAAAGTAGTGGAACAGCAAGCAGGATCTAGAGCCAGAAGGGATGTCAGCAAAGCAAGTCTTTAAACAGGAACGCAGGAGATAGTTTCTTGTGATGTGACTAAGGCGAAGGCAGAGCTCTTCTGGACTGGACGGCTTAAGTAGGCAGGACTGACGAGCAGGATCATCAACAGCTGAGTAACTGTGGAGAGAGATGGAAGCTGACAATTAGCCGACAGATGAGCGGCCAGCTCAGAGAAGGAAGGGCTGAGCCCAGCCCTGACAGTGAGTTTGGCTGCTTTCCCTTGCCTTCTGGAAAGTTCTGGAAAGTAGTGGGCTGGATGAAGCAAATCAGCAGCTGATTAGTTATGTTATATCAGCCTTCTTTTACACATCACAGATTAATTAATTATCTAAGAAATTGGAGTCCGCCCCTGCTGGATAGATATAAATATAGCGTGGTATCAGCTATACGCGTACTTGCCCCCGATGACGTCAGTTGTGACAAAACATTTAGGGCGGAGCCTACATACGTGCCGTTGCCACACAGGTCTTGCTTTGTACACAAACCTATCTACCTCCATGCATGGTCTATTTGTCCTGGAATGATTTTACGCTTGTTTTATCTTATGAGATGTACGTATTTTTTAACCCTTTTGCATCATTAAAAAGTGTTTACGGTTTTACACTATGTGGATTTTTTCTTTATTTTATATCCACAATGAACATTCATTTTTCTACATCCACTGAGACATACTTGAAGTATTTGAAACTTTATGTTCCTGGAGGATATGTGATGTCTGATTGATGAGGATTCTACATACCTACTCTGGTTTTGCTGTGCCTTTGGAAAAATTCTGAACCACTTCCCCCTAGGTGGACATCATATGAGGTCCTGGACTTTAAGTGAAGCTGCAGGCATTATCCAGATATCTTTTTTCCAGCCAGTGATTCCCCATGTTGAAAAAGCTATCCTAGCAACTGATTAACCACTGGATTGCTTTTACAGGCAGCGGGAGTGGATATCCCCCCCCCCCCCCAACACCCTCCAGTGCCTCTCCAGTCTCTTCAGTGCGATTGGGGAGCCAGAGTTTTTTCATTTGGCAGTTGCACCGGTTTACCATAGAGCTGGCCATGGACCAGATGGTCCCCAGCCATCTCTATGATCCTGGAAGCCGGAAGCAACCTCATGACACTTCCAGCTCTGGGAGATGTAAACACTGCCATTTTTTTTGCTGGAAAGCTTGAGATCCATTTTTTTTGTAGCACCCTGATGTTTAAGCAGGGTTGTTCTTAAATTTATTTGCCAGGTGAAAGTTGCCTTGGCCAATTGCTAGGGGGTCAACTGAATTCACCCTCATTCTTGAATTGCTGCACTTCTCTCTTCTGTCGCTAGGTGGCCTGGTACCTGGTCGACATTACATAAGACAAGGGCATTGCAAGGACAGGTTAGGAGTATATGGGGTATCTCAGCCAATGGGCTGAAATGTTCTAGAATCCCTTGGCCTGCTGGGAGAACCTATTTACGTGGGTGCAATCAGGTGTTCGGGGTGCTGTGCCACCTAAATGGCCGGGTGGACATGTGTTGTACTGCCCTGGGATGCTAGGCCAGAGCCTGAGGCCTATCCTGGGAACATCTGGCTGCTAGGCTGTCTGAGGACCTATCCAGAAGCAAGAGAGCAGCGTAGGGTTGGGACTGCCGCTTACAGTCCAACCAAAAGTGAAGGTTCTGCCGCCCGGAGAACCTGACATGGTCGGAGGTAGAGGGGAAGCTGTCGCCACTAAGGGACCATCCACCTTGTTACCAGGGACCACAGTGAGTAGCTGAAGCAAGTACCAGAGCAGCATTCTCACCAACCGGGCAGGGCCGTCTTTACTGCAGGGCAAACGGGGCAGCTGCCCTGGGCCCAGTCATTGTTGGGGGGCCCAAACAGCTGCCCGCCGCCCACCGGAGTTCCGCTACCTCCGGCTCTGATCACGCTGGCTGCTCGCTACTGTAATCCGGGAGAGGAGCGCTGCTTCTGTATTTATAAGTGACAGCGCTCCTCTCTGTGTGGCCGTTCAGACCCCTCCCTGCTCCACACATCGATGTCTGTGAGAGCAGAGGAGGGAGGGGCAGGGCATCTACTGTATACATGCGGAAGCTCCTCCGGAGTCTGGCAGCCTGCACGGACATGCATGGCTCTTCTGCAGAACCACTCTGCTGTTTGGGTGAGGTTAGCTCTAAATTTTAATCAGTGGGGAGGAGAGCTTTTTTCTCTGTGGAGATTGGGGTTGGACTTGGATGTACAGCACACTCCCTCAACAATGCATTATGCACATAGTACACCCCTTAATCCTGCACTTTGCATGTAGCACACCCCTCAATCCTGCACTCTGCAAATAACGCACCCCTCAATCCTGCACTCTGCATATAGCGCACCCCTCAATCCTGCACTCTGCGCAAAGCCTACCCCTCAATCCTGCACATAGCGCACCCCTCATTCCTGCACTCTGCACATAGCGCACCCCTCAATCCTGCACTCTGCACATAGCTCACCCCTCAACCCTGCACTTTGTACATAGCAAACCCCTCAGCCCTACTCATAGCGCACCCCTCAATACTGCACTCTGCACATAGTTCACCTCTCAACCCTGCATGTAGAGCATCCCTTAACCCTGCACTCTGTACATATATACTCTTCTGTATATAGTTCACTCCTGAACTCTTAGTATGTAACAGGAATCTTTATGTAGCACACACGCCTCAACCGTGCACTCTGTATGTAGCGCACATGCCTCAACCCTGCACTCTGTACATAGTGCACCCCTCAATCCTGCATATAGCGCAAGTCTCAACTCTGCACGTAGTGCACCCCTCAACCCTGCATTCTGTATGTGGCACACTCTTCTATATATAGTTCACTCCTGAACTCCTAGTATGTAACAATGCCTCAATGTTAGTGAAGTTTGGTCATGCCCACAATTCGATGCAGAGATAATAAAGTGCAGTAACCTCTAGCAACCAATCCCTGAACATTAATGATCTGCTTTAATCTTTAGCAACCAATCAGTGACCAAGAATGGTTTGCAGTAACCGCTAGAAACCAATTATTCAGTAATGATGTACGGTAACCTCTAGCAACCAGTCATCTGTAATGATGTGCAGTAACCACTAGCAACCAATGAGCAGTAATGATGTATAGTAACCTCTATCAACCATTTAGCAAGCAGAAATGATGTGCTGTAACCTCTGGCAACTAATCAGTGAGCGGTAATGATATGCTGTAACCTCTGGCAACCAATCGCAATCACTGCCTAATCTGCTGCAGTAAACTGATTTGGGGGGGGGGGGGGGGGGATGTATGCCCAGGGTCCAATCAATATTAAAGACGGCCTTGCAACCGGGGATGGTGAAGAATTGTGAAACTTCAGCAAGTGTCAAACCAGGGGACCCAGCCAGCGGAGGTGACGCTTTCAGTGCAGTTTTGTGTGCCAAGCCAGGGACCGAGCAGGCCAGCGGGGTGATGCTTGAGGAGTATCTGTGAGTGCCAAGCTAGGGACCCAGCAGGGACGCGGGGTGACGCTTGAGGAAGATTCTGTGTGAGAAGATTGGAAGAGCTCAGGGGATCCAGTGGCAGTGAATCAGCAAGTCTAGTGAGAGAGACTGAGATCTCAGTTGAGTAAAGATCTACAAGAGGATATTGTAGAAGAAGTAAAGGAGTTTGTTATAACTTGTGTTATGAACTGTTATCAGGGACGATCCGTCCCGGGGTGCACGGGGTGCAGTGCACCCAGGCGCCACAGAGGTGGGGGCGCTGGAGCGCCAGAGTGCTCCGCTCCCTCCTCCTCTCCTTGTCCGTAGGCGGCGCGGCTCTCTCCGCCTGTCACAGCCGCGGCCGCGCAGTGACGCCACGGGGGGGTTGGGCGCTCCGTGGCCGAGCCCGACTTGTTTAGAACAGAGCGTGTGTGATGCTGGTGCTGGTGGGCGGGAGGCGGAAGTTAAACACAGGAGGAGTCCTGTGTTCAACTTCCGCCTTCTGCCCACCAGCACAAGCATCACACACGCTCTGTTCTCCACCCGGGCGGCGCAGCTGCCGCCCGGGTGGTTTTAATTAGCCTAGTGGTGGGGGGTGGTTTGTCTAGGGGGGGGTCTATACCAATGTGGGGGGGTGGTTTGTCCTGGGGGGGTCTATACTAATGTGGGGGGGTTTGTCTAGGGGGGGTCTATACCAATGTGGGGGGGTGGTTTGTCCTGGGGGGGTCTATACTAATGTGGGGGGGGGGGTTTTGTCTAGGGGGGGTCTATACTAATGTGGGGGGGGGGGTTGTCCTGGGGGGGGGGGGTCTATACTAATGTTGGGGGTTGTCCTGGGGGGGTCTATACTAATGTGGGGGGGGGGGGGGGGGGGGGGGGGGGGGGTGGTTTGTCCTGGGGGGGTCTATACTAATGTGGGGGGGGTCTATACCAATGTGGGGTGGGGGGGGTTTGTCCTGGGGGGTCTATACTAATGTGGGGGGGGTTTGTCCTGGGGGGTCTATACTAATGTGGGGGGGTTGTCCTGGGGGGTCTATACTAATGTGGGGGGGGTGGTTTGTCCTGTGGGGGGGTCTATACTAATGTGGGGGGGGGGGGTGGTTTGTCCTGGGGGGGTCTATACTAATGTGGGGGGGGGGGTTCGTCCTAGGGGGTCTACTAATGTGGGGGTTTATCCTGGGGGGGTCTATACTAATATGGGGGGTTTGTCCTGGGGGGGGTCTATACTAATGTGGGGGGGTGGTTTGTCCTGGGGGGGTCTATTCCAATGTGGGGGGTGGTTTGTCCTGGGGGGTCTATATTAATGTAGGGGTGGTTTGTCCTGGGGGGTTGGGGGGGGGGGGGGGGTGGGGGGGGGGGGGGTGGGGGGGGGGGGGGGGTGGTTGGGGGGGGGGGGTTGGGGGGGGGGGGTGGGGGGGGGGGGGGGGGGGGGGGGGGGGGTGGGGGGGTTGGTGGGGGGGGTGGGGGGTGGGGGGGGGGGGTGGGGGGGGGGGGGGGGGGGGGGGGGGGGGGGGGGGGGTGGGGGGGTGGGGGGGGGTGGGGGGGGGGGGGGGGGGGGGGGTGGGGGGGGGGGGGGGGGGGGGGTGGGGGCGGGGGGGGGGGGGGGGTGGGGGGGGGGGGGGGGGGGGGGGGGGGGGGGGGGGGGGGGGGGGGGGTGGGGGGGGGGGGGGGGGGGGGGTGGGGGGGGGGGGGGGGGGGGGGGTGGGGGGGGGGGGGGGGTCGGGGGGGGGGGGGGGGGGGGGGGGGGGGGGGGGGTGGGGGGGGGGGGGGGGGGGGGGGGGGGGGGGGGGGGGGGGGGGGGGGGGGTGGGGTGGGGGTGGGGGGGTGGGGGGGTGTGGGGGGGGGGGGGGGGGGGGGGTTTGTTGTGGGGGGTCTATACTAATGTATGGGGGCTGGTTTGTCCTGGGGGGTCTATACTAATGTGGGGAGTGGTTCGTCCTGGGGGTCTATACTAATGTGGGGGTGGGGGGGGTTTGTCCTGGGGGGTCTATACTAATGTGGGGGTGGTTCGGCCTGGGGGGTCTATACTAATGTGGGGGGGTGGTTTGTCCTGGGGGGTCTATACTAAAGTGGGGGGTTCGTCCTGGGGGGTCTATACTAATGTGGGGGGGTGGTTTGTCCTGAGGGGGTCTATACTAATGTGGGGGGGGGGGGGTGGTTTGTCCTGGGGGTCTATACTAATGTGGGTGGCGGGCTGGTTTGTCCTGGGGGGGTTTATACTAATGTAGGGGGGTTTGTCCTGGGGGGTCTATACTAATGGGGGGGTTTGTCCTGGGGGGGCTATATTAATGTGGGGGGGGTCTGTACTAATGTGGGGGGGGGGGGTTGTTCTGGGGGGTCTATACTAATGGAGGGGGTTGTTTGTCCTGGGGGATCTGTACTAATGGAGGGGGTGGTTTGTTCTGGGGGGTCTGTACTAATGGGGTGGGGGGGGGGTGGTTTGTTCTGGGGGGTTTGTACTAATGTAGGGGGGGTCTATACTGATAAAGGGGGGTGTTTTGTCCTGGGGGTCTAAACTGACGGGGGGGTCTGTCCTGAGGGAGGAATTTAGACTTAGTGAAGGGTCTGCACTGACGGAGGGGGGGTCTATACTTAATGGAGTGGGGTCTGTACTGAGGGACGACTATAGTTGGTGGAGGGGGTGATACCATGTTTTACTGCACCAGGTGACACCAACCCTAGTGATGCCACTGCAGCTGCGGGCTCTTATTTCCCCTCTCCCTCACCTCCTCGTGCGCTGCTGTACTAATGAGCGGCGCACTATGCGTCTTCCCCCGCCTTCATAACGGCCAGGGAAGAAAAAACAAAGGAGCAAAGAAAAGGATTGTGGGACATGTGGTCCCAAGGACTGGCAGCCCCACTGTAACACGGAAACTGCAGCCCACACAGCATGCTCAGCTGAATGGGAGAGAGAAAGCCAGGAGCCCGGAGAAGCTTTCAGGGAAGGGCACCCAGGACTCCAGAGGGAGAGGGCAGTGCTGAGAGGACACCATCAGAGAGAGAAAAAGCCACACAGCCTGGCACCATCCCTGGTGGAGAAAGGAATAGAGTCATTGCAGGAATACAGATCTGGGCTCTACCCAACGGAGTCGCCACGGGCAATTCAGAGTGAGCTGACTCCTGATCAGAGGAAGCGTTGTTGCTGTATCGCTGGGTCAGGTGAGAGGGCCGATCGGCCATTATTTACTACCATCTCTTGTAACATGTCTGCAGTCTCTGACCATCTCTTGTAACATGTCTGCAGTCTCTGACCATCTCCTGTATTGTGTGCAGCCTGACTGTCTCCTGTACTATGATTGCAGTCTCTGACCATCTCTAGTATCATGTCTACAGTCTCTGACCATCTCCTGTACTATGTCTGGGGGCTCTTTCTAATAGACTCTCTAACAGAAGCCCCCTCTGTGTGCATCAGAGAGACTCCCCTCCAGGTCTCATTAGTGTACGCTCTTCCTGTTTTTTATTTATTGGTAAAAGATCATGGGAGGATCCCAGGGTAACGAAGACTTCTTACGGGAACATCTCTGTGTTGAAGTCGTTGTCATCATGGGCGTCCGCAGCATAGGGCAAGGGGGGGCAATTGCCCCCCCTGGAATTGTAAGAAGGTGTTGAAGACAGTTGCCCTGTGTTGCAGTGGCCGCTGCGGCCACCGTGGACTTTTTTTCTGAGTCTGCTGGCCTGGGGCTGCTCTCTTTTCCGACTTATCACAGATACAGACATCCATCCCTCCCTCCCTCACCCCCAGCCCAATCATCGTATTGGCTCTGCCGCTCGGGCCTCTGCTCGACATCTTGGCGGTTCCGTGTATATATATATATATTTTGCTTGGAAAGTTGGACAGCTAAGCTATTGCTGGGAAAAGATATTTGTGTGTTTATATAATCTTCTTCACTTTGTATGGAAGTTACTCAGTCTTAGGCATACCATGCCCATATAAATATAGCCTGGAGAATTTACATCTTTCTATATTGCAATACATCTGTTGTGGCCATATTTTGATCTTGATGAAAACAACCTATACTGTATTGCAATATAGAAAGATGTACATTCTCTAGGCAATATTTATATGGGCATGGTATGCCTGAGAGTAAATTCCATACAAAGTGAAGCTGAATTATCTCAAGAGCCATTTCACACTGCCATCTGGCCTCGTTATCGGTAAAGTGCTGCTAGTTTTAGCCGCGTTATACCATCATTTTACCCACGCTTTTCGGACGCTAGCGGGGAGCTTTTAACCCCCGCTAGCGGTCGAAGAAAGGGTTAAATGTGACTGTGCATCGCTGCTGCCGAAACGCCCATCCCCCCCCCCCCCTGAAAAAAGTTTTGCGGACGCCCATGGTTGTCATAGAAACATTTGTAAAGGGGAGGAGTTGGTAAGATGACCACGCCCACGTGGGGGCGCCAGAAATATTTCTGCACCCAGGCGTCTGTGACCCTAGGATCGGCCCTGACTGTTATAAGACTGGTGCCATAGGAGAGAGATGTGGTGTCTTGCTAGATGCTTTTCCCTGCATGGTTGTCTGACTATAGAAGTCTCAGAGTCTGCCAAATTAACATTGCAATTACTAAAGGGTGTTCTGGCCCTAACCTTCTCTCCCACAGTTCTGATTAAGAGAAAATAAATCTCTTTGCATTTAAGAAGTGTCTGGCGCCCATGAATCTACCTTACATTGCACCCACCGTTTTCATAACCCACTCTACACAGAAGGATGTCAGCTGTCCCTAACTCTGGAGGTCACTATTGGGCCTAGAGAGGTCCGGGACTTGGCTACATTGTGATTTTAGGTTTCCAGCATAGAGGAGAGATGAGGGGTCTTATAGACCTCAGATCTCCCCATAAAGAGGACCTGTCTTGCCTGTCGTGCCTCCATAAGTAAACAGCATTCAAACCACACATGTGAGGTATCACTGTGATTGTTATAGCGAGAGAAATAATTCTAGCACTAGACCTGCTCTGTAACTCTAAACTGGTAACCTGTAAAACATTTTAAAATGTCGCCTATGGAGATTTTTAAGTACCGTAGTTTGGCACCATTCCACGAATGTGCGCACATTTTTTTTTTCTTTTTTTGAGTGTGCGCAAATTTTAAAGCCTGACATGTTTGGTATCTAATTACTCGTCATAACATCATCTTTTATATTTTTGCCAAACAATTGGGTTATCTATTGTGCTTTTTTGCATTAAAATTCAGTTTAAAAAAAAATACTGCACAAATATCGCGTGACATAAATAATTACAACAATTACAACAGAATAAATCTCCATTTTATTCTTGTGCTGTCCCCTCTAATTAACTCAACACACAGCCATTAATGTCTAAATTGTTGGCAACAAAAGTGAAAACACACCATAAGTGAAAATGTCCAAATTGGGCCCAAAGTGTCAATATTTTGTGTGGCCACCATTATTTTCCAGCACTGCCTCAACCCTCTTGGGTATGGAGTTCACCAGAGCTTCACAGGTTGCCACTGGAGCCCTATTCCACTCCTCCATGACATGTGACTTTCTTGTTACAAGATCTCAGGTGTGAATGGAGAGCGGGTGTGTTAAATTTGGTGTTATCGCACTCACTCTCTCATACTGGTCACTGAAAGTTCAACATGGCACCTCATGGCAAAGAACTCTCTGAGGATCTGAAAAAAAAGAATTGTTGCTCTACATAAAGGTGCCCTAGGCTATAAGATGATTGCCCTTAAACTGAGCTGCAGCACGGTGGCCAAGACCATACAGCGGTTTAACAGGACAGGTTCCACTCAGAACAGGCCTCGCCATGGTCGACCAAAGAAGTTAAGGTGCACGTGCTCAGCGACATATCCAGAGGTTGTCTTTTGGAAATAGACATATGAGTGCTGTCAGCATTGCTACAGAGGTTAAAGAGGTCAGCCTGTCAGTGCTCAAACCATACACCGCACACTGCTTCAAATTGGTCTGCATGGTTGTCATCCCAGAAGGAAGCCTCTTCTAAAGATGATGCACAAGAAAACACACAAACAGTCTGCTGAAGACAAGCAGACTAAGGACATGGATTACTGGAACCAAGATAAACTTATTTGGTTCAGATGGTGTCAAGCGTGTGGGACAGCAAACAGGTGAGGAGTACAAAGACAAGTGTGTCTTGCCTTCAGTCAAGCATGGTGGTGGGAGTGTCATGGCCTGGGGCTGCATGAGTGCTGCCGGAACTGGGGAGCTACAGTTCATTGAGGGAACCATGAATGCAAACATGTACTGTGATATACTGAAGCAGAGCATCATCCCCTTCCTTCAGGGACTGGGCCGCAGGGCAATATTCCAACATTATAATGACCCCAAACAAACCGCCAAGACAACAACTGCCTTGTTAGAAGCTAATGGTAAAGGTGATGGACTGGCCAAGCATGTTTCTGGAACTTAACCCTATTGAGCACCTGTGGGGTATCCTCAAATGGAAGGCGGAGGAGCGCAAGGTCTCTAACATCCACCAGCTATGATGTCGTCATGGAGGAGTGGAAGAGGACTCCAGTGGCAACCTGTGAAGCTCTGGTGAACTCCATGCCCAAGAGGGTTAAGGCAGTGCTGGAAAATAATGGTGGCCACACAAAATATTAAAACTTTGGGCCCAATTTGGACATTTTTTCTAAGGAGTACTCACTTTTGTTCAGCGGTCAAGTCCTGGGGAAAAAAGTGTGGGAACTCCCACCCAAGATCCACTCCTCCACCTAAAAAAAAAATGATACGCTCTGTGAACTTTGGGGACAATAGCTCCACGGGATTAAGTGCATAAACCGTCAGTTGTAAAATAAAAGACATTTATTTGAAAGAAAAATCAAAATAAGGCTTTCTTCAGCGCACAGGTAAAGTACAAAAACAAAGTCCGCTTATCTTCAGCATAACAAAAAAAACAGCTTATCTTCAGCACAAAAACAAAGTTCAAGGAAAACACATACAGTTTTTGCAGCAGGTTCTTTTAGCAGCCTCCAGACATCCACACAGCTCAGCTAACAGGTGTAATCACCTACTCCTCCTCACACCCCCAACTCTTCCCTACTTCCTGTCTTTTGAGCTGTCTTCCTGGAGGCCCTTAACCCCCTGTGTGCTGAATCATTGTGGTCAGGGAGGGAGGCTCTTTTCCCACCCGAATATCTCTTCAGAGCCTCCCAAATTCCGGGTCCCAAATAACTATTATTAACCTAGAGAGGACTGCGAGTCAGTCCTCTCCTGCTTGGCTACTCCCGGAACCCCTCACCCATTTTGGGTGACCCCCTGAGCAATGCTGCGACTCCTTTAAAGGGACCACAGCCCAAATACTGGTGCTATATAGCACCCGTCCAGGACCCAACCTTGGCGTCCTGTACATATCCCCCCCCTCTGCCTCAACGCGGAGGTGTTGGAGGCACTAATCGACATCATACAATGGACCCGGGAGAGGGCATCGGCGTTCTGATGCTGTCTCCCTGGTCTGTGCTCTACCACAAAATTGAACTCCTGGAGAGAAAGGAACCACCTTGTCACCCTGGCATTGGTGTTTTTGTTTTGTCTCATCCAGGTCAGTGGGGCATGGTCGGACACTAGGCGGAACCTTCTACCTAGGAGGAAATACCGTAAAGAGTCTAAAGCCCACTTGATGGCAAGACACTCCCGCTCCACCACCGCATAGTTTTTCTCCGCTGCCGTCAGCTTCCTACTTAGAAAAACTATGGGGTGCTCTTCCCCATTGATCACTTGAGACAGGACTGCTCCTAGCCCTTCACTTGAAGCATCTGTCTGTACTACAAAATCTTTGAAAAATCTGGAGCCACAAGCACCGGATCCCGGCACAATGCCGTCTTAAGCTTCTGGAAAGCTTTTTCGGCATCGTCATTCCACTGTACCATCACTGACTTTCTGCCTTTGGTCAAGTCCGTCAATGGTGCAGCAATGGTGGCAAAGTTGGGGACAAACCTCCGGTAGTAGCCAACTATGCCCAAAAACGCTCTGACCTGCTTCTTGGATAGGGGGCGGGGCCAGTTCTGTATGGCTTCTACCTTACTCATTTGGGGCTTCACCAGTCCTCTACCCACAATGTACCCTAGGTACTTGGCTTCCTCTACTCCAATCGCGCACTTCTCCGGATTGATGGTGAATCCTGCTCTTCTCAAGGAGTCTACGACTGCCTGAACTCGGGGAAGATGGGACTCCCAATCAGTGCTAAAAATGACTATGTCATCTAGGTAAACCGAAGTATACCGTTGATGTGGACGCAAAGTTTTGTCCATGGCCCTTTGGAATGTAGCGGGGGCAGAGTGTAGACCAAATGGCATTCTTTTGTACTGGAAGTGGCCTTCCGGGGTAGAGAAAGCTGTTTTCTCCCTGGCTTTCTTGGTCAGGGGAATCTGCCAATACCCTTTTGTGAGGTCTAGCGTGGTTATATACCTGGCTGGACCTAACCTCTCAATTAGCTCATCTACCCGTGGCATTGGATAAGCATCAAACTTGGAGATTTCATTAAGTTTTCTGAAGTCGTTGCAGAAGCGGAGGGTGCCGTTGGGTTTGGGTACCAACACGATTGGACTCGACCACTCGCTCTGCGACTCTTCAATGACTCCAAGCTCGAGCATTCTCTTGACCTCTTCAGACACTGCCACTCTATGAGCTTCTGGGATACGGTAAGGCCTTAACCGGATTTTTATACAGGGTTCCGTCACAATGTCATGCTCGATGACGTTGGTGAGACCCGGCAACCCTGAAAACATGTCCCTATTTCTTTGCAGAAACTCTTTTGCTTGCTGGGTTTGGGGCCTAGTTAGGGTAGCAGCCACCTGCACCAGGTCGATTCCTGCATGGTCCCCTGACTGTACTGCTACCACAGCGGATACCTGTTCTCTGTCTCTCCAGGGTTTCAACAGATTTACGTGATAGATCTGGTATGGTTTTCTTTTCCCTGGCTGGTGTACCTTGTAGTTCACCTCACCCACTTTTTCTATTACCTCAAACGGGCCTTGCCACCTGGCCAAGAACTTGCTCTCCACTGTGGGTATTAGGACAGCCACCCGGTCTCCTACTTGAAACTGTCTAATTTTAGCCGATCTGTTATACACCCTTCTTTGGGCATCCTGAGCCTTCTGCATGTGCTCCCTCACCAGCGGCATCACCTTAGCCACCCTCTCTCGCATTTGAGAGATATGCTCTACCACGGTCTTGTGTGGTGAGGATTCACTTTCCCATGTTTCTTTGACTAGGTCCAGCAACCCCCGGGGCCTTCGTCCATACACTAACTCAAACGGTGAGAAGCCCGTGGACGCTTGTGGAACCTCCCGGATGGCAAACAAGAGGGCAGGGAGTAACATATCCCAATCCTTCCCGTCTTTCTGGACCACTCTTTTTAACATGGACTTTAGAGTTTTATTAAACCTCTCAACTAGGCCATCGGTCTGCGGGTGATAGACGGACGTCCGCAACTGCTTGATCTGAAATAGTCTGCACAAGTCCGCCATCACCTTTGACATAAAAGGGGTGCCCTGGTCCGTAAGTATCTCCCTGGGGAATCCAGTTCGTGAAAACATTTGGAATAACTCCTTGGCAATGGCCTTAGAGGAGGCTTTCCTCAAAGGAACTGCTTCTGGATACCTGGTTGCGTAGTCTAGGATGACTAATATATATTGGTGCCCCCTTGCCGACTTTACCAGGGGTCCCACGAGATCCATGGCGATCCGCTCAAACGGAACCTCAATAATCGGCAAGGGTACCAGAGGGCTTCTATAGTGTGGCCCTGGGGCAGTTAACTGGCAAATGGGACAAGATGCACAATATCTTTTAACCTCGGCCTTCACCCCTGGCCAGTAAAACCGGTCGGTTATCCTGGCCTCCGTTTTCTCTGCCCCCAAGTGTCCTCCCAGTGCGTCATTGTGGGCTAGGTCAAGTAGCATCCGCCTATATGGTTGGGGAACCAGTAACTGCTCTACAGTTTCCTCTCGGCTTTCAGCCACTCGATAAACCAAATCCCCCTTTAATGCAAAATGAGGAAACCTTTGCTCTGCCCCTGGTATTTGTGGGACCCCATCAACAACAGAAACCTGCTCTCGAGCATTGACCAAGGTAGGATCCTGCAACTGGGCGGTGCCAAACGCACCCCTGGGTACGTCCAGGTCTGGATGCACTGACCTTGAGGATGTTTCCCCTTCACCCTCCTCAACTGGGAACTGCAACGGGGAGAGCTCCTCATCATCCTCCCCCAGCATAACCTGTAATGGGAAGGCTTCCCCCCCCTCAGAAGTCAACTCGGTATTGAGGCCTGAAACAGAAACATTGTCATTCAAATTAACATTCTCTGCAATATCCTTATTAGTGACAGGTATCTCTGTTTTAGAGGGGTGTGTTGTGGGGGTTTCAGACCTAGACCCCTCAGACTCCATCTCTTCCAGGCCCAGTGTCCCCAGTTCTCCTGGCAGCCCCATCTGTGCCTGGTTCCACAGTTCGAGGAATAGCGGACAGTCCCGCCCCACTATAATATCATGTATTAAACTATTTACCACCCCAACCTCTTGTGTCACTGAGGTACGTCCATAAGAAACCGTCACAGGAACCAGGGGGTACTCCCTGGTATCCCCATGGATACACACTACGCGCAGAGTTTTATTTACGGGGCCAAGTCTCCCAATCACCCTGGCATGTACCAGTGTTACCATGCTCCCGGAGTCTAGTAGGGCCCTGGCAGGAAGGTGGTTCACCCACACTTCACACTCGAACCGTCCTTCAGCCAGATCAAGATGAGTGGTACACGCTCTTTGCACATAGAAGGAGCTTCTCCGACCAGTCCCACAATCCATCGGCTCCTCCTGAAGTGGGCATTGTGCCGGGTATGCCCCCAGGACCGACATCGCCAACACTGTAGGCCTCCCATCCTAGGAACAGGAACCAACCTTCGAGGTTCTGCAGAAGATGGTGCCGGGTTGCGGGTTCCAATGTCTAGCAGGGCTTCTCTCCTAGGTGCCGTGGCCGGTCTTGTTGCCCTTGGTGTGGGTTCCCGACGTTTGGCAGGCCCAAGCAGGTCCTCCACCACGGTGTACCTTTCAACCAGCTCAACCAGCTGGTCAGCGGTTGCAGGGTCTCCATGGCTTACCCAGCGCTGTAGGTCATCTGGCAGGGACCGCAGGTACCAGTCCATCACCACCCGTTCCACCATTTGTGGGCCTGACAGTTTTTCTGGCTGCAGCCATTTTTTAACCAGCTGTATCAGTTCATGCATTTGAGACCTGGGCGGTCGGTCAAGTTTGTACCGCCAGCGATGCACCCTCTGAGCCCGGACAGCCATGGTCACTCCTAGGCGGGCCAGGATCTCTGTCTTCAGATGCTCATAGTTGCTGATATGTTCAGTTGGGAGGTCAAAGTAGGCCTTTTGCGGGTCACCGGTGAGAAAAGGAGAGATAATGCCGGCCCATTGGTCACGGGGCCACCCCTCTCACTCCGCTATCCTCTCAAAGGTGGTGAGAAAGGCCTCTACGTCATCGCTGGGTGTCAGTTTTTGTAAGAAATGGTTGGCTCTCACAGACACTTGGTTGCCAACGGCAACGACCGATTGTTCTCGTCCCTGAGCCAGCCGCTGCACTGCCTCCTGTAAGGCAGTCATCTGTGTTTGAGTGGACTCCTGCTGAGCAGTAAACTGGGCGGCTAGCAACCGTGTGTTTTCCTGCTGTGCAGCTATAGCCTGTGCCAGGGCCTGCTGCAGCTGAGCCATCGCTTCCTCATGGCGACGGTTTGCATCTGCTGAAGCTTGCTGCTGGGTCACGGTGGCTTGCTGCTGGGTCACGGTGGCTTGCGCCAAAGCCCTGATGACCTCCTCCATGCCTTTACCTGTTGTTTGCAGCGTCTGAGCTGACTTCACCCACGACATGCCATTTGTACACTGTCTCTTTAAATGTCAGTTTAGTTTTAAACGGTTTTTGCGGCTGCAAATGCACTTTTGCCAGCATCCAAGACACCAGTTGTGAACTTTGGGGACAATAGCTCCACGGGATTAAGTGCATAAACCGTCAGTTGTAAAATAAAAGACATTTATTTGAAAGAAAAATCAAAATAAGGCTTTCTTCAGCGCACAGGTAAAGTACAAAAACAAAGTCCGCTTATCTTCAGCATAACAAAAAAAACAGCTTATCTTCAGCACAAAAACAAAGTTCAAGGAAAACACATACAGTTTTTGCAGCAGGTTCTTTTAGCAGCCTCCAGACATCCACACAGCTCAGCTAACAGGTGTAATCACCTACTCCTCCTCACACCCCCAACTCTTCCCTACTTCCTGTCTTTTGAGCTGTCTTCCTGGAGGCCCTTAACCCCCTGTGTGCTGAATCATTGTGGTCAGGGAGGGAGGCTCTTTTCCCACCGAATATCTCTTCAGAGCCTCCCAAATTCCGGGTCCCAAATAACTATTATTAACCTAGAGAGGACTGCGAGTCAGTCCTCTCCTGCTTGGCTACTCCCGGAACCCCTCACCATTTTGGGTGACCCCCTGAGCAATGCTGCGACTCCTTTAAAGGGACCACAGCCCAAATACTGGTGCTATATAGCACCCGTCCAGGACCCAACCTTGGCGTCCTGTACAGCTCATATGCACGAACGCTTCAAAAGTGGTATTTTTCATCCAAATTTCATATTGTGTGTATGAAGCTTAACTGTTAGTACATTAAAAAAAAAAAAACAATCCTCAATAAACATAAATACGGTAATTCTCTGAATAATCAGCATTCATTCAATTGTGCTTCCATGCAAATGTGAACATCATGTTCTGATCGTTATTGGGGAATTTTATTTTGTATATAGAGTGTTTATGTGGTGAGTTTACACTTTTCACAGAGTTTGGATAACACAGGGTTAAACGGAAAGGTCATAAATGAGCTGCACATTATCTGGACAGAATGCTTGGGGAGATAGTGATGTGTTCCTGCTTAGGAGATGTATGTTAGCTTGGGGGGCTGCAAACTCTGCAGGGCTCCAACACACACTCACTGCTATTCCAACCCTTCACATATTTCCACATAAACTTCCCTCCTGGCATTAAACTTTGCCAGGTATTGTGCTCAGCTTACCCCCCCCAAACTGATGTTCCTCCCTCAGATCACCTCTCTCCCTGCATGTCCTGTGAGCAGAATAGCTGTGCTCCTCCTCTGGGTTCTCTCATCATATGGCACTGAAGATAGAGGAGGGGGGATTCAGTGGGACACACAGAGAAAGTATGCAGGAGACTGGGGGGGGGGGGGGATGAGGAGACAGAAAATCAGGAGGGGGCGGCGGGGAGGAGCGCATCACGAGAGGTCTGACTAAACACAATCTCTTAGCAGCAGGGACCTGATCTACCCGTCAGCCTTGATTGACAGGTAGATCGAAGAGGAAGCTGTCATGGGGCCCCCTACTGGCAATGCCTGAATGGTCAGTCCACCCCTGGTGTGCGGCACTTACTATTGCGAGCTGTGTCAGCGGCTGCTGGTGTAGAACCTGCCACACAACTCGCATACTTCAAAGTCTTGCAGGACGCGGCTGCTAACGGGAACCGAGTTCCTGTTGTGGAAAAAGTACAGGAACTCCGTTCCCATGCGTTCCCACAGGACTTGAGCCCTGCTTTTGTTGTCAGTGGTTTAGACATTAATGGCTGTGTGTTGAGTTATTTTGAGGGGGACAGCAAATTTACACTGTAAATTTACACTATACAAGCTATACACTCACTACTTAAGATATAATAACATTTTTTTTACAAAAATGTGAGGGCTTACTCACTTTGGTGAGATACTGTGTCTGTATATATGTATATATATATATACATATATATATTATATAAATAATTGTAGCGCCCTGCTCCTAATGAGCAGACGCTATTATTTTGTAAATTTAAGTTTGTCTGCAGCTGCAGTTTGGCTCGGACTAATTACATTAAAGTTCTGGTTTCTGTGCCAGTTTAGCTGGGTTGTGCTAGTTTCCACTTGGCCGTGGGTGTCGCTGTCACCACCGGTAAGTGTTGGAAATGCAACAGGCTAAATGCATTGGGTATCCCTTTTACTCAGAAACAGCCCGGTGGGAGTGGTCTGCCCGCTGTGCATTCTGGGTAATGGTACTTAAGGTACAGACGCCATTTTTTGGGGTTCGTTATCCCGACCTCATGGCCCTCCTGGCCTAGGGTGTGTGCTGCCTTACTCTATGTCTCAGGGCCGACTGGCCCGAGGCTTCGCAACTGAAGGGTAGGCCCAGAGGTATTGGTACCTACCGATCCAGGGGTGGTCCTGTGCTGTCTTGCCTGCGGGGAGAAGCTAAGCGACTGGAGGATCCAGGGGAGGAGTTTTCCAGGTGAGGACCGAGCAACAAGGCTGGTATCTCTGGAAGAGCCTGGAGACTCAGTTGGAGGACGCACCCCGGGTCACCTACCACACAGTACCGCCGGACCGGCTGAAAGAAACTGCTACTGTGTGACAGTTCTTTAACTTCACAAAAAGGTGATGGTTGTACCTTCCTGTGGCAGAGGATTGCACAACGATTCCGTTATACTGACAAGTCCGTGGCAGAGACTTTAACCGAGCACCTCATCGCCTGCTAGGTCAGTGAGAGAGGCCTATCCGGTGACTGCTAGATCCAGCCTGTGGAAGCTGTTTGTCCTCTGGATCAAAGAAAAACCTCTAACCTGCAATTACAAGGTACCTGAATTCCCTTTAACCCTCTATCCCTCTATTGCAAAATTCATGTTTTTTCAAATAAATAATAAAAAAGTGTTGGAGCCAATATTCTTTGATCAACTTTACAACGGTACCTCTAGGACGGAAACAGGTGAGGTAACGGTAAGCCCAACAAAAACCTTCGGGGGTCAGTGCTACATAATGTTTGGGGGTTCTAAGTAATTTTATAGAAAAAAAAATATGATTCTTACAAGTAGAAGAGAAATACCAGAATTGATCTGAGCTGGAAGTGGTTACATCCGCAGAGAACAGTGCCAAACAATGACAAGGATCCCCTTGTTGCACCTTTGTCCATTGAGCCCAGAGCAGGAGGTGAAGCCATGACACCCTGGGCACACATGAAGAGCCTTGAATAATGCTAACAGGGCTAAAGTTTCACTTTAAGTGACATCTAAAAACAGTTAAACAATACATCATGGACTTAAAACAAGGGCACTGGTTAGCTATGTGTGTGTGTGTCTGCCTGGGTTTCTCTACTATGCGTCTCATTATGATAACTAGCAAGCACAGTTAGCAAGGACAAAAGCATGGGCCCTCTATGTGATAAATCTGAGATAATAGCAAAACAAAGACATAAATATTCTACGAGAGCCCATGAGACTGAGAGTATATCAATGAATAGAACACAGATTATAACCTGATATATATCGCTAATAAAGCCACCACAGTGACTGTAGATTCATTGCAGTGCACAATGTTATTCATGTTAAACAAAGCCACCATCATTGAGAATTCAGCCCTTAGACTGAAATGCCCTTAAAGGACATGGAATACCGAGTAGCGGCTGAAGGGTGCAGCCATAATGGAGATCTGGAACATTGTCTAATATGAATGATAATATTATGTAAAAAAATGAATAAAACTACACATTAAAGTGCTTTTATTTGATTTATTTTTTAATATGTTTTTAGTAGTCAGCCATTTTAATCCAATTAAATATTTAAGGGAAAACCTATTACAACCTAACACTACATATAATTCACTTATACAGTACATGCACACGTACAGTACTGCACAAACGTTTTAGGCAGGTTTGAAGAAATGCTGTAAGAATGCTTTCAAACATACCGTATTTATCGGCATATAACACGCACCGGCGTATAACACGCACCCCAAGTTTAGGAGGGAATTTTAAGGAAAAAAAGTTTTAGGAGGGAAGTTTAGGGAAAAAAAAACTTACATTTAAGCGTCATTTGCAGCTTGCCCAGCGTCATTTGCAGCCTTGACCAGTGTCATTGCAGCTTGCCCAGTGTCATTGTAGCTTGCCCAGCGTCATTGCAGCCTTGCCCAGCGTCATTTGCAGCCTTGACCAGTGTCATTGCAGCTTGCCCAGTGTCATTGTAGCTTGCCCAGCGTCATTGCAGCCTTGCCCAGCGTCATTTGCAGCCTTGCCAGTGTCATTGTAGCTTGCCCAGTGTCATTGCAGCCTTGCCCAGCGTCATTTACAGCCTTGCCCAGTGACATTGTAGCTTGCCCAGTGTCATTGTAGCTTGCCCAGTGTCATTGTAGCTTGTCCAGCGTCATTGCAGCCTTGCCCAGCGTCATTTGCAGCCTTGCCCAGTGTCATTGTAGCTTGCCCAGTGTCATTGTAGCTTGCCAGCGTCATTTGCAGTCTTGTCCGGGTTTAAATTTCCCGCCGCGAGACGCTCTGTCACATGCGCCGCCGAAAAAGACCGAAGCACGGCCGAAAAAGACCGAAGCGCCCCCCGGAAAAGGCAGAGCCGACTGTTCGGCTCTGCTCGCGGTCCCGCCTTCCTGCTGTTTCCGGAGCGAGCGCAGGGAGGCGGGACTACAAGCAGAGCCGAACAGTCGGCTCTGTCTTTTCCGGCGCTGCTTTGGTTTTTTTCGGCCGCGATTCAGTCTTTTTCGGCAGGGCTCGCTATTTTTCGGCGGCGCTTGCCATTTTTGTCACTTTTTTTGGGGGGGGGGGTATCGGCGTATAACACGCACCCACAACTTTCCCCCGATTTTAAGGGGGGGAAAAGGTGCGTGTTATACGCCGATAAATACGGTATATATTTTAATTGTTTATTTTTATCAATTTACAAAATGCAAAGTGAGCGAATAGAAGAATAATCAAAATCAAATCATTATTTGGTGTGACTATGCTTTTGCTTCAAACCAGCATCAATTCTTCGTACATTGTACAAAGTCAGAGGTTTTGTAAAATTAGAGTCAGGTTTATCAACCAATTATACCAAGGAGGTCCTAACCATCATCATTAGTCATTAAAGCGGGATTCCATTGACCTAACGTTTTTTTTTTTTTTTTTTTCTGAGCCTTTGATAAACTTTAGTAATGGTAATATAGTACTCACTTTTTGTGTATAAAACTTCCGCCGCTTTCCGATTTCGTCAGCAAGAAAAGGTTATAAAAATTCATCCTGGCGGTTTTAATTTTGCTTGTGGGCAATTGAAGCCCACAAGCATTTATTTCCAGGATGCAGTGAATGCTGTGTTCCCAGCATTCACTGCTCGATCCTGCGCATGCTCATTGGTAATAGCGAGCAGCGCTGTAAAATTCTGAGTTCCGAGATCTCGCGAGATTTCGTCAGGACGGCGTTCCGAACAGAATCTTGGGAAGATTGAGACTAAACTCCCAGGGGACTTTGCGGAGCCGGGGAAAGGTGAAAAACACGCCGTACAACTAATAATTAAAATAAAAAGGTAATTATGGTGAAATTATTTTTTTAAAGGGGCATTTGAGCATCAATGACAGTAACAGAATGGGCTAAGATTGACTTAAAAATTTGGGTACAACACCGCTTTAAAGTGGAAGTAAACCCTTCCACATGACTTTGGCCTACAGGTAAGCCTAGATTAAGGCTTACCTGTAGGTCCAATAAATATCTCCTAAACCTACATGGTTTAGGAGATATTTAGCGATGAAAAGGCATCGCTGTCTACGGCGCATGCGCCGTAGACAGCGGCGCGCAGGCGCACTGAGGGCGCACTGCATATGCCGCTCTCACGGCAATATGCCGATCTCGTGCGCATGCGCGGGAGTGACGTCATCGCCGCTCCAGCGAATGATAGCGCTGGAGCGGCGAGACCCGGAAGTCACTCCGGCCCTGCATGGCGGCGAGGAAGATGGAAGATAAGGACGGCTTCGGGGGCTTCGTTTTCAGGTAAGTTTTTCATAATGAGCTAGTATGCTATGCATACTAGCTCATTATGCCTTTGCCTTGCAGGGTGTCTTTTTTTTTTTTTTTTTTACAGAGGCTTTACTTCCTCTTTAACTGAAACAGAAACTGTGAGAAAACTGGGCGAGAAACAGCCAAACTCTGCTAGTAAGGTGAGATCTCTATGGAGAGATCGGATGAAAACGGACAGTGTGTCCGTTTTCATCAGATCTCACCCGATCCGATCCGCCAGCGACGGATCTGGACGTGGGGCCATACGTCTGCTTTTGGCGGATCGGACCGGGTCGGATGTCAGCGGACATGTCTCCGCTGACATCCGATGCTCCATAGGCTAACATGGAGCGCCCGTTCAGATCCGCCGTCAAAACTGACAGGCGGATCTGAACGGTCCGTCCATGTGAAAGGGGCCTTAAGAACCACTCAGTGAACTGTGTGTGTTGGTTACTTGCAATACACCTCTTTCAGTAACTTCAGACCAGGCAAGGACAACATTTCAATACTTTACTTAACCACTTAAGGACCACCTCCTGCACATATACGTCAGCAGAATGGCACGGCTGGGCATAACTACGTACCTGTACGTGGCCCTTTAAGAGCCCAGCCGTGGGTCGCGCGCGGGCCGCCGCCGGAGCGCTTGCGACACGGTCCTGAGCTCTGTGAGCGCGGCCACAGGACAAGCGGACCCGATCGCCGCTGGTGTCCCGCGATCGGGTCACAGAGCTGAAGAACGGGGAGAGGTCTGTGTAAACAAACCTCTCCCGTGCTTCCTACACTGCCTGTCACTGATCGGCTGTTCCCTGTCATCGGGAAAGCCGATCAGTGACGTCAGACGTAAAGCCATGCCCCCTACTGTAAAAAAAACACACACGTCACAGACTTAACCCCTCCCCGCCCCCTAGTGGTTAACTCCATCACTGCATTTAAATAGCACTGATTTCTGTATAAATGACAATGGTCCCAAAAATGTGTCAAAAATGTCTGATGTGTCCGCCATAATGTCGCAGTCACAATAGAAATCGCTGATCGCCGCCATTACTAGTAAAAAAAAAAATATTAATAAAAATGCTATAAAACTATCCCCAATTTTGTAAATGCTATAACTTTTGTGCAAACCAATCAATAATCGGTAATTGCGATTTTTTTTTACCAGAAATATGTAGAAGAATACGTATCAGCCTAAACTGAGGGAAAAAAAAGTATTTTTTATATATTTTTTGGGGATATTTATTATAGCAAAAAGTAAAAAATATTGCATTTTTTTTTCAAAATTGTCGCTCTATTTTTGCTTATAGCGCAAAAAATAAAAACCGCAGGGGCGATCAAATACCACCAAAAGAAAGCTCTATTTGTGAAAAAAAAAAAAGGACGCCAATTTTGTTTGGGAGCGACGTCGCACGACCGCGCAATTGTCAGTTAAATCGACGCAGTGCCGAATCGCAAAAAGGGTCCTGGTCCTTTGGCTGCAAATTGGTCCGGGGCTTAAGAGGTTAAGAAGAGTGCAAAATTAACATTTTAAATCTGTGAGTTTGTTCAAACCTTAGGAGTATATAATAAGTTTGGAAATTCTAGAGAAT
The DNA here is from genome assembly GCA_028564925.1 of Lithobates sylvaticus. Taxonomy (NCBI): domain Eukaryota; kingdom Metazoa; phylum Chordata; class Amphibia; order Anura; family Ranidae; genus Lithobates; species Lithobates sylvaticus. The sequence goes on along the minus strand of CM053026.1, from coordinate 743,148,661 downwards.
TGCTTAACCACTTCAACACTGGGCACTTATACACCTTCCTGCCCAGACCAATTTTCAGCTTTCAGCACTCTCACAATTTGAATGACAATTGCCCAGTCATGCAACGCTGTACCCAAACAAAATTTGTACAATTTTGTTCCCAGAAATAGAGCTTTCTTTTGGTGGTATCTGATCACCTCTGGGGGTTTTATTTTTTGCGCTACAAATTAAAAAATACCAAATCTTTTTTTTATTTTTACTTTTTTTTTTAGTTTCTGTTACAAAACTTTGTAAATAAGTATGTTTTCTCCTTCACTCATGGCACTGATGAGGCTGCACTGACGGGCACTGAAGAGGCAGTACTGATTGGCACTGATGAGGCGGCACTAATAAGCAGCACTGATTGACACTGATAGATGTCACTGATGGGCACTCATAGGTGGCACTGATGGGTATTCATAGGCGGCACTGATGGGCACTCATAGATGGCACTGATGGGCACTCATAGGTGGCACTGGGGCACATATAGGTGGCACTGATGGGCACTGATGGGCGGCACTGATAGATGGCACTGATTGGTAGCACTGATCAGAAGCACTGGCAGGCATCACTGATGGGCACAGATGCCATCCCTAATGGGCAATGATTGACATTCCTTGTGGGCTCTAGTGGCCTTACCTGGTGGTCATGGATTGGAATCCTTGCTTGCCATGGGTGGGCATCACTGGTGGCCATGGGTGATCATCCCTGTTGGCCATGAGTGGGCATCTCTGGTGGTCCTGGGTGGGCATCCTCTGGGGGGCTGCACTGATAATCAATCAGTGCAGACCCCCCCCCCTGTCAGATTAGCAGCCGATCGATCTGTCAGCGCGAGTACAGGAAAAAACGATACATGGCTTTTCCTGTTTACACTGTGATCAGCTGTGATTGGACACAGCTGATCACATGGTGAAGAACCTCCATCAGAGGCTCTTTACCTAGATCGGAGATGCTGTGTGTCAGACTAACACACCACACCACCGATCACAGCGCTGCGTGCCCCAACGGGCGCCCGATATCGGCTTATCCTGCTGTACGTCATATGACACCCAGTCAGGATACCTGAACCACTTCCCGGCTGTCATACTGCTATAGGCCGGGCAGGAAGTGGTTAAATAATGCATTACAATTTAACTAAACCCATTTGATTTTAGTCAACTAAAATTATTTTAGTCAACTAAAATTTACGGCAGATTTACTTGACTAAATACAACTAAAACTAAAACAATTGCAGATGACTAAGATGGGACTAAAAATAAAATAGTATTTTTATTCCAAAGACTATGACTAAAACGAAATCGAAATTTGCTGCCAAAAAACACTGCGCTACACTATAAAAAATACATTTTTTTTAACCACTAGCCGACCAGCTCACACAGATATACTGCGGCAGGTTGGCTCTCCTGCGCGAACCGATGTACCTGTACGTTGGACTGTGCAGGGAGGATAGCGGATATGTGCGCGCAGCGATCATGATGAGGAGAGGCAGACTGGGGAACTGCCAGTGTAAACAATGCGATTCCCCGTTCTGCCAGATGTCATGTCAGAGATCTACTGTTACCAGTGATCGGGAGCAGTGATCTCTGTCATGTTCCAGTAAGCCCACCCCCCCCCTTAAGTTAGAACACGCTGAGGGAACACACTTAACCCCTTGATCGCCCCCTAGTGTTAACCCCTTCCCTGCCAGTGACAGTGACATTTTTACATTGATCAGTGCAATTTTTTAGCACATGATAATGTCACTGGTCCCCAAAAAGTGTCATTTGGGGTCAGATTTGTCCGCCGTTTTTTACTCACCTCTAAATGCCTGTTGCTAGGGGGTCCCTCGTAGTCTGCCTCCTTCAGTGCCTGGGCTCCTGGCGTCACTTCCCCTCGGCGCAGGAAGGGAGATCACCTCTCCCCCTCCCTCTAGGCGATCATCTGGTACACGTGACAGGTCCCAGATGATTGCGTGGCCAGTCACGGCGTGCGGCGCGGCTCGCGCATTCGCAGTGGGTGCCCGGCTGTGGAGCCACAGCCGGGCACCCACAGTTAAAATGCCAGCGCCGCCAAGCAGAGGGGGAGACGAGCGGGGCTTCGTTCCCCCACATCGCTGGACCCTGGAACAGGTAAGTGTCCGATTATTAAAGTAATTATTAAAGATTATTAAAGTATTTGTAGCTGCTGACTTTTAATTATTTTTTTTTTTTCACTGCTTTAAATCTATCCCATAGATTGTAGTCGTGATAACCTTTGCGCAAACCAATCAATATACGTATATATCGCAATTTATTTTTACCAAAAATATGTAGAAGAATATATATTGGCCTAAACTGATGAATAAAATAGTTTTTCTATATATATATTTTTTTTTGGGATATGTATTATAGTAGAAAGTAAAAAAAAAAAGAATTTTCAAAAATGTCCCTCATTTTTGTTAATAGCGCACAAAAAAAAAAAAACGCAGAGGTGATCAAATACCACCAAAAGAAAGCTCTATTTGTGGGTAAAAAAGTATGTCCATTTTGTTTGGGTACAGTGTCGCATGACCGCGCAATCGTCAGTTAAAGCAACGCAGTGCCGTATCGCAAAAAATGGCCTGGTCATTAAGGGGGAAAATACTTCCAGGGCTGAAGTACACACAGATAGATAGATAGATAGATAGATAGATGGATAGATAGATAGATAGATAGATAGATAGATAGATGGATAGATAGATAGATAACAAATAAATCCAGAATTGCTGCACTTAAAGCGGAGCGCCACCTGAAAAAAAAAAAAATAAAAGTCAGCAGCTACAAATACTGCAGCTGCTGACTTTTAATAATCGGACACTTACCTGTCCCAGGGTCCAGCGATGTCGGCAGAAGATGACGAGCGATCGCTCGTCTCTCGCTGCCCCGCCGCCATCCTCTGTCAGGGAATCAGGAAGTGAAGACGCAACGTCTTCACTGCCCGGTTCCCTACTGCGCATGCGCGAGTCGCGCTGCGCGCCTTTATTGGTCCCCGCTGTGTCCTGGGAACTGTGTTTCCCAAGACACAACGGGGCATTCTCGGATAGAGGCGGGGCCTCTCAGATAATGCGTCCCGGAAGTGGGTGCAGATACCTGTATTATACAGGTATCTGCACCCCCTCCCCCCTGAAAGGTGCCAATTGTGGCACCGGAGGGAGGGGGGGGGGAATCCGATAAGCGGAAGTTCCACTTTAGGGTGGAACTCCGCTTTAAAATGTATTATTAATCCATATAAGAAAATACAAAAATTTACTGTAACATAAAGGGCTCAACAGTTTTGGGCAATTGCTTAACACCCTTCCTCAGGTAGGAACATCAATTAACCCTTGATTAATGTTCCTATCTGAGGAAGGGTGTTAAGCAATTGCCCAAATCTGTTCAGCACTCCATGTGAAACATTTGTTATTTCTTATATAGATTGATAATACATTTTAAGTGCAGCAACCCTGAATTGATTTTTTTTTTCTCTATATGACCTTTGGGACGGTCTGATTACTTTGCACTGAAGGAGTAACAGCTGTGCCATTCACCACCTGTTTGAAATATATAGATAGATAGATAGATAGATAGATAGATAGATAGATAGATAGATAGATAGATAGATAGATAGATATACGGTGTATATATATATATATATATATATAGATAGATAGATAGAAAGATAGATATACGGTGTAAATATATATATATATAGATAGATAGATAGAAAGATAGATATACGGTGTATATATATATATATAGATAGATAGATAGATAGATAGATAGATAGATAGATAGATAGATAGATAGATAGATAGAAAGATAGATAGATAGATAGATAGATAGATAGATAGATAGATAGAAAGATAGATATACGGTGTATATATATATATATATAGATAGATAGATAGATAGATAGATAGATAGATAGATAGATAGATAGAAAGATAGATATACGGTGTATATATAGATAGATAGATAGATAGATAGATAGATAGATAGATATTTATGTCTATCTATCTGTATATATATATATATATATATATATATATATATATATATATATATATATATATATATATAACATTTTCCCCTCTAGGCTATTCCTTACATAAAGCAACCAGAATAATGATCTGTAATTGCCACATCCAAACGCAATGAAGAAAACATGCAATATTATTTGGTGTCATAGTGTACATCCTCCATTAGTGCCAATATGCCAATTAAAAATTATATCTCCTGTATAATTAGACCATCTTCTGTGGAATATATATTTGTGCAACCCACACTGCAATCTCTCAGACAGGGACTCGTCCTTTAAAGAAGGTCAAGTTCTCCACACTATATTTCTACGTCTCCCTCTTCAGTCAGTTGCCACTGTCATTTCTTGGAATAAATCCTCATACATAATAGATATACAGTACGTACAAAAAAAGAGGACGAAATACGGTAACTAATAGTACAACTATTTATTTAAAGTGTTACTAAATTCACAACAGTAAAATCAGTCTGTAGATGTAGTAAAACATGCTTTTTATACTCATTGTGGAACCTAAGGGGTTAATCCTCTGCATTATGTAAGAATGTTGTTTTGATCCTGTATTCTCTGATCCTCCCCTTTTTCCACAATCCCCTATCCACATCTTGATAGTACAGAGCCTTTTGGGCACTGTGCACATTCTCAGTTTGGTGTGCATTGCTAGACATTTTATTTTTATTTTTTTGGGAGGGTGCATGTGATGGGCACAGGGCCAATCAGCACTGTCCTGCAGCCTCATAGGACAATCAGAATGAAAACTCCTCCTTCAAGCTTTAACCAAGCACTGATATAAGTCACAAGACTAATATATACTGCTGATGGGAAAATGTATTTAGCTGTTTATATTTGCTAAAACTATTGCATTTGCATGTTCTGTGTACTGTGGGAGACCAGATAACACTTTAATGAAAATTCCCATGAAGCAGTCATGTTACTGAAGTAGAGTGACAAGATGCAAGCTCGGGTCCCTTTACTTCCCTTTTCAGCGACTCCCTGGGTTCCAGGAGATGCCCGGGAAATATGTTTCTCTGCTTTCTATCCTCAGCAGCATCAACACCTAAGGAGGCAGAGGTGGCTGGGCAAGTGGTCTGCAGCCAGGTGAGAGGACCTCCACTGTCAGAACCTGTGGTCACCTGTGCCAGAGCCACATAGCATGCAGCTGTATGAAGACCATCCCTAATTGCTACCAGAGTACTTCCCAGGTTCTTGGACATGCCCAGAGATGATAGGTTTCTCAGATTTTTCTGATTTACTCCTTCAGTAGCTCAGAGAGGCCTAAGCTGATATAGGAGAGGTGGCAGACAAGTTATATGCCGACAAGTAAGGGACCCTCCACTGTCAGAACTGGCGTGCAAGCAGCAGTGTCAGAGATGCTGCGGGGAGCACCTCCCAAATTGCTACCAGAGTACCCCAGTTCCAGTGCAGTGGCACTTTTGTCCTCAGGCCTTGGACACAATTCTACTTCAGATAAGTGCAGTAGAGAGGATGTTTTTCCAGTCTTTTGAAGTGTAAGAAGACAATGACTTTCCTAAGCCCTTTCTCTGCGATGAATTGAATCTAACTAAGGAAACAAAGGAGGGCAGGAATGGTCTAGCTAGGACTGTACTAACTAGCTCAATACAGGGAGGGGGGAGATAAAGGAAGATGCCAATGAAACAAATAAACAAGTTACTCTGGCAATACTTTTTTATTAGATGTCAATAGACACCACACCATCAATGACATTAAATAGGACACATATGTGTGACTCCAGGGAAACCAAACCGGGGAACTACACTGGCACTCCTGTGCCACTACCTTGTAGTGACAGAGTCTGTTGGCTCAGGGTTAAATACTCTCCAGTGATCTAATTCTGCTCCTCAAGAGCAACATACCTGGTTCTTACGGGTATGGGGGAATATGCGACTCCCACCTCTGCAAAAGTTCTTCGGTCTAGCAGCCAATTGCTCCACGTGATGGAGGGAATGATGTCACGATCCCACTAGGTTCCGACACTATTTAAAGTGGAAATATACAGTATCTCACAAAAGTGAGTACACCCCTCACATTTTTGTAAATATTTTATTATTTCTTTTCATGCGACAACACTGAAGAAATGACAGTTTGCTACAATGTAAAGTAGTGAGTGTACAGCTTGTATAACAGTGTATATTTGCTGTCCCCTCAAAATAACTCAACACACAGCCATTAATGTCTAAACTGCTGGCAACAAAAGTGAGTTCACCCCTAAGTGAAAATGTCCAAATTGGGCCCAAAGTGTCAATATTTTGTGTGGCCACCATTATTTTCCAGCACTGCCTTAACCCTCTTGGCAGTGGTGTAACTAGAACCTTCAGGGGCCCGGTGCAAGAAACCATGAAGGGCCCCCCCTGAACCCCAGCCGAGGCCCTTCCCTCCGAGTCTGGTGGTGGAACTCCAGGGCTCGGTCACAGGTACGACTTTTGTGAGCCCTGTAGTTCCACCACTGGTATCAGCAGTTTTTTTGAATTTTTTTTTAGGAGTCCTGTTGGGGGACTTTGGTGAGATATCAGAGGTCTAAACAGACCTATGATGTTACACCTTTGAGACAAAGAGGAAGAAGGGAAAGGGAAATTGGGACCAGCCATATGTAGAGGGGGCGGCTCTCATAGGGCTGCACTGCATCTGTGTGCTTAAAGTTTGTTTGCCCGGGAGAAGCATGCAGTGCAGTGTGAGCCGGACTCAGGGGGCGGGACTCTGGCTGGGGAGGACAGACACCGGACTGAGCAGCACTGCATGGAGCAGGAGAGGGGGACCCGGAGGAGCGGCAGAGGACACAGGTTGTGTGGGGAATGCACAACTAAAGAGCAGCCAGTGCGATAGTCGAGCATGGAGCTCTGCTAGTCACCCCCCTCCTTCAGCCCCCCGTGCGCCCGGTGTCTGACCGCCTATGCTGCCACTGACCATATGTAGAGGGGGCAGCATGGGCCCCTTGCAGCACAGGGCCCGGTTGCGCTCGCGACTGCTGCACCCCCTATAGTTACGCCCCTGCCTCTTGGGCATGGAGTTCACCAGAGCTTCACAGGTTACCACTGGAGTCCTCTTCCACTCCTCCATGATGACATCACGGAGCTGGTGGATGTTAGAGACCTTGCGCTCCTCCACCTTCCATTTGAGGATGCCCCACAGATGCTCAATTGGGTTTAGGCCTGGAGACATGCTTGGCCAGTCCATCAACTTCAGCCTCAGCTTCTTTAGCAAGGCAGTGGTCGTCCTGCAGGTGTGTTTTGGGTCGTTATCATGTTGGAATACTGTCCAGCGGCCCAGTCTTTGAAGGGAAGGGTTCATGCTCTGCTTCAGTATGTCACAGTACATTTTGGCATTCATGGTTCCCTCAATGAACTGTAGCTCCCCAGTGCTGGCAGCATCCATGCAGCCCCAGACCATGACACTCCCACCACCATGCTTGACACCATCTGTACCAAATAAGTTTATCTTGGTCTCATCAGACCACAGGACATGGTTCCAGTAATCCATGTCCTTAATCTGCTTGTCTTCAGCAAACTGTTTGCGGGCTTTCTTGTGCATCATCTTTAAAAGAGTCTTCCTTCTGGCATGACAGCCATGCAGACCGATTTAATGCAGTGTGCGGTGTATGGTCTGAGCACTGACAGGCTGACCCCCCACCCCTTCAACCTCGGCAGCAATGCTGGCAGCACTCATACGTCTATTTTCCAAAGACAACCTCTGGGCGTGCACTCAACTTCTTTGGTCGACCATGGTGAGGCCTGTTCTGAGTGGAACCTGTCCTGTTAAACCACTGTATGGTCTTGGCCACTGTGCTGCAGCTCAGTTTCAGGGTCTTGGCAATCTTCTTATAGCCTAGGCCATCTTCATGTAGAGCAACAATTCTTTTTTTCAGATACTTAGAGAGTTGTTTGCCATGAGGTGCCATGTTGAACTTCCAGTGGTCAGTATGAGAGAGTGAGAGCGATAACACCAAATTTAACACACCTGCTCCCCATTGACACCTGAGACCTTGTAACACTAATGAGTTACATGACACCGGAGAGGGAAAGTGGTTAATTTGGCACAATTTGGATATTTTCACTTAGATATTAATGGCGTGTGTTGCGTTAATTTGAGGGGACAGAAAATTGACACTGTTATACAAGCTGTACACTCACTACTTTACATTGTAGCAAAGTCTAATTTCTTCAGTGTTGTCACATGAACAGATATAATAACATATTTACAAAAATGTGAGGGGTGTACTCACTTTTGTGAGATACTGTAGGCAAAGCTTTTTTTTTTTAATTTTGTATAGAGTAAGGGAGGGTTATAACCCCTGTCGGATTTTTTTCGCCATCTGTGTCCCATTGCAGAGATTTCCCTTTACTTCCTGTCTCATAGCCAAACAGGAAGTGTGAGAAAATCCCTGCAAATTAAGGTAAAACTAGTGTCCCCATTGGAAGATTTCCTCACTATTAATTTTCTTGGGACAACCAAAAATTTGGGAATTTCTTTCACAGATTTTGGTCTGATCTATATAGTTGTATATAAAATGCACTTTTTATCTTTCAAAAAGTGTTTCCCAGTGCCGAACCTTTCATCTAATTTCTAAATTGCTGCATTTATAAATCTCAAAAGCCAGTATAAAGGAATAGTAGTGGTAAAAAAGAACTTGTGGAGTGCGCATGCGCGGCAGCTCCCAAGATGGCCGCCGGCATCTAGAGCTCCGCTCCACCACAGCCCGCCGCTGACCACCGGAGCGTACGGAGCGCTCGTTCACCCCCCACACTCAGCCATCCTGGTAGGGGAATCCCCAGGGAATCGGGTCATGTCGGTCCCGCTGGCCAGGCGCGATCTATCAGGCCAAATGACGGCCGCTCCCGGCCCCCTCAGCTATGCCAAGATGGCGTCGGCCACACGAGGCCCGCAGGCCTCAGAGGAGCAGGAAGCTTCAATTGCGGACCAGGACCAGTCAGATCAACACTATACAGGTACAGACTTCCCCCCCCTGCCAACAGCCAGCTCTCCCTCCTCTACTGAATCCTTATTGGGGAGAATGGGCTCGGGATATCCCACTACCCCTATGCTGGACCCACACACAGGCATGTTACTCACTGATAGTGAGGCCCAAGAGGACATCCCTATCCCCACAGACTTCCAGTCTATGATGACAGCTTTCTCTCAGATGTTAACTAAAGGTCTGGCTATGAATGCTGCCCAAATTACTGCATCACTACATGCTGACTTGCAGCAAATAGGTATGAGGATGGATAACATAGAAAATAGGGCTGACCAAGCTGTGGCACAGATTAACCAGAACTCTGCCAGATTACAGGAAGTACAGGATCAATTGGAATCGGCGTTTGCAAAGATCGATGACCTTGAGAATAGGTCCAGAAGATATAACTTTAGGCTGCGGGGACTCCCGGAAACTGAAAAAGATGTTCAAAAAGCAGTTAAAACTCTGATTAAAAGCCTTATACCTGACATCCCAGACCACCGCCTAGAGCTGGACAGAGCACACAGGGCACTACAGGCCCCCAGAGCAGACGGTCTCCCCAGAGATGTCATTGTCAAACCACACCACTACGCAGTCAAGGAAGAGGTCATGAGGAAAGCCAGATACTCAGACAACCTCACTTTACTCGGCCACAAGATCCAAATTTTTGCAGATTTGTCACCTTATACAGTACAGAAGAGAAGGTCTTTTAAACCGTTACTGCAAGTACTCCTGGACAAGGACATCACATATAAATGGTCCTTTCCTCTTCGCCTGAACTTTTCCTACAAAAACAGGAATTTCTGCTTCTCCTCTTTTCAGGAAGGGGAACGACTGCTAACACACCTCGGCCTGATACAGCTGGAACCGTCGCCTGCCAATGCTAACAAAGGGACCCCCTCATCGACCAAGAGACCACCGCCAGCAAGTCCGCTGCAACAATCCTGGCTGAAACAAGGACCCAAAAGGTCCAAGGAAACCATTCCGCCTTGAGCATGTGCTCTTATGCTCTACTTGCTGCATGACTGAACTTTTCCCCTGATTTTGGGGATACATTTTTGGGGAAAGGTCTGTTTGGGGACTTCTCCTCTCCTCCTCTTCCTTATAGAGGTAGGCATTGGGGAGCCCCCCTTTCCCGGCTGGACCACATGATCGAGACATTCCTCACATTAGTCAGTCCTGTTTGTCCTTTTTTCCCTTTTTAAAATTTTTTTTTCTTTTTTTTTTTTTGAATAGTTACCTCCATTTGTAACGTTATGGCTTTACCTGGGAGCGATAGCTGGCTCTTTGTCTGCTGACTTTTATCTTGGTCCTCCCTACAAGGAGGACATACTGAGTCCTTAGCAGAATACAGTTGTTAACCCTAAAGCCTGAATTCATTTACATGCTTAGAACATTTATAAGTCAAGTTATAGGCTAAGGATGACACTTAGTATTTTTATTCTCCCCCTTGCTGGGGTGCATCGACAGTTTAGTTTTAATGCCTGGCTTTGCAGGGTCTGTTACATTTATTTGAATTTGCCTTTTCATTATTATTTTTTTTTTCCTTTTTTTTATTGTAATTTTTTTATATCCTAAATATTAGGCCTAAAGGGGGATCAAACCCCCAGGGGGCGCTCCGGAACCAGTTAATAATGGGGCGGATAGGACCCCTCAGTAGATACTGATTTAAGGTGGGGGGGCTGTGGTGGACCCATAGCGCCTTAACTGGATCAGGGGCCCATTTGGATTTCCTAGATCCTATTCCGGTTTTTCTGTTCCAAGAATAACCGGTATCATGGGGTTTGTGGTGGGTTTGGTTAATCCGAACCGACCGGGGGGTGGGAAGGGACCAGGGGGTCCCTTTGTTTTATTGTGTCACATGTCACACGTTAAAAGGTCTCAACAGCAGTTCATTAACCCTTTTGTCTTCTTCTCCTTCTTTCCTTTCCCTCTTCTTTTCCCCTTCATACCTTCTCTCTCCCTCTCTCCAGACACTCTAGGTGGAGTTCATAGGTCACACAGAGTCCTCCACTCGACTCTCCCAGGCTCCAGGTTCATCTCTCTTTGCATCACGGGACGGAGGATGTTTCTTATCTCCCAACGGCAGGGTAAGTGCCATGACGACTGTATAGATCACCCCCTTCTGATCCATGCCTGACCAACCCAATCTGGCCGCCACCCTAAAAATAATATCACACAACACTCAGGGTCTTAACTCGCCGATCAAGCGAAGGAAAACCCTTCAATACTATCACTCGATACATGCAGATGTTGTCCTTCTGCAGGAGACACACTTCCCTTCTACATACAAGCCCAAGTTCCTACACCAAAGCTACCCACAATTTTTTTTAGCATCCGCAGAGAATAAAACTAAGGGGGTTGCGATCTGCTTTGCGAAACATTTAAATCTCTCCCAACCCGAAACTATAACTGATCCCCTGGGACGCTATATTCTGGTATCGGGTTTCATAGATGGGGAACTATACACCTTTGTCTCTTACTACGCACCTAATAAGGGTCAAAAATCCTTCATGGAATCCCTGGTAACTAGACTGCAGAAACATTTCAAGGGGACGGTATTCATGGGAGGGGACACCAACTTAGCCTTTGACTTCTCCCTAGACAAGCTAGCAAGTGGTGCTTCGAAACCCAAACGCCCGTCTAAACAGAGCGTCCAACTTGCTAAGATTCTCAACGAAGCTGACCTGATAGACGTATGGAGGGAAACTAATCCGCGCACCAAAGACTACACACACTTTTCCGCCCCGCACGGTTCCTTTGCCAGGATAGACCACATCTTCACCCGAACTTCCACACTCCCTCTCATTAGGTCCTCCAAGATCATCGACTCTTCCCTCTCGGACCACTCCGTAGTTACACTACTCACGTGTAAACCAGCAGGCACCGAGTTCCGTCCGCGTTGGCGCTTACGGGAAACCCTTTTGAATGACCCTATACAATGTGCGTTACTGGAATCTGCTATTCAAGAATACTTTACGTTAAACTCGACAGACGGGATATCCCCGACCATCAGCTGGGCGGCGCATAAAACTGTTATCAGGGGCAGTCTAATCCAATTGTCCTCTAAACTAAAGGCGGAACACAGGGCTGACACAGTGAGACTTACGGAAGAATTTCGCTCACTATCAAAAATGCATAAACGTAGCCCCAATGCACTTTCATTAGCAAAATTAGACACGGCTCGGGCACTTCTCAACATGACACTGACCACTTCAGCAGCTCAACATCTTCAATGGACCAGGGCCAAATTTTATGCACAACAAGATAGGATCGGTTCCAAATTGGCAGCTAAGCTTTCCCCCAAAACACGCACTCAGGCTTTTCCCAAACTGAAGGTAACCTCAGGGGAACTTTCACAGAACCCGAGCAAAATAATGGAAACCTTTAAACGATTCTACTCGGATCTTTACAAACGTAACCCCGGCCCCTCCACTACTTTACGGGATAAATTTCTACATGGTCTGCAGTTACCCTCTCTAGATAAGACACATGCAGAACTTTTGGAGTCCCCCTTCACCCAAGGGGAAGTCTTAGATACTATAAAGAACCTTAAGCTGGGCTCTTCCCCGGGCCCGGATGGCCTATCTACGGGATATTACAAGAAATTTGGTCACTGCCTGGCACCACACTTAACTAGAATGTTCAATTCTCTCAGGGATGGGGCCTCTTTAAATACAGATTTGAACTCGGCATATATTTCGGTGATACCGAAACCTGACAAGGATATCAGTGAGGTTGGCAACTATCGCCCTATATCTCTTATTAACAATGATATAAAAATAATGACTAAGATACTTGCCAACCGACTATCTAGCTTTATCTCCACATATGTACATAAGGATCAGGTAGGCTTCATCCCCGGGAGACAGGGACCAGACCAGATCAGACGGGCAGTAGACATCATTTCCTTGCTAAAATCTAAATGGGACGGGGGCCCTGCACAAAAAGGATTTTTATTGTCAATTGATCTACACAAGGCGTTTGACTCAATAGATTGGGCATACCTGTCTGATATCCTTAGGCGATGGGGCTGTGGCTCATACTTTCTTAATCTTATTAACTCCCTTTATTCCACTCCGACGGCACAGGTGCGCCTACTGGGTAGGTACTCGGAATCCTTTCCCATCGGCAGGGGGACCAGACAGGGATGCCCTCTATCACCTCTCCTGTTTGCTATAGCAATCGAGACTTTGGCCATCGCCCTGCGGTCAAACCCAGACATCAAAGGGGTACGTTGCGGCTCCCATGAGCACAAATGCGCACTGTATGCGGATGACCTCCTTCTTTTTATTACCTCTCCCCTGACTTCCATGCCTACGATCCTTCAGATCCTTGGGGACTTTAGTAAGATATCAGGCCTAAGGGTTAATATGACTAAATCACTGGCTTTGAATGTAACCCTCCCGCCAGATACACTCAAACAACTTACAGATAATTTTACTTTCACTTGGGCTCCCTACCAGATCCCATACCTGGGTATCATGCTTACCCCGAAAATAGAGGATTTATTCCGCGCAAATTATCCGCCCATGATAAAAAAATGCTTACAAGACGTGGAGAGGTGGTCTAAATGTGGTCTATCCTGGCTGGGCAGAATTCATGCGGTGAAAATGACGCTGTTACCAAAACTACTGTATCTATTCCGCTCGTTGCCGATCCCAATACCCAAACGTGTTCTCACCAAAACACAGTCGGACATCATTCGTTTTATTTGGGGTAGGAAAGGCTATAGATGTCCTTCTGAAACACTCTACAGATTAAAAACTCAAGGGGGTCTGGGACTTCCAAATCTTTGGGCTTACTATCAGGCTGCACGGCTGACACAAATTTCTTTAGCCTACTCTAGTCATGCTAAACCAGACTGGTTTACTATGGAACGACAAGCTGTTCCCTCGCACACCATCGACTTCCTCTTAAGTTGCTCTTCGAAAGACAGACCGGCTATCATGGCACCCACCCTATCACACTCTATAGCGCTTAGCTCCAAACTTTTCTCCCTGAGCTCAATCATATCCCCACTGAGACCCCTATCACACATTTTTCATAACCCTGAATTTCCCCCTGGAAAGAACATTGAAGCATTTAAATGGTGGACCGACAAAGGCCTATATCGTATCGGTCACTTCTTCTCCCATTCGGGGCCCCTCTCACTGCGGCACTGTAGGAAGAAACTAGACATGCCCGATTCAGAACTTTATAGGTACACACAAATCTCCCATTTCTTGCACTCTATCTGGACCACCAAACCACTACCCCCCACTATTACCCCATTCGAACATTGGTGTATCAACACGGCTGATCAGAAGGGGGGCATTTCACTGATCTATACGGCACTTATGACAAAACAGTCCAAACCATCTTATGCCCGAGCCTGGGAGTACGACCTGGACGATTCTTGGGACCCTACAGCTTGGTATCGAGCCTCTGCAAGAGCTTACAAAGGTATTCTCAATATATCACTGATTGAAGCCAGTTTGAAAGTTTTACTAAGATGGTATTATGTCCCTTCCAGGCTGGCTACACTTTTCCCGGGCACATCTCCGGTTTGCTTCCGAGGATGCGGACTGGAGGGCTCTATGGTCCATGTTTGGTGGACCTGTCCTCGCATACGGTCTTTCTGGCGGAAAATATTCCGAACCATTAGCTCCCTGACAGGCTCTACAATTATGCCTCACCCTAGGTGGGCACTGCTGAACTTTCTTATCCCAGATTTATCCAAAACGTCCCAGGCGTTAGCATTGTTTCTCTGCCTGGGGGCCAAAATAACTATAGCCAAAGCCTGGAAGACACATACCATCTCTTTCCGGTTGTTTAAACAGAAGGTGACATGGATCATGATTCAGGAACAAACCGTTGCCAAGCTCAACGACAAAACCGAGAAGTTTAGGAACATCTGGGAACCCTGGGCAACCCTCTGCAATATTTCCCTCATACCAGGAGTACCCCCTGGTAGTCTGACCTCCCGATCTACAAGCTGATGAACGGAACATCACTCTCCTCTCCTTTTTTTTTTTTTTTTCCTTTTCACTTCACACGTATTCCCCCCCCCCCCCCTTTTTGTGCTTCCTTACTTTCTTCTGTCGCCTCTCTTGGCAAGGCTCTTTCCCCCGCACATTACCATGTCAGTTTGATAACTGACGCTT
The DNA here is from genome assembly GCA_028564925.1 of Lithobates sylvaticus. Lineage (NCBI taxonomy): Eukaryota > Metazoa > Chordata > Amphibia > Anura > Ranidae > Lithobates > Lithobates sylvaticus. The sequence continues at coordinate 743,133,517 of CM053026.1, read as the reverse complement.
GACTTGCCTATATCGGTATACAGAGACTATAGTATCCACACTTCAGTTCTGGCTTTGAGCCAAGTATTATACGCCATAGGACGGGTCTGGCTCCCCGACTCCTGGGCTGCAGCAGGATCCCATTTGGGGCTCCTGGGTACTCGGGGTTCACAGACTCTCCCTGGCTTGGGTCCCTTCTGCAGGTCTGCTGGTGTAACAGGCAGGGTTGCATCCTGAACCGAAGTGACAGGTACCTGAGACTTGTTATGACATCCTTGGTTGCGTTATTATACGACTTTGTCATTATTACTTTTTCTGTTACATGACATGCCTGTTTAATTTTCTCTTTAGTATGTTTGCACTTGTTGTACCTGTATTGAGTATACAAAACTTTAATAAAAACTTTTAAACATAAAAAAGAACTTGTGGGTTTAACTAATTTTTTTTAGACATGTGCAATTCGTTTCGTTTTTTTTCCTTTTTTCGCTTTTTTTCGTTATTTTCGTTCATTCGTTTTCGTACGAATGAACGAACGATTCGCAAATTTATTTTACGAATAACGAATCTTTCGAATCGAACGAATCCGAAAACAACGAAAATAAAAAAAAAACAAATTAGAAACAACGAATGTACGAAAGAAGAAAATCCGAAAAACGAAAACAGGAACAACGAAAATCAAAATGAACGAAAAAAATTCATACATTCGTAACTTTTTTTTTTTTGTTGAATTGGTAATTTTCCGTGTCTCTTAAGCCCCATACACACGGTCGGATTTTTGCATGGATTCTGTCCGATCGGACAATGTTGTTGAAAAATCAGACCGTGTGTATGCACCATCGGACAGTGTACGTCGGATTGTCCGACGGACAAAGTCCTATCTCCTGCTGGATAGATTTTCCGACAACACGGTCCGATCACACCAAATCCGATCGTGTGTACGGTTGTCTGACCGGACAAAGTGCTACGCATGCTCAGATCACATTACAAGACCAAAGCTATTGGCTACTAGCCTCTACGTAGTCCTGTCGTAGGCAACAAACGTCACCACGTTCAGAATGATCGGATTTTCCGACAACTTTGTCCGACCGCGTGTACGCAAAACCAACATCAGACAAAGTATGACGGACATGGTCCGACGGACCTGGTCCTCGGATAATCCGCGCGTGTGTATGGGGCTTTACAATGGTGCTGCTTAACGTGCTTCGAATGGATTGAACGAAAAAATTCGTACATTCGTAACTTTTTTTTTTTTTTTGATTTGTAATTTTCCGTGTCTCTTACAATGGTGCTGCTTAACGTGCTTTGAATGGATTGAACCAAAAAATTCGTACATTCGTAACTTTTTTTTTCGATTCGTACTTTTCTGTGTCTCTTAAAATGTAATAATAGCATACACATTACATAAAATTATGCTCCGATTACGAATGTTACGAATGTTACGAATGTTACGAATGTACGAATAAATACGAATGCGTCCGAATTTCGAATAAACGAATAAACGAAAATTAAACTAACGGAAATACGAATCAACGAAAAAATAACTCTTACGAAAATACGAATCGTTACGAATACGAACACCGACGACTTACGAATTTACGAATCGTTACGAATACGAACACCGACGACTTACGAATTTATGAATCGTTACGAATACGAACACCGACGACTTATGAATTTACGAAGCGTTACGAATCAACGGAAACGAAAAAAACGAAACGAAAATAAACACATTTTTTTGTTGTGCACATGTCAATTTTTTTGGGGATAATTCTCCTTTAAGCGGGGAGAGTGACAGGCGGCTTGTCCTACTTTTGATAATAGGTTTCCCTCGTTCCCATCTCATAAAGTTGGGAGGTATGCAGTGATGTAAGTAACTGAGTTAAAATAAACTGAGTTACCTAACGCAGTTACTTTAGAGGGTAACGAGTAATCTAACTGATTACTTTTCCCCTCATGGTAACTCCGTTCCCATTACTTTGGCTTAGTTACCCCAATTACATCTACCGCCACTAGATGGCAGTAGTGTAATTCCGGTGTCCTGCCGAAAAAGTTCCCCCGCCGGATAAGGACCCCCTGTACTGCGCAGGCGCAGGGCTTGCACAGTACGAAGGACTACGGAGCTTCCGAAAATTGCCGAACCTAAACAGCTCTGAGTGAACTCTACACCGCGCAGGCGCAGTTAACATGTAATTGTACGAGGCGATGCCGCACGCTCCTGATGCTTGTGCTACTCTGCAAGGGGCGTCTATAGTGTAACTAAGGAGCGGGTGTAGTATTACTGTAACCAAGGGGCGCATTTATTATTATTGTTGTTATATATCGAGCTCTGCCCATTAATTTAACATTCGCCCTCTTCTGTAGCCATCCGCCCCTTACACGATATAATAATAATAGACCCGCCCCTTGCTTACACGCTATAACAGATCCGCCCCTTGGTTAGAGTAATAATAGAGCAGCCCCTTGGTTACACGATATATAACAATAATAATAAATGCGCCCCTTGGTTACAGTAATACTAGACCCGCCCCTTAGTTACACGTATAGAATATTTAAAAAAAAAAGTCAGTTACTTTGCTGCGTAACTAATTACTTTTCCAATGTAGTAACTGAGTTACTAACGCAATTACTTTTTGGGAGAAGTAATTTGTAACTTAACTAATTACTTTTTTAAAGTAAGATGACCAACACTGGAGGTATGACCTAGATATATATGATATAAACTAAAAAGATATTCCCAAACTTCTCTTTTAAGTTGCAGATACATTGGAGGAATGAGGAAATATGAGTGTCATCAGGTTGGGGGCATTTCATTGGGTGTCATTAAGTACATCTAGGGGCAAAAATGAATTACTGCAGGGGGCAGCACCAGAAAGCAGGTGAGTATTGACTTGAGAGCTGCCTTTTTATTCTAAAACCCCTGGTTGGGGGGGACCTTTTTAAAAAAAACTAAAATTAGCCCGGAATAGAGTTTTTTTTTTACCTTGGTTTTCCTACATGTCAGTCTTGCACAGTTTGTCCTTCTGCTAAAAGCGCTTCAACAGACGCAACGCATTTCTTCTAACCGCTGACATTGTCTGCAGCACCTCAACTCAAGCTTCAAATGATAGATGTTTCCCTTTATTTACTTGACAAAACAGTGTCGGTGTTTGTTTTTGTGCAGTTAGGAATGATTAGATTCTGTATAAGTCTTTAATATCTCCCTGTTTTTTTCCTCCTGGATACTCTTATCTCCAGTTCAAACACATATCCGTGAAATTCTCGGCTGCAGGAAGCTATCAGGCATACATTCTCATCAAACAAAAACCCTCGCTGAGTGGAGGAGATTGTGTTCAAATCAAACCAGCTAAGCACAAGGCATCCTGGACCAGAGACAGAGCCAGACTTCCACATAGAGGAACCAAGGCTTTAATGAAATTTCTTGCTGAAGCAAACAATCAGATTACGGAGTGCGTTATTTGTAGCCGAACGGTAATGCCTTCTTTAGAACAGATGTGTTAATTAAGCAGATAAGAAGCCTTGCTGAATTATACTGTACATCATACGCATAAGGACGGAGTCAGCACATAAGGAGTATGGAACAGGGTGCACATCAAATTCTATAATACTGTCTCCTGCTTGTCCTAAATTCATTTGGTGATACCCATGTGCCGGGCCAGATCTATTACATCATTGAAGTGCCTTCTTGAGTTCACAGGGTGCCAGGGATGGGCACAACACCCCTGAACTAGACATGTGCACAACAAAAAAATTTGTTTACTTTCGTTTCGTTTTTATCGTTTCCGTTGATTCGTAGTGATTCGTAAATTCGTAAGTCGCCGTTGTTCGTATTCGTAACGATTCATATTTTCGTAAGAGTTATTTTTTCGTTGATTCGTATTTCCGTTAGTTTAATTTTCGTTTATTCGAAATTCGGACGCATTCGTATTTATTCGTACATTCGTAGGTTCGTAATGGGAGCATAATTCATAATTTTATGTAATGTGTATGCTATTATTACATTTTAAGAGACACGGAAAATTACGAATCGAAAAAAAAAGTTACGAATGTACAAATTTTTTCGTTCAATCCATTCGAAGCACGTTAAGCAACACCATTGTAAGAGACATGGAAAATTACGAATCGAAAAAAAAAAAAAAAAAAAGTTACGAATGTACAAATTTTTTCGTTCAATCCATTCGAAGCACGTTAAGCAGCGCCATTGTAAGAGGCACGGAAAATGACCAATTCAACAAAAAAAAATTACGAATGTACAAATTTTTTCGTTTATTTTGATTTTCGTTGTTCCTGTTTTAGTTTTTCGGATTTTCTTCTTTTGTACATTCGTTGTTTCTAATTAGTTTTTTTCGGATTTTGTTGTTTTCGGATTTGTTCGATTCGAACGATTCGTTATTCGCTAAAATTTTTAGCGAACCGTTCGTTCATTCGTACAATAACGAATAAACGAAAATAACGAAAAAAAACGAAAAACAAAACGAATTGCACATGTCTACCCTGAACACAAACAATCTTTATGTTCTCTTGACATATGAAGGACATATACCTCCAATTTTCTTTCCCAACCTGCTATACAATAACCTCCAAATATCCATAAATGACGTGACAATGTTTTGGAGTAAAATTGCCTTACAGCCTTTTATTTAACAATTAACGTAACTTAAATAAATAACATTTAAAATAACCATCAACCAAAACTTCTCTATACCCTGGGGTCTTTAAGGACAACGACACACAACTTGGTCACTGCGACCAACTTCTTTTAAAACTTAGGTCTCCCGTCACAGGGCACCGACTCAGAGACGGTACCCGACATCCGCAGTGACCTACATTTTTTACACCTTCCTGGTTAAACCCCTTGTTAACCGGGAAGGTACCCGAGAACCCCATACCACAGATGGGTCCCAACCATGTTATATACCAGCCTTCTTCTCTTCCTCCAAAGACCCACCACTGCCGGGCTGTCATGCCAGCCCCACTGTAATACTGATCAAAACCATCGGGAGGGTGGGTGGGAATCTTCTCACTCTCCGCTCTCGACTGATGTCACCACCTTAGGAAGGGCCACCTTCCTAAATTACCCCTTGCCTGTCCTGCTGTCCGCCTATGTCCTGCCGTCCCTCCGTCGATTCTTTTTATTCACTTTACTCTGGGACTCCCTTTCCACAGAAAAATCTTTGAGGGCTCATTTATATTTGTACGATTAGTTAATTCACATGCGTTATCACGCATTATGTTGCGCATTAAAGCGGTAGTAAACTCTGCTTGATCACTTTTATTTACAACTAAGCTTAGAATTAAGCTTAGCTGTAGGTACAACGAATAGATATTCACATGTTTTGAGACAGTGACATCACTGGCGCATGCGCACTTCACTCTGAACTGAGGGCACACTGAATGTGCAGTTAATCCAGAGCTGTCAGGACCTGGTTCACCTGCTGGAGGCACTGTGGATACCTGGGTGGAGGGTTGTAGATCCAGTGTCCACCATCGGGTGTCTCCCAGTGTCTCCCAGCAGCCATCAGATCTCGCTAATCAGTTTCCATCTGATACTGTCTGCTGGGAGAGTATTTAGGTCCTCCCCTTTTAGTGCCTCTTGCTTCAGTGTTTTGCTTTGCTGCTGCCAGAGCCCAGTGCCATTTTATTATTATAATTAATATATAGGTTTTTTATTGCATCAACAGTTTGCACAGCACGTTACAACATGAGGGCAGACAGTACAATTAAAATACAATTCAATACAGGAGGAATCAGAGGGCAATCTAAGAGGGAGGGTCACATGATAAAAATGTATAAGCTGTGGTGGATAAGTTGAAAAAAAGAAAGTACAGTTATAAGGTGGGGGCAGGATAGACTTCTCTGAAGAAAAGGGTTTTCAGAGATTGTCTAAAAGCAAGCAGAGTAGGAGATAGTTGGAAAGATTGGGTAAGGGAGTTACATAGTCTGGTTGAAAAAAGATCACCCAGTTCAACCAATAGAATGGGAGAGGCTCGGGAGAAGTCCTGAAGGCCGGCATTGGAGAAGGTGACAAGGGAGCTAAAGAGCAGGGGGTCTTGGGAGGAAAGAAAAGCCATTAATTCTGTTCCTGCCCTGTCCGCTGTACCCTGTATTCTGCTGCCCTGTACCTGTTCTCCCTTGTTTCTGATCCAAGTCTTGCTACCCCTTTCCCATCGGCTCCCTACAGATCCTTTTGTATATATTGTATATAGTTAGTTGTTAGCTTAGGCCATCTGTTTATTAGTCAGGTATTATGTCACTGGGCTTTTTGGGTCACTTGTATTTTTATGGTTGCTGTGTGCTGGTGTCTGTATGAGTTTTGTTTCACTGTAAATAGTCAGGTCCCAGTCTCCTGTAGTCATGCTGATCTGACCATCAGGGGTGTGTAGTGCAGGAGATACGCATGTGTAATGTATGGTAGGGTTCAGGAATACAAAATTAAAAGAGCGCAGGGGTCATGGGTGTGTAACACACAGTATAGAGGTCAGGAGAGTTTAAAATTCCCCCTATAAGCAATACTGTCCCCCCCACTTTACCCTTCCAGCAAAATAGTCCCCCACCCCAAAAAAAAACCCTGTGCTAATCTGCACGCTTACCCCTCCCAGCACAAATATTTACCACCCCCTTCCAAACACAAATTCTCTGCGCCCCTCCCATCACAAATCTTCTCCCACCCGCACCCCCACTCCCTCCACTACACCTGCACAAATCCTCTCCCCTTTAATGCCTCTCAGCAAAAATTCACTCAACCCCTTCAAGTACAAATCTTTTCCTCACCCACCCCCACCTTCTAGCACAAATCCCCCCCCCCCCCACCAATTCCCACACCCAGCATAAATCCCCTTCGCCTCCCTACACATATCCTCTTACTCAATCCCCAAATTCTTCCCTTCCAGCACAGACCTAAGATATAACAGGAGTGTCTTTCCTCCCAGGCTTTTCCTTGTGTTCCATCAGAAGGCAGGTTGAGCCGAGGAGGCTAGGGGGAGCTTCCCTCAGCTCAAACATTTTCTATTTCTCTCAGTGGCTGGGCCTCAATATTGGAGGCTGCTGCCATCCGGGGCCTGCCTGGGGACTGAGCCTGAGGCCACAATGTGCAAGGCCTTGCGAAATGTAATATGGTGGCTTTTCATGTATAGCAGTACCCCTGTAGTGGCTGCAGAATATAGTAGTTACACCTGTCACCCTGCCCAGCCTGACTCCAAGACAATGAATAAGTCCATCAGCTTTGTTTTTGTATTTTATTGAGGGATTAAAACTTGAATGGGGTTAAGGGATTCATGGGATGCACAGAAAAATGATTATTGCATGGCATGGGACAATTTAGATATTCTCCTTCTGCACAACACTTGCTGAAGACTATCTCACCTTTTCCCTCCAGCATAGTTCTTCAGGCTCAGCTAGCACATGGTTAGGCCTAACGCTGGTCTCAGCCAGGCCTTAGCAAAGTCCCTTATTACAGGCAGGGACCGTGGGCCCCTTTAGTGTAGCAACAAAAATAGGAAAAGTCTTTGGTACTAGCTGACCTCTTTGATGGACTACTGATCCCAATAAGCCCTTTGCAAACCCTGACAACTCTCCCAGCTGCAGCAGCCCGACTTTGCCAGTAACATCACAGTCTCTCCCATTGGCTCTACATCCATCTCTGACTGCCTCCCAGTCCTCTCTGGCATGTCTCTCCCAGCTCTCCTGACTGTGCCTGTCACTAACCGACACCTGATGGATCCCTCCTGGAGACTTGCCCGGCAGTGTTCCACACTGTCCTCTCCTGCTCCTGTTCAGGACACTCCTTGGGTTGTGTGGGGTTCCCTCACAGCTCTGAGCTACAGCCCAAGGTCACCCCCCCCCCCCAGACTGGGGGGCTCCCTCCAAGGCCCGACAGCCTAATACTCCATCTACAGTTCTTCCACCCAAACAACTCCTCCCAAGCTGGGCTGACTCTAGGTATTTAAAGAGGCCTGTCCCCTACCAAACCAAGTTGGGGATTGGTCAGGGCTCATTAGAACACCCCAGACAGCTCCACCTCTCTTTGCTTTCAGCTAGGCCTGCCTAAATTTACCTGCACTGATGAAAATCTCAACTCTAGCACCTACCTAGGTATATATTTATCTAGTTAAAAATGCAGAGTTGTAACATGAGACAGGCTGGTGGATGTAAGTGCTTGCTCAGTAATGCTATCTCAAAATGCTTCAGAGTCAATTGTTAGGGCAGGTAGGAACAGACTTCGCCACTAACTAAGGATGGAAAGAAGACGTGGTCTTTCTGCAAGGGTGTGCTACTAGAACCGTATTGGAACCTTTGGCCTGAAAGTGTTAATACCACCCATAGTAAATGTCCATTGTGAACTGATCCATTGAAAGGAGCTTCTCTCCCAGTGTTCTCCTAAAGGGTGACATCCCAAAATGCTGCAAAATAGAACAAAAGGAAGACGCGCACACCTAGTGAATTACCAAACACATTTAATAAGTATTAAAAGGTTAAAAGTGGATACTCACAAAAGTGGCGTCCCACAATGAGCCATACAACTGCACAATGTTACAGGGTGCTGACACAGCAAGGGTATAGGCTGACCCATTTCGGTGGCGCACCCCCTTCCTCAGCCTATACCCTTGCTGTGCCCGCACCCTGTAACATTGTGCAGTTGTATGGCTCATTGTGGGTCGCCACTTTTGTGAGTATCCACTTTTAACCTTTTAATACTTATTAAATGTGTTTGGTAATGCACTAGGTGTGTTTATAGTTTTTACTGGATTACCCCATCTGAGGAGGGCAGCATCCGCCTGGTTTTGGAACACTAATGTCCTTGTTGCTGTTTAAATTATGAAAGACCTTTTTAGCTCTGGAAGTGACTGTTTTTTCTTGTATTTTTAATCCCAACATGCTAGTTTGCTGTAAATCCCTATACGGCAGGCATATCCATCATTTTGAGCTAATGAGGACTTTGTAAAAGTGTTGCCAAACTAACATGCTTACAGTGGTGAATAAAAAGAATGCTGTCCAATAAGCAGGCTGTGGAGTGGGTCCTCCCCTAAGATGTATTGCTTAACTGCATTGGAAGCCAGAGACCTGCCCGAACTGTTTGGCTAGAGTGCCTAGGAAGGTAAACAGTTCACAGACATGTTTAACTGTATATTTAGCAGCTTTGGATTCAGCTTGAAAGGGCAAACAGCACACCAATGAGCTCATCTCTCTGTTCTGCTCTCCCCTCTTGGCAGCATGCTCTTTGTATTGCAGCACACCAGACTGGCTCCTTATGCTGCTTCTTCCTCTCACACCTAAGCTCTACTGTACAGGGACTGCAAGAGACTGATACAAAGTAAAATTTAATTACTTACATCCTGCATTTAAAAACCACTTTGTAGGGGGTGCGGCAGTTAAAGATAAAGAAAAAAACATTCCCCTCTGGGGGATCTATCTACTAGTGTTGGGCGAGCGGTTCAGACTGAGCATAAGTTCGGCCCAAACATCGCCCGTTCGACGAACACAATAATTTGCGGGGTACTCAGAGGGATGTGAGCCTGCTGAGCGCCCTACAATTCACTGCGCGCTGAACAGTGCATTCTAAGCCCTGATTGAATCCGGCCACTCTGTCCTTAACAACAGAGTCATCAGCTCTCAGCGAACTTCCCCGTTGACAGCTGAATGAAAAAAAAAACATTGCTGTCAATAGAAAAATGTGAAAAAAATGGCGTGGGGTCCCATACTTTGGGTCTTGTATTGATTTTAAGGTGAACCCCATGCCAAAATTTAATAAAAAACTGGCGTGCCCCCCCCCCCCCATAAAATCCATACCAGACCCTAATCTGAACACGCAGCCTGGCAGGCTAGGGTTGTGGGGGGGGGGGGGGCAATCTAGTCCCTTCTGAACCATACCAGGCCACATGCGCTGAACATGGAGGGTGCTTTTGGAGCTCTGCCCCCTTCCACCCCAAAGCACGTTGTCCCATGTTGATCAACCCTGGACTGTGGGGGGTCTGCAGGCAAAGGGCTTATCGGAATCTGGAAGCCCCCTTTAACAAGCCCCCAGATCCCGCCCCCCCATGTGAATGAGTATGGGGTGAATTGTACTCCTACTCAATTTCGAACATAGGTTGAGACGTAGGATCTTTCATTCTATTACTAGGGTAGGACCCACTAATTCGGGGTACTTTGTCGCAGTAAGTGGGCTTAGCACTATATAACCATATAATGTGACCAAACCCCCGTATTTTTTGAATATGTTCAGGTGTTTTTAACTAGCCCTGCAGGAAACGTCATTCTTGAATGTGTGCGCTGTAATATGTTTGCTATTGTATGTTGGTCTTATGGCAGCACCATCTTGAATTTAAACGCATTGGTGAGTGCTTCCCAAATATGTTTTTGTATGTTGTATCCCTACTCATTCACCAAAAAAAAGTATCAAAAAGAAATAAAAACACACACACTTTTTGAAAATTCCTTTATTAAAAATAAAAAAATATTGTCCTCCGATGTAGATCCATCATCAATCAGGAAGCCCGCCTGCGATCTCGCAGTGCATTATGGGGTGCTCCCCGGCGCTCAAATTTGACGCGAATGCCTCATATGTTCGATTTGTTTGCGGACAAACGAACACCCGATGTTCGAGTCGAACTTACGTTCGATTCGAACATCGGGACCATCCCTAATTGCGGTGGAGAAAACAGACTCTGCCTGCCTACAGACTCATGCAGATATCAGAGCAATGGAAGAGCAGATAGAAATGACACTAGATGTTTTGGATTGAGGCGAGTACACACTATAGAAGGATATGCTTTATTCATTTTCATTTCAGAGGTTTACAACCACTTTAAAAAAACAAACCAAATTTCTTCATATTTCTGTTCTACAACGCCTTATGTGTGATGAAGCCACCTTACAATGCTGCACTTGGACAATTTCTCAAAAGCACTTAGTGTTAAAAGGACGACATCCCATAACTTCATATTGATCTTCATATCTGACTGTTCAATGTTTGATGTGGTGTATGCCTTAATGGATGTTGGCATTGTCTTTGTTCTAAATCCAATAGTACAGAACAAGATCAAGTTAACATCCCCATCCCTTCCTCCAAAATAAATAAAATTCAGCTTGATTTCTGGTGTTCAGATGTGTAGTAATTTTGTTCTGGGAATTGCATTCTGTCACCATGATGCCAAGCTCATCCTGGTGTTAAGACATTTATAGATGAAAATGCAGCGTGGGTAATGAGTTTGTACCTCGCACAACTCCATTAAACCGCCGCTAGATCTTGCCCATTTTTTATGTTAAATTTAAAAAAAAGAACACTTTGAGTTAAAGAAAGATGATGGCGAGCAATGAGCGGGTTTCTGGTAAATGCAAATATATTTCAGGAAGGGTACCTGTCATAAACGTTTACAAAATAGTATATCAAAAGGGTCCGCTCTGCCAAAAGTGAGAGGTGGAGCTTAACTGGCCGAGCCATGCGTCAGCTACTCAGATATTTGCTGGAAAGGTTTTCCTAACCTTGTTCTGGCTTCATTTCCCACAATCTAATAAAAGCTGGAAACTACAGGGGTAGGGCTAATGCCCCGTACACACAGTCGGAAATTCCGACTGAAAATGTCCGATCGGACCATGTTGTCGGAAAATCCGACCGTGTGTGGGCTCCATCGGACTTTTTCCGTTGGAATTTCCGCCGGAAAAAATTTGAGATCCTGCTCTCAAATTTTCCGACAACAAAATCCGTTCAGACTTTTTCCGATCGTGTGTAGAGAATTCCGACGGACAAAGTGCCACGCATGCTCAGATCAAATTACGAGACCAAACCTATTGGCTAATAGCCTCTACGTAGTTTCGTCATACGCAACGAACGTCACCATGTTCAGAATGATCGGATTTTCCGACAACTATGACCGACCGTTTGTCAGTGTCGGAAATTTCCGACCGTGTGTATGGGGCATTAGACTCACACCAGAGCCATACCTCATTCACCCACAAGAACTGGGTAATTTGTGGCTCAAAAATCCTTCCAAAAAATCACCAATATGTGTAACTGTGTGTAACTGCTTGAAATATATCAGCTACTCTCATATACAAAAACCTGAAATCAATCCTGATGGAGAGCATGAGATCTCAGGCTTGACTACCATTAACCCTACCCTCATAGTTCCTCTAGTTCCTACACTCTATGCCCCCCCATTTTTTTTATTTCGTACACCTTGACCTTTCCCCTACCTCACCCCCCCCCCCATCACCCAACTATTCTAACATCTACTGATGTACAGGCTTGATGAATCAGTAGACAAGCAGACCCGCATTGGCGTGGGTGATCAGGCGGTTCAAACCGCATCTCTCACACTACCCCTACCCCCATATTCTCCCCTAGTTTCTTCCCCCTACTCTCCCCTTTTTTATTTCCTATGCCTTAACTTTTCTCCTACCTCATCCCCCCTCATCACCCAAATATTCTAATATCTACTGATGTACAGGCTCGGTGAATTGGTAGACAAGCTGACCCACATTGGCGTGGGTGATCAGGCAGTTTGATCTGCATCCCACACACTACCCCTACTCGTACCCCAAATTATTCCCTAGTTCCTTACCCCTACTCCCCCCTTTTTTTATTTCCTACACCTATACCTTTCCCATACTTCTTACCTGTGTTTTTTCTCCTCTTACCTTCTTCTTTTACCCAAACGATTCTAACATCTACTAATGCTTCTTTTTATCACTTTGGTTCCCATCTCTGCCACAGAAGACACATAATGCATGTCTCCTCCTTATCCTACAATATATATGAATATCATAGTTATGACTAAGGCCTTATAGGCTGAGACGCATCAACTGACTTAACCTGCGTTTGTTCACTGTGGCTATTCAAAAAAATGAAGAAATTTTAAGAGCAAAAACCGGAGTGCGGATAATTTTTTCTACATTACTCTACTCAGCCAGCGACTGTGGATCAAGCATCTGGCAGCTCTGCTATCTATGTGGTGTATGGGTAGTAGCACTGACTTTTCTGTTTATAATGTGGTTGTCATGCCTACCCCTATCATTGATGGTCAGGCACTATAGCTTGCTCTCTGTTCTTCATCTATAGCAGGCCCCTTTCCCATAAGGCAAGCAGGCCTACCAGTGATACTCAGTTGCCCCCCCAGGTCTTTTACACAATTCTATAGTTCCTGGCTAACACGCCGGGGCAAGCATGAGCAAAGCACAGCAAATCGGTACTTGCTGTTGGCAGACAGTTATCCAATAGCAGTTCTTATTCAGGGCAGGCAATGTTCAGAGAGTAGTCAGGATCAAAGCCATGGTCAAAAGCAGGCTTCAGAGAGAAGTCCAATCTAAGGTTGGTAACAAGGGAGTCCAAACTAGCAAGCAGCAAGGTCAAGGCACAGGAGCAAGACAGGCAAACGAGGAGTTTAAAGCGTGTGAGTGCAGCTCAGCCAAAACCAGGATGGTGGAATAAGACCAGCAGCTGCCAAGGAACAGGAGCGCTACATGCTCCTGACAGTGGTGTAATAATTGTTGGCACAAACTTTTGTACTGGAAAAAAAATATAGAAAGAATGGGAAAAAAATAAAAACTAGCAATGACTGTAGATATGAGAAAATTTGATACATTTGTCAAATCTCATCTTTTTTGGGATAGAAACATTTGCTTGAATAGGTGCTTATTTGTCCACTCTAGTAAGAATCATGCAATCCTGATTAGCCAAGTTATAAAATTATGTGATGGACAAATTCATGTGGCCAGGAGCGAGTTGAAAGAACAAAATGTGCCGATTCCCCCATCAACACACTTGGTGCTGATTGGGGAATCCTTCCCACAGCGCTATTGTGTTCTGCCGGTGGGGAAGCACTGATTGTTCAGGAAAAATACAGACTGGTTGTACACAAGTAGATTAATAGATTGCCCATACATGGATCAAAATTTGGCCGTTCCCTGCTGAACCAGCCAAATTTCAATCCATGTATTGCTGGCTTTAGTGTTTTTAAATGGTGAGTAGTTGAATGAGCTAAAGAGCAGATCGATCGTGCATGACTATGGTAAGCTGGCCTGATACCTTTGCACATACCCTACTTTTATGTTTACCATCTTAAATAACCAGACGACACCCTTTTGGAGTAAACTTGGAGGTACCGGCCATTTTATTAACAATAAACCATAGTCTCCCAGGTCTCCTTTCCCAGTAGATGCTTTGTAAAGAGAAACGCGTCGGGTGGAGCCAAGGACCAGACATACGGTACAGCTGAACATCTAGAAATTTATATCGATACACCGCTTTTTTTTACCTTTTTTAAGAAAAAATTATTTTGTATGCTGCAGTGTTGCTGTGTTTTTTACATACCCCTTTGGTTGTTGGCCATGTGTGGGCATTTTAATAAAGAAACTTTGATGTGTTAAAACCTATTGCACTATATAAGTTAATTTTTTTGCCCTATATGGTGGACGGAGGAAGTTTTTGCCGCACTCTCAGCACTCTCAGCCAGTGAAGCAGGCCAATAGTGTGGACGAAAAACAGCTGAGCACGAAGCAGGACAGTGATCCCCCTTGATTGGAGAGCAGATCATCCTTGCTATGGAAGAGAGTGGGATATCGCTCAGTGTGGAGGCTCATTCTGATATATGCCCATTTGATTCTTGGATCTGGTAAGCGGCCATTTGGTCATTTTTATATATCGCTTGCGGGATTACATGTGGAGGCTGTATTAGAAGAAATTAAGCAAAAAAGAAAAACTGTTAACCGTTCAGTTAAAGTTGGCTCATTTCCCACCACTTGGGAAGGAATTTCTTGAAGTTTTTTGCTTTGATCCTGCAGAATATATGGACTTATAACCATAGCCACCACCAATTTCAGCCATACAGATTGGACCAAGGTCACGCAGGAACCTTTTTGGTCCGAATTGACAGTTTGCACTGCGATATGCAAAACCGATCTGTTGGTGACATTAACTTTGTTATTGACACTCCCAGCGGTTCGCATAAGGCAGTGCGAACTGCCTGCGAGTCAGGTGCGATGCGGGAACCCGCAGTGGACCTGCAAATTGACACAATATTCATAAAATCCGAACAATATTTATTTATTATCAATAAAACAATCATCTTTTGTATAAAATTTAATTCAAAGACATAGATAAATTGATTTGTTCAACAGACACAGTTTACATTAGACATGTGCAATTCGTTTCGTTTTTTTCCGTTTTTCGTTTTTTTTCGTTATTTTCATTCGTTCGTTTTCGTACAAATGAACGAACGATTCGCTAAAAATTTTACCGAATAACAAATCGTTCGAATCGAACGAATCCGATTAAAGAATCGTTCGAATCGAACAAATCAAAAAAAAAAAAAATTTAGAAACAACGAATGTACGAATGAAGAAAATCCAAAAAACGAAAACAGAAACAACGAAAATGAAAATGAACGAAAAAATTTGTACATTCGTAACTTTTTTTTTTGGTTGAATTGGTAATTTTCGGTGTCTCTTACAATGGCGCTGCTTAACGTGCTTCGAATAGATTGAACGAAAAAATTCGTACATTCGTAACTTTTTTTTTTTTTTCGATTCGTAATTTTCCGTGTCTCTTTACAATGGCGCTGCTTAACGTGCTTCGAATGGATTGAACGAAAAAATTCGTACATTCGTAACTTTTTTTTTTTTCTTTTCGAATCGTAATTTTCCGTGTCTCTTTACAATGGCGCTGCTTAACGTGCTTCGAATGGATTGAACGAAAAAATTCGTACATTCGTAACTTTTTTTTTCGATTCGTAATTTTCCGTGTCTCTTAAAATGTAATAATAGCATACACATTACATAAAATTATGAATTATGCTCTGATTACGAATCTACGAATGTTACGAATGTTACGAATGTTACGAATTTCGAATAAACGAAAATTAAACGAATGAAAAAACGAATCAACGAAAAAATAACTCTTACGAATGTACGAATCGTTACGAATACAAACACCGACGACTTACGAATTTACAAATCGTTACGAATCAACGGAAACGAAAAAAAACGAAACGAAAATAAACAATTTTTTTTTCGCAAACGAAAAAAACGAAAATAAACAAATTTTTTTGTTGTGCACATGTCTAGTTTACATATTCCATGTTACAGTGGATGCATCAATCTCGACATGTTTCGCCAAATAAATTTCGGCTTCTTCAGGAGTCTATGCATCAACCTGAACTGAATAACAGTCTATAAAGAAAATATGTACAAAAGATTTGATATAAAAAATAATGTATACATAAGATAAAAAAAATGTAATATTATAAAATCATATACATATCATGTATACATATGATAGAATCATATACAAATTGATATATTTTATCTGTGTTATACATCCCACAATATATTGTCTGCTTTATGTTTATTATTTAAAAAAAATTTTTTATTATTTTTTTAATATTAAAAAAAAAATGATTTAAAAAAATATTATATATAGTGTAATTAAAAATATATATTTATTCTTCTAATAAAAACGTGATAAATATACTGAAGGTGCTGCTGCTTAGGATAGCCAGAATACTTTAGTAAAAGAGTGTATGAAAGGTATAAGCGCGCTACCCAGTGAAAAACACAAACAATTATATCATATTGTGTATACATAAAAAATTATATGATGATTAAAAAAAACATGTGAAAGTGTCAATCAAGAATAATTTTTTTTCAAAAAAGAAAAAAATATATTTCCAAAAAAAAGTCCAGTGTGAATCAAATAAAATCAAGACCACTTACCAGATCTGTTGAATCTCAAATTATAGAGATCAAGAGAGCAAACGAATCCAGGACAGAACATCCTCTCCTAGTAATCCTCTGCACACTACACCTCCTCAATGGGACCGGGCTGTTTGGATAAGGGATCTCTCTTGGATAAGGATCATTTGTCTCCGGATCATCTCAGATGAAAGGAGTAATGGAAGGAAAAGACTTCATAGTGTAGTAGTACTGCATACGAAAATGTATTAAAAAATATGTAGCACTCACATTCAAGAAAGCGGTAAAAATCACATAAGTAACACAGCTGTGGATCTTGCCAGCAAGCTGATCGTGGGGACGTCTAAGGAATGCTGCTCCACCCGACGCGTTTCCCCCGTAAGAGGCATTAGCTGGGACCGGAAGCTCTCATAAGATAGAAATGAATGTAACATACAAATTTATATATTTTATCTGTGTTACAAATCCGACAAGGTATTTGTTGCTTTACTTTTATTATTTTTAAAAATGACATTACATACCTGTTAAATTTCGATTGAATATTATCTACACTTGCAATGATAATTGGAGCCCATAGAATGATGGTCTAAGGCAGGGGTCTCTAAACTTTCTAAATGAGGAGCCAGTTTACTGTCCTTCTGGGGAGAGACTGTGGCCAGTAGGAGTAGAAAATACCCCAGTGTCAGTGGGCGTAAACAGTGACCCAACTTTAGTGGGAGGATTACCACCCCATCATTGGTGTCAGTGGGAGGAATAGTGCCTCATCATTGGTGTCAGTGAGAGGAATAATGCCCCATCATTGGTGTCTGTGGGAGGAATAGTGCCCCAATCTTTGGTGTCAGTGGAAGTAACAGTGCCCCATCATTGGTGTCAATGGGAGCAATAATTACTCATTGTTGGTGTCAGTGGGAGGAATAGTGCCCCATCATTGGTGTCAGTGGAAGGAACAGTGCCCCATTATTGGTGTCAGTGGGAGCAATAATTACTCATTGTTGGTGTCAGTGGGAGGAATAATTCTCCCATCGTTGGGAGGATAATTCCCCCATCATTGAGAGGAATAGTGCCCCGTTGTTGGTGTCAGTGGGAGGAATTGTGCCCCATCATTGGTATCAGTGGGAGGAATAGTGCCCTATCTTTGGTGTCAGTAGGGGGGAATAGTGCCCTATCTTTGTTGTCGGGGGGGGGGGGGGGATAGTGCCCCATCGTTGGTGTCAGTGGGGGGGAATAGTGCCCCATCGTTGGTGTCAGTGGGGGGAATAGTGCCACATCATTGGTGTCAGTGGAAGGAACAGTGCCCCATCATTAGTGTCAATGGGAGCAATAATGCCCCATCATTGGTGTCAGTGGGAGGAATAATGGCCCATCGTTGGTGTCGGTGGGAGGAATAATGCCCCATCGTTGGTGTCGGTGGGAGGAATAATGCCCCATCATTGGTGTCAGTGGGAGGAATAGTGCCCCATCATTGGTGTCAGTGGAAGGAACAGTGTTCTATCATTGGTGTCAGTGGGACAATAATGCCCAATCGTTGGTGCCAGTGGGAGGAATAATTCCCCTATTGTTGGGAGGAATAGTGCCAAATTGTTGGTGTCAGTGGGAGGAATCGTTCCCCATCATTGGTATCAGTGGAAGGAATAGTGCCCTATCTTTGGTGTCAGTGGGACAATAATGCCCCATCGTTGGTGCCAGTGGGAGGAATAATTCCCCCATCGTTGGGAGGAATAGTGCCAAATTGTTGGTGTCAGTGGGAGGAATCGTTCCCCATCATTGGTATCAGTGGGAGGAATAGTGCCCTATCTTTGGTGTCAGTGGGGGGAATAGTGCCCCATCGTTGGTGTCAGTGGGGGGAATAGTAGACCCTCATTGATGCCAGTGGGTGGAAGGGTGCCCATCATAGGTATCAGTGGGGAGAACTGTGCTTCATTGTTGGTGTCAGTGGCAAGAATTATGGCCACATTGTTGATTTCAGTAGGAGGAATCGTGCCCCAAGGGCCAGATAAAGGCAAGCAAAGGGCCACATTCGGCCCCCGGGCAGAAATTTGGAGACCGCTGGTCTAGGGGGCAGCTGAACACTTACAAGTGATGATCTTACAATGATCAGATTGTATCCATTCATATAAAACCTTTACACCCCCCCCCCCCCCCCCCCCAAAAAAAGGCATCCCTCCAACATGGAGCTTACATAAGGTTTGGATCTCCAACAAAAAATGGAATGGCAGAGGAGCATGAGAAATATAAAAATCAGTTGGAGGGGAGATGTTGTCAGAGTCTCTTTCAGAGAAAAAATAATATATTTTCAAATAAATATTCCAAAAAAAAAATATGTTTGCATTTGATTATGTTTGTGGTTCACGTGACTCACATTGCTCAGTGGCTGTCATAGTCTTTAGACACGCTTTTGCCATGTTGGACCCATCTATATAATTTTTCTTATGCATTAATATATACTCTAAAAGCCTCTTCCCTTGACCCTTCACGCCACACTGTGCGTTAATGGACTACTACATTTTACCCGTGACTCGGGATGTGACACTTGGCACTCGCTATGACATTTCTCTGACTTCATTTTCATGGTTCTATTCACAGGTAAATAAATTATCCCCGTTTGAATGAGCCTTCCACGTTCATCCTATAAAATCGCTATTTTGCGTCGGGTCACTTGATAGAAAGCGTGACCCCCGATTGACAGGTGCGTTCACCCACAATTAGCAATAAACAACGTCTTCAGTGTTCACTCATCTATTATTAGCTTTATTTATGTTTATATATATATATAATAGGGAAATGCATGTATATTTTATCGCTGACATACTTTTTGTTGTAATTTAGGGTCTGTTTTACCCCTAAATGTATTTTTTTTTATCTCCAGCATACTCTGAGCTTAACCCCTTGCCGACCAGCGCACAACGATATACGTCGGCGCAATGGCACGGCTTTGGCAAATGGGCATACAGGTGCGTCCCCTTTAAAGCGAAGTTCCACCCAAAAATGTAACTTCCGCTTTAAGGAAGGTGACCCCCTGACATGCCATTTTTTTTGGGGGGGGGGCAGATACCCTCTTTTTAGAGGGTTCCAGCTCCCACTTCCTCCTGGCGCACCACGGCACCGGAAGGGAGATCACCTCTCCCCCCCCTTTTTTGGGGCGGAGCGGATACCCTCTTTTTAGAGGGTTCCAGCTCCCACTTCCTCCTGGCGCACCACGGCACCGGAAGGGAGATCACCCCCCCCCCTTTTTTGGGGCGGAGCGGATACCCTCTTTTTAGAGGGTTCCATCTCCCACTTCCTCCTGGCGCACCACGGCACCGGAAGGGAGATCACCTCTCCCCCCCCCCTTTTTTTGGGGCGGAGTGGATACCCTCTTTTTAGAGGGTTCCAGCTCCCACTTCCTCCTGGCGCACCACAGCACCGGAAAGGAGATCACCTCTCCCCCCCCCCCCTTTTTTGGGGCGGAGCGGATACCCTCTTTTTAGAGGGTTCCAGCTCCCACTTCCTCCTGGGGCACCACGGCACCGGAAGGGAGATCACCTCTACCCCCCCCTTTTTTGGGGCAGAGCAGATACCCTCTTTTTAGAGGGTTCCAGCTCCCACTTCCTCCTGGCACACCACGGCACCGGAAGGGAGATCACCTTTCCCCCCTCCCTCTCGGCAATCATCTGAGACACGTCACAGGTCCTAGATGATTGTCTGGCCAGTCACGGCGCGCGGCACGTGCATGCACATGCGCAGTGGGTACCCGACTGTGAAGCCACAGCCGGGCGCCCACAGTTATAATGACGGCGCCGCAGAAAGGAGGGGGAGATGAGCGAGTGCGCGCCCACTGCATACTCCATGACCGGACATCGAGTCCACGGGACCCACAGGCATGTCGGGGGCCCACGATTGTGTCACAGAGTGTAAACACTCATTTACCTGTAACAAGGCATTTCCCTGTTCTGCCTAGCAACATGACAGGGATCTACTGCTCCCTCTCATCGAGAGCAGTGGTCTCTGTCATGTTCTAGTGAGGCAATCCCCCCCACAGTTAGAATCACTCCCTAGGACGCACTTAACCCCTTGATCGCCCCCTAGCGTTTAACCCCTTCCTTGCCAGTGTCATTTACACAGTAATCAGTGCATTTGTATAGCTGTATAAATTACAATGGTCCCAAAATAGTGTCGACAGTGTCCGATGTGTCCGCCATAATGTCGCAGTCATCATAAAAATTGCAGATCGCCGCCATTACTAATAAAAAAAATATTATAATAAAAATGCCATTAATCACGCTATAACTTTTGCGCAAACCAATCAATATACGCTTATTGCAAATTTTATTTTTACAAAAAATATGTCGAATACGTATCGGCCTAAACTGAGAAAAAATTTTTTTTTTTTATATATTTTTGGGGGATAGTTATTATAGCAAAAAGTAAACAAAATATAGCTTTTTTTTCAAAATTGACGCTCTTTTTTTGTTTATAGAGCAAAAAATAAAAACCGCAGAGGTGATCAAATACCACCAGAAGAAAGCTCTATTTGTGGGAAAAAAAGGACGTCCATTTTTTTTGGGAGCCACGGCGCACGATCGCGCAATTAAATTAAAGCGACGCAGTGCCGAATCGCAAAAAGTGCTCTGGTCAGGAAGGGGGTAAATCCTTCCGGGGCTGAAGTGGTTAAAAGATGGATCTCAGACTACTGTTCATTTTTTTGGGGGCAAAAAAGAAACCAATTCGTCTAGTATTGATGGGGTACCTCCACAACTTAGGTAATTAGTTAAAAAAAAATTGGAAAAAGGAAAAGGAAGGGGACAAGTGGTGGAATGGAGGACCAAACCATGGTATTCATATGCCAAAATAAGCTTTACTATTTATTTATTATCCTGGTTTGTATAATTAATTTACAATAAAATAAGATTGAATAAAATAAGCTTTATTAGAACAAAAAATATAAAGATAGAAAAAAACACTAGTATGCAGTTTTGATCTATTTTAGGTTCAGTGATATGCAGAGTATACTGTATACATTTTCATTTATATAGTATGCTCTGTTTTCAATCAATGCAACAAGTTACATAGTAGGTGAGGTTGAAAAAAGATACAAGTCCATCAAGTCCAACCTGTGTGTGATTATATGTCAGTATTACATTGTATATCCCTGTATGTTGCGGTCGTTCAGGTGCGTATCTAATAGTTTCTTGAAACTATCAATGCCCCCGCTGAGACCACCGCCTGTGGAAGGGAATTCCACATCCTTGCCGCTCTTATGCCCCGTACACACGGTCGGAAATTCCGACCACAAAATCCGTCTGATTTTTTCCGACGGATTTTGTCCGACACTGGTGTTGCATACACACGGTTGGACAAAGTTGTTGGAAAATCCGATCATCCTGAACGTGGTGACGTTTGTTGCGTACGACGGAACTACGTAGAAGCTTGTAGCTAATAGCTTTGGTCTTGTAATGTGATCTGAGCATGCATGGCACTTTGTCCTTTGGAATTGGCTACACACGATCGGAAAAAGTCCGATAGGACTTTGTTGTCGGAAAATTTGAGAGCAGGATCTCAAACTTTTTCCGTCGGAAATTCCGGCGGAAAAAGTCCGATGGAGCCTACACACGGTCGGAATTTCCGACAACATGGTCTGATAGGACATTTTCCGTCGGAAAATCCGACCGTGTGTACGGGGAATTACAATAAAGAACCCTCTACATAGTTTAAGGTTAAACCTCTTTTCTTCTAATTTTAATGAGTGGCCACGTGTCTTGTTAAACTCCCTTCCGTGAAAAAGTTTTATCCCTATTGTACGGTATTTGTATATTGAAATCATATCCCCTCTCAAGCGTCTCTTCTCCAGAGAGAATAAGTTCGGTGCTCACAACCTTTCCTCATATCTAATATCCTCCAGACCCTTTATTAGCTTTGTTGCCCTTCTTTGTACTCACTCCATTTCCAGTACATCCTTCCTGAGCAGTGCCGATCCTGACCTCCCTGGGGCCCTAAGCAAAATTCTGCTAAGGGGCCCTCTACTTGACCCGTGATGCCGTGAGCTATGTAAACCATTTGCCATTGCCACACAGTCACACCTGACACTGTTTTAAACAAAACAGTCAAAGAATAAGTACAACAATATAGAACATAATGAGGTCCCCAGAGAGCCCCCCTTACACAAGGGTCCCCAGACAGCCCCCCTTAAATAAGTGTCCTCAGAGAGTCTCCCCCTACATCAGGGTCCCCAGAGAGCCTTCCCCTACATTAGGGTCCCCAGAGAGCCCTCCTTACATCAGGGTCCCTAGAGAGCCTCCCCCTACATTAGGGTCCCCATAGAGCCTCCCCTTACATCAGGGTCCCCATAGAGCCTCCCCTTACATCAGGGTCCCCAGAGAGCCCCCCCTTTACATCAGGGTCCCCAGAGAGCCTCCCCCTACAGTAGGGTCCCCAGAGAGCCCCCCCTTACATCAGGGTCCCCAGAGAGCCTCCCCCTACATTAGGGTCCCCAGAGAGCCTCCCCTTACACCATGGTCCCAAGAGAGCCTCCCCTTAAATTAGTGTCCCAAGAGAGCCTTCCCTCTTACATTAGTGTCCCCAGAGAGCCCCTCCTTACACAGGGTCCCCAGAGAGCCCCCTCTGACATTAGTGTCCCCAGAGGGCCCCTCTTACATCAGTGTCCCCGGAGGGCCCCGTCTTTACATCAGTGTCCCCAGAGGGCCCTGTCCTTACATCAGTGTCCCCAGAGGGCCCCGTCCTTACATTAGTGTCCCCAGAGAGCCCCCCTTCCTTACATTAGTGTCCCCAGAAACCCCCCCTCTTACATTTGGGCCCCCAAACAGCTGACTCCCCCCCTTGCAGAGGTTCCCCTGTACCTGGCTGGTGGTGGTGGGAGGCGGCGATCGGCAGCTATATGGTGTTCACAGGCAGGGGGATCTCCCTGGGGCTAGTAGTTCTATCTCCGAATGTATACAGCGGAGAGGGGAGGGGCCTCTGACCCGGGCATCAGCAACAGTGTTCAAGCAGAGTGAAAGTGAAACTGATACCTGCCTGGGTCAGAGGCCCCTCCCTTCTCCTCTCCACTGTATCCACTGAGAGTACTACAAACCCCAGGGAGATCCCGCCGCCCACTCAGGCACCATAGAGCTGCCGATCGCCGCCTTCCACCTCCTCCCACCTCTCCTCACTGCACTTTAAACGGCCAGCCAGAGGTGCAGGGGGGGATGCTGGGTCTTGGGGGGGCCCCCACAACGGCGGGGCCCTAAGCAGCTTGCATAGTGTGCCTATAGGGCCGATCGGCTCTGTTCCTGAGGACTGGTGCCCAGAACTGGACACTGGAGTCGTCATTGTTTGACTGTATTAATATCTTTAACCAGCATGTGCCCCCATCTCCATGCAAAACCTTTAAAAATGTACTTGTACAGCGCCTTGAAAAAGTATTCATAGCTCATGAAATTTTTTACACTTTGTCATCTTACAAACAAAAATGTACATGTATTTTATTGGGATTTTATGTGATAGACCAACACAAAGCGGCACATAATTGTGAAGTGGAAGGAAAATGATAAATGGTTTTCATTTTTTTTACAAATAAATATCGGAAAGTGAGGCGTGCATTTGTATTCACCCCCCTTTACTCTGATATGCCGAAAATCTAGTGGAACCAATTGCCTTCAGAAGTCACCTAATTAGTAAATTGAGTCCACCTGTGTGTATTTTCATCTCAGTATAAATACAGCTGTTCTGTGAAGCCCTTAGAGGTTTGTTAGAGAACCTTAGTGAACAAACAGCATCATGAAGGCCAAGGAACACACCAGACAGGTCAGGGATAAAGTTGTGGAGAAGTTTAAAGCAGAGTTAGGTTATAAAAAAGATATCCCAAGCTTTAAACATCTCACGGAGCACTGTTCAATCCATCATCCGAAAATGGAAAGAGTATGGCACAACTGCAAACCTACCAAGACATGGCCGTCCACCTAAACTGACAGGCCGGGCAAGGAGAGCATTAATCAGAGAAGCAGCCAAGAGGCCCATGGTAACTCTGGAGGAGCTGCAGAGATCCACAGCTCAGGTGGGAGAATCTGTCCACAGGACAACTATTAAGCCCCATACACACGGTCGGATTTTCGCATGGATTCTGTCCGATCGGACAATGTTGTCGAAAAATCCGACCGTGTGTAGGCACCATCGGACAGTGTACGTCGGATTGTCCGACGGACAAAGTCCTATCTCCTGCTGGATAGATTTTTGGACAACAAGGTCCGATCACACCAAATCCGATCGTGTGTATGGTAGTCCGACGGACAAAGTGCTACGCATGCTCAGATCACATTACAAGACCAAAGCTATTGGCTACTAGCCTCTACGTAGTCCCGTCGTAGGCAACAAACGTCACCACGTTCAGAATGATCGGATTTTCCGACAACTTTGTCCGACCGTGTGTACGCAAAACCAACATCGGACAAAGTATGACAGACATGATCCGACGGACCTGGTCCTCGGATAATCCGCGCGTGTGTATGGGGCTTTAGTTGTGCTCTCCACAAATCTGGCCTTTATGGAAGAATGACAAGAAGAAATCCATTGTTGAAAGAAAGCCATAAGAAGTCCCGTTTGCTGTTTCTGAGAAGCCATGTGGGGGACACAGCAAACGCGGAAGAAGGTGCTCTGGTTAGATGAGACCAAAATTAACATTTTTGGCCTAAAAGCAAAACGCTATGTGTGGTGGAAAACTAATACTGCACATCACCCTGAACACACCATCCCCACCGTGAAACATGGTGGTGGCAGCATCATGTTGTGGAAATGCTTTTCTTCGGCAGGGACAGGGAAGCTGGTCAGAGTTGATAGAAGGATGGATGTAGCCAAATACAGAGCAATCTTAAAAGAAAACCTATTAGAGTCTGCAAAAGACTTGAGACTGGGGGGAGGTTCAACGACCTAAACATACAGCCAGAGCTACAATGGAATGGTTTAGATCAAAGCATATTCATGTGTTAGAATGGCCGAATCAAAGTCCAGACCTAAATCCAATTGAGAATCTGTGGCAAGACTTGAAAATTGCTGCTCACAGAATCTCTCCATCCAATCTGACAGAGCTTGAGCTATTTTGCAAATAAGAATGGGCAAAAATGTCCCTCTCTAGATGTGCAAAGCTGGTAGAGACATCCCCAAAAAGACTTGCAGCTGTAATTGCAGTGAAAGGAGGTTCTACAAAGCATTGACTCGGGGGGGGGGGGGGGCTGAATGCAAATGCCCCCCTACACTTTTCACATATTTATTTGCAAAATTTGTTGAAAACCATTTATCATTTTTCTTTCACTTTACAATTATGTGCCACTTTGTGTTGGTCTATCACATAAAACCCCAATAAAAGCCATTTACGTTTTTGGTTGTAACATGACAAAATGTGGAAAATTTCAAGGGGTATGAATGCCTTTTCAAGGTGCTGTATATATGACTATCTTCAGTACAAATTGGTCCGGAATGGATGTACTATGTGTGTGATCTCATGACTTTAGATTGTAAGTTCCTTTGCAGGAGAGGACTGATTGGAATGATTCAGTGTCCTCTGATGCGGGAACATAATCTTGCTTGGTGTTACAGTCAGGCTTAGTAAGGAAAAGGTCTTTTGATTCAGTCGCACATTTTACAATTCATTCCCATACTGTAACTCATTCCCCAACGTAAAATAAAACAAAGAAAAGACCAGAAAGAAAGTAAAAAAAAAAAATCCCTTTTCTTTCACTAGTTTTATTATATCCTTTACAACTGAGCTCAGCATTTCCTCATAGTATCAAAAAAAGAAAATAAAAGAGGAGATAAACTGGACCTTTCTTGGATGCCATAAATCTTGGTGATTGTCACCCGTGTTCTCCTCGGAGATAACAAGGTCAGTTTTGAGCCTTAATTTCTTTTGCCATCATTCCTGCTGTCAGCCGTGTTGTGCCATGTACAGTAACTCAAAGGAGCCGCTTGTAAGGCCAGTGAAACACCGATAATCATGGGGTGTAGTGAATTTTGTTATAGTCACTGTTTGTATTTGTTATCAACTTATGCATACAGTATATTGACATTGTCTGTGGGCATCTATGAGTACAATCTGGACCAGCAGTGTGTCTAATTTGTTTGATAAAAGTTTGGGTTTGCCAGGAAGTGGCTGTTTGCATTGCTTCCAAGCACAATTAATTGGTAATATGGTCTCAGTGAGCATGGAGATCCTGAGTGACATTGCTGACCTAATAAAAAATCATAATTGTGACAGATCTAGCCGGGACAGAGGTTGTTGGAGGGGACAGTATGCGAGCCTCTTGCCTTGTGATTATGGGCCCTGGCATTTGGGGGAACGGTGCTGTTTGTGAGCTGTATGCCTGGGGACCACTGAGGTGGTTTTACTTGGATTCAGGTCCATGCTGGCCCCCCAAGACACATAGTCTCTGGATATGTATATGCCATATCAGCAATAG
Organism: Lithobates sylvaticus; assembly: GCA_028564925.1. Classification (NCBI taxonomy): domain Eukaryota; kingdom Metazoa; phylum Chordata; class Amphibia; order Anura; family Ranidae; genus Lithobates; species Lithobates sylvaticus. Next base: position 743,106,434 of record CM053026.1, on the reverse strand, counting down.
ACTGGTCACACTGTTGCGACACAAGCTGTCAGATGCTAATGTCATCAACTCCAGCCACCTGTCTGTTGTGTAAATGAGTTTAGCCTGGCTTGTGAGAATATTCCACAGTGCTGTTGTGCTAATTAACCCTGTGTTGATGTTTATGGTAATATGGTAATGTCTATTGAATAGTCATTCAATGAGCTAGGAGCCTTAAATTCTTACCCTGAAAAGTCTTCTCTCAGTCAACTAGTCTGGGTCAATGATTAGATAATTAGCTCATGCTAATTAAGTTAGGTTTTAGTCATCCGGCTGTATATATTTGTGTGACACGTCAAATAAAAGTTATTCCTGATGTACCCTACACTGGTGTTGTCTGGTGACTGGGTGAGCTAAGGGGTCTTGGATTGTGTGGTACCGGACAGAGGAAGCATTTACGGTGGACATCTTGAGAACGGGATCACAATAATGTTTCTTCATTAGGGAAGCACAGTACATTCGCACACATCAACTCTCAGGACCCGGGTCTGAACCTGTGGTTAGGCCATGTAAAAAGATGGATATATAAAAGGAAAATAGTGCAGCGTTGGATGATAAATGTGCATAGATTGCTGACAAATATTAAAGTAACAAATATTTCAGTGTTATCAAAATCAGATAATGTGAATAAAAGTGGTATAAGCCACAAATATATATGGTATATATAACATATACTATTTTAATAAATTATAGATAAATATTAAACCCAAGAATTAGACCATGTGAACCATGTGTAAACAATATTCAAAAATATTCAAACTAAAAGTTCATAAGGAAAAAGTCCAGAGAGATCTTGTGAGAAAACTTTTCTTATGTGAAAACATCCACAGAGTGCTCCAACAAATGCTTTTCACCTCTTGTGCTGCCCGTCACCACAGAGTAAGACAAAGGGGAAGGCTTACCAGAAAGCCAGTGACCGCCCTTATTGAGGGGGGTCAAACAAAGCTTAGAAGAACAGCCTTGGTGCTGTTGGATCTCACCGACATCCCAATCGATATGCTGTTCACTGCTGTGTTTCTCCTATATGAAGGATGATGGCAGGATCCTCAATTCCGCAGAATGGATAAACCTCCAATGGATGGAGAGCAGGAGAGATAAAGAAAACTCCTATCCCAGTACACTTCAGTAACCTTGCAAGGTAGATAAAATCAGATCCAAGTGTTTCAAAAGGGAATAATGTTATCGTGCATGCACAGTGCGTGTGTGCGCCTCCACCCTGCGACCGTTTCGTCAGATATGACGTCATCAGGGGTACACACGCATGCGCCTTAAGTAGTGTCCGGCGTCAGCTACAAAGCTACGCCATTGGTAAAACAGCTGGAGCAGTGAGAACATACATACAAAAATCCAGAGACCATGTAAAAAAAACATGTAAAAAGATGGACAGCACCCTATCTGATCTATTGGACAATCCTGCCTTTAGCCTTGTCTCTGCTGAACCTTGAACTTCTTGCTCCTCTCATGAACTTCCTATTTAACCACTTGACATCCGGCCGTAGCCGAATGATGGCCTCGGCGCGGATGTCAATTACCGGGAGGGGGTCATATGACGTCCTCCCCTTTCCTCGCTCCCTGTGCGTGCTCACGAGCGCGCAGCAGGGAAATTCTGTGTTGGCCGTGTCCCTCGGACACAGCCAATCACAGATCGCTGTAAACGGCCAATCACAGCGGCCGTTTACAGCGCGATCGGCGTGTCCAATGGGAGATGATCTCATATGTAAACATATGAGATCATCTCTCAGCGCCGCTCTCCCTCCTCACACAGACACAGCGTGTAAGGAGGGAGAGATGAATGGCTGCAGCGGCCCTAAGTGAAAAAGAAAACGAAATAAATGTGCCATCTGTCCCCAATGCCATCTGCCAGTGCCATCTGTCCCCAATGCCATCTGCCAGTGCCATCTGTCCCCAGTGCCATCTGCCAGTGCCAGTGCCATCTGTCCCCAGTGCCATCTGTCAGTGCCACCTGTCATCAGTGCCACCTGTCATCAGTGCCACATCAGTGCCACATGTCATCAGTGCCAAATAGTGCCATCTGTAATCAGTGCCATATCAGTGTCACGTGTCATCTGTGCCACATATTAGTGCCATCTGTCATCAGTGTCACGTATTAGTGCCATCTGTCATCGGTGCCACCTGTCAGTGTCACGTGCCATCTGTTATCAGTGTCACCTGTCATCAATGCCACGTATCAGTGCCATCTGTCATCAGTGTCACGTGTCATCAGTGCCACGTATTAGTGCTGTCTGTCATCAGTGCCACGTATTAGTGCCATCTCTTATCAGTGCCACATATTAGTGCCACGTGATATCAGTGCCAAGTATAAGTGCCATCTGTCATCAGTGCCACATATTAGTGCCATCTGTCATCAGTGTCACGTGTCATCAGTGCCCCGTATTAGTGCCATCTGTCATCAGTGCCACATCAGTGTCACATGTCATCAGTGCCACGTATCAGTGCCATCTGTCATCAGTGCCACGTCAGTGTCACGTGTCATTGTCCTGGTGCTCCAGGGCCTTCAAAAGTGTAATAGGTAGTCAACAAGTTAGATGTGTAATTTATGCTCCTAGAACACGTGATGGCGCTCCCTGCATGTTGGGCCTCTCTAAGTGGCCAGGCTGTGTAAAAGTCCCACACATGTGGTATCGTAATACTAAGGAGGAGTAGCAGAATTTATTTTGGGGTGTCATTTGTGGTATACACATGCCATGTGAGAGAAATAACCTATTACAATGACAATTTTGTGGAAAAAAAATAAAAAAAGAATTCATTTTGCAAAGAATTGTGGGAAAAAATACAACATCAAAACCTCACCATGCCTCTTACTAAATACCTTGGAATGTCTACTTTCAAAAAAGGGGTAATTTGGGGGGTATTTGTACTTTCCTGGCTTGTTCGGGTCACAAGAAATGAGATAGGTCACCAGTACATCAGATGTGATCAATTTTGTATGATTCGCACCACAGTTTGTGGACTCTCTAACTTTCACAAAGACCAAATAATATCCACTAATTTGGGTTATTTTTACCAAAGCATTGTGGCAGTATAAATTGTGGGCAAAATTTATGAAGAAAAATTAATAATTTCCTAAATTTTATCACAGAAACAACGAAAAATGCGTTTTTTCCCCAAATTTTCGGTCTTTTTTCATTTATAGCGCAAAAAAATAAAAAACCCAGAGGTGATAAAATACCACCAAAAGAAAGCTCTATTTGTGGGAAAAAAAGGACAAAAAATTAATTTGGGTACAGTGTTTCATGACTGAGTAATTGTCATTCAAAGTGTGAGAGCACCGAAAGCTGAAAATTGGTCTGGATAGGAGGGGGGTTTAAGTGCCCGGTAAGCAAGTGGTTAAGCCATGTCTCTGCACTTCCTATTTGCCAGATTATTGTGCTCTCTCCAGACAATATCTTGCTCTTGTCACTTACGCTGCTGTCCATATCTCTGCTACCACTTGTTACCGACCTTTGGCTTACTTACTGACTATGCTTCTGCTTGATCCCTCCCTGTAACCACTTGTTAGCAACCTTTGGCTTGTTTGCTGACTACTCTTCTGCTTGTTCCTTACCTGCTATATCAGCTATTGGGTCTTGGCTTGCTCACATCCTGGTGGGGCGATTCTGAGGATTGTAACCTGGCACTAACATGCAGCAAAACCCATCTTAACTATCAGGAGCTCTGGTGAATGCCAGTTAGTGCTTAGTAAACATGTGCAGAACGGTAAAAATGTATTTAGTTTCCTTTCAGATAGATTTGTTATGTTACTAATTTTGCTTCGTTATGGAATTCATTTAGTTTGGTTTTCGTAATTTGTTTCATTTTGTTTAAATTCATTTCATTTTCATGAAAAATTTGTTTAGTTTATTACGAATTCCAACTTTTCAGAATGATTAGAATTCGGATTGGTCAAAAAACGATCGACTGATTTGAATTCTGTGTGAGAAATAACTTGTTTTTAAGCAGCGGGTCGCCCGTGTCCTTAACAACCACGACTCATCATTTGTCAGCTGGCTTCTCCACAGACAGATGAATGTAAAGAAAAGAATGCGGGCATTGCCCAGCAATAGAAAAATGTTAAAAAACGATGTGTGGGTCCCCCCAGTCCATACCAGGCCCTTCGGGTCTGGTATTCATTTTAAGGGAAATCTGGAAATCCCACTATGACTAGAGCTACTGGAAATCCCACTATGACTAGAGCTACTGGAAATCCCACTATGACTAGAGCTACTGGAAATCCCACTATGACTAGAGCTACTGGAAATCCCACTAACACTAGAGCTACTGGACGTACCTCAACAACTAAGCCCAACTGGAGTGAAGCGTGTCAGTGAGAATGGCCACCGGAGGGGACCTCCCTCTGTTAGTGGAATGAACATTACTAGAGTGTAGTCCTCAGTGTGCAGCCTTTTTTTGGATGATCACTGTGGCTGTAGGGCCGAGATGGGCTCTTGAGGCCACCCACCTAATCCACCATTGATCCAGAGAGATGAATGGAGGATTTGATTGGTGAAGGCTTCCAGGGTCTTTAACCCTATTACGCTGACTACAGTTTTCCTGGCGGAGCTGGACATAAAAAGCTGACACACACACAAACTGAAATATCACTTTTATGAGGATTGACCCTTTAACTAGAAGTATATTAAAATAATAATAATTATAATTAAGGGGATCTGTATCTCCAGTATATCCTCTCCTTTTTTTTTACATTCAAATGCGTTTTGCCAGCTTAATGCAGCAATGGAAGGCAGCCTGGCATATGACACTAACATACTGATCCTTTACCCACTGGCATCCTGCGGCTACACGGCCATAGTGCCAAAGTCATAATCGGAGTAGCAGATTAGCAGGCTCTGTCACTGGCCAGGAGTTAATTAATTTGAGAAGCCAATAAGCGCTGATTCTTTGGCAAAATGACATAATGAGCTCAGCCTGTACTTGCTGAGGATCCAGGAGAAGTTCTGTGGAAATTAAAAAAAATGTTGTGCTTTTTCAGTTCAGTCATTTACTGTGTAAAAATAAAAGCCATCAACATTTGCATCTTATTTCATGTAATTCTCCTCTTACTAGTTTCAAAACCATTGGTTACTGGGGTATAATGGAGAGACCTGCTTAGCTCCTCTCACTATCCTTTTATCTTAAACCCTTATCACTGTCAGAGTAGTTTTTGCGTATTTTTGCACACATGTTTAAAAAAATCATATTAGACCTGAAGATTACTTAACCCCCCTAAAATATTACATATTTTCTGAAGGCATAGACCCTAGAAAATAAATCAGTGATTGTTCTCAGGCTTACTCCTTTATTCTTCATGGCATCGATTCAACAAGGTGTTGGAAACATTCCTCAGAGATTTTGGTCCACATCAGACAGATTTGTCGGCTGCACATCCAAGATGCGAATGTCCCCTTCCACCACATCCCAAAGGTGCTCTATTGGATTGAGATCTGGTGACTGTGGAGGCCATTGGAGTACAGTGACCTCATTGTCATGTTCAAGAAACCAGTGGTGAGATGATTGGAGCTTTGTGACATGGTGCATTATCCTGCTGGAAGGAGCCATCAGAAGATGGGGACACTGTAGTCATAAAGGGATGGACATGGTCAGCAACAATACTCAGGTAGGCCGTGGTGTTTAAACGATGCTCAATTTGTACTAAGGACCCCAAAGTGTGCCAAGAAAATATATCCCCCACACCATTACACCACCAGCCTGAACCATTGATACAAGGCAGGATGGATCCATGCTTTTATGTTGTTTACGCCAAATTCTGACCCTACCATCTGAGTTTCGCAGCTGAAAAAGAGACTCATTAAACCAGGTAATGTTTTTCCAATCTTCTATTGTCCAATTTTGGTTAGCAGGTGTGAATTGTAGCCTCAGTTTCCTGTTCTTAGCTGACAGGAGTGGCACCCAGTGTGATCATCTGCTGCTGTAGACCATCTGCTTCAAGGTTTGATGTGTTGTGCATTCAGAAATGGTATTCTGCATACCTTGGTTGTAACGAGTGGTTATTCTCGTCAGAGGTCATTCTCCTCTGACCTCTGACATCAACATCAGACATCAGGCATTTTCCTTCACACAGCTGCCGCTCACTGGATATTTTCTCTTTTTTAGACCATTCTCTTTAAACCCGAGAGATGGTTGTGTGTGAAAATCCCAGTAGATGAGCAGTTTCTGAAGTACTCATACCAGCCCGTTAACCATTCCACTTTCAAAGTCACTTAAATACCCTTTCTTCCTCATTCTGATGCTTGGTTTGAACTTGAACAAGTAATTTTCATCACGTCCAGATGCCTAAATGCATTGAGTAGCTGCCATGTGATTGGCTGATTAGCAATTTGCGTTACCAAGCAATTCAACAGGTGTACCTAATAAAGTGTATGACATATGTGGCATCAAAGGGGTTAACCGATATCTAAAGCCAATTAGATAATCATCATAATCATCATAATCATCATTATTATTATTATTCATTAATTTTGCTCTCTATGAGATTTTCCTTTACTTCTTGTTCTGTAGACACTAAAGGAAATTAGAACAAATTTCTCCAAAGCAAGGACCATCTCCTCTTAGAAAACGTGTTCTCATGAAAGATTTGTCGATTTTGTCGTGATCGTTTTTTTTTCTCCTCGCGCTGACAGCGGAGGAGAAAAAAAAGCCGATCACCGGCTTATTTTAAAAGGGACATTGGTCCCACCTTGCAATGCCCACAAGTGCCACTTTGCAATGCCCATAAGTGCCACCTGTCAATGCCCACCAGTGCTGCCAATCAGTGCCACTTAAAAGTGCTGCCTATCAGTGTAACCCATCAGTGCCCATCACTGCCACCCATCAGTGCCCATCACTGCCACCTATCGGTGCCCGTCACTGCCGCCTCATCAGCGTACATCAATGACGCACAAAAATTACCCATTTTATATTTTTATAACAAAAAAAAAAAAAAAATATTTATTTTTTTAATTCGGTCTTTTAAATTTTTTTTAACAAAAAATAAAAATCACAGAGGTGATCAAATACCACCAAGCTCTATTTGGGGGGAAAATGATAAAAATTTAATTTGGGTACAGTGTTGTATGACCGCGCAATTGTCATTCAAAGTGCGACAGCGCTGAAAGCTGAAAATTGGTCTGAAAAGGAGGGGGGTTTAAGTGCCCAGTAAGCAAGTGGTTAATAAAGATTTAATTAAAAAAAACAATACATACAGAAAATGTAAAATTTCAACTTGAAGTACATTTTTGGTTATTTTATACATAGCGAGTACACAGAAAAAGAGGAACAGTGCCATCTGCAGGTTGGAGAGCAAAAAAAAAAAAAAAAAAATCTCTGGCTCGCATGTGATCGCTGTGATTGGGTATCATGGTGATCACATGACAACGTGGTCCTATTACGCAACTTTAATATAGATTTGTATTTCATGGCATGAGGAACTGAGCCTGAGAACTTTAATCTACAGATTGCAGTTGTCTACTGGTTTAAAGAAAACCGCTAAACAACTAATTTTGTAGCTTATTATTAACCACTTCAATACCGGTCATTTTCACCCCCTTACTGCCCAGGCCATTTTCCCCACAAATAGGACTTTCTTTTGGTGGTATTTGATCATCTCTGCTGTTTTTATTTTTTGCGCTATAAACAAAAGAATTGCGACAATTTTTGAAAAAAACACAATATTTTTTACTTTTTTACTATAATAAATATCCTAATTTTTTTTCCAAAAAACAATTTTTTCCTCAGTTTAGTCCGATATGTATTCTTCTACATATTTTTGGTAAAAAAATCTCAATAAGTGTATATTGATTGGTTTGCGCAAAAGTTATAGCGTCTATAAAATAGGGGATAGATTTATGGCATTTTTATTATTATTTTTATTTTTTTACTAGTAATGGCGGCGACCTACGATTTTTATCAGGCCTGCGACATTATGGCGCAAAAGTTATAGCGTGATTAATGGCATTTTTATTATAATTTTTTTTTTTATTAGTAATGGCGGCGATCTGCGATTTTTATGATGACTGCGACATTATGGCAGACAGATCGGCCACTTTTGACACATTTTTGGGTCGATTGACATTTATACAGCGATCAGTGCTATAAAAATGCACTGATTACTGTATAAATGTCACTGGCAGGGAAGGGGTTAACGCTAGGGGGCGATCAAGGGGTTAACTGTGTTCCCTGACTGTGTGTTCTAACTGTGGGGGGAGGGGACTGACTATAGGAGATGTCGGATCGTGGTTCCTAGCTATTAGGAACTCACGATCTGCCTCTCTTCTCCTCACAGAGAAGGGATTTGTGTGTTTACACACACACACATCCCGTTCTGCCTCTTGTGCCAGCGAACGCGTGCGGCCGGCGGTCATCGGCACCTCCGCAATGCAGCGGGCATGCGCAATGCAGCGGGTCCCGCTTAAAGGAGGCGACGTACAGCTACGACGGGATCGTGCCAACCTACCGCAGTATCATGACAGCTGCTGGTTGGCAAGTGGTTAAATAAGATGAGAATGTGCGCTGCATTTCGACATTTCATCAATTGACGCGTCACAAATGTACTTTATAAGACCGAACTCTTCCAGGTCATTCCTTGATTCCGATCATGCATGTTTGTACTTTCGACTTTTGTGTGACGATTTCTGTACTGACATCCGAAAATCAGATGTTGAGCTGTCATTCGTCAAAAATGTACTAGTCTGCTTATCCAGCTTTTGTCTTACGAAAAATGAAAATCGGATGTCGAAAGGAGCATACTAAGGGTAAGAATTTCGGATGACAGGCCGTTGAACCACAATTCCCTTCCAAAATTTGCATCGTGTGTACGGGCCTTTAGGGAGAAATCAACTGATCCCTAACAGCCAAGGTTAGGCAGGAAAATTTAGGAGCAACCCTGCCAAAACTACACAGTGGCGGTGTGTCCATAAAGGGCGCAGGAGCGACGCCCCCTCTCTCCTGGCACTGCTCTATCACCATAGATAGATTCATGCATGGTCGCCGCTGACACCCCCTATTCAGGTGTCCGGACCCTTTTCCGTAGGCTCTAATAGGTGCCCACACTCAGCTATGTGTTAGCAAAGCAAGGGAATTTGCTTTGCTAACACTGAAGTCTGAACTGCCTCTCAGCCAATCAGGTGCTCGGGTCTGTTACCTGTCACCTGATTGGCTGCAACGTCAGGCGCTGTGATTGGACGCCTGATAGAGAGGACGGAAGATAACATCGAGGAGCGTGCAGGACACCGCCGCTGACCCGCTGCGAGACAGGTAAGTGCTGGGCGATGCACACTGGCAGCATTTGATGGGGCACAGTAGCGGAAATTGATGGGCACACTGGCAGCATTTGATGGGGCACAGTAGCTGCAATTTATGGGCACACTGGCAGCATTTGATGAGACACAGTAGCGGCAATTGATGGGCACACTAGCAGCATTTGATGGGGCACAGTAGCGGCAATTGATGGGCACACTGGCAGCATTTGATTGGGCACAGTAGCGGCAATTGATGGGCACACTGGCAGCATTTGATGGGGCACAGTAGCGGCAATTGATGGGCACACTGGCAGCAATTGATGGGCACACTGGCAGCAATTGATGGGTACAGTAGCTGCGTTTGATGGCACGGTGGCTGCGCTTGATGAGCACAGTAGCTGAGTTTGATGGCACAGTAGCTGCAATTTATTTTAATTTTTTCACTTTGTTTGCGCCCTTCCAAAAATTTTGAGCACCAGCCGCCAATGGTGCTACACTAGGGACACTTTTTTCCTGGGCACTGTACCCAGTAACCAGCGACATATGGTTAAAACAGATTTAAGCAAACAGGGGTAACATGGAATTCTTCTTTAGGACTTGAGGAGGAAGAGGCACATAGAAGACCCCCGGACTATTTGGCAATGACTGAATGGTAGGAGATGACTTGATGATGAGGTTGCCTTCTGCTATCGGGGCTGCCCAAGGCAAAGTATTTGGTGGCTGATATCATTAGTCATTATCTTGCTGAGTGCCGTCCATCCCTGGTGACTTTCTATCTGTCTGTGATCCCGGCTTCAAGATAGCAGTAAATGGAAAGGAAGAGCAGTGTATGGAGTTAATGTCTCGGCAATCAGCAGAGAAGTAGATGGTGATTAGAACCGGCTGACACTCCACTGTGACAGTACAGAGGAGAATCCTGACTCTGCAGCACCGGAACACAATCTCAAGGGCAAAGCCTGACAAGCCAAGGCCACACTGTTCTTGTACCCATCACTCCTCGGTTATTTTACACCTGACATGTTCTTTTATAGATCAAAGAAAAGTTCTGTCTACTTCAACTTTTGACATACTGGTGTTGTTTTGCTGCTCATAAATATTTGATAAAGTATATAGTAAAACCTTACATTGATATTTTCCTTTGCATGTGCCGCTTTATGTCGTGTTATGAACAGAAATATGCATTTTTTCCCTCGCTGGTATTTAGTATTAATAGGCAACTCCATTTATTTTTGAAATGCATCTCTTTTCCCCCTTCTCATAAAGGAGGAGCTGGCAACTAGCTATATTCAGTATATATATATATATATATATATATATATATATGTAGCGGCCATAACCCCTAAGGGCGGCCTTGACTTTCAATTACCTCCTCGTAGCTCGTCGTTCGTTGTCTAGGGGTTCCCAGGGTTAGTACCCAGTAACTTCAGAAGCTGACACACAAAGTCCTTTTGAGGATTTTTATTTTGCAGTGGTAACATCCAACTATGACACAGTCTCAGATGGGAATAGAGGGCACGGGTGATAAAACTCAGGTACTTTGAACTGCTGACATCCACTATGTCTCTTACTTAGCCTAGAGAGTAGCCACTCGCAACTGGGCGCTTCACTGATGGATAAACCTCTAACCAAGATTTAGCAGCCAACATGTGATCCGGAAACTTTGCAAAAGTCTCTGCCACAGACTAGATTGTAATTGAAGACAAATAGGAACCTTTCCCACAGTACCTGGATCTCTCAGCCTTCTTGGCGATACTGTGAGAAGTGTGGATTCTTTAGTGTCCATACAACTCAGCTCCTAGGCTATTACTGAGCAGCCAGCTTCTTGGCCCTCCTCCAAAGAGTCCTCCCCTGGTCACTTGTGCGAGTTGCCGTGTCCCTCCAATACCGAGAGCACACCGGGACACCTCCTATCCTCCTTCAGTTACTGGGCCTCGAACTAACCAATTCCGAGGCTCTGGAACGGACGGATCCCCACCCCAGATCATGAGGGTGACAATGCCTGCGGGGACAGCAGACACTCCTGGGTCCGGGACCCCTCACAGGGCTGGTCCGGACCTGAACCAGGAACAGAAGAGCAAGCCAAACCCTGAACACGTGACTTCAGCCTCTTAAATACCCCTTCCTAGACTACACAGCGGGGCCAGACGCGCCCACTGATTGGCTCAGAGAAAGATGGGTACCTAACACATCCAACCAGGCCTGGTTCTCAGCCTGACTGCACCTATGACCAGGCAGAACCTCAGTAAAAAACAAACTGAAATCTTTTTTTTGGGGGGGGGGGGGGGGGGTTGAAAATGAAAAAAATAGAATAATATGGTTGCATAAGTGTGCACACCCTCTTATAACTGGGGATGTAGCTGTGTTCAGAATTAGGCAATTACATTCAAACTCATGTAAAGCCTCATACACACGATCGGACTTTGTACAAACTTTCCCGTATTATACAAAGGGCGTTGGCCGCAAGTTTGTATTGCATACACACGATCTGACTTTTTAGGCAACAAACACGAACGTAGTGACGTTTCAACGTACTGACGACACTTCAAAAGAGGACGTTCAAATACTCCAGCGCCACCTTTGGTCAACTTCTGTATTGTTGTCTGATCTTTTGCATTGGTTCTGAGCATGCGTGTTTGTACTTTGTACAAAAGTCCGATGGTTTTGTTTACACACGGTCAGACTTTGCTCCATCTGACTTTTGTTGGCAGAAAGTTTGTCCGTTCGCACAGCCAACAAAAGTCAGATGAAAACCGAAAAAGTTTGTCCGATGGAGCGTACACACGGTCGGATGTTGCTCCAAAACAGCTAATTTGCATGTTTGTTGTCAAAAAGTCCAATCGTGTGTACGGGCCTTTATATAGAAGTCAGTACAGGTAAAGAAGACTCAGTACAAGCTCCTCTCCCCAGGAATACAACCCTCAGTCCGGACACCACAACAGGTAAAGAACACTCAGTACAGACTTTCCCAGATTATTTTTAAAAAGCGTACTTGCAAAATTGCCATTACATAGTGTCTCCCTGTGGATCAACATGCTCTGGCTGGTTTGTAGGAGTTCGAGAGAGACCCCCCTGAAGACAGCCACAGCTTCTATCAAAAACAATCACAGCAGTGACTAATGCCGCGTACACACGAGCGGACTATCCGGTGGGATTGTCCGACGGACTAGAGTACACCGGATATAGTACATATATAGTACATATATAGTTAGTAAGGTTGAATAAAGACACCATTTCATCCAGTCCAACCTGAGTGAGTGTCTACAATTGTCCCTATCCCTGTACATTGCACACTCACATCGGTCCCTACCCTCAAGGAGCCCACAATCCAAGGTCCCCATTCATATACTAGGGCCAATTTTTTTTTTGACAGAAGCCAATTAACCTACCTGCATGTCTTTGGATTGTGGGAGGAAACCGGAGTACCTGGAGGAAACCCACGCAGGCACAGGGAGAACATGCAAACTCCAGGCAGGTAGTGTCGTGGTTGGGTTTTGAACCAGTGACCCTTCTTACTGCTAGGTGAGAGTGCTAACCACTACACCACTGTGCCGCCCCTACGGATAGTCCGGCCGAAAAGTCCGATCGTGTGTACGTGGCATTAGTTGCCCTTTAGTACTCCAATTTCTCATATTCACACCAACAGAGTCTGCTGGACAAACTGGGCTTCCCATTGCTTCTCTCATGCCTGTCACCTTACAATGCTTGTAGTTATGTGCCACAAGTTTTTTTCTCAGGAGACATTTATTTAGGGCAATCATAAAATGGGACTTGTTTACTAGCGGTCTTGCACTGTGCAACTGAACCGGCATTATCACCTTAGGAGATGAATATATCATAACTTGAGAGCCTAGTCAGCTGGCTTTCATCAAAGGGCCAACCTTGGGGAGCACTACTCTATAACCTAATAGGAAGAATAAATAGAGAAGCTGTTCTCTAAAACAAAATAATAATGGGCTGGAATGAAGACTGGATTTGCAATAACTGCAAACAATGTCACTTTAGATTTTGCTGAAAAAATGATAGATCTAAATCTTGGGGTAAAGATACTTTGGAGGAAAGCTTATACACATCAGGTTTGTCTATCGTTGTTGGAATCTCTCCCATGAGGTCCACATTTGCAAGGGAAGTAAAATGTAAAAGTATAGAGAACCAAGACCAAGGGTGGGGGTGATGGGAGGGAGAGGGCAATCAAATAGCACTTTGAGATCTTTTTGATGTAAAGTGCATTATAAATAAAATGTATTATTATTATTATTATTATTAAATAAAGAAGCGGGTTCAAAAAATATTAGCAAACAACGATGAGTTAATTTTCATAAAGTTGATCTTTTTTATGTGTCTATCGATAATTTTCTTTTTAAATACAATAGGGTCCTTTTAAAATAAAAGCTGCAGTTTTGTATCTAAAGTGTTCAAATAACATCACTCCATTACAATGTAAATGAAATGCAATAAAGAACAATAGTTAAAAAAAAAATTAAGAATAGGGTCAAGGACCGTGTGTGCACTAAGGAGCCAGAGGGGACATTTTCAGGAAAAGGTTAGTGGAATGGAGAGGAATGGAATGGAGCGGTATTTAACCACCTGATTATTTTGCACTTAAACCCCCTCGTGACCAGACCAATTTTTAGCTTTTGGCGCTGACGCACTTGGAATGACAATTGCGCGGTCATACAACACTGTACCCAAATGACATTTTTACCATTTTTTTTCCCACAAATAGAGCTTTCTTTTGGTGGTATTTAATCACAGCTGGGGTTTTTATTTTTTGCTAAACAAATAAAAAAAGATGGAAAAAAATAAAAAAAAATAAAATCATGTTTAATAGTTTGTTATAAAATTTTGCAAACAGGTAATTTTTCTGCTTCATTAATATGCGCTGATGAGGCAGCACTGGTGGGCACTGATAGGCTGCACTGGTGGGCACTGATAAGCTGCACTGGTGGGCACTGATAGGCTGCACTGGTGGGGACAGATAAGTTGGTACTGATGGGCACAGCAAAGGTGGCACGGATGGGTGGCACGGATGGGTGGCACCGATGGGCACTGATGGATGGCACTGATAGAGGGCACTGATGGGCACTGATAGGGGGCACTGATGAGCACTGGTAGGGGACACTGATGAGCACTGGTAGGTGACACTGATGTGCAGCACTGGCACTGTGGGCACTGACAGATGGCACTGTGGGCACTGACATATGGCACTGTGGGCACTGACAGATGGCACTGTGGGCACTGACAGGTGGAGCTAGTGGGCATTTTTATTATCCAAAGGAGGGCACCATGGACCCTGGGCATATTGCAGTGAGAGGGACTAATGTCCCTCTCACTGCCGCCGGTGATCGGCTTTTTTTTTTTTCTCCTCGCGCTGTCAGCGCGAGCAGGAAAAAAAGCCGATTACCGGCTCGGTTATTTTCACATGATCAGCTGTCATTGGCTGACAGCTGATCACGTGGTAAGGGGTCGGGATCGACCCCTTACTCGGATCTGTGATCCAGCGAGTCTCACAGACTCGCGGATCACAGAGCGCGCTGCACGCGCCCTTCTGGGGGCGCGCAGGCAGTTCGTTGCTGGGACGACGTCAATAGACGTCGTCCCGGCACATCAGATCCGCGCTGTAGCCGTCATTTGGCTATAGCACGGATCTAAGGTGGTTAAAACCTTAGTGCAGTCAGAAGGTGGGGACATTTATTAAAGGAAAAGTGCACTAACAGCGAACGTATCCCTTAAAGCAGGGTCCTCCAAACTTTTTATATAAAGGGACAATTTACTGTCCTTCAGACTTTGGGGGTCTGGACTATGACCAATGGGAGCAGAAAATGCTTCAGCATCAGTGGGAATAGGGAATATCTCTGGTTTGGTGGTCAGTGGGAGTAAACAAATTACACTTGGCTGTGGTCAAAAGGGGGGGGGGGGGTAATGCCTCATCATTGGTGTCAATAGAAAAGAAAAAGTGCCCCATCATTGGTGTCAATAGAAGGAATAGTGCCTCATCAGCTACAACTAAGGCTATTGTCGAAACACGTCAACTTTATTGTTTTATTGTCACTCTGATGTACCAATAAACGACACTTCAAGGATTACAGTTTTGCTGGCTCTTCTTACTACTGTTGCATTGAAATGTGTGTTGGGACACATCGAGCTTCGGCACCCGTGAGTGG
The DNA here is from genome assembly GCA_028564925.1 of Lithobates sylvaticus. Lineage (NCBI taxonomy): Eukaryota > Metazoa > Chordata > Amphibia > Anura > Ranidae > Lithobates > Lithobates sylvaticus. The sequence continues at coordinate 743,091,022 of CM053026.1, read as the reverse complement.
ACCTGGTGTATGGATTGAGTTGTCCTTGCAGAGAGCGCTGTTACCTTTTGCCTCATCATTGGTGTCAATAGAAGGAAAAGTGCCCCATCATTGGTGTCAGTGGGAGGAATAGTGTCCCATCTTTTGTATCAGTGGGTGGAATTATGCCCCACTGTTAGTGCCACTGGGAAGAATGATGCCCCATCATTTCTGGTGTCACTGAGAGGAACAGTGTCCCATTGTTGGTAGCAGTGGGAGGATTTATGTCCACAGTTGGTGTCAATGGGAGGAATGGGAGAATGATGCCCCATTTCTGCTGTCACTGTGATGAACAGTGTCCCATTGTTGGTAGAAGTGGGAGGATTTATGTCCACAGTTGGTGTCAATGGGAGGAATAGTGTCCCATCATCAGTGTCAGCGGAAGGAATAGTGCCCCATCATTGGTGACATTGGGAGGAATAATGCTCCATTATTGATGTCAGTGGGAAGAACTGCACACCATGGATGGTGTCAGTGGAAGGAGCAGTCTTCTGTTGCTGGTGCCAGTTGAAGTAATAGTGTCCCATTGTTGGTGTCAGTGGGAGGAATAGTGCCCTATCATTGGTGCCAGTAGGAGAAATAGTGCCCCATTGTTGGTGTCAATTGGAGGAATAATGCTCTGTCTTTAGTGTCTCAGGGAGGAATGTTGCCTCATTGTTGGTGTCAGTGGGAGGAAGGGTTCCCCAATGGCCAAATAAAGGCAAAGGGCCAACAAATGCAGGTTGGAGGCCGCTGCTTTAATGCACAGAAATCTCTGCACTGCCCATGTAATGGAAATTTTAGCCAGGGCCACACTGATTCTCAGGTGGACGACTACCTAATTTGCCCATTAGCTGCTCTCCCACTGCCAGGTTAACTAGATAAATATATTAGTTGGTTGTATCTAGTGATTTCATTTTAAAGTGACCCTATTGCCGCGTACACACGAAGGGACTATCCCGCGGGATTGTCTGCTGGACTCGAGTCCGCCGGACAATCCCCTCGTGTGTGGGCCTTTGACAGACTTTTTTTCCCAAAAGTCCGGCGGACTAGGTTTTTAAGTTTTGTTTTAAAATTATCCGCTGGACTTGGCAGTCCGGCGGACAATACGGCCGTCTGTAGTATGGTCCGGCGGACCAAAAAGGACGCATGCTCAGTAGCAAGTATTTTTCTAGTATTTTTCTTTTTCTAGTCCCGTCGTACGTGCTGTACGTCATCGCGTGAACCGCCGGACTTTTAGCGTGATCGTGTGTGGTCAAGTCCGTTCGCTTTCAAGTCCGCCGAAGCCCAGCTGGAAAGTCCGGCGGTTTGTCCGCTGGACTAGGTCCGGCGGACAAAGTCCCTTCGTGTGTACGCGGCATAAGACTTCTCCAAAAAATTATTTAGCCAGCTGAATCCTGCAGCAGAAAACTTTGAATATTTTACTGCTCCCAGGGCAAGGGGTGGTAAGGAAAATCTTGACTCTCTTGTAGAGATAGCAGCATCTCTGGCTGTGCCGGAGAACCTGTCCACCGCTGGGTACCTTGGTTCCCGCCTGTTGTGGTGTAGCGGCAGGAGGAACCACAGCACCCAGCAGGGGACATGGTGAAGTGTCAGATAGCTGCAGTGTAGCTAGTTCTGCCGAAGATCAAATTTACACTTGCCGCTCACCAGAAAGGTGGTGAACCTATGCTACTACAGGGTGCAAGTGCCTGGATTTTTTTAGAGAAGCAACAGAATCCCATCCCTTTTTCTATAATTAGATTGCTCTAATAAGAAGGGAGTGCTTGTTTAAGAAATGTTGCATTTAAGGTTCGCTTAATCTTCACAAACATTGCGAAGCCAACGTCAGTCCGCTATTTCTTCTATCCTTCTAGTTAACAAGGAAATGTTGATTCCTGTGCGAGGAGCCGGCTGATGTGGAATACTGTTTGATGAAGAGAAAAACACTTAAACTTCTTGCAAACATTCTCAGTGTGCTTAGCAGATGTCTGATATAAAGGCGGTAATCCTTCCAAATGAAGCGTGCAGTTACACGCTCGCTAGGTGCCCTACGCTGCTGGAATACCTAAATACCGGGAGGATAAAAATAATATTTTCTTAAGAAATCTGCAGTAGCTTTGAGCGCACAGCTTTTAATTTGCTCCTACCTGAGCAGGACCAGCAGCATCTGTTCTTCTGTTTTCATCATTATTATACAAAACTTACATTTAGAATAAAAAAAAAGTTTTTTAAAAGCCACTTTGGAAGAAAATTACAGGTTGTTTCAATAGGAAAGTGCACTTTGAAGTATTCGGTAAAATCAATGTGAATTGGTTCTTTCTTTTTTTGTTATTTTTCTGTTTTGCACAGAAACTAAATTTCAAGTAGATGTGTTTTTAGAGATATACTTAACACTTTTTCAGATATGTGATTTATTTATTTTTTATGATGAAATCATCTTGACTGAATTGATAAAGTTTTTCAATATACAGTTTTCCTCCTATTTGTTGTGAATGCGGCATTTTGGCTCAAACACCTCTTGGCCAACTTTTCGAGTTCAAGTTTGTCTCTGCCAGTCATTGGCTTGCCAATATCTGCAATTTTTAAAATCTAGTTATCTGGCAGTCCCCCGTCTCTTATTCCTTATGCCGCGTACACACGATCGGAATTCTCGTCGGAAAAAACTCTGACGTTTTTTCAGACGGAATTCTGCTCAAGCTGTGTTGCCTACACACCGTCACACCAAATTCCGACGGTCAATAAAACACGTTCGACAGCACTATAAAAGGGAAGTTTAATGCTTCCGAGCATGCGTCGAGTTGTTTCCGAGCATGCGTCGGAATTTTGCGTCTCGGAATTGCATACACACGATCGGAAAATCAGATAGAAAGGTTTTCCGTCGGAAAAATTGGGAACAGGTTCTCAATTCAAAGTCCGTCGGAAATTCTGACAGAAAAAGACCGTTGGGCATACACACGGTCGGAAAATCCGATGAAAAGCTCCCATCGGACTGTTTCCATCGGAAATTCCGACCGTGTGTACGCCGCATTAGGGACCATTGCCTCTCTTAATTTTCTTCTTATTTTTTTTTCACCATTTCTCATAGACTTCTTTTTTTTAAACTTTATGTCTTTATTGGTTAAAAGTTATATGACTTATTTCCTGATGTTCCCTCCTTCTGGAACAGCTTAACTTCTTGCCAATGTGCATTCCCCATTCTTCGAAGTATAAAATGACTTTGTTACTAAAATCCAGGGGCGGCTGGTGCTCAATATTTGGGGGTAGGGGAACGGAAAGGGGGCGATGGCCCCCCCCCCACACGGGAGACGAACGGGATAGCGGCGATCACCCTCTACGGGAGATGGACGGGATAGCGCTGATCATCCCCCCCCTGCGGGAGACGGACAGGATAGCGGCGATCACCCCCATGGGAGACAGACAGGATAGCGGCGATCATCCCCACCGGAGACGGACAGCATATCGGTGATAAGCCCCCCTGTGGGAGATGGATGGGATAGCTCCGATCTGAGATCTACTTACCTTAGGAGGAAGATGACAAGGATCTCGCTCCTCGCTCTGGGGCCATTGCTTCTCCTCCCAACAGAAAGTGGGTCCTGAGACCCGATTGGCTGGGAGTTCTAAGACTTCCTGGCCAATCAGGTCTTAGGACCCCGCTTCTTAAATGGCCCGAGAGGAGACTCAGGAAGACAATAGCGATTATTAATTTGCTATTGTCACACAACTGGGTGGGCTCAGGGTGCAATGCTCTGCACCCTGAGCCCACCCTTTTTTGAAAGCCAATTAGAGCCTCACGTGCTTCAAAAAAAAAAAAACCTAGTTGGAATCCATGCGTCCAGTAGCTTAGGAGCTGGGCGCATAGAGTAAGAATGCAGCGCCCCTGCGCCCCGTATGGTTTGGCCGCCACTGCTAAAATCTAAGTGCCAATAAGTGTGCCCCTGTAGACAGGTGCAGGTTGACCTCCCTACATGTGTGGAGCTGTTGTGTCTGCCTTGAAGGGAGAGTGGGGGACAAGAGGAATATCTACTACTCTTAGGGCTCAGTGCTCTCATCGGTAGGGCTGCTGTCCAATTGAATGCTGCAACTCAAATGATCCCTCAGCCATCTTTAGTGAGGACAGAGCTTACAAAAAGCCCTGTCTCACTGTGGTTGGCATTCTTTGTGTGGTTATGTGAAGGACAGGAACCTGCTTCATAGGGAGAGTGAACCCTGCTTAGGTAAAAGTTCCAGAGGAGGAGGGACAGCTTAGATCTCCTTGGGGTACTTTTCCGTTACTGTTTTTACCGCATTTGCCTCCCAGCTACTCCAGGTGCTGCCTGTGCCAGGTGCTGCCAGCCTCTGTGTATTTTTCTCCCTCTGAGAGTGCCATATACTGATGTGAATGTTGCTGCTTGGTTCTTACTGTTGGAAGACTCGGTTGTTGTGATATCTGAACCAAAGTAACAATATCCTACGCATTCTGAATCAATGTATGTGCCACCCCTCAGCCTTCACCCCTGCTGCTCTAATAAAGAAGAATCCTCCTCTAAAGTCCAACACCTCTGGGACCGTTGATCTCCTGATTACCGGCTGCAGAGAGGGGTATAGAACCAGCCATCAGTTCAGCGGGGGGGGGGGGGGGGCAGGGGCAGAGAGGAACTCTTCACATACCTTTGCATGCTTGCACAGTAATTCCAAGGGCCATGGCTCCCAGCAATTAAATAAAACTTCCCTGGGCCCCATCAGTTCAGCTGATTCCTTTTGAGCATCGCATGGAGTAATCCTCCAAACTGTGTCTCTTAACAATTCAATTTAACCTCTGACATCATCTGTATTAATCTGCTGGGGCTGGACAGAACTTTAATTTAATTGTTGGGATCCACAGCATAGTGGATTACTCTGCCTGATCCTTAAAAGGAATACATAGTCGCTTCATTTTCCCGAGCCCCTGCTGCAGAACTGAGGAAGCCACTGCCCGGGAAATTATATTTAATGGGTGGGAGCCATGGTTGGCGGGATAACTGTATATGCACAATAAATTATCTAAAGTCCTTTCTCTGTGTGGGGTGGATCAGCCAGCAGGGCTACCATGTCACTACAGGACAACCTTTAGATAAACATTCATGCTCAAGTACATTCAAAAACATGTTTATGCTTAAAACAATGATCACATACATTCTTGGATGGTTAGATTATGCTTACCATAGCATGTGGATACCATAATCTAACCTTCTTCTGAAACCTGGAGGCAAATTGTAATGGCTATATGACTGGGTCAAAGCAATTCCAAAAACTGCAGCTCTTGTGGGATGTTCCCGATCTGCAGTGGTCTGGACCGACCAAAAGTGGTAAAAGGAAGGGGAACTGGCAAACTGGTGACAGGGTCGTGGGTGGCCAGAGAAGGCTGTAGCTCAAATTGCTGAAAAGGTTAATGCTGGTTCCAATATTCCAATAGAAAGGTGCCAGAATACACAGTGCATCGCAGTTTGTTGCCTATAGGCATGTGTAGATGCAAACTGATCAGGTTGCCCGCGCTGACCCATGTCCATATCCAAATGCGCATTAGACATGTGCGATTAGTTTCGTACGAATCGAAAATTTAAGGAAATTCGTACGTTCGGGAGGATCCGAAATATGAATTGCTATGCTTCCGAATTCTGTACGAAATACAAAATTTAGTTTACGAATTTTGGATCCAAATTCCTAACGGACATTTGTAATTGTTACGAAAAGTTAACGAACCTAAAAGTTAAAAACCCAGGAAGTCAGCACAGCACAGGGATGGTGGGAGCCCCTCGTAATGATAAATTCATCATAACGAACATTCGTAATTGTTACGAAAATTTAACAAACCTAACGAAAATTCGTATTTCGGACAAAATTTCGGACACGAATTACGAAATAAGAATTAATTCTAATACAAAACAGAACGAAATAAATTTATTGACAGCGCACATGTCTAATGCGCATACAATGGGCATGTGAGCATCAAAACTGAATCACGGAGCAATGGAAGAATGTGGCTTGGTCTTTTACAGCAAGTGGATGGCCAGGTGTGTGTGCACTGCTTTTCTGGGGAAGAGGTGGCACCAGGATGTACTATGGGAAGTCCGATCCATGAAGGCCCCACCTCGCAACTTACAGGACTTAAAGGATCTGCAACTGAGGACTTGGTGCCAGATATCACAGCATACCTTCAAGGGCTAAAGGAGTCCATGTCTTGACAGGTCAGGGCTGTCTTGGTGGCCTACCCAATATTAGGAGGGTGGTCATGTTATGGATGGTGGTCATAATGTCATGGCTGATTGTTGTATATCGGCAGCATACTTCTGTGGAAGCCTACTCTCGGTAAAGTGCCTAAGAAAGCCACTGATGCACTTCAGGCAGAAGCAATATTGTAAAGACCCTTTGAAAACTGGTGAGTACTGTTGAAAGAACACAAATGTTTTGCATTTATATTTAAAGTACAACACCAGGTTAAGCAAAACTCCACCCCCTTACCCTTTTTTATTCGTTTTTTTAAGGGGAGGCCCTCTCCCGCCGCCGATTAAAAGTGATCTTGCGGCGAATCCATTGCAGAGACCACTTTTATCTTGTACAACACCGCTGGCCGAACACGGGGATACTGGGGGTTATGGCAGCTAGCTGCTGGCATAACAACGATATCCTTCCTCAAAGTGAGGACGTACATCGGGATGCGGCGGTCCGGAAGTGGTTAACATTCCTTTCACCAGAGTAAGCGTGACATTGTCAAAAAGATGCCGCAGGAGATCAACAGCACTAAGATGCACTAAGATGCAACAAAGTATCAGGAGTATCAAAGACACCGTTCAAGGAGATGTAATGAAGACCACACCTCATACATCTCAGGACCTCTTATCAGCTGCACTAACTGCTATGCTTATAGCTAAAAACCCTGCTTGATGGGACACCCCTTTAAACTACCATACCTCCCAACTTTTTGAGATGGGAATGAGGGACACCTATCAGCAAAAGTATGCAGGCATAGGACACACCCCTTGCCACACCCCCTTAATGGAGAATTATGATTGTGGTTAAACCCACAAGTGCTTTTTTTACCACTACTGTTCCTTTATATTGGCTTTTGGAATTTACAAATGCAGCAATTTAGAAATCAGATGAAAAAAAACTTACAATTAAATGTCATTTGCAGCTTGCCCAGCGTCATTTGCAGCTTGCCCAGCGTTATTTGCAGCTTGCCCAGTGCCATTTGCAGCTTGCCCAGTGTCATTTGCAGCTTGCCAGTGTCATTTGCAGATTGCCAGTGTCATTTGCAGCTTGCCCAGTGTCATTTGCAGCTTGCCCAGTGTCATTTGCAGCTTGCCAGTGTCATTTGCAGCTTGCCCAGTGTCATTTGCAGCTTGCCCAGTGTCATTTGCAGCTTGTCCACGTTTAAATTTCCCGCCACCGAGACAGACCGATCGCCGATGAAAAAGACTCCGCTAGCAATCCCGCCTCCCTGCTGTTTCTGGAGCGAGCGCAGGGAGGCGGGACTACGAAAGGAGCCGAGCAGTCGGCTCTGTCTTTTTCGGCGGCGCTCTGTCTTTTTCGGCGGCGCTCGCTATTTTTCTTTTTTTTTCTCTTTTTTTGTCATTTTTTTGGGGGGGATTGGCGTATAACACGCACCCACGACTTTCCCCTGATTTTAAGGGGGGAAAAAAGTGCATGTTATACGCCGATAAATACGGTATATAGATCAGACCAAAATGAGGGACAAATGAGGAGGAATGAGGGGACAGAGGGACATTGTTCCAAATCAGGGACAGTCCCTCGAAATCAGGGACAGTTGGAGCTATGAACTACACTTAACGCAAATCTATGCTCACAGCATACACTTTAACATCAGCATTGTAATAGCAATACAGATAATAGTTATTTTTGAAAATCCAATATAATCTTAACTGAAAAATTGCCTTTCATGTTGCGAATGCTGCCTCTTTCTGCTGTCCATCTCTTTCTATGACTTCCTAGATTCCCTGCATGCATTGCAGCTTATCCGCAATTTATAAGGACTACATATCCCATGGTACCTTACTCCCTGCAAGCAGTGATTCCTGTACTGACTCCACCTCCTGAAACTCCTCCTCTAGGCACCTCTGTAGTTCAGAAGGCGGGCTCTGTGAAATGTGTGACACAACAGTGCCTACTCACAGGACATAGTGGCTACATCACAGAATTCAAGGAAGTAAATGTGTGGGGATCTTCACAAAGTAAATTTACAAACTTCAGGATTATCCAGATTAATAAGAGTAGGCTAGAAAGAATTGAAATACAATGTCTAAATAAATATATTATTTTACGTTTTAACCATGGATAGGCTTTAAAATAGAGATCTGCTTCTGTATGCATTTCATCAATGCTGGTTATTGAGTGGTGCACAAAGCCGTCTATTCCGATAAAGAAAATACAACCCATACAAAAACCAAAACAACAATGTATCACAACCTATAACTCTACCCCTCCCTGGAGCCAGTCTAGCAATGTGTGCATTGAGCCAGTCTTATAAATGATGTGGAAGAGCAACTGCAGCTTCAATATTTTACACTAATACTTCTGAGAAGCAGAATAATGATCCCTCTGCACCAGTCACTCAGCTCAACAAAGAACATGTTTTTTCCAATACTTTCCAATTGTTCTGTGTGGGGCTGATCCGCCTTAATAACCATTGCCAGCAAAAGCTCATATTGTTCCTTTGGATCAAATCACAGGTCTGGTCAAGTGAATATTTTAGATTTTTTATTTTTTTTTGCCCTTTTAGACAAAAAAAAACATTACAAAGTAAAACTCTTTTTTTGGGAGAGAAAAAAAACATGGCAAGTGTTGACCTAATTCAGAATGATAAAGACCAAAGACAAAAATCCGAAAATATACAATATAGCACATCACCTAACGTTTGAAGGCAGGTGCCTAAAATGTTATGTGGATATTGCATTTGAAGAGTTAATTCCCGGTGATGGTGGTGCATTTCACTTCCAGCTAGAAGGTGTATAGGGGAGAAGAAGTTGTTCCCGGGGCTCTTTCCATGTTGGGCGGGAGGGGGGAGGAAGGCCACACATGCAACGATGTAGTCCCTATGGAGTGTGTGGGGTAGGCAGGTGACACTCCCTCCATGTTCCCCTCCTCATTGTGCGCCAAGTGTTGGTCCCATGAAAGACCTACCCCCTGGTGGGTTCTTCTGGGCTACGCTAGGCACTTTAGATTGGGTCGCTGCATTACACATGGGATACCTTTGCTGGAACAGATGACTGATTTGAGTAAACTATCTGGATGTACTAAAAATCATCATGGTTACTTGTGTAGCGCACCCCCTTAAGAGCCACAGATTAACTTGGATCCCCCACTCCTGCACAGCCAGATACACAGAATTTTCACAGGCACTCCAGAGTCAGAGAACCGTCCGTGACTTTTTTTTATTTATTGAGGGTTAAAAACGTGGATAGGAATGAAAGGTTATGGGATGCCCACTTGAATTTATCAAAACTTTAGCAACAACTTCAGGGAAATCTTCCTATATACAGTCTATATACAGTCTCCTCTACTCTCCACCTGCACACACTTGTTTGCTGGCTCCAGCTGAATCACTGTTAGTTGATCTGACAGGCTCTCAGTCAGATTTAGCAATGGCCCTTTACAGGCAGGAACTTGTAGCCCCTTGTGGCAAAAATCACAGTGAACAGCTTGCACTTCTCTTCTGTGGCTACATATCCCAGCACCACCTCTTAAGGCACTGCCAACCCACTTGGCTGCAGCTGCCCCTTTCACTAGCCCTCCAGGCTAACTTCTCCGCAGCAGTCCTCCATGTGTGCCCTTCACTTAACTCTTTCGTACCTGTGTACAGGCATATGGCCCCGGTGGTGCAAATCTGTTCCGGTTGTTATGGGAGATAGATCGCTGCAGAAGGAGTGCTGACATCATCTCCCTTGGTGTAAGAGGCTCTCACCTGCCACATGTACACTCTTACGATAGGCCACTAAAGAAACCTCTGTTACCCTTGGTAACCACTTTATCTTCACACTGTATTAACTCTTGCACCATTATTTTCATACCCCAATGTGTATATGTGTGCCGGTTACTTGCATTACAACCCTTTAGTAATGTCAGACCAGACAAAGGCAACACTTCAAATGCTTTACTTGAATAGATCAACATGATGACTAGGGATGAGCTCGATGTTCGGGTTGAACATAAGTTTGGTCCAAACATTGGGTGTTGACCCGTTCGCCGAAGTGAGAACATTATGGGTGTTCGCAGAAAATATGAGCGCCGCGGAACACCCCATAATGCACTGCCAGATCGCAGTGCATTGCTGTATGAAGATTGGCCAAAGCATGCACCTGACCTGCATGCTTTGGTCAATCACAGCGTGCTCTGCTAAGAGAGACATAATTGGCCAAAGGCAGGGTGCCTTTGGCCAATCATGGCTCAGGGGGACTAGGTCCACGCCCCACACTATATAAGGCTGCTTACACGGTGGCCATGTGTAGTGTTGTTGGCGTGGACAGAGAGATAGCTTGATTTAGATTAAGCAGGCAGGTTATTCAGTTAGTGGCAGTGTATATGTGTATGTATTATTATATATATATATATATATATATATATATATATATATATATATATATATATATATATATATACTATGCATTTAGCATAGACTATATATTCAGTGTTTACTCGATATTCAGTCAGTGCAGGCAGTGTATTAATATATATATATATATATATATATATATATATATATATATATATATATACAGTCTATAGCATTCCGTGGTGTACTGTTTCTAATACACTTCAGGTGGTTTATTTTATATATATATATATATAAAGTTTTAAAACTTTTTTTTGCATTGATACATGTCCCCTGGACAGGTCCCATGTCCCCAAACACTTGTTATGACAATACCATGCATTTAAGCCTTTAAAATTAGCACTTTTGATTTCTCCAATAGACTTTTAAAGGGTGTTCCGCGGCTTTCGAATTTGCCGCGAACACCCCAAATAGTTCGCTATTCGGCAAACAGGCGAACACCCGATGTTCGACTCGAACTTACGTTCGACTCGAACATCAGTCTCTTCCCTAGTCCCTAACTAACTATTCCTGGCTTCTTCAGGGAGGACTGCAATCCCCCTTTGTAGTGGGAACTCTGACCTCGGCATAGCACTGGGAATCCAGACTTCGGCAATGGCGGTAAGCGGGTTTGCGTCAAGTGAGCAAGGCCCAATGTCTCCTCTTAGTAAGTACCCCCTGGGTCTGGGCCTCTGTCCCTTTTATAACACACAGAACCAGAGAAGGGGGACCAGACCCAAGACAACCCACCAAGAAAGACCCCGGAAACACAATTAATCCTAACTTTCCCAGCCAGGGCAGCATTAACCACTACCTGCCTACAAGTGGAGAGATGTTACCCTTCTAAGGGGACCCATACATGGGGATAAGGAGAAACAGTATAGCCTTTTGTATAGGAATTGACACAGCTAATGGTATGCGTACCACTGCCACAGCTGAAACCATAGCTTAAGTTATCATTAAAGGGTGTTTATTCATATAATGAAGAAGGAATCTTGTGACAGCCACTGGACTCATAAAAGGTGTACTACTGAATTGTAGTAAACCTGTTACACATGTGTAAAGATGTTAACATCAGTAAACAAGTTCAGTTTATTCAACAATTCCTGGTCTGGTCACTATACGTAGGAATCGAGGCTATGCTACTACAGTGAATGCTAAAAGGGAATGAAGTGTAAAATTATAATGATAGGCAAGGGAGCAATAGAGCGCACCATCTGCAAAAAGCAGGAAGAGCAGTCACTTCAGGAAAGGGAGAAGTGGTGGTTGGAGCAGGAGTTCCTGTGTCCTTGTTCCTGAATCCTGATCCCATTTTCCAGCTTCTATCTCCTGTTGATAGCTTAGTTTTGCCCTTGACTATGATTCCTGTATACCTCAGACATCCAGGGGTCAAGTCCTGGGGAAAAAAGTGTGGGAACTCCCACCCAAGATCCACTCGCCCACCAAAAAAAAAAAATGATACGCTCATATGCACGAACGCTTCAAAAGTGGTATTTTTCATCCAATTTTCGTATTGTGTGTATGAAGCTTAACTGTTAGTACATAAAAAAAAACAATCCTCAAACATAAATACGGTAATTCTCTGAATAATCAGCATTCATTCAATTGTGCTTCCATGCAAATGTGAACATCATGTTCTGATCTTTATTGGGGAATGTTATTTTGTATATAGAGTGTTTATGTGGTGAGTTTACACTTTTCATTGAACAGAGTTTGGATAACACAGGGTTAAACGGAAAGGTCATAAATGAACTGCACATTATCTGGACAGAATGCTTGGGACATAGTGATGTGTTCCTGCTTAGGAGATGTATGTTAGCTTGGGGGGGCTGCAAACTCTGCAGGGCTCAAACACACACTCGCTGCTATTCCAACCCTTCACATATTTCTACATAAACTTCCCTCCTGGCATTAAACTTTGCCAGGTATTGTGCTCAGCTTACCACCCCAAACTGATGTTCCTCCCTCAGCTCACCTCTCTCCCTGCGAGCAGAATAGCTGTGCTCCTCCTCTGGGTTCTCTCATCATATAGCACTGAAGCAAATATGCAGGAGACTGGGGGGGGGGATGAGGAGACAGAAAATCAGGAGGGGCCGGCGGGGAGGAGCGCATCACGAGAGGTCTGACTAAATACAATCTCTTAGCAGCAGGGACCTGATCTACCTGTCAGCTAGCTGTGATTGACAGGTAGATCGAAGCGGAAGCTGTCATGGGGCCCCCTACTGGCAATGCCTGAATGGTCAGGTGTGCGGCACTTACTATTGCAAACTGTGTTGGCAGCTGCTGGTGTAGCACCTGCCACACAGCTTGCATACTTCAAAGTCTTGCAGGACACGGCTGCTAAAGGGAACTGAGTTCCTGTTGTGGAAAAAGTACAGGAACTCCGTTCCCATGCGTTCCCACAGGACTTGAGACATTTCCCTCCCCCTGTGTTTGATCATAATCTCACCTTTCACTTTGTTTTGGTTAGCTATCACCAGCCCCATTTTATTTGAGGACTGCATTCTAGGAGTCATTTCATCATCCCTTTTGGGATGTATTAATAAATACTGGAGCAGCTCCTTAGACTCTGAGCCTTTACCCTTTTCGGACCTGGTGACGCAGAAGGTCCACAACAACCATGACAATATCATGGTCAGGGAAACAGATCCATGGAGGCAACAAGGAGAGGAGCTAAAAACACAGTCCAAACTGAGTGCTTATTTACCGTGTTTTCTTGGAGTCTCATATGGAGCTGCCTTATGTCTGAAAAATGTGCAGCAGAAGATATGTTAAATTATAAAACAAGCATAAAGTGCACAGAAGGGCTTTTGAGTGTTAGTGCTTCCACTTTACTATGCTATCAATACATGTTACTAACTACAAGCCAAATCTGCAGCTCTTCAGAGCAACTGCGTTGTGTTCAGACAGTAGAAGTCTGTTCAATAAAGTATCAACGAGCTTACAGTATACTCTTTGGTGCTATTATTGAGCAATCAGTGCTAATCTACTTTATTAACTTGTAAAACGGTAAAAATGACAACGTAGTATGGACTTAGACTCTAGAGGGCAGGCAGGCGCACATGATCCAACTGGCCCAAGGCTACCAGAACATTGATTTTCAGTGCTGTCGTCTGTAAGGATAACTGAGGAGCCAACACCTGAAAGGTGAAGTGAAGTGAAATAGGTTTGTCCCCGAGCCGGTGTTGCGCGGCTGGAGATATTATTGAGTAAAACGGTGAAACCCAAGCTCAATGGGGTTATGGGATGCCTCCTGAGTCCTGCAACCTAGTTCTAGTGATACATTATGGATACTGTTTTTTGATTTTTGATGTTAAAGAGATTTTAATATTTATTTGTTAATAAAATGGCCAAATGGCTTTTCTCCAGCTCAGTGTCATTTATATATACAAAGTTTGGGAATGTTTAGGATGGTTATGGGGATGGTTATATATCTGGGGTACCAACACTCACCATCAAGTAGGTAGTGATATCCGACTGTAAAGATGTCACACCCATCAGGACCGGATTAACGTAGGGGCTATTAGAGCTTCAGCTCCAGGTCCCTACCTTAATAAAGGCCCAGCCGCCAAAAAAATTCCCCCTGGCACCGTGGCACTGCCACTGGCTGCCACTGTCCAGTGTCCACTGCTGTGAAAATGATTGTTTGCTAGGACTGCCTAGCATCCTAGTAACCAATCAAGTGCAAGCACAGGCCTTCCTCCTGCCTGCTCCACCTCTGAGTGCCCCATCTCCCGGCTTCAGCCCTGCAGACAACAGAGCCAACTAAGGTGAGGGAGACCCGCTAGGAATCGGAACTGAGGACATGTCACTGTCTGATAAGGAGAGAGTGGGAGAGGAGGGTCACAGACTCTGGCAGGGGCAGTGTGTGTGTGCGGCACTCCAGCATCCAGGGAGAGAGGGTGTCCTCTCCTGCAGTGCAGTCATGCTCTGTCATATTGTGTGTGGGGTACTGGGGAGCAGCTGAAAAATGGGACCCCTATGCTGGGATTTGTAGTCCCATGAAGGGGAGGGCAATGCTCACGCATATTGGAGGGGGGCTGGTCGTATAAGGTAAAAGGCTCTGTGCTGTGAGGGGGCTACCATGGCTAACCTGCCCCCCCTTCTAGAAATACTTATTGTCTGGCACCCTGGGTTAAAGGGGAACACTGAAGACTCTGGGGTAAAAGGGAACTCTGATGTAAGTGGGACCTCTGTGGTCCAGAAGTAACCAGAGACCCCCTCACATCAGAGGCCCCCCTTACATCACAGTCCGCAGAGATCACCCCTTAATTATTGGGGGTTAACACCATGTTTTACTGCACCAGGTGACACCAACCCTAGAAGAAAAAACAAGAAAGAGAGGCGCCTCTGGGTGCAGACTGTATGACAGTTTTAATATTGTGCAATAAGCAATAATAAAATACACTCACATTTGGTAGGTGAGTGTTGAACATATAAAGTGTCCTGTGCGGATGGAGTTAAACACTGGGGCTGCATCTATGGAGGGGTTCCTTATCCAACTGCTGTGGCAGATGTCTTCCGACCATCCGTGGTGGATGGGGAGCCAAAGCGAGGCTTGGAACTCAAACAGGCAATCCAGGCGAGCAGTGATGACGTCACAGCATGCAACGCGTTTCCTGAGCTGGCAAGGCCGTGTATCACGTGACGACCGCGCTCCTTTGTCAAGCTACTGACACCAACCCTAGTGACACCACTGTTTAGTGTTACTTTTAAAGAAGAATATAAGTATTTTTTTTTCATACAGCCTTCAGGCTGGTCCAATGACATCACACCTCCTTCATCTTCCTACCCATTGGCTTGGGTAGTCTTTTTTTCTTGAACTGAGCAGCACTCACGTAATAACGTGAGCTCTTCTCAGTCCAGGAGTATTGTGAGCACATTGGGTCAGGACTTTTTTAATTTCTTTATTTTTTTAAAAAGGATTGCATCGCATACGTCGAGAGAGATATTGTACAGGTCATGTTCACCAGAAGGAACAGGATATTGATTGTGTGGACATTTCAAGCAATTTAGTTGGTTGACAAAAAATACCAACAATCATAGATACCACTGGGCAATTCATACAAATATAGAAAATATTACTGTGGATGATGCGTTATCCAAATACTGCAATGTCACACAAATTTTTAATCCGTAGATAAGTAGGCATTTATCTGGGGAGATTTCCCAGAGTGTCAGAAAAGGGGGATTGGGGGGGGAGGGGAGGATGGGGTCTTCGTAGAAAACGTGGTCTGCAGTTTGGAAGGTTTCAGCTTATCATTTGGGTAATGGAGATCGGAAGTAAAAAAAAATGTGCCAATCATATACGGGCTCACTGTGCCCATCATATGCGGCCTCATTGTGCCAATCATATGAGGCCTCACTGTGGCAATCATATGTGGCCTCACTGTGCCTGTAATATGCAGCCTCACCCATGCCAATCATAAGCAGCAGCCTGTACAGTACGGAGGGACAGGTGTTGTATACCTGCAGTCAGTGATGATGGTGGAAGGTCTCTAATATATACAGGAAGGAAGGTGGGTGTATACAGCTATATATATATATATATATATATATATATATATATATATATATACACAACCACCATCTTCCTTCCTGTATATAGAGACCTTCCACCATCATCACCATAAATCTGCAGTCACAGCGATGAATGAGAAAGGTCTCCATATACCAGGCATGTCCAAAGTCCAGCCCGCGAGGCCAACCGCGGCCCGTGGCCCGGTTTTGAGCTGCCCGTCCGGTCATTTGGACATATATATATATTTTGTGGCCCCCAACGATCTCCCAGCGCCGGAGCCACAGTAGATATATATGTCCAGATGCCTTGGAGGGGACAGGGAGGAGGCGGGACAAGTGCCGTGCACACAGGAGAATTTCCTGTTTACACGGCAGCCTCTGTAATAGAAAGTCCCGTCTCCGGCGCTGCCATTGGACGACTGATCTGTCCATCAAAGGAGGCGGGACTTTCTATTAAAGAGGCCGCAGAGAAAACAGTAGTTTCTCCTGTAGCTAATATTTTGGCGCTCGTCCTCGTCCCGCCCCCTATCTGTTCCCTCCGAGGCTGCAGATGGATGGGAATTAGTCAGGCTGCAGTGATTGCAATGGTGAGTTTGCATTCCTGGCAATGATGGGAGTCTGCATTCCTGGCAATGATGGGGGGCTGCATTCTTGGCAATGGTGGGGGGCTGCATTCTTGGCAATGGTGGGGGGCGGCATTCTTGGCAATGGTGGGGGGGCGGCATTCTTGGCAATGATGGGGGCTGCGTTCTTGGCAATGATGGGGGCTGCGTTCTTGGCAATGATGGGGAGATGCATTCTTGGTAATGATGGGGAGATGCATTCTTGGTAATGATGGGGAGATGCATTCTTGGTAATGATGGGGAGATGCATTCTTGGTAATGATGGGGAGCTGCATTCTTGGTAATGATGGGGAGCTGCATTCTTGGCAATGATGGGGGGCTGCATTTTTGGCAATGATGGGGGCTGCATTCTTGGCAATGATGGGGGGCTGCATTCTTGGCAATGATGGGGGGCTGCTTTCTTGGCAATGATGGGGGGCTCCATTCTTGGTAATGATGGGGAGCTGCATTCCTGGTAATGATGGGGAGCTGCATTCCTGGTAATGATGGGGAGCTGCATTCCTGGTAATGATGGGGAGCTGCATTTTGGGCAATGATGGGGGGCTGCATTTTTGGCAATGATGGGGGGCTGCATTTTTGGCAATGATGGGGAGCTGCATTCTTGGCAATGATGGGGAGCTGCATTCTTGGCAATGATGGGGGGCTGCATTCTTGGCAATGAGGGGGGTCTGCATTCTTGGCAATGGTGGATGCTGCACTCAAGAGAGGGCCGGACCGAATGGACAGCAGGGAATGTAGGGGAGGGCCGGGCATGACGGTGTGCATAGTTACACACCAAGAGTGAAAGGTGGGAGTGGCCTAGCGGGCTAGACCAATCAGAGCAGGGGGAGCGGCAATACAAGAAGGGGGCGTGGCTTAGCGGAGTCACGCAATTAATAGGAAACACGAGAGGAGGCAGTTTTACTCACTGCTCCTCTCTTTCTTCACAAAATGGCGGCCGCGAGGGGACTGTTAGATAGGCTGAGGGCGGCAGCGGAGGAGGAAGGAACAGAATGGCTGAGGGACCAGGTGGCAGC
The DNA here is from genome assembly GCA_028564925.1 of Lithobates sylvaticus. Classification (NCBI taxonomy): domain Eukaryota; kingdom Metazoa; phylum Chordata; class Amphibia; order Anura; family Ranidae; genus Lithobates; species Lithobates sylvaticus. The sequence goes on along the minus strand of CM053026.1, from coordinate 743,073,320 downwards.
CGTGCTGGCCGAGCACACAGACCGGGACGTCCAGGGGCAATCCGAGGAGACACAGCAGCGGCAGGAGGACGGCGGTAAGATCACACGCGGCCGGACCTCGAGGCCGCCAGCTAGATACTCCCCTACCCCAGGTGCAGGCCCATCCAGGATTACTAGGAGCCCTAGGGGGAACAGTCACTTCCACCAGCTAAGCGGGCCCAGACGGAGCCTCCCGGTGGGCCCAGGCGAAGCACACGCTGTGGGCGCCATGCGGGGGGCGGGGCCACAGGCCTGCAAGGCCCAGCAGCATCCCCAGGTCTGGATGGGAGAGGATCCCTTAGGACAGCAGCCCCTGCAGCTCAGAACGAGCGGGGGGGTGATCGAGGGGAGAGGAGGTCACACCGGGCTGGAGATAGCAAGGACAGAAGGAGGTATGGCTCTGCAGGCCCTGCTACAGCGTTCCTTTGGTCGGGTAGTGGAGGATCCCTGGGTACAACAGCCCCTGCAGCTCTGAACGAGCAGGGGGGTAACCAGGTGGAACAGGAGCCACGGCGGGCAGGAGCTAGCGGGGACAGCAGGATGGATAGCTCAGCAGACCCTTCAACAGAGTTTTCACCCCCAGCAGCTCTGTACGAGCAGAGGGGAGGGAAGGCGGCTTACAAATCGGGCTCGGCTAAGAAGGGGGTTGCTACGCCCCGGAGGAGTGCGCCCGCAGTACCCCCAGCAGCTCTGCACGAGCCGAGGGGAGAGGACAGAAGGATCACCATGTCGGCGGCTACAGAAAGACGGGCAGCCAGGGGGGCAAACACCGCAAGGGGTAGGCTGACGCCACCAGGCGGTGCTGGACGGGGATCGCATGGCAGGAGCGGTGCCGGGTACGGCCCAGCTGCACGGGACTTGGGGGAGCGGGGAGGTCGGGAGGGGGGCATCATTGGGGGTAGCGCAGGGACGGAGTCAATCAAATTCTAGAAGTCCCTCCCCGGAAGGGCGGCCAGTTTTGTCTCAGCAGGGAGACGCGAGCAGATCGGAGGGCGAACTGTCAGAGGACGAGGAAGAGCCCACTGTCCCGGGAACAATGGCGGAGGTCAGGTCAGCAATGGCGGAGGCGGTGCCCAGACGGCCCGGTAAGTCAACTGATAATAGTTCTTTTACTGCTGCATTAAAAAGCTTATTGGGGGGGGGGGGGCGTGGCCTGCAGCGGAACTGAATGGAAGCCTGATTCCAGAGCTCCTGCTTCCCCGCTCAGAAAACGGCACATAGCGGCTAAAAAGACCCCGTTTTCGGTCCCCTCACCTGGCGTTCCGGTCGGGGCACACCACCGGAACATGATGGGCAAGCGAAAAGGATTTTCTAAGCCCCAACGGATGACGGACTTCTTCATCCAACCGCATCACAGAGGTAGGCAAGATGGCGCCGGCCCGCCGCCCACACTACACAATGCAGGGAAGCCTAAATCCCACAATATCACCTCATCCCCAGCAAATAACGCATCCTATAGCGGCCAAACCTCCCCACCGTTACCCTCCCCATCAGGGAGCCCAGCAAAAGCAAAAATGAAGCTGGATGGCAACGGATGCAGCCTAGCACTGAGCCCTGTGCTAGACTCAGAGGATGACACCAGAGAGCTCCATGACTCCATTACTAACTACCCCACCACTAATCAGCCTGTACTGGACACTGTACTTAAGGACATGCTAGTTTCTTTGAGGAGCACACTTCAGGCTGACATGATGAGCTGTATGCATAGATTCAGTGGGGAATTGAATGCAGTTGAATCCAGAGTTGATCACATAGAAGGAAAGATGGGAGAGTTTGCCTCCACCATAAACGACTTGGTGGACGCGCATGAAGAGAAAGATGAGGAGTCAGCCTGGGTGAGGAACAAGCTGGCAGACATTGAGGACAGATCCAGGAGGAACAACCTCAAAATTAGGGGGATCCCCGAGTCAATCCTGCCACAAGACCTGCGTTCTTACACGACTGACCTTTTTACATCCCTCCTGCCTGACCTCTCCGCCATGGAAGTCACCATTGACAGGATACACCGCCTGCCCAAACCCACGCACTTGCCAGAAAAAATCCCCAGAGATGTGATTCTCCGTATGCATTTTTACCACGCAAAAGAGCAACTCATGCAACAAATGAGGAAACAGGAGCACATCCCACCCCAATATCAGCACCTGCAGTTTTACGCTGATCTATCTCAGCATACCTTACAAAAGAGAAGAAATCTAAACACTATAACAAAAGTTCTTAGGAACCACAGTATATCCTACCGGTGGGGTTACCCCACCAAAATCACGATCACCAAACAGGACCGAACATATGTTGTGGAGTCCCTGGAAAAAGGTATGTCCCTACTGAAAGAATGGAAAATTCTTCCAGACACTAGCGATGACAACACAGGGAATAACATCCGACGCTCAAACAGCCCAGACTGGCAGAGAGCAACATAAAGGAACGCCAGTCCACATATGTGAAAATAATGTCACAAGGTCTTTAAAAATCCTCAGCGGGGAACTGGAACACCCGCTAGGCCTGAACTTTTTACCCCCAACTTTCTGAGCAGCAGATGCTGCACACGGGTACTACCCACCCTAACCCTATGGTTTGTTATACCAAGTTAAAATGGTATTGTGCAAGTTTTGTTTCTGACTTTTGGCTTTCTTTTCTTTTTCTACTTTTGTTTCTGTTTTTGTTCTCGGAGTCTCAAGCCTATCGTCTACGTCCGAAAAACAAGGCATCATCGAACTCTCATCCCCATGACACCCTACAAGAAGGATCACCCAACCGATTCACCTCACCCAACGATAACAGTGAGTACGCATTCTATGCATCAACCACACCATTTCTTTTGATCTCCAGGAGACTAAACCATCTCATACATTACATATGGACCACATGTAAAAACATCACCAACCCTCCATTCCTCCATGGCGATACACTTTTTATCAATTAACACTAAAGGGCTTAACCACCCCGTTAAAAGAAAATCACTATGGAAAGAAGCACTCACAAACGGATCTGATATCCTGTGCGCGCAGGAAACCCACTTCTCCCAAGCAGCAGCACCGATATGTAAACACAAAAACTTTCCTCACGTTTTTGTCGCCAATGCAAGCTCAAAATCAAGAGGAGTCATGACAGCTATTAGAGACACGGTAGCATTTACCCTACACTTGGAAATTGCTGACCCCCAGGGCCGCTACCTCATTCTAATCTGCGACATCAATCAAGTCACCTATACAATAGTAAATGTTTATGCACCTAATAAGCACCAGATCCGTTTCCTCCACAAGCTCCTGAAAAAAACAAACGCACACAAAAAGGGATCACTAGTGCTATGCGGGGACTTCAACATAGCACCCGACCCGTCCATTGACACCACCTCCAAAGCAACTCGACTATCTACCCCCCTTTGCAACACCCTGCACCACGAAAGCCTTTTTGACGTATGGAGATGCTTGCATGCAGGGGAAAAAGATTTCACTTTTTTCTCCAATCCACACCATACATATACGAGGATTGACTTATTTTTGGTTGACCAACAAACTCTATCCAAATCTGTATCTTCCTCCATCAACACGATAACGTGGTCAGACCACGCTTCGATCACCCTCTCCTTGAAGGACACATCTGTTGTACAAACGATTCCTCTTTGGAGAGTCAATACATACCTCATGCAGCAACCTGAAAACAGGAAACTCATAGAGGAACATTTGGAGGAATATTTCTCCATTAACAGTCCCTCAGTGCACGATCGGTTCACGCTCTGGAATGCTCACAAAGCATTTATCAGAGGAATTTTTATTAAAATTGGAGCAGGGGCGAGGAGGCAGCGGCAGAAAAAAATACGCGAAATCACAAACGAAATATATGACTTAGAATCCAAAAACAAACAAACGACATCCCCAACACTGACCTCCAGACTACATAAACTACGACATGAGCTCAGGGTCCTCCTACTCGACTCATTTGAAAAACAGACTAAGAGACTCAAAATGACGTATTATGCACAGGGCAATAGGGCCGGGAAGCTATTAGCACACCAACTTAAAGGACATAGGAGCAAGACGAAAATCCCGTATATACTACACCCCACAAGTAAAGCCAAAATGCAACACCCCCAGGACATAGCAAACGCCTTTAGCGATTACTACAGCACTCTTTATAACCTGAAAGATGACGCTGACACTACTCAACCCTCCCCCACACTAATAAATGACTTCCTACAACGTGTGTCCTTGCCTACACTCTCCCAAAAACACATTGACAACCTATGTGCACCCTTCACAGATGACGAAATACTCAAGACAATCAACTCCTTACCCAACTCTAAATCTCCCGGACCGGACGGTTTCTCAGGAGAATACTATCAAACATTTAAACTAACATTGCTACCCTATCTGACTGAAGTGTTTAACGCTGCCGCGGCCTCCTCCTCCTTCCCACCAGAAATGCTAAATGCTATTATAGTGACGCTGCCGAAGCCAGGGAAAAACCCAGACACCCCAGCCAACTTCCGACCCATATCACTGTTGAATACAGACCTAAAAATATACGCCAAAACACTGGCAAATCGCCTAATTGACATCCTTCCCTATCTAATCCATCCAGACCAAGCAGGTTTTACAAAAGGGCGCCAAACCTCTGACGCTACAAGAAGACTGACAAATATTATCCACCTTGCTGGTGCCGGTCGGGGGCCTTCTCTGCTCCTAGCTTTGGACGCGGAGAAGGCCTTTGATAGGGTCCATTGGGGTTATCTGAGCTCAGTACTAGGCAAATTTGGGTTCTCCGGAAAAATTCTACAGGCCATTATGGCACTATACTCAAAACCCTCGGCTAGGGTCTACACTTCCGGAGTCCTATCCAGCCCCTTTAGCATAACTAATGGAACCCGTCAAGGGTGCCCTCTGTCCCCTCTAATTTTTAATTTAATCCTAGAACCTCTGGCAGTCTATATCAGATCCCACCCTAACATACAAGGCTTCAAAACCCACAACTCAGAACATGTGATTAGTCTATTTGCTGACGACATTATATTAATGCTCACAAACCCAGCGAGTTCCCTGGCTTCGGTACACGACACCCTGTCAATGTTTAACAAATTGTCTTACTACAAAGTGAATGCGGGGAAATCCTATATACTAGGAATGGGAGTGGACGCTCTATTGAAAAACGATCTCAGCTCACGGTTTCCGTATAAGTGGAATGATGATGGCATAAAATATTTAGGTATCACATTAACAGCTTCGACCAAAAACCTGTACTCAAGCAATTACATCTCCTTTCTATCTTCTTTACCCGCGAAACTCCAGGAATTAAACAAAGTTGAACTGCTCTGGTCAGGCCGACTGGCAGCAGTTAAAATGATGATACTCCCTCAACTGATTTATCTTTTTAGATCACTCCCCATTCCAGTTCCCAAAAAATATTTTACCAAAGTCCAATCCATACTGAACAACTTCTTGTGGAGAGGGAAAAAAGCCAGGTGGGCCTTTAAAAACTCGACAGCAACCAGGTCAGCGGGAGGGGTAGGTAACATACAAATCAGAGATTATTACATCGCCTCTGTACTAGCACAACTGAAAACATGGTTCCCCGGGTCACCTACAACTAGATGGCAGGAATTGGAGGAGAGTCAGATCCCTAGTCACAATCTTTACAACTACCTACTAGCCAGCACCTTCAACTCCGCTCGAAAAACGATCCTAGCACCTCCCATAGAAGCTTCCCTACAGGCCTGGAAAATACTGATAAATCAAACAACCACAACACCATCTTCTCCTTTGCCGCTCCCAATCACTTGTCTATGTGAACTCATTCCAAACTTACAATTATCACACTGGACGACTAAAGGTATCAAAACCCTGAACGACATAATGATAGGACCAGCAATTAAATCATTTCGAGCACTACAAATCGAATACGGCTTGGGGGAGCCTGATCATTACAGATACCTCCAAATCGTACATCTTCTTCACTCTGATCCCCCCCAGCACATCCAGCTCCCCTGGAGGATCATTCTATACCTCACTAAACCCTCCACAAACATAAAGGGCATCGCCCTGTTCTACACCTCTCTAAATGAAAAGACAAAATTTATCAAAAGTTCAAATATTGAAGCCTGGGAAAAAGACCTGGGGAAAAACTTTTCCCCAGATCAATGGAGCAGAGCACTCCGGACAACGTACACTTCCACCAAATGTATAAATCTGTGGGAACTAACACAAAAAATCATATTAAGATGGTATCTTACCCCACATAGGATCTCCAAATTTGACCCTAACACCTCTCCACTATGCTGGAGGGGATGCAACAACTCAGGCACCTTGTTCCATATACTTTGGGACTGCCCGAAACTACGTAAACTCTGGGAACAAATATTTCGCGTAATCTCGCAAATTACCAATATGCACATAGCTGCCACGCCAGAACTAGCGATCCTCTCACTGGGCATAGAACTAGCCCCTAGAGATACCAGGACAATCATCTCCCATATCTTACTGGGCACTAGACTAGTTATAACAAGACACTGGAAGAACCACACAACCCCCCCATTGAGAGAAATCCTAATGACAATCGATACACATGCCAAATACGAAACCATGTTCGCCTCAACTCAGGGTAAACTTCTCACTGCGCAAGTCATGTGGAAACCGTGGGCTGACTGGTATTCTACAACCAAACTACTTGATTAATGCTGATATCAAAGAGCAGTATATATAGAGGACATGAGTTACTCCGATGCTATTTATGATTTACTTTTATTTATTATTTATCCTACTTTTTCTTTCTTCTCTTACTCTTTTACTTTGCATGTTACTCTTCACAATTTAGATATTTCTCCTAGCGCTTTACTTAAAAATGCTAGAGGTAAAACAAAGTTTACACCGCCCAAAGCGGACATATTTGAATACCATTGATGAGCTCATTCTGAACAGCATCATAGAGGGTCCCTTTTGCTTTTCATAGGGGCGGCGACCTCCCCCAGGGCACAGCAAGATCCCGAGAGGGGTGCCAGGGGGGAGACTAACCGCTCCTAGCAACGTCCCCACTAATTAAAAGGGACACCCGCGTGAAAAAACTATATATGAGAAAAATCATTGACAAGCAGGAATGCACGCGTAAAAGCAGAATAACATTCCAAGGTTCGCTGTTACATGTTAAATGTATACCTCACTATGTTGTGTTTTAATGTATTTGATACAAATACTGTCTATTTGCATTACTTATGTTGATATGTCAATTTGTTGAAAACAATAAAAAACTATTGAAACATAAAAAAGCTTATTGGGGATTGTACCTGTGGGGGGGGAGGGGGTAGCTCCTCCAGCTCCGCTGGTGGCAGTCAGTGACCAACCGCGGGTTAGGAGTGAAACCGCATCGGGGTTTGGGGGGCAGGTACAAGAATTGCTAGACGGCCTTCGGGCATTAGTGGGTAGGTTTGAGCAAGGGTCCGGAAAGGTAGGGGGTACTTCGGTCACAGCAGCTGCGTTGGATGCCTCACTTCCGGTGGGTGGCGAGGTGGAGATGGTAAGTACGCCAGAGAAGGGCTCGCCGGAGGAGGTGGTGAGATCAGACATCGTGAGGATGGCGGATGCGGCAAAATGTGAAGTATATGTATGCTTCGAGGGCCCCTTGGGAGCTCATCTTAAGCAGGAAGTGAGGGAAAAAAATTTGGAAGGGGGAATATGTGGAGATTTTCTCCCTATTACCGTTGGAAAAATTTAATTTGGATAGGGTGAAACCTGACAGCACCAAAAAGGACGACGAGGAGAAGAGGCGGTATCGTTTGATTCCGAGGACGTTCACAAATTGGTTGCAGGCGTTCGCCATTCTGGCGGGGGTAATAGGAGAGAAGAACCCTGAGCATTGCTCTGCGTTATTCTGTTACATGGACGCCATTGGTGAAGCGTACAGGGTGTATGGGGGTACAGCATGGCTGCGCTATGATGAGCAGTTTAGGCAGCGCAGGGCGGTACGTCCGGCGTTAAGATGGGATCACAAGGACATCAGTCTGTGGATGAGGCTCATGGCGTCGGAAAAAGCTCCGGCGCAGCCATTTCAAGGGGGGGCCGGAGGTAGCCACTCCTCGGGATCACCGGCCGGAAGAAAATGGGGAGCATGCTGGCAGTTCAACGAGGGATCCTGCAAGTTTGGAAACACATGTAAGTTCAAACATGAATGTTCAGGTTGCGGGGGAGCCCATACGTATGCCAGGTGCTTTAAGAAGGGGAAGCGCACCGGAGAGCCTGGTAACAAGAGGGACGACTCCGGTGATGTGGGTAAGGATGCAGCTTTTTCTAAATAGATATCAGGATAGGGAGGCGGCGAGGTTGATTAGTGCGGGTTTTCAGGAAGGTTTTAGGATTCCGTGCACCTTGAAGGTTATTCCCCCTCTCGCAGAAAATGCAGCATCCGGACGTAGTGTCCGAGAAATTGGCCAAGGAAGTGGCTTTGGGGTCGTATGGCGGGGCCATGTAGGGACAAACCATTGGCGGACCTGGTTGTGTCGCCGCTGGGGGTGGTCCTGAAGAAGGAACCGAATGAGTTTCGGTTGTTACACCAATTATCGTTTCCTAAAGGGGGTTCGGTAAATGACTTTATTGATCTGGAGGCCTGTACGGTATCGTATGCATCTTTCGATGCCGCGGTCAGATGGGTGCGGCGTAATGGGAAAGGGGCGTTAATGGCAAAATCAGATGTGGAGTCGGCGTTTAGACTTTTGCCAGTTCACCCGGAGAGTTTTCACTTGTTAGGTTGTTGTGGGCAAGACCAATTTGATGTGGATAGGTGTTTAACAAGGGGGGTGTTCCATCGCGTGCGCCATGTTTGAGGCGTTTAGTTCAATTTTAGAATGGGTTGTTAGGGATGTGACAGACATTGGTTCCGTCATCCATTATTTGGATGATTTTCTCTGCGTAGGCCCTCCTGCTTCCAATGTGTGTGCGATACTGTTGTCCACGTTGCAGCACATTGCGGAGAGGTTTCGGGTGCCATTGGCAGCCGATAAAACGGAGGGCCCATGAACAGAGCTGAGTTTTTTAGGGATAGTGAAAGATTCCATGGCTATGGAATGCAGGTTGCCCGAAGAGAAGCTCAGGGACCTACAAAAAAGAGATCAGGGAGATACAGGGGCGTAAGTAAGTGCAATTGCGGACGTTACAGTCTTTGTTAGGCAAGTTAAAATTTTGCATGTCGGATCATTCCTATGGGGAGGATTTTTTGTAGGCGGATGTCATCCGCCACGGGGGGGGGGGTAAAAGCCCCACGCATCACATTAGGTTGAATAAGGAACATAGGGATGACCTGCAGGTTTGGCATCAGTTCTTGGGTGAGATTAATGGCAGGTGGGTGTGGATATCGGGTCCAGTCAGCAATTTTGACGTGGAATTGGTCACTGACCAATTGGTCACTGACGCTGCGGGATCCACAGGTTATGGGGCTCGGAGTGTGGAGCCCTGGATTTCTTAAAAAATCTGGTACTGCTGGAGCTGTTCCTGGTGGTGCTCGCCTTAGAGCTATGGGTACAGTCTTGCAAGAATTTGAAATTACGCTTGAACTGCGATAAATGGGGTAGTCCAGGTCATAATTAGTATGTCGGCGTCAGTACCGGGCGTTCGGTTGATGCGACAATTGGTTTTGCGCTGTTTGCAGTTGAAGGTGTTTTTCGATGCTGTGCACATTCCGGGGGTAGAAAATACAGTGGCTGGTTCTTTGTCTCGGTTCAGTGGGACAAATTCAGGGCATTGGCTCCGGAAGCTCAGTAGAAGGGTGTCCCAGGCCCAAGTTGGATAGGGGATTTGGCACTAGGTTCGCCGCAGGATGGATTCAACGATCGGTGAGTAAGCCCTCTTGGTCAGGTTACCAAAAAAGTTTTGGCACCGGACCAAGGATACTAGGCAGCCTATTACATATGCCAATTGGATAGCATTGCGTCAACAAGTGGTGGTGGTATGTTAGGATGGGTATGAGAAGTTGTGGTTGGCAGTGGAGCTTGCATTAGCTTTTTAGGTGCGTTTCGCATAGGGGGTTGGTTAGTCCGTCTAAGAAGAAGATGGGGGGGTAAGGTTCGGGTAAGTCACGGTATTGGCGGACAGGGTGTTGGTGTTTAAAAAAAAAAAAAAAATCTAAGACTGATCAAAAAGGTGTTGGGGTACAGATTTCATTGTTTGGGTTACAGGGTTGTATTGCGTGCCCGGTCAGGGCTGTTGGGTGAGTTTGCGGATGCAAGGCCGGGGGTAGGGGGCCCCCCTTTTTGGTGCGTAGAGACGGATCAAATCTGTCCGGATTTCAGTTTGGGGCAGTTCTTCGAAAATGTTACAGGGAATGGGGTTGGACGGCTCCGCCTACGCCTCACACTCCTTCCGCATCGGGGCGGCCACAGAAGCCGCCAGGTGTGGGCTGGATGAGGCGGATGTGCGACGAATGGGGAGATGGGAATCTAAGCGATTCCGTTCTTATATTCGGCCTCAGTTAGTTTGGGAATGAGGAGATATAAATAAATAAATAAAAAAAAAAAAAAAATAATAATAATAAAAATAAGAAGGGGAGGTTGAGGTGGATGGTTACAGTTACTGGTTTGTTTAGTCGTGGTAGATTTTACGGGGTTGGGGTGATGGTGCTTGTCAATAAAACTATGTTTGTCATTTCAGATGGAGGGCTCCCACGCCTCGTCTGGATCTTTCGGACATTCATATGGGTGTTGGGGAACAAGGAGAGGGGATGCCAGACCAGGGGGGAGGCAGTTGGGGATTTTGAGACGGGAGGCCTCAATACCTCGGCTGGGCAGACCTGGGATGTTCTGAGGTCTTGGCCATCCACGCGGGTGGTAATGACCTGGGGGTTCGGACGGTGAGGGACCTAATTGCAGACATTGAAAAAGATCGGACATACCCGTACGTGACGTTTCCCGACACTTTGCTGGTATGGTCGGATATGGTGGCCCATGGCAAGGGGGGTTGGTGATTCGTCACCAGGAGCTTGGGTCGAATGTGGGCCTTTATCTTAGAAGGGATGGGGTTCGCTTGACCGATGTGGGTATCGACCTGTGGTCGTTGGGGGTTAAAGGAAGGTATTCAGGCGGCCCTGCGGGTGTGGAGGTGCCTTCAAGGGTGAGGTGTCAACCTTTCAGGCTGTGGCGGTGTTTTTATTGTGGGTCAGTGACGGTGGCAGTTGGGTAGTTGGTAAGTGTGTGGGGGGCTTGTCAGTAGATGGCCCCTCCTGTGGGGGGCTCGTCAGTAGATGGCCCCTCCGGTGGTAGTACATCAAAGTAATTTGATGATACTCTTTGTTGCACTGCGGGATAGGTATTTGTCTCCGGGCGGTTTAAGTGGAGGCCTAGTTTGGTTCGGTAAAATCCTGCAGTGCCCCCTGGTGTTATATATATATATTTATATATATATGTACGGTGTTATGTTTGGTTATGGTACAATACTCCGCCCCGTCACTGACCAACAATAGTGGGTGTAACCGAGGGTTACTGATGTTCAGTGTTTATGTTATGGTTATTTATATGGTATTTAATTGGTTATTTATGGTTGGAATAAAATGGAGTTTTATGTTTAATAAAGGCTGTTGTGGCCATTTACTCCACAAGAACGGTGTGGTCTGTTATTTTAAGGGGGGTAAAAAGTAGTGGTGAGTAAGGGGTTACAACAGAAGGGGGGTATTATCTAGGCTACACTGGTCAAGAGAGGGCCGGACCGAATGGACAGCAGGGAATGTAGGGGAGGGCCGGGCATGACGGTGTGCATAGTTACACACCAAGAGTGAAAGGTGGGAGTGGCCTAGCGGGCTAGACCAATCAGAGCAGGGGGAGCGGCAATACAAGAAGGGGGCGTGGCTTAGCGGAGTCACGCAATTAATAGGAAACACGAGAGGAGGCAGTTTTCCCACCCACCCTCCCTATGTTTTTAAGGTTTGTTTTGGAGTTTTTAATGTTTTTGTTGTCATTTCAGGTAAAGCATCAAAGTGACGGCTCTTCAATATGGGTTGGCGGTGTTTTTATTGTGGGTCAGTGACGGTGGCAGTTGGGTAGTTGTTAAGTGTGTGGGGGGCTTGTCAGTAGATGGCCCCTCCTGTGGGGGGCTCGTCAGTAGATGGCCCCTCCGGTGGTAGTACATCAAAGTAATTTGATGATACTCTTTGTTGCACTGCGGGATAGGTATTTGTCTCCGGGCGGTTTAAGTGGAGGCCTAGTTTGGTTCGGTAAAATCCTGCAGTGCCCCCTGGTGTTATATATATATATTTATATATATATGTACGGTGTTATGTTTGGTTATGGTACAATACTCCGCCCCGTCACTGACCAACAATAGTGGGTGTAACCGAGGGTTACTGATGTTCAGTGTTTATGTTATGGTTATTTATATGGTATTTAATTGGTTATTTATGGTTGGAATAAAATGGAGTTTTATGTTTAATAAAGGCTGTTGTGGCCATTTACTCCACAAGAACGGTGTGGTCTGTTATTTTAAGGGGGTAAAAAGTAGTGGTGAGTAAGGGGTTACAACAGAAGGGGGGTATTATGTAGGCTACACTGGTCATGGCAATGGTGGGGCTGCAGATGGGCCCTGACCCTTATTTTGCTTCGTAGTTTTTTATGTAAAAATTTAATTTTTTTTTCTGAAACTTCCCTCTTAAAGTGAAGGTGCGTGTTATACGCCGATAAATATGGTATATCCAAATAATACGCCCAAGCTCATCTCTTTACTCACACATAGCCACAAAGGCAAGATAATTCTTGCTGGGCAGTGTATTAGTGCTCAAACTAACACACAGACCGAATTTTAATGGTTCAAAAAATGTCAGGGAAAATGGTCGGCCCTCACGCACGTTCCCTTCATCAAATCTGGCCCTCTTTGAAAAAAGTTTGGACACCCCTGCCATATACAGTCAGGAAGGAAGATGTGGGTGTATATAGTTGTTTGGCTAGAGGACAGGAAGAATGACTATCTGTATGTTCTTTCTCTGTCTCTCTGCTCCTCTAGCCGCTGATCATGCAAGGGCCGAGTCTGCACTGGCTGCCCCCTGCCTTAACGCAGACGTAACAAAATAGAGAAGTAGATGGACTTTCGTCCATTTGAGGAAGGGGCAGCTACTTATAGACATTGGTCGTATCTGAAGGAGTACTCAAATTCATCCCAATAATATTATTGCTTATTCATATCCGAGGTCCTGTCCCCGATGGCCACTGTTCACCTGGTTCTAACACTTAAAGTAAGTCCTTCACACACCTGGGCAAACAGAGCATATGAGTTAATAAATGCAAAACCTAAGCTGACCGTAAGTGAAAACCACACGTTAAGACAGTAAGGCAGCTGAGGGTAATTGCAAAGTTTAACTTATTCTGAAAACGTTGAGCCTGGCCCCTGGTTTCTAAGCTTTCTATTGGTCAATGAGGCCCTCATCATATTGAGAAAGTCTTGGGAGGTTGCAGTGCGTAGAGCCAAGCCCTAAGTGACTCAGCAGTGTTAAAATATACACATGTAGCTTGGACTTTTCGAGGCATTCATAATATTCCCCAATGTATCTTGGCTAATTGAACAGCGCTCCTATAGTTTTTGAGAAACATGTTCATTAACAAACACAGATATACTGTACATATTGACTTTTCTTGGAAATTTACATACATAAAACCAAGGACCAATGGGAACATTAGTCGTGCAGTTTAGGCCCCATGCACACGAGACGCTGTTAAACGCGCGTTCAGAGGCAGTTGGACACTTTTTTTTTAACTGCCCCTGAACGCATGCAATGTTATCCTATGTGTCCATGTACACAGTCTCGTTTTTTCCTGTTTTTATGCAGTTGCGTTTAACCTCGTTTTTCCAGAAGCAAAAAAATAGGTTCAGACACTTTGCTTTTCCCCGTTTCAGACGCAAAACGTGGCTAAACGCAGCTAAACGCGGCACCCGTGTTTAGTCGCGTTTGCGTTTATAAGCGTTTTTAAAGGAACCCAATTTTTTGGACCAGAAAACTCCAAAATATGATGGTAAACCATAAAAAATACAAAAAAAATTGGTTTAAAATGTCATAATTACGTTAGATAGTTCATAGAGCATATATACTCACTGATGCAATGCCATAAACAACTCTAGTTTTTTAGGTAGCTTAGACAATGAGGAATGCCTCCACTTCTTTGCCCCAGCCCTTCATCCAACTTCTAATCTAATCAGTGACTCCACCTAGTCTGACCAAAGCATAGCAATGTCTTTTTTTCACAAAGAAAAACCTGCATACCAATGTCTAGTCAGCCCCAACCCCCCACCATGTTTGTGAAATATCCAACGGACATTCGCTGTGCCATCAACGGATGGGTCCAATATCGACGAGCTCTGACTCTGGACCTCTCACGCAATTTGCGACGACGTTGCTGCCTCATCAAGAGCAACATCAGGAGCATTTCCTGACATATATTCAATATGGGATCCATTTCCAAAAAAAAACACAGAAAGAGAGGCAAATGCAAGTGTACAACTGCTCTCTCTGCTGCTGCTCACTCTGATCAAAATGGCAGAAATAGTTAATAATACATGCTTTCTGAGCTTGGGGAGGGTCTATATAATGTTACCTTTACAAGCGCTTATAGACGCAAACGGGTAAACGCGGCTAAACGCAGCATGAAAACGAGGCAAAACGCGCGTTTTTAAACGCAGGTTTCGGCTTTTTAAAACATGCGTTCAGCAGAGTTTGCATCTGCGTCTCGTGTGCATGGGGCCTAAAATGTATAGGTTGCTGCCCTCGCATCAGTCACACAGATGCCCACCGACTTCATTACTTCTAGTCACAAGGGTTGCTAGCAAAGCCAATAATTGGACTCTATAGAAAAAGACCAAAATTAGTTATCACCAAATTCACCCAGCTAGCCCATGCAGTCAAAAGATAGAGTGGCTTCAGTCTACATGTCTCCGCTAAGCCACATCCACTGACGTGTTTCACCCCTTAGTCATAGGGTATTAAGACTAAGCCCTGGTGATTTGGCTGAAACATGGTTTAGTAATAGGATACCCTAGGACAGTGATGGCGAACCTTGGCACTCCAGATGTTTTGGAACTACATTTCCCATGATGCTCAACTACACTGCAGAGTGCAAGAGCATCAATGGGAAATGTAGTTCAAAAACATCTAGAGTGCTAAGGTTCGCCATCACTGCCCTATGATTAAGCCCTGGCGATTGGGGTGAAACGTGTTGGTTTAGTAATAGGATACCCTATGTCTAAGCCCTGGAGATTGGGGTGAAACGTGTCGTATTAGTAATAGTATACCTTATGACGAAGTCCAGGTGGGTGGGGTGAAATGCGTTAGAGGGCGTGGCTTAGCTTAAACATGAAGGTTGAGGCCGTTCCTTATTTTTTTTATTGCCTGAGCTGCCTGTTCAGAGCGGCAAACCACATACATTCACAAAGACCAGTCTGCACTTTCATATGGCATTTGGCCTTCTCCCCATTATACAGACGATGTTCACAAAGAGTCTGTTTGAAATTACAGAACTAGAAATGGCGGTGTACTGTCGCTACCTAAACAGGGCTCCTTTTCACGACTCCCAGAGGGGATAAACAGGAAAATTCTCTCAATCATCCCAGAGCAGAAAGATATTATTTACCTGAATTGGCTCCAATAAGTGAAAGTAGTTTTATTCTTGCACCGTTGTCAGGCAGGCGATTACAGTGAATATGGTGTGACATTAAGCGAAGCATCAGTGTTATGATACGGTAGTTTGTAGCAATGCTCTCTCTTTTAGTATTATTAAAACACTAACTTGCATCTGTAATACATCACCATCTGCTTGGAGCAATCAGCCGTAGCTTTTTATTGCAGCTCTAGATTTTATATCTGGCATTTAAGGCGGCATTCTGATGTTGTTCGGAGTCAGCTGTGCAGAATTTAAGCTGAAAGATATCATGTTAAAGAAAATGGAGGAGAACGGGTACTCATCACATATAGAATCCATGCACTTCCTTCCATTTCAAGATTACGCTTATTTAACCACTTCAGCTCCAGAAGGTTTACCCCCTTCATGACCAGGCCATATTTTTTGCGATGCAGCACTGCGTTACGTTAACTGACAATTGCGCGGTCGTGCGACGCTGTACCCAAATAAAATAGTTTTATTTTTTTATCACAAATCAAGCTTTATTTTGATGGTATTTGATCACCTCTGCGTTTTTTTTTTTTTTTTCCTGCGCTATAAACTAAAAAGAAAGACCGACAATCAAAAATAAAAAAAATAAAAAATTTCTTACTTTCTGCTATAAAACATTTACAATAAAAAAAATGTAAAAAAAATCAAATTTCTTCATCAATTTTGGCCAATATGTATTCTGCTACAAATTTTTCGTAAAAAAAATCCCAATAAGCGTACCGTATATACTCTATAGCAGGGGTCTTCAAACTATGGCCCTCCAGTTGTTCAGG
This sequence comes from Lithobates sylvaticus, assembly GCA_028564925.1. Taxonomy (NCBI): domain Eukaryota; kingdom Metazoa; phylum Chordata; class Amphibia; order Anura; family Ranidae; genus Lithobates; species Lithobates sylvaticus. The sequence continues at coordinate 743,056,916 of CM053026.1, read as the reverse complement.
GACTACAATTCCCATCATGCCTAGTCATGTCTGTGAATGTCAGAGTTTTACAATGCCTCATGGGATGTGTAGTTCTGCAACAGCTGGAGGGCCGTAGTTTGAGGATCTCTGCTCTATAGTATAAGCCGACCCGAATATAAGCCGAGGCACCTAATTTTACCACAAATTGGGAAAACTTATTGACTCGAGTATAAGCCTAGGGTGAGAAATGCGCAGCTACTGTAAGTGGAAAAGAGGGTCAACAATGCCCATTTTCAGCCTCACTGTGCCCATTTGCAGCCTCACTGTGCCCATTTGCAGCCTCACTGTGCCCATTTGCAGCCATAGGTCCCCCAAACTTGTTCTTAAATGCCCCCTATTCTACAGCCAAAATTTGGGGTCCCTGGACCCAAAGGGTCCCGAAATAACATTGCTGCAGATGGACACAGTTGACCGACTTTGGGGCCCTGTATTTTGGGGTCACTTGGTGCTAGGAACCCCATCTGTTTGGATATTTGGATATGTTGTAGTGCTAGTTCCGCTGGGTTTGAATACCAAATTTGGGGTTCCTAGCACCAAGTGGCCCCGAGATACGGGGCCCAAAGTCGGGTCGGAAAATGTCATTTTCTGCTGCAGAAAAGTGCTTGACTTGAGTATAAGCCGAGGGGGGCACTTTCAGCACAAAAAATGTGCGGAAAAACTTGGCTTATACTCGAGTATATATGGTATATTGATTGGTTTGAGCAAAAGTTTTATAGCGGGATTTTTTATTTATTTATTTTTTATGGTTATTGCGGCGATCAGCGACTTATAACAGGACTGAGATATTGCTGCGGATAAGTCGGACACTAACTGACACTTTTTGGGGACCAGTGATCTATGCTAAAAAAATATGCACTGCCACTGCACTAATGATACTGCCAGGGAAAGGGGTTAACAATAGGGGTTAACATTAAGGGTTAACTGTGTTCCTAGACCAGTGATGGCGAACTTTGGAACCCCAGATATTTTGGAACTACATTTCCCATGATGCTCATGCACTCTGCAGTGTAGTTGAGCATCATGGGAAATGTAGTTCCAAAACATCTGGGGTGCCGAGGTTCGCCATCACTGTCCTAGGGAGTGCTTGCTAACTGTGCTGTGGGGGAACTGTGGGGGATGCTTTGATTGGGGGAATGTACTGACCTGTGTTCCTGCTTAGCAGAAACACAGGATCAGTACATTCCCCTCTCACAAAATGGTGGTCTGCCTTGTTTACATAGGCAGACCGCAGTTCTGCCTGTCTCCCGAACGATCGGCTGTCCAGTTGAGTATACAATTGCAACACAAGTGATATTGAAATTGAATGTTATTAAAAATGACCTTTCCTTTTCAATCTGCAGCGCTGTTATTTTCTGTAAAGATCCAATATGGCTACCTGGATGTGTTCTGTACACAGAATGTGTACAGAATCCCCCCTCCCCCAGATATGCCATTTCCTGCTTGTGTGATTGGCTCACTGATTTTCCCTAAAGTCTGCCTAAGATGCAAGTCAGAATTCAGGCATCCCCTGCAACAAAAATGTAATTTTTGGTGTGCCACTATCTATAGGAACATGTCTAAAGGGGTGCTGACCCTGCAATTTTCCTCATTAGAGTCCTGCAGGTGCAGCAGCTGGTTGATAATTATGAAACCACTCCTATTAGACTCACCTATTAGACGCACATGGGCACAGAGAAACACACATTGATTTCTATAGAATAACAAAAGGTAGGAATCTGCAACGTTTGTTAAAATCCTTGCAATGTACAGAGATCACCCAGAGGGGGATGGTTTTTTTTTTCTCAACAAAAGTGGAGTTACCCTTTAAGGCCCCTTTCACACTGGGGCGGGAGCCGCGGTGACGGTAAAGCAGCGCTATATTTAGCGCTGCTTTACCGTCGTTTTAGCCGTGGGATTCGGCCGCTCGCGGTGCGGTTTTACCCCCCCACGAGCGGCCGAAAAAGGGTTAAAATCCCCCGCAAAGCGCCGCCGTTGCAGCGCTTTATGGCGGTATTACCGTGGTGTCCCATTGATTTCAATGGGTAGGAGCGGTATAGGAGCGGTGAATACACGGCTCCTATACCGCTCCAATGATGCTGCTAGCAGGACTTTTTTTACCGTCCTGCTAGCGCACAGCTCCAGTGTGAAAGCCCTCAGGCTTTCACACTGGAGTGAATGGGGCCGGTTTTTCAGGCGGTGTACAGGCGCTATTTTTAGTGTTGTACCGCCTGAAAACCGCCCCAGTGTGAAAGGGGCCTAAAGCTTTTTAAAGGAAACCTGTCTTGAAAGGAAGATGAAGACTTCTCAAGGTAGACTCCCCTTTGAAAATGCTACATGCCTGGCTGGTGTGATGATTCTATGGCTTTAAAAAAAAAGTATAGAGAGCAGTCTTCCTAAAATAAAAAGGAAGATAAATACGAGAAATTAAAAACTTACCTTTACAGTGCCTTGAAAAAGTATTCATACCCCTTGAAATTTTCCACATTTTGTCATGTTACAACCAAAATCATAAATTATTATTATTATACAGGATTTATATAGCGCCAACAATTTGCGCAGCGCTTAACAAAACAAAGGCAGACACTACAGTAACGTTACAATTTGGTACAAGAGGAATCAGAGGGCCCTGCTCGCTAGAGCTTACAATCTAGAAGGGAGGGTCAATTGATACAAAATGTAATGTAAGTGACACTGAAGGTGCAGTGAGATAGGTAAGATTCAAATTAACGGAGAGCACAGCCATGGATACCCAGCAAATTGAGTTTTTTTGAGGAGAAGGGACTACTGTACAACTGTATCAAGGCAGCAGAGAGGTCCAAGAGTAAGAGTACGGAATAATCACCATTGATTTTAGCTGTTAGTAAGTCGTTTGTGAGTTTTAGGAGAGCAGTTGCTGTGGAGTGCTGTGGACGAAATCCAGACTGAAGAGGATCAAGAATGCAGTGGCGGCTGGTGCTCCAAATTTTTGGGGGGGCGCAAACAAACGCTGCCACTGTGCCCATTAAACACTGCCACTGTGCCCATTAAACGCTGCCACTGTGCCCATTAAACGCTGCCACTGTGCCCCAAGTTCTGCCACTGTGCCCCAAGTTCTGCCACTGTGCCCCTTAAGTTCTGCCACTGTGCCCCTTAAGTTCTGCCACTGTGCCCCTCAAGTTCTGCCACTGTGCCCCTCAAGTGCTGCCACTGTGCCCCTCAAGTGCTGCCACTGTGCCCCCTGCCTGCCCTCTGCACTTACCTTGTCCCGGTGTGCAGCTGGTGACGGCGTCAGGCGACGAGCGGTGTCTCCGTCGGATGTCTTCTCCCGTGCTCCTCCTGTCTTCTTCTGCAGTGATTGGACGCCTAGCGTCCAATCACAGCGCCTGTGACTTCAGCCAATCAGGTGACAGGTAACAGACCTGGCAACCTGATTGGCTGAGAGGCGGGTCTGTGTTAGGGAAGCGATGTATTCGCTTCCCTAACACAATACTGTGTAAGCAGCGAACGCAAAGCATTGCGCCCGCTGTTTACACTTAGGGAAGCCTATTAGAGCACACCGCTCTAATAAGGTCCCCTATTAGAGCTTACAGCTCTAATAGGGGCGCTTCCAGCAACACCCCCCCCCCCCCCACTGTAATTCAGATGCCCGGCGCCCGATCAGGGGCCGGACACCTGAATAGGGGGCGGCAGCGGTGACAATAGATAGATTCATGCAATGCATGAATCTATCTATTGGTGATAGAGCGGTGCAGGAGAGGGGGGGCGGCGCTCCTGCGCCCTCTATGCACGCACCGCCACTGCAAGAATGTTATTCTCAATGAGGTGGTCGCTCAGACGGTTGTGGACTAAACGTTCGAGGAGTTATGAGGCAAAAGGGAGTAAGGAGATGGTTGTTAAGATTAGTGGGGTCCAGTGTGGCCTTTTTTTTGGTATGGGAGTGACTAGTGCATGTTTCAGAGGATTGGGGAATAAATATATTAAGTGTGGCGTGCATTTGTATTCAGCCCCCTTTACTCTGATACCCCTAACTAAAATCTATACAAAAAATTAAGGCAAATTCCCATTGTGGGTTCAGGTTATCAAAGGGTGGTCTCATCCCTGAATATAGATCAAAAAAGAAACAGACCCCCTAGGTTTGGGACTTTGCTTAGACCACCACATGAAACCAAGGTGTATAAAAGAGTAGTTTTATTAGAATATCTTCAAAAATATTTTTTCACCTATTGTCTAAAAAACAGGACACACAATGCAAAGAGTGCACAATATAAAATACAAAAAAGATTCAGTGTAACAAACAATACAGAAAATTACATAAAGAAAAAATACAAACAAAAACCAGATTGGTAGCACTAGAACTCTCATGGGGGTATGTTGCCCCCCACACAGAACCCGACGCGTTTCCAGTTCTTAAAATTGTAGAACCTTCATCAGGGGTGAAGAGTGATGGAGTTAGTGATATAATTGTCGCTCAAAATGGAGCAGACAGCCAAAATACGGGATGAGTTTCAAACAGCGGAACAGAGCGCATATGTCTCCTAGGAGCTGCTAAATTCCAGATGTAGGATTCTATATATATAGCCGATAAGATGACTGCTTGGTATTCCACCTGTATGAGTCCGTTATCGTTTGATATGGGTCCTTACAGGTGCAGATATATGGTTACACACAGTCTCAAAACACAGATAGATCCTCAAGCTAGATGCAGGGTGAGCTACCATATGTAGTTCATCCGAGAAATTCCACCAATAGGATAAATATCCAATGAGGAAATAGTTTGGGGATGTCAAGAGGTGTAATAACCCATGTAAGTAGTTCCGTGTAGGGAAAAAGGGAGACGGGGGAGACGGAGTCCCTGTAGCAGTGTGCTGCCCCCTTACAGAAAATTACATAAAGAAAAAATACAAACAAAAACCAGATTGGTAGCACTAGAACTCTCATGGGGGTATGTTGCCCCCCACACAGAACCCGACGCGTTTCCAGTTCTTAAAATTGTAGAACCTTCATCAGGGGTGAAGAGTGATGGAGTTAGTGATATAATTGTCGCTCTAAAATGCAAAAAGACATATCAGGGAAGGACATACCCAGCATCTAGCTTGAGGATCTATCTGTGTTTTGAGACTGTGTGTAACCATATATCTGTACCTGTAAGGACCCATATCAAACGATAACGGACTCATACAGGTGGAATACCAAGCAGTCATCTTATCGGCTATATATATAAAATCCTACATCTGGAATTTAGCAGCTCCTAGGAGACATATGCGCTCTGTTCCGCTGTTTGAAACTCATCCCGTATTTTGGCTGTCTGCTCCATTTTGAGCGACAATTATATCACTAACTCCATCACTCTTCACCCCTGATGAAGGTTCTACAATTTTAAGAACTGGAAACGCGTCGGGTTCTGTGTGGGGGGCAACATACCCCCATGAGAGTTCTAGTGCTACCAATCTGGTTTTTGTTTGTATTTTTTCTTTATGTAATTTTCTGTAAGGGGGCAGCACACTGCTACAGGGACTCCGTCTCCCCCGTCTCCCTTTTTCCCTACACGGAACTACTTACATGGGTTATTACACCTCTTGACATCCCCAAACTATTTCCTCATTGGATATTTATCCTATTGGTGGAATTTCTCGGATGAACTACATATGGTAGCTCACCCTGCATCTAGCTTGAGGATCTATCTGTGTTTTGAGACTGTGTGTAACCATATATCTGCACCTGTAAGGACCCATATCAAACGATAACGGACTCATACAGGTGGAATACCAAGCAGTCATCTTATCGGCTATATATATAGAATCCTACATCTGGAATTTAGCAGCTCCTAGGAGACATATGCGCTCTGTTCCGCTGTTTGAAACTCATCCCGTATTTTGGCTGTCTGCTCCATTTTGAGCGACAATTATATCACTAACTCCATCACTCTTCACCCCTGTTGAAGGTTCTACAATTTTAAGAACTGGAAACGCGTCGGGTTCTGTGTGGGGGGCAACATACCCCCATGAGAGTTCTAGTGCTACCAATCTGGTTTTTGTTTGTATTTTTTCTTTATGTAATTTTCTGTATTGTTTGTTACACTGAATCTTTTTTGTATTTTATATTGTGCACTCTTTGCATTGTGTGTCCTGTTTTTTAGACAATAGGTGAAAAAATATTTTTGAAGATATTCTAATAAAACTACTCTTTTATACACCTTGGTTTCATGTGGTGGTCTAAGCAAAGTCCCAAACCTAGGGGGTCTGTTTCTTTTTTGATCTAACTAAAATCTAGTGGAACCAATTGCCTTCAGAAGTCACCTAATTTGTAAATAGAGTCCACCTGTATAATTTAATCTCAGTATAAATACAGCTGTTCTGTGAAGCCCTCAGAGGTTTGTTAAAGAACCTTAGTGAACAAACAGCATCATGAAGGCCAAGGAACACACCAGACGGGTCAGGGATAAAGTTGTGGAGAAGTTTAAAGCAGAGTTGGGTTATAAAAAAATAACCCAAGCTCTGAACATTTCATGGAGCTCTGTTCAATCCATCATCAGAAAATGGAAAGAGTATGGCACAACTGCAAACCTACCAAGACATGACAGTCCACCTCAGTGACGATCCTGACCTCCCTGGGGCCCTAAGCAAAATTCTGCTAAGGGGCCCTCTACTTGACCCGTGATGCGGTGAGCTATGTAAACTATTTGCCATTGCCACACAGTCACACCTGACACTTCAGTGCTCCCAAAACAATCCTCCCTCCTTTAAACAAAACAGTCAAAGAATAAGTACAACCATATAGAACAGAATGAGGTCCCCAGAGAGCCCCCCTTACATCAGGGTCCTCAGAGAGCCCCTCCTTACACCAAGGTCCCCAGAGAGCCCCCCTTACACAAGGGTCCCCAGACAGCCCCCCTTAAATCAGTGTCCTCAGAGAGTCTCCCCCTACATCAGGGTCCCCAGAGAGCCTCCCCCTACATTAGGGTCCCCAGAGAGCCTCCCCCTACATTAGGGTCCCCAGAGAGCCTCCCTCTACATTAGGGTCCCCAGAGAGCCTCCCCCTACATCAGGGTCCCCAGAGAGCCTCCCCCTACATCAGGGTCCCCAGAGAGCCTCCCCCTACATCAGGGTGCCCAGAGAGCCTCCCCCTACATCAGGGTCCCCAGAGATCCCCCCCTTACATTAGGGTCCCCAGAGAGCCCCCCCCTACATTAGGGTCCCCAGAGAGCCCCCCCCTACATTAGGGTCCCAAGAGAGCCCCCCCTACATCAGGGTCCCTAGAGAGCCCCTCCTTACACAGGGTCCCCAGAGAGCCCCTCCTTACACAGGGTCCCCAGAGAGCCCCCCCTCTGACATTAGTGTCCCCAGGGGGCCCCCTCTTACATCAGTGTCCCCAGAGGGCCCCGTCCTTACATCAGTGTCCCCAGAGGGCCCCCCTCTTACATTTGGGCCCCCAAACAGCTGTCTCCCCCCCTTGCAGAGGTTCCCCTGTACCTGGCTGGTGGAGGTGGGAGGCGGCGATCGGCAGCTATATGGTGTCCACAGGCAGGGGGATCTCCCTGGGGCTAGTAGTTCTATCTCTGAATGTATACAGCGGAGAGGGGAGGGGCCTCTGACCCGGGCATCAGCAACAGTGTTCAAGCAGAGTGAAAGTGAAACTGATACCTGCCTGGGTCAGAGGCCCCTCCCTTCTCCTCTCCACTGTATACACTGAGAGTACAACAAACCCCAGGGAGATCCCGCCGCCCACTCAGGCACCATAGAGCTGCCGATCGCCGCCTTCCACCTCCTCCCAACTCCTCCCAACTCTCCTCGCTGCACACTAAACCGCCAGCCAGAGGTGCAGGGGGGATGCTGGGTCTTGAGGGGGCCCCCCCACAGAGGCGGGGCCCTAAGCAGCTTGCATAGTGTGCCTATAGGGCCGATCGGCTCTGGTCCACCTAAACTGACAAGCTGGGCAAGGAGAGCATTAATCAGAGAAGCAGCTAAGAGGCCCATGGTAACTCTGTGTCAGAAACCATGAATCAGACTGAGACAGCAGTACAGTTAAATCACACTTGTTTAATAATAATAATAAAAAAAGGTAAACAGAGTAAACTTAGTCAAAACATAGCATGAGTTCAGGAACCGGAATGGATAGTCAGACAAGCCAAAACGTCAGGGAGCCAGAAGGAATGTCAGCCAAGCAAGTCTTTAACAGGAACACAGGAGATCATCTCTAGAGATGTGACCAAGGTGAAGAGATCATCTGGACTGGACGGCTTAAGTAGGCAGGACCGATGAGCAGGATCATCAACAGGTGAGTCACTGTGGAGACATAGGAGCTGGCAATTATCCGACAGCTGAGCGGCCAGTTCAGAGAAGGAAGGGCTGGGCCCAGCCCTGACAGTACCCCCTCCTCAATGACCCCTCCCCCTCGGAGGACCACCAGGTTTGAGGGGAAAACAACTATCGAAATAACGGAGGAGGACAGGGGCATGTACATCCGAGGATGGGACCCAAGAGCGTTCCTCTGGACCGTACCCTTTACAATGCACCAGGTACTGTATGCACCCACGGAACCTACGGGAGTCAACAATGGACTGTACTTCATACTCCTCATGGTTCTCAACCTGAACAGGGTAAGAATGTGGCACCAAGGTGGTAAAGCAGTTGCAGACCAAAGGTTTTAATAAGGAGACATGAAATACATTTGAGATACGCATATTAGAAGGAAGGTCTAAATTGTAAGCCACTGGGTTAATCCTGTGAAGAATACGGAAAGGCCCAATAAACCGAGGTGCGAATTTCAGAGAGGGAACACGAAGTCGGAGGTTTGCGAGATGACAGCCAGACCCTGTACCCAACCTGGTAGGAAGGCGCAGGCAGGCGTCTGCGGTCAGCATGGAGTCTGTACCTATCATTAGCATGTCGCAAAGCCTCCTGGACTTTTGCCCAAGTGTAACCAAGACCACGGTAATTCTCCTCTAATGCAGGAATAATCTGCAGAACAAAAGAGTCAGGCAACATGGAAGGTTGGAAACCATAGTTCGCCATAAAAGGGGACAATCGGGAAGCAGAATTCAAGGCACTATTGTGAGCAAACTCTGCCCACGGTAAGAGGTCTGACCAGTTGTTATGATGGTCAAAAATAAGTTAAGTGGAATACAATGAGACATTTTCGATAACCGGTCAACCACCATAAGGTTAACTGTGTTGAACTGTAGCCAGAATATGATCAGGAGGAATCACAGGAACCAGAACTGACTCCATCTTTGAAGTGGAGGAAAAATTGTTGTGACAAAGCGTTACCCCTTACATTCTTAGTAACGGGTAAGAATGAGTCAATGTAATTGAAACTAGACAAGAAAAGAGCCCATCGCACCCTTCTGGGATAGAGGGTGAGATTCTTATGGTCAGTAAGAATGAGAACCGGCACAGTGGTACCTTCGAGGAGATGTCTCCATTCTTTTAGGGCTAAAATTATTGCTAACAGCTCTCTGTCACCAATCTCGTAACTGCACTTTTCAGGTGACAATTTCTTGGAAAAGTAGCCACAAGGATGCATAGCGCTCTCAGAGGTAGGACGTTGAGGCAGAAGGGCGCCAACTCCAGTCTCAGAAGCATCAACCTCAAGGATAAAAGGTAACGTAGGATCAGGATGTGCCAACACAGGAGAAGAAACAAAGGCAGGCTTGAGACACTCAAAGGCCTTAATGGACTCCAGAGACCAACTCTGTGGGTTACCATCCTTTCTGGTCATATCAATCAGGGGCTTGACCAGAGACGAGAAGTTACGAGTAAACTTCTGATAATAGTTGGCAAAGCCAAGAAAACACTGCAGAGGACATAAACCCATGGGCCACTGTAGGACTGCTGAAAGTTTCTCTGGGTCCATCGAAAAACCAGCAGTGGAAGTGACATAACTCAGGAATTTAACCTGTTCACGTTACAATTCGCACTTCTCCAATTTACAATAGAGATTGTTCTCTCTAAGTTTCTGAAACACATGACAGACATCTGTGTGGTGGCTCTCCAGGGACATGAGGATATCGCCAAGATAAACCACGACACATAACTGAAACAAATCTCGGAGGACATTGTTAATAAATTCCTGGAAAACTGCCGGGACATTACAAAGGCCAAAAGGCATTACGAGGTACTCATAATGGCCTGTTCTGGTATTAAACGCAGTTTTCCAGTCATCGCCCTCCTTAATCCTCACAAGATGTGTATGCCTCTCTCAAAGCAAGCTTTGTGAAAACCGTTGCTCCCTTGAGGCAGTCAAAGAAACTCTGTAATCAATGGAATCGGATAGGCATTCTTAATCGTGGAACGATTGAGACCCCTATAATCAATACAAGGTCTCCATTCACCACTCTTCTTCTTCACAAAGAAGAAACCAACAGGAGACGAGGATTTATGGATGAAACCTCGAGAAAGTGCTTCTGCAACATACTCCTCCATGGCCTAGTCCTCCAAGACCGACAAAGGGTAAACACGGCCGCGAGGGGGTATTGCACCAGTTGGAAAGGTCAATTGCGCAATCATGCAACCGGTGTGGAGGCAAACTACCAGCTTGACCTTTGTCAAAGACATCGCTAAAATCGTGGTACTCCTCCGGCCAGGAGGGGAGTGAAGAGGTGCACAGGACCTTGGCTACCTTCTGGAAGCATGTCTTTCTGCATTGTGGCGACCAGGAAAGAACCGCAGCACGGAGCCAATCAAAAGAGGGGTTGTGCCTCTGTAACCAGGGATAACCAATAACCAGCGGAAACCTAAGTGAGGAAATAATGGAATTGGAATTGCATTATCTCATGGTGAAGAGCCCCTACGGCCATGGACAACGGAACAGTCTCATGAGTCACATGGGCAGGCTGTAGAGGTCTCCCGTCAAGAGCCTCAATGGCAAGTGGAGTGTCACACAGCTGCAGCAGAATCTAGTGCTCCGATACAAAGGCAGCATCAATGAACAGGCCTACAGCCCCTAAAGGTTCTCTTATCTGCAGAGAGACACGTGAAACCCAAGTGCATGGGTTCACCTTCACTGACCGAGTCAATGAGGATGGCAAACGAGATCAACTTCTCCAGCTCAGTGGGTATAACTCGGGCTGCTACTTCATCCTTGATGTTATCCGAGAGACCATGAGAGAAAGCAGCCACAAGGGCTTCATTATTCAAAACAACCTCTGCTGCCAGAGTATGGAATTCAATGGCGTAATCGGCAACAGTTCTCTTACTCTGATGCTTACTCTGTTTAAATACAAATACATGCCACACTTTTCACATATTTATTTGTAAAAAATTTGGAAAATCATTTATCATTTTCCTTCCACTTCACAATTATTTGCCACTTTGTGTTGGTCTATTACATAAAATCCCAATAAAATAGATTTATGTTTTTAGGTGTAACATGACAAAATGTGGAAAATATCAAGGGGTATGAATACTTTTTCAAGGCACTGTATGGGCATTAATATGGTGTTGTGCTCTCCTAGTGGCTACAACAGCTTTCTGACATAGACTTCTGGTCCCCAGCCTTGAGGCCCTGGGGTCAAATGGGCCCTTTAGCACTAATTATGTATCCCTTCTGCCCATAGGTGGGCACCCCAAAGCTCAAATAGACATGCCTTTCTCTGCAGCCGCAGCTGCACTAGACAGTGAATGACATAAGCCAGTGAATGACAAAGCCACATAGTTACATAGCTAATCTGGTTGAAAAAAGACACAAGTCCATCCAGTTCAACCGAATGAATAGGAAGTGCTCTGTGATGAGCAGCTTCCTGTTCATTCACAAACGGAGGCACAGTAAACACAGTTTACTATGCTTCAGTTATAAATGAACACAGTGAGTAAGTGTGTTCACTGTGTTCATTTGGAAAAGGGAGGGGCCGGTAATAACATAGAAACTAGCCCCTTCCTTCACTCTCCATCCTAAAACCTTACCCGCAGCAGCCGGGGGGGGGGGGGGTGAGCAGGGAAGCAAGCAGCACCGCTTGGGCCCCTGCAGACAGTAATCGCAGTTTTCATTCCCTGGTTTCTCACTCAAGACAGTGAAGGGCTCCAGTGTTAATAAATATGTGTACGTGAAGGTACCGGCGCCAATTAAATAATTTATACAAACTTTCGTATGCTATAGGCTGCAGTCTGAAAGCAATAGTGCTATTGGCACAATGCCTGTAATTCTAGTTAATATGCAAAAGAGAGCCGCGGGAATCACTCTAGTGTTAATAAATAGTTTGGTTATTTCTTAACCACTATCTTATTTTTTCTGTGCTGTCCATCACTTTATTTTATGTCTTTTTTCCTCTGATCTTTTCTAATGAATGTTGAGAGAAATATCAAATGTGGCATCTATAATTTGTACTGTAAGAATTACGAATGTGAATGCATTGATCTGTAAATGGGATGTAATAGCCATGAGTTCTAGACGTGTCATACAGCATGTCTGCCATCCCTGACCCTTTCTTGTAGCAAACACGCTCGTAGACTTTAACCCCTTCCTGCCAACGTAACACTTATATGTGGTCCCCCACTGCACTGGGCTTTTTTTTTTTTCGTGGGGCCGCATATATGCGCATCTCCCTTTGTGATGGGAGTGCGCCGCACAGCGTGCTCCCAGCACATGGACCGTGGTCTCACCGAGAGCCCCGGGCCCCATACTAACGATCAGGACCTGGATCTCCCGGGTTCTCAGTCACCTGATAACTGTTGTAGCCTCTGATTGGCTACCACAGTGGTCAGTCACTGTTAAGTCCACCTCTGTGTTTTTTTTCTTAGTGAATGGAGAAGAAAGAGACAATGTATCTTTCTCTTCCCTTGCAGAGAGGAAAAAAAGTGTGTGTAATAATATAAATAAATAAATAAAATAAAAATGTAGAAAGAAAGGGTTAGTGTTTGGGTCAAGTAAGGGTCAAAGGTCAATGTCAGAGTCAAAGGTCAGGGTCAGTATATTTTGGGCAGGATTTTTATTTTTTTTAATTAGTGTCAGTGGGTTTTAGAAAAAAAAATAATAAAAGCAAAATGTACACTATAGCTTCTGGGCTGTACTACGGGTACAAACAACTGACATTATTATTATATTATTATTATTATTATTATACAGGATTTATATAGTGCCGACAGTTTGTGCAGCGCTTTACAACATGAGGGCAGACAGTACAGTTACAATACAAATCAATACAGGAGGATCAGAGGGCCCTGCTCGTTGGAGCTTACAATCTAGAAGGGAGGGTCAATTGGAACAAAAGGTAATACTGTGGGGGGGATGAGCTGATGGAGAAAATGAAAATACGGTTGTTGTTAGGTGTGGGTAGGATATGCTTCTCTGAAGAGAAGGGTTTTCAGGGATCTTCTAAAAGCTAATAAAGTAGGAGATAGGCGGACAGATTGGGGTAAGGCATTCCATAGGATTGGAGAGGCTCTGGAAAAGTCCTGGAGGCGAGCATGGGAGGAGGTGATGAGGGAGCTAGAGAGCAGGAGGTCTTGAGAGGAACGAAGAGAAGAGTAGGTTGGTGACATGCACATATGTAGTATTGCTGTGATTGTCGGGAGCAGGAGAATTTATTTTGGGTTGTTTTTTGGTGGTAGGTTTTGGTAGTAACAAGAAATATATACAGCTGAATTTAAACAATTTAAAAAAAATTTGTCCTGAAAAAAACAAGGTATAATCCATAGGCTTGTGCAATTCGTTTTGCAACGAATCTAAATTCGGACGAATTTTAACTAATAACGAATAACGAACTAATAACGAAAAGAAATAACGAATTTCAACGAATACGGAAGAAATTATAGCGGATATAACAAATTAATTCGATATGATTCGGTAATTCGTTAAAGATCTAATGAAACAAAAGGTCAACTCAAAGTAAATCTTTAAATCGATTAATTTTGTGCTGGAGGTTGGATTACCGGCAAAGTGCATTCCTGAGTGTGTTAATAAATTCAATAAACAAACAACTTTCCAAACTACGAATCGTTATCACGAATATATATACATACCGTATTTATCGGCGTATAACATGCACTTTTTTCCCCTTAAAAGCAGGGGAAAATCAGGGGTGCGTGTTATACGCCGATCCCCCAAAATCTGTTCCCCCTGGCTCTCGGCTCAGATCGGAACTTCGCCTGTCCAGCCCTCTGCACTGCTGCTCCTCTACCCCGAATGCAAATTACACTTCTACCATCCCCGTCCCACACTGGCCAATGGCGCCAACTAGGGGTGCAACGGATCGTCGCCGATCCGTGATCCAAACGGGTCACCCAGTTCGGTTCGGCACCCCCCGCGATCCGCGGATCGCTCCGCGGCCTCGGCCTTAGGAAGGGCCGCAGCTTTGGCCTAGCTCCGGAACGGCGGCCATCTTGGTATACCCGGCCGCTGTTTACAATGTGATCGCTCCGTCAAATGATGGAGCGATCAGTTGTAAACTCTCCTTTACCCATACCCTGCCAATACTCTGCATTACCCATACCCTGCCAATACTCTGCATTACCCATACCCTGCCAATACTCTGCATTACCCATACCCTGCCAATACTCTGCATTACCCATACCCTGCCAATACTCTGCATTACCCATACTCTGCATTACCCATACCCCGCCAATACTCTGCATTACCCATACCCTGCCAATACTCTGCATTACCCATACCCTGCCAATACTCTGCATTACCCATACCCTGCCAATACTCTGCATTACCCATACCCTGCCAATACTCTGCATTACCCATACCCTGCATTACCCATACCCCGCCAATACTCTGCATTACCCATACCCCGCCAATACTCTGCATTACCCATACTCTGCATTACCCATACCCCGCCAATACTCTGCATTACCCATACCCCGCCAATACTCTGCATTACCCATACCCTGCCAATACTCTGCATTACCCATACCCTGCCAATACTCTGCATTACCCATACCCTGCCAATACTCTGCATTACCCATACCCTGCCAATACTCTGCATTACCCATACCCTACCAATACTCTGCACTGCCAATACTCTGCATTACCCATACCCTGCCAATACTCTGCATTACCCATACCCTGCCAATACTCTGCATTACCCATGCCCTGCCAATACTCTGCATTACCCATACCCTGCCAATACTCTGCATTACCCATACCCTGCCAATACTCTGTGATACCCTGCCAATATTACAGTGGGGGAGATGACGTGGATATTACAGTGGGGGGAATGACGTGGATATTACAGTGGGGGAAAATGACGTGGATATTACAGTGGGGGGAATGACGTGGATATTACAGTGGGGACTATATGTTGGTCACAGGTTTTTGCAAATTCAATTATCATTTGCTGATCCGAAAAATGATCCGATCCGTGACTCTGATCCGAGGATCGATCCGATCCGTGAGTTTTTTGATCCGTTGCACCCCTAGCGCCAACGAATGAATTCAACATGATTCGAGATTCAGTGTAACGAATATCGACACTCTATAGAAATAACGAATTATCCAAAAACATTTTAACGTAACAAAACGAGTATAACAGAACGATTAGATGTATTTTATGAATGACAACAAACCGAAACTAAACAAAATTTTCCGTTGTGCACAAGTCTAATAATCCACCTGGGGCACAAAGCAGTTGGGATGATATGTAAGGTTTTATTAACAGATGTCAAAATTGCAAAATTGTGCTCAGGCATTAAAGTAGGAGTAAACTCCCATACATTAATTTTACATATAGGCAAGCCTATAATAAGGCTTACCTATAGGTACTGTAAATATCTCCTAAACGTTTAAGACATCACCGACACATGCGCTCTGAAGAAACGGCCAGCCGAGCCGTTTCTTCAGAGTCATGTGCTGTAAACAGCAGCTCCCCCCGTGCATGCATGGGAATGACGCTATTGTGGCCCGTGCAGCTTTAAGATTTGTTTTTCCCTTTGGTGCGAAGGGGTTAAAGTATATGCAAACTCCCACCTGGTAAAACAATTCATTACCTTTAACCACTTCAATACCGGGCCTATTCTGGCACTCCTCTCCTACATGTAAAAATCATAATTATTTTGCTAGAAATTTAACTCAGAACCCTCAAACATTATATATGTTTTTTAGCAGACACCCTAGGGAATAAAATGGCGGTCATTGCAACTTTTTATCTCGCATGGTATTTGCGCAGTCATTTTTTTTTCCGAAACACCGGATGGCGGCTGGAGGGGAGGGCGTCCCCTCCCGTCGCCTATAAGAACGGAAAAGAGAGGAGAGAGGGCCCAATCGTCTCCTCCTCCTCCTACCCTTACCCCTTTGTCTGCCCACCCACACTCCAATCCCCGGTGTTCTGTGCCTCAGGAAAGGGATGGGTGAGCTAGAAATGTAAAGCTCAGCAGCCAGTAGATACATTGTGGATGAAAGGTGTCGATGCCTGAGCTTCCATCTTTGGGTGAGTGAGCTCACCATTCAATGTCTGTGACTGAAGTCTCCCCCCTCCCTCCCTTCTCTTTCCTGCCTCTGAGCGAGTGAGTGCACTAAGGTAAGGGGGACTCAGATGCAGGGGGTGCCCTAAGCAGATTGCTGCTCAGATAGATGCTTTGGAGGGCAGGAGAGACATTGGGTGCCTGAATTACAGCGGCAGGGGTGTTTTTGAAGCCCCTGATTAGAGCAGTAAGCTCTAATAGGCTTCAAAAAATTAATTAATATTTGCTTTGCTAACACAGACCTACCTCTCAGCCAATTACCAGCTGCCTGACACACCACCACGATAGGGTAAGTGCTGGGCAGACAGTGAGCGGGCACAGTGGCTGCATATTATGGGTACAGAGGCTACAATTGATGAGGCACAGTTGGCTGCATTTGATGAACACAGAGTCTGCATATTATGGGCACAGTGGCTGCATATGTTGGGGCACAGAGTCTGCATATTATGGGCACAGTGGCTGCATTTGATGAGCACAGAGGCATTATGGGCAAAGTTGGCTGCATATGTTGGGCACAGTTGGCTGCATATTTTGGGCACAGGTGGCTGCATATGATGGGCACAGTCGGCTGCATATGATGGGCACAGTTGGCTGCATATTATGGGCACAGGTGGCTGCATATGATGGGCACAGTTGGCTGCATATTATGGGCACAAGAGGCTGCATATTATGGGCACAGGAGGCTGCATATTATGGGCACAGTACGCTGCATATTATGGGCACAGTTGGCTGCATATGATGGGCACAGTACGCTGCATATTATGGACACAGGAGGCTTCATATTATGGGCACAGTACGCTGCATATGATGGGCACAGTACGCTGCATATGATGGGCACAGTTGGCTGCACATGATAGGTACAGTGGCTGCATATTATGGGGACAGTTGGCTGCATATGATGGGCACAGTGGCTGCATATGATGGGCACAGTGGCTGCAATTGATGGCAGGGGCGGATCCAGGGGGGGCAACGGGGCAATTGCCCCCCCCCCCCCCCCTGAGAAATTTGTGATTGGCAGGCCAGTCAGTGGATGAGTGAGCGGGCGGGAGGGCGAGTGTGCGGGTTAACGAGCAGGCGGGCCAGTCAGCGGGGTTCACCAGGTGAGAGAGGGCATCAGCGGGCAGGTCAGCGCATGAGTGAGGGGGGGGTCGCCAGGTGAGTGTGCGGGCATGCAGGGCAGACATCGAGTGAGGGGGCGGGCCGGTCTGCAGGTGAGCGGAGAGACTGGCCAGTCAGTGAGCCGGCGGGCGGAGAGCAGGGAGATGACATCATCTCTCACCGCCCGCCCTGCATCACTGCAGTTCCGCCCTCACTGTACAGCCGCGGGCAACAGAGAGATTACATCATCTCTCTGCTGCCTGCCTTCACTCTGACAATCTGCACCTAAGCAGGCCAATGACAATAAGCAACGTGTGGCAGGTGATGTGACAATCAGCAACATGTGACAGGTGATGGGACAATCAGCAACATGTGGCAGGCGACGTGGCAAGTGTAATCCGCAACATGTGGCAGGCAACGTGGCAATTGTAATCCGCAACATGTGGCAGGTGACGTGTCAAGTGTAATCCCCAATGTGTGGCAGGTGACGGGTCAAGTGTAATCCCCAATGTGTGGCAGGTGACGGGTCAAGTGTAATCCCCAATGTGTGGCAGGTGACGGGTCAAGTGTAATCCGCAATGTGTGGCAGGTGACGGGTCAAGTGTAATCCCCAATGTGTGGCAGGTGACGGGTCAAGTGTAATCCGCAATGTGTGGCAGGTGACGTGGCAAGTGTAATCAGCAATGTGTGGCAAGTGATAATCAGCAACATGTGGCAGGTGACGTGGCAAGTGTAATCCGCAATGTGTAGCAGGTGACGTGGCAAGTGACAATAAGCATCTGGTGGCAGGCAAGTGACAATCCGCAGCTTGTGGCAGGGACGTGGCAAGTGACAAGCTGCATCTGAAGGCAGGTCGACGTGAAAAGTGACACACTCGGGGCTCCCACTGATTCTGCATTATGGTGAGTTGAACTATTTCATTTTATATTACAATGTAATAATAGAAATAATCCGCTTCAATCATCCTGACACCATGGTGCGGTGATGATGAAAGCGCCAACACCAGCCATTGCCGTGATAAATTGCCAGCAAAAAAAGTATTTTCTGGCAGTGCCCCTCCCGAGACTAGACTGCAATTGATGCTTTTGTTTCAGAATTTTTCAGTTTGTTTGTGCCCCCCAAAAAATTTGATCACCAACCACTAATGCTGTACAGGGTCCTGTGATTTTTAACAGAAGCCCGGCTGGCACTCAATAACAGTGATTTTTTTTTTTTTTTTTTATGAGAGCCTTACACTGCTTTCAGTATGCAATTTAGTGACGCTTCACCTCTCTGAGAGAGCCTGGCAGTGGAGATAGAGAGGACCGGAGCGAGAATGCACCAGAGGGGAATGTAGGGGAGGGCCGGACATGACAGTGTGTCTAGTGACACACTTGGAAATATAGGGGGTGTGGTTAGGCAGAGTGTAGGGCGGGGCTGTAGTGGGGGAGCGGCCATATTTAAAGGGGGCGGAGTAGAGAGCGGACAGTCGGGAGGAAGTGAGAACACGAGGAGGCAGTTTTCCCACCCTCCCTTTTTTGTTATAGTTTTGGCTGTGTTAATATCTCTTGTTGTCATTGCAGGATCGGATGCGGTGGGTCGTCATGACAACTGGGGGGTTGGCGGTGTTTGTTTGTTGGTCAGTGACGATAGCAGTAATAGAGGTGGTAAAATGGGTGGGGGGCTCATCAGTAGATGGCCCTTCCGGTGTAGTACATCAAAAGTTTTGATGAATACTGGTGTTGTTGCACTGCAGGAAAGGTGGTTGTCTCCGAGCGGTACAGATGGAGGCCTATGAGGTTTTGGTAAAAGTCCTGCAGTGCCCCCTGGTTGATATATATATATACGGTAAAAAAGGAGTTAGCTCCGTCACTGACCAATAAATTGGGTGAAACATGTTGTTTCTATGTGTTTGTATATATGTTATTATATTTAAAGTTTTATTTGGAGTTTATTTCAGTTGGCTTAATAAAAGGCTGTTGTGGCCATTTTACTCCATAACAATGGTTTGGTCTCTTATTCAGGGGAATACGTTGATTCGTTTTTCCGTTAGTTTAATTTTCGCTTATTCGAAATTCGGACGCATTCGTATTTTCGTAGATTTAGTTACATTCGTACTTTCGTAAGATTGATTTATTCGTACTTTCGTAACATTGTTTTCGTAGATTCGTAATCGGAGCATAATTCATAATTTTATGTAATGTGTATGCTATTATTACATTGTAAGAGACGTGCACGTTAAGCAGCGCCATTGTAAGAGACACGGAAAATTACGAAACGAAAAAAAAAAGTTACAAATGTACGAATTTTTTTGTTCATTTTGATTTTCGTTGTTCCTGTTTTTCGTTTTTTGGATTTTCTTCTTTCGTAGTTTCATTGTTTCTAATTTGGTTATTTCGGATTTTCGTTGTTTTTCATATTCGTTCGATTCGATAATTCGTTAAAATTTTTAGCGAACCATTCGTTCATTCGTACGATAAGGAATATAACGAATTTTAACGGAAAACTAATAAAAAAGAAACAAATTGCACATGTCTAGTAGTTGTATCCTTAGCTGCAGTGTAGGGTACTCCTAGCTTAAAGTGATTGTAAAGTCCTAGATTTTTCTATTAATATAACAAACATATTATACTTAGCTGACCCCAAACCTCCTCTTCTGAGGTCCCCCCCCGCTGGCTCTCCTGCCCATTTGCTGTGGGGGGCACATGTACATGCTCGTCCCTGAGTTGTTTGTGTCTGAGGAGCCAAGCGCCAAAGATGCGCACAGTGTGGCTCGGTCCCACCTCACAGTATTAGCAGCAGGAGCCAGTGGCTCCTACTGCTGCCCAAGTCCCTGTGAGAAGAGGAAGAGAGGGGTGAAGACTGTATCCAGGCTCAGATAAGTGTTAAGAGAAGATGGGGAAGGGAAATGGTTAGCTGGGTATTTGTTTTACCTTGCAGGGAATGCATTAAGATATATAAAAAAAAAAAAAAAACTCCCAGCCTTTAGAACCACTTTAACCACTGTAACAGTGAAGAACCCCTTCCTGTACTGATGGTTAACTTGTCATTCCTCCTTATGCAGCTGATGTCCCCTTGTCCTTTGTTCAGCATGTTCCAGTGAGAAGTAGAGAGGCACTTCGGAGGTTTCTTATGCCGTCGCTTTGTGTTTCTGTACCTAAGAAGATTTAAAAGCTGCCCTAGTACCTCGGGGGCGCACCGCCCGAGTGACAGATGTGGAGTTGTAATCAGATGCTCTTAGCCCTCTGATGACTCTCATCATTCATGTGCTGGAGCCCCCAGTATGGAGTAGATTGGAACATTTCCTCTCATAGGCCACAATCATTCATTGCTGATTTTTAATAACCTGTAGAAGCATTAAAGAGTGTTAGCTTATTGGAAGCCGGAGCCGGCAGTCAATCAATGGACTTCTACTCTGCTGAAATGCTGGAGAGCTGGAGTTATAATTAAAGGAAAAAAAATGCAAGTAGTAGTCATGTTCAACTGGATTTGTTATGGAACGTTGAAGAGGTTTCCTAGCTTTTCCAGGCAACTTTAGTTATGAGTGTCAGGAAGATACCCCAACATTTACAGTGCCTTGAAAAAGTATTCATACCCCTTGACAATTTCCACATTTTGTCATGTTACAACCAAAAACGTAATTGTATTTATTGGGATTTTATGTGATAGACCAACACAAAGTGGCACATAATTGTGAAGTGGAAGGAAAATGATAAATGGTTTTCAACATTTTATTTTTACAAATAAATATGTGAAAAGTGTGGGGGGTACATTTGTATGGCGCCCCCCCCCCCTGAGTCAATACTTTGCAGAAGAACCTCCTTTCACTGCAATTACAGCTGCAAGTCTTTTTGGGGATGTCTCTACCAGCTTTGCACATCTAGAGAGTGATATTTTTGCCCATTCTTCTTTGCAAAATATCTCAAGCTCTGTCAGATTGGATGGAGAGCAGCAATTTTCAAGTCTTGTCTCAGATTCTCAATTGGATTTAGGTCTGGACTTTGACTCGGCCATTCTAACACATGAATATGTTCTGATCTAAACCATTCCATTGTAGCTCTGACTGTATGTTTATCGCCATTGTCCTGCTGGAAGGTGAACCACCACCCCAGACTCAAGTCTTTTGCAGACTCTAAAAGGTTTTCTTCTTAGATTGTCCTGTATTTGGCTCCATCCATCTTCCCATCAACTCTGACCAGCTTCCCTGTCCCTGCTGAAGAAAAGCATCCCCACAACATGATGCTGCCACCACCATGTTTCACAGTGGGGATGGTGTGTTCAGGGTGATGTGTAGTGTTAGTTTTCCACCACACATAGTGTTTTGCTTTTAGGCCAAAAAGTTCAATTTTGCTCTCATCTGACCAGAGCCCCTTCTTCCACGTTTGCTGTGTCCCCCACATGGCTTCATGCAAACTGCAAACAGGACTTCTTATGGCTTCCTTCTTGTCACTCTTCCATAAAGGTCAGATTTGTGGAGAGCACGACTAATAGTTGTCCTGTGGACAGATTCTCCCACCTGAGCTGTGGATCTTTGCAGCTCCTCCAGAGTTACCATGGGTCTCTTGGCTGCTTCTCTGATTAATGCTCTCCTTGCCCGGCCTGTCCGTTTAGGTGGACGGCCATGTCTTGGTAGGGTTGCAGTTGTGCCATACTCTTTCCATTTTCAGACGATGGATTGAACGGTGCTCCGTGAGATGTTCAAAGCTTTGGTCTTTTTTTTTTTTTTTTTATAACCTAACCCTGCTTTAAACTTCTTCACAACTTTATCCCTGACCTGTCTGGTGTGTTCCTTGGAATTCAAGATGCTGTTTTTTGATTAAGGTTCTCTAAAAAAAAAAACTCTGAGGGCTTCACAGAACAGCTGTATTTATACTGAGATTAAATTACACACCGGTGGACTCTATGTACTAATCAAGTAATCAAACTTCTGTAGTTGATTGGTTCCACTAGATTTTAGTTAGGGGTATCCGAGTAAAGGGGGCTGAATACAAATGCGCACCACACTTTTCACATATTTATTTGTAAAAGATCTTGAAAAACATTTATAATTTTCCTTCCACTTCACAATTATGTGCCCCTTTGTGTTGGTCAATCACATAAAATCCCAATAAAATACATTTAAGTTTTTGGTTGTAACATGACAAAATGTGGAAAAATTTTAAGGGGTGTGAATACTTATTCAAGGCATTGTAAATCCAAAGCTAGCACTGACACCTTAATCCAGTCACCGTGGAATGCAAAGTTGGGGACAGTTTTGTAAACAGAGAGCCCTAGTGCCTTTTTAAAATGTATTTAGTCCAAGCAGACCCATTTTTTTCACTGAGAGGAGCAGTGAAGCACTATCACTGTATAGGACTACAATGCGGGAAGCAGAGCCTGTCTATATAATCACAGGTATGGCTGGAGGGTGACTTTATTTATCAAAGCCAAAACAAAAAAAACACAGCATTTATGAAGTTAAGACACTTTTTTTTCAGCAGCCTCCCAAACCCTCCTGTCACTGCCAAATACGGGGCCATTCTGACAGGTAAAGATTTGGCATTACATGATCATGCTTACCCGCCCCTTTCTGCTTCCGTCACATTCTTATTGGTTGGTGGGGACACGCATCATAATGATGGGCCAATAAGAATATGTGGGGGGAAGAGCTTAAAGGCAAGTTAAGATGCCTAGAAGAGAAGAAATTTGACAGAATGATGTAGGCTTTTTGAGGCTGCGGATATGTCCATCTGTAAGTGCATGCACTTGTATACTTGCCATAGTTTTTTTTTTTGGCCCACCAACTCCCAGGGAAAGGTGTAGGGCTAAATTGCTGGGTTCCGTTCTATCAACATGGAAATAGGAAAAAATCTGAGTCAGACACGGTCACTGTCAACTTTATAAGAAAAACTGAAGTTCATCTTTACTTGTGGAGTAAAAATAAAATAAACATACATCCTCAACTATGTGGCTGCAGCATCGATCCAATGCATTATCTGTCTCTTGCCAGCTCTAAGACCGAGAACTGAGCGAACACATGACCGCTGATCGCCAAGTTCTTTGTTTTCACAGACAGTTTTCACTGTCAGTCACCGCTCTCTGCTCCTCTTGCACTCACCGCTCTCTGCTCCTCTTGCACTCACTGGAGTACTGGGCTGTGGAGCGGCTGGCTCAGGCTCTGTGGTGCTAGGCTAAGCCAGCCCTGTCAGGCATCTGAGTGAATCACGGCTTGGGGTGCACCGAATGGAAATTTTGGTACCAAAAATGAAGGATGCACTAGGCCGAAACCGATATTGAAAATGACAGTTTTTTAAAAAAAAAAATATTTTTTTTTATATACAATTGTATTGTATTAGACTTTTTAATTAATATCATCAATTTAATTAATATAAATTAATTGTTGGCCATTATTGGCACCCTTTGGTACAAGAAAACCTCAAAAAATTTCAGTCTGCAGTCTCTAACCATCTGCTACAGGACATGCTACAGGAGACTGCCGACATGCTACAGGAGACTGCCGACATGCTACAGGAGACTGCCGACATGCTACAGGAGACTGCCGACATGCTACAGTGTATTCACCGCTCTTATACCACTCTTACCCATTGATTTCAATGGGACACCGCTACGGCGGCGCTGTGCTGGGATTTTAACCCTTTTTCGACTGCTCGCGGGGGGTAAAACAGCCCCGCGAGCGGCCGAATACCGCGGCTAAAACGACCGTAAAGCAGCACTAAATATAGCGCTGCTTTACCGTCGCCGCGGCTCCCGCCCCAGTGTGATAAGGGCATAAGTGACTGATGGCACCGCGCACAACTACAGGGGGTCCCCGAGTTACGAACTCGTTGGGGACTGCCCGCCTGTACTTAAGTCAGAAATGTTCGTAAGTCGGCCGCACATGCACAGACCGACAAATACGACCATTTCCGGACATTTCCGATGTTCCGTCCAATGCCGTTCTGCGCATGCGCGGCAAATTACGGACATTTCCAAAGTTTTCCGAGGCTCTGAATGGCCGCGCAGAACGGCCGGAACACGGCGGAAAATGGCGGATGGTCCCCGCAGCATCCCGTTCGTAAGTAGGGGATGTTCGTAGGTCGGGTGTTCGTAAGTCGGGGACCCCCTGTACAAGGATTATTTTCTGTGATTTACTGTGAGAGGGTAATGTCACAGAAGTCAGACTGTTAATGTGTCTGGATCTTGCTGGGTCCCTTCCTTGAGGCAACTCGGGGTTGGTCAATGAGTCACCCTAGGGAACGCCACACTGCAAGATCAAAGTCAGACTGCCAACGTGCCAGGAACTTGCAGGGTCCCCTTCCTCGGTATAACCTGGTGATCATCGCTGAGTTTACTTGAGGAAGGCAACCTTGTGAAGTCAAACTCAGACTGCCAATGTGTTGGGGGTCCGCAGGATCCACTTCTCAGGGTGGTGGTCATTGAGTCACTCTGTGTAAGGGGACCCTGCAAGGCTCCGAAATGTTGGCACTCTGACCTTTTGTGCTTTCACTGGAATCCTCAATCATGGAAACACATCCTTGGAGTGTTGGTGACATTCTACTTTTAAACTTGAGCCAGTTTCGCTTTGTCAATTCAGGGTTTCTTTAAAGACTATCCCTTGACCCAGCTTTATTCACTTTCACATCAATCATCTACTGCTTTTTTTTTTTTCTTCCCCATCACAATTGCAGCAAAATTGCAGTACGTCTGAATACTGGGGGTTATGTGGTTTCCTGTCATGATGGAGTACTTGGTGTTTTTGTGGCGGTTGAGCGAGAGGAATGTGTAATGGGGGAGCTCCCTAAAGAGGAGTATAAAACTAGGTCGGGGAATGGGCTTTAGGGACACTGTAAAGTTGCCCTGAATGTGCAAGGTGACAAGATTGCCTCAAATATAGAGATTAGCGATAAATTAACCTCTAGAGGAAGCTCTGTACTCTGCAAGCATTCGGTATACTTGCTTTACTTTTAGGATATTCCACCACCTACCCTGCGAAGTCATTGTTTTTTTTAGTAGGCACATACACCTTGCTTTGCATATCCTATTTATATATCTGATATTAGAGCTGCACGATTCTGGCTAAAATGAGAATCACGATTTTTTTGCTTAGAAGATAGATCACGATTCTCTCACGTTTCTCGCGGCGTAACATCATCTTTCACATTAAAACAAAAAAATGAGGCTAACTTTACTATTTCTTTTTTTATTCATTGAAGTGTGTTTTTTCCCCAAAAAATTTGTTTGAAAGATCGCTGGGCAAATACAGTGTGACATGAAACATTGCAGTAATTGCCATTTTATTCCCTAGGGTCTCTGCTAAAATATATATAATGGTTGGGGGTTCCAAGTAATTTTCTAGCAAGAAATATTGATTTTTAACTTAAGGAAGTGTCAGAAAAAGATTTAGACTTTAAGTGGTTAAACTTCCTGCATTTACAGGTTGTTGCAGACTGCCTGGATTTTTACTTTACACACAGAAGTTTATCCCTTTGATCTAAGAAGGAAGAGTTAGGGCTCTTTCACACGGGACGAATCCATAACGATCCGCCCGTGAACATACGCTGCTCAGCGAGGATCGCTCCGCTGATCCCCGCTGAGCCAGCGGATGCCATGGGCGGTCCCTGCACAATGCGCTCTCCTCTATGGAGGATCGGATGAACCCGGACCTCCTGTCCGCGTTCATCCGATCCGCTTTGCAGACGGATAGAAAAATAGGGTTTTCCTCCGTCTGCAGAATCGGACCATTGCGGAGACGGACGATATCGGGTGTCAGCGGATGCTCATCCGCTGACAACCGCTATCCCATAGGCATGCATGTATGTCCGTATTTCATCCGAAAATGGATGGATGAAATACAGACATACGGTCCGCATGTGTGAAAGAGCCCTTAGTTACAATGTTTCATGTTGAAAACTTGGCAGACTGCTTGGATGTTTTCTTTTGACAGCTGAGTGAGCAGATAAGTCTCTCCACTTGTTATATGAAAGAATCGGCAAACTCTGCAATAGAGATCGTCAGGGGGGTTGAATCGAGATCACGATTTTTGTAACTTTTAATTGTGCAGCTCTATCGCATATACTTACCAACTTGCGCATACATGAAGCAAAACAGTAACACACACAGTTCTGCATAGAAACCAATCAGCTTCCAGGTTTTTTTTGTGAATGCTTAATTGAACAAGCTGAAGTTAGAAGCTGATTGGCTACCATGCACAGCTGCACCAGATTTTTCAGTCTCCCATTTTAGTAAATCAACCTCAGTGTTAAGATTTAAAAAACATTAAGTTGATCACATTTCCATGTATACCCTAGAAAATAAAGAGGGTTGACATTCTTTTTTTTATAATATAATAGATATTATTATATAGATGTTTGTAACTTGTATTTTATCACTACTCTGGGTATACATGTAAATCCTTTAAAACAAGAAAATAAAGGAAATCAAAAACTTTAAAAAGACAACACATTCCTGTTTTTAATAGCATTTCGTTATTTGCATATGCATTGTTTTCTTATTAAACCTTATTATGCTGTTTACAGTATTTTGTTTTGCAGTCATCCATTATTTTCTGCAGCCCCCGCTTGTATTGTCGTCTCTTCCTGTCAGTCACGCAGTGATTAAAAGTCTTTATGGTGCTTTGGAAAGAATTAATGTCTAGTCAATCCAGCCTTGAAAGGGCTTTTTAATTTGAAGTGAAGACATCTAAGTGGCAATTTGCGCTCTTCCCCATGTAACTTTCAGCTCTTGTCGGAGAAGCTGATTGATTTATCAAATGTCGCCGGTGCAGAGAGTCTCCTAATGAAATCACAGCCATTCTTTATTCTGTCATTGGCACACTGACGATCACTTACAAGCATTGACAGCAGAAATCGGTTGACTGCGGGATACCTGTAGACTGCAACCCAACCAACATAGTCAAGGCAGACGTCAGAGATATGTGAGCAGAGAGGAACTATTGTGGCCTTTTTAAAGCAAAACTCTAAACAAACATCTATTGTCCAGATAAAATCTATATGTTGTGGCTAGGGCTGCACCGAATGAAAATTTTGGTGCCGAAACCAAAAATGCAGGAGGCACTTTGCCGAAAACCAAAATGACAGTTTTTTTAAAAATATTTATACTTTTATATAGAATTGTATTATATTCGACTTTTTAATATCCTCAATTTAATATGAATTTATTGTTGGCCATTATTGGAACCTTTAGTGCAATAAAGGTCAAGAAAAATGCAGTCTATCTCTTGTATCGCGTCCTCAGTCTCTAACCATCTCTTGTATCGCGTCCTCAGTCTCTAACCATCTCTTGTATCGGGTCCTCAGTCTCTAACCATCTCTTGTATCGCGTCCTCAGTCTCTAACCATCTCTTGTATCGTGTCCTCAGTCTCTAACCATCTCTTGTATCGCGTCCTCAGTCTCTAACCATCTCTTGTATCGCGTCCTCAGTCTCTAACCATCTCTTGTATCGCGTCCTCAGTCTCTAACCATCTCTTGTATCGCGTCCTCAGTCTCTAACCATCTCTTGTATCGCGTCCTCAGTCTCTAACCATCTCTTGTATCTCGTCCTCAGTCTCTAACCATCTCTTGTATCGCGTCCTCAGTCTCTAACCATCTCTTGTATCGTGTCCTCAGTCTCTAACCATCTCTTGTATCGGGTCCTCAGTCTCTAACCATCTCTTGTATCGCGTCCTCAGTCTCTAACCATCTCTTGTATCGCGTCCTCAGTCTCTAACCATCTCTTGTATCGCGTCCTCAGTCTCTAACCATCTCTTGTATCGCGTCCTCAGTCTCTAACCATCTCTTGTATCGCGTCCTCAGTCTCTAACCATCTCTTGTATCGCGTCCTCAGTCTCTAACCATCTCTTGTATCGCGTCCTCAGTCTCTAACCATCTCTTGTATCGCGTCCTCAGTCTCTAACCATCTCTTGTATCGCGTCCTCAGTCTCTAACCATCTCTTGTATCGCGTCCTCAGTCTCTAACCATCTCTTGTATCGCGTCCTCAGTCTCTAACCATCTCTTGTATCGCGTCCTCAGTCTCTAACCATCTCTTGTATCGCGTCCTCAGTCTCTATCCATCTCTTGTATCGCGTCCTCAGTCTCTAACCATCTCTTGTATCCTGTCCTCACTCTCTAACCATCTCTTGTATCACGTCCTCAGTCTCTAACCATCTCTTGTATCGCGTCCTCAGTCTCTAACCATCTCTTGTATCGTGTCCTCAGTCTCTAACCATCTCTTGTATCGCGTCCTCAGTCTCTAACCATCTCTTGTATCGCGTCCTCAGTCTCTAACCATCTCTTGTATCGCATCCTCCGTCTCTTACTTTAACTTAAATACACTGCTAATAGTATTACCAAAATTTCCATTCGGTGCACGTCTAGCAGACATGATGGTCAGAGACTGCAGACATATAATACAAGAGATCAATGCAGCCTCGCCAGTGCCTGTCGGATGCAGCCTCGCCAGTGCCTGGATCAGAGTGGCGATCTCCCGCTGTGTCATGGAGCTGAATTTGAATTTCCCGGCTGCAGGAACAATGTCCCGCCTCCTGTGATCATGTCACACTGAATCGATGTCCTGGCATTGGATCAGTGTGCTATCACAGGAGGCGAGACCTTCTTACTGCAGCCGTCCGGACAATTCAGCTCCGTGACGCACAGAGACTGCAGCCCTGCGAGGAGGGGAGGACTGGGGCATACCAGGATTACACCCCCGCAATGGGCAGCACCCGGGGTGGACCCCCCCCCCCCTTTTCAGAGCTCGATCAGCATTTTTCTTCGGCCGCGTGCCAAAAATACGGTTTTCGGACAATTTTCTGAAATTTCGGTGCACCACCAATTGTGGCTTTACCTTCCAAAGGATTTGTATTTCTGTTCCTTCAGTCCTGTGATGTACACAACCTACCACCCAGCGGAGTCAGTAGGATGACAAGACCATCCTGAGATTTACACAACCCACCACCCAGCAGAGCCAAGAGGATGAGCTCACCATCATGAGATATACACAACCCACCACCCAGCAGAGCCAGGATGACACCACCATCCTGATATATACGCAAACCCAACACTCAGCAGAGGATGACCCCACCATCTGTTATAGTTGAGGAATAAATTGGTGTCTTCTTCCTTCCTTCCCCTCGGCATGTGAATGGACAGCATAGAATCAGCAGACTGATGAGGTTATCTTTCTGCTCTCTCCTTTTCATGCTGGCAGAGTGGCAGGCTTTTCTGTTCAGGCTGTGGCAACTTTCTAAATTAAACTGTAAGACTTTGCACAACCTTTGTTTTGACACATCTGTAATGTGTTTTAGGTGGTTTTAAGCTGAAGTTTTAGTTGGGGTTTAACTTTTTTTTTTTTCTCCAAGCTCCTTTGGATCAATATGCTCAATTTCAATGCTGTTTCTACCTATTCCTGCCTCCCGGCAATGCTGAGAGACCAGGAGGAAGGCTGGTAACCCTGCATTTTCCAGGGTTGACAGCTGGGCATACAGGCAGGGAAATGAGCTTTCCCTGCCTATATATGCAGGCCCTGCCCTTGTTACCCTTGTTTTCTGTAATTAAAACAGCTGTGATCTCCTTAATTAAATATAGTTTTTATTTTACTCTGGATTAAAACCTGAAATTGGTTCAAATAGATATGAAACCGGTCTATCTGCTTTGTTAGCGTTGTGTACCCCGCTTGTGCCAGTTTCCTTTGCTGTTGTAATGGTGCAGGAAGCTTTAATTCCCTGCTATCCTAAACAATTGCCAGGTTTTATTTTTTTTCACATTGTTGCGTTTGCCTTCTGACTGCTCTTTTCCAGCGATGCAGTGAATGCGGTTCCCCTCATCTGCGGCACTCATCTTCACTCTGTCTTCCTGGTTTGGAGTCTTGATTGGCCAGGCTGGAACAAAGTAACTCTTGCACATGCATGCTGGATTTACTTCATCTTGGCACAGAATCTTGCTGAGAATGTACACTGAGCTCGGTGCAAGCGCAAAACAAAAGTGCGTTTTTACTTTCCTGACTTTTAAAAAGGTAGTTTGCCTCCGCTTTAACTCCAGGAAAAAGATTTCCTGTGCAGTGGGGCTGTGCCCGGACTGCACGGGTCAACTCGTTTTTCTCTAGGGTATTGGAGAAGGCTTATAGTCTGCCAATCCGTTGCTGCACCTGCAAATGGCGCTCCCTCCCCATGATCCAGCAGTAGACTGTAATGACATCCTCCCATCCAGAGCAGGTCTAGAAGCGTGATGACGTCAGAAACAGACCACTGCCCCAGACCATGGGGGGTGGTGGTGGTGGTGAGGGAGGGTCAGAGGTTTAGGTAAATATATCGTCATTCTCCATTACCCTAGACTGAAAAGAAGTGTGGGCACTGCCCCGCTGCATTTGCAAAATAGTTTTTTGGGCCAGAGCTGGGCTTTAATTAATCTAGTCATAATTGTGCAGCCAGCCCTACATAATTGCGTATTCTACCAGTTGCGTGATGCATGGTCTTGGGAGTACAGAACCCCAGACAAAGCATTGTGGACTAGTGTGTTTGAGGAGTGCCAGGATGCAAAAGACTGACTAGGTAAACTCTGCAAGCTGTTTGGATTTACATGCTAAATTCCCAGATTTTAATAGAATGTACCTTTTTTTTTTTTTATGTATTTTTTTTTTCCCTCTTAATTTCCCCCAAGTTCCCAGGGAATACTTTCCAACACTGCAGTTTAATGACTAAAAGCTTCTATGGCTACAGAGAGACTGAACGTGGGATCTCTTTAGTGCCATTATGGAGTTTAACACACAGATTAGATTCATGGCACTAATATAGTGTTATACAAGACGGCCGTGGAGGATTTCCATGCCCTGTTTGCTTTCTGCATATTTCCGCTCTTGAGTGGTGCCTCTATGAGCAATTGTTTGCAGTACTGAGCTGTACCCTCTATCAGGTATATTTCACCTTTCAACACATTTTTAAGCTCATTTTTTTTTACCTACAAACTTTTGCAGGATTCATAATTTTCTTGGCTTAAAGGGATTGTAAAGGCAGAAGGTTTTTTTTTTTATCTTAATGCATTCTATACATTAAGTTTAAAAGCCTTCTGTGTGCAGCAGCCCCCCCCCCCCCCAGCACCCTCCTAATACTTACCTGAGTCCCATCTCTGTCTAGCGATGTCCACTAGTGTCTCAGTCGTCCGAGATTGTGCATCCTGATTAGCTAAGACACAGCAGTGTCAGTCAGCTAGCCAATCGTGAAAGAAGGGGTGGGGCCCCGTATCTGAATGGACACAGGGAGCTGTGACTCAGCTTGGGTGCCCCCATAGCAAGCTGCTTGCTGTGGGGGCACGGAACAGGAGGCAGGGGCCAGGAGTACAGAAGAGGGACCCGAGAAGAGGAGGATCCAGGCTGCTCTGTGCACATCCACTGCAACAGAGCAGGTAAGTATAACAGGTTTTATTATTTTTATAGGAAAAAATACGAGCCTTTACAATCACTTTAAGTAGCTTTTCTTTTCCTCCTGTTTCATTTCCCTGACTTTGCAGTGTTTGGCTTTGCACACTTTTATTTTATTGGACGAAATTAGGTCAACCTATATAAGAGTGGATGTGACTTCCACTCGTACAGTCTCTGGTGGAGAACCAACCACTGTTATTTAAAACTGGTTAAATCGCATCCACTGCTTTATTAATAGACCCCTGTGTATGAAGGGTAGATACTGTAGCAACTGGAACCAGCCTCACTTGTCATTTCCAGCTATTGCCAGTGCAGATAACTCAAGTGGGGCCCATTGCTTGCTGAGAATCAAATATTATTTTGACGTTGAAGGCATCAAAACATGAAAGGTACCATTGCTGTCATTGCTTCTCTAATGAGTGTTCGATGCATCACTAGCATGCATTGGTCCTGGTTTCACTGGCTGCAAGTGTTTGGTGTTTAAGTGAATGCCACATTTGTCATGTCATTTTTTAGGGGGGGGGGGTGTACCCTTTTTTTCATGGGACTTCCTGTCCCACTTCCTGCGTCCTATCTTTGGCCGCCTGGGCGGCGACTCCTCTTGCCCTAGGCGGCCCCTCCCTGCCAGCAATCTTCTGGGACACAACTCAGGTCCCATTAGATCGATTGGCCAATAGATCTGTGTGATCCCTGTGGAGGCTGGAAATCACTGCCACTACAGTTCTTGCCATTAGGATTGAGGTCAGATGTATTCAGATACTATTCTGAACCCGCCTGAGCTGTAACATATAAGAAAAAATATAAGCAAAAAGGGAGGGCGCACCGACCTTGTGCGTTACCAAAAATAATTTTAACCACTTGCCGCCCCCCAAATCGCAAAATGACCGCGGCAAAGTGGTTTCAATATCCTGACCGGACGTCATATGACGTCGCCAGGATATTAAGCCCTGCATGCCCCCGGGGGTGCGCATCACAGTGATCATGGTTGCGGTGTGTAAGTCTTACACACCGCAACTCTGATCTACAAAAAACAAGAAAAATAGCCCTGGGACTTTAGATGAGGTGAGAGAGGTTTAGCCAATGTCCACAGCAAACACTGAGACAAAATCATTTTATTTGTTTCAAAATGTTATGTAACAGAGCGGCAACAACAATAAATGTGAGTTACCCGGCATAGTAGCCAATGTACACAACACAGATGAAAGTAAATATACAAAGATTTATTACAAATGTACATCCATGGAGCAACAATAAAGCTTAAAAGTTGCTAGGTCAGTGAATACACATACACAGTAAGAAAGTAAAATGTACATACATGTGGACAGGGAAGTATGTAAACATAATACAGACATCAATAATACCCAGCATGTACTGGCATAAAACAAGCATCAATAAAGCCCTATGCATTTCGCGAGACCCTGCTCGCTTCTTCAGGGGCGGATGCATGATTGTTGTATCTGCAATGTAAATAATAAGATCAATCAATGTATGTTGTTGATAAATGGGGGCAGGCGGAATAATTGGCAAGAGAGGTCTGCAACAGACCTCATACTTACCGAAGGTCTGAGATAAAACACCAAACGCTGGATATCAAAAATGGCAGCCGTGTAGTGCATCCAGCTTGGGGGCTGAGGGGGCGGAACAAACAAAGGCCACAACAGGGGAACATCCGGAGGATCAGCACAGTCTGGATAGTAGGCAACTCTGATCTAGGTAAAGTGTCTCTGCCGGAGACTATTTACCACGTGATCAGCCATATCCAATCACGGCTGATCACGATGTAAACAGGAAGAGCCGTTCATCGGCTTTTCCTCACTCGCGTCTGTCAAACGCTCGGCTGCTCCTCTTACGGGGGGGTCTGTGCTGATCGATTATCAGCGCCCCCCCCCCCCAGGATTCCCACACTGGACCACCAGGGACGCCACTAGGGCCACCAGGGATGTCACCAACAGGTATGCCACCCTAGACCACCAGGAATGCCAATCGGTGCCCACAATGGGCATCACTGATTGGCAGGCATTATTGTTTGGCACTGATTGGCATCCATCAGTACCATACATTACAGTACATCAGTGCTACCTATCAGTGCCCATCTGTGCCGCCTATGTGTACCCATCAGTGCTGCATATCAGTGCCACCTCATTGGTCCCACCTCATCGGTGCCCATCAGTGCAGCCCCAACAGTGAAGGAGAAAACTTACTTATTTACAAAGTTTTGTAACCGAAACCAAAAAAATAATAAAATAAAAATCCCAGAGGTGATCAGATGCCACCAAAATAAAGCTCTACTTGTGGGAACAAAATGATAAAAATTGAGTTTGGGTACAGTGTAGGATGACCGCGCAATTGTATTCAAAGTGCGACAGCGCTGAAAGCTGAAAATTGGTCTGGGCAGCAAGGTGTATAAGTGCCCGGTATTAAAGTCGTTAATAGCGGTAACAGCAATGGTTATACTCGCATATAAACGTGGTATACAAGCATATCAAAGCAATAGCAAACAGTCTCCCTTAGGTCTATAGTTGAGACCAAAGATGCCGGAGGACCAGACGGTATTGCAAAGGTGGCTAACGCGTTTCGAGGGATGACCCTCTTCCTCAGAGCCAAAGCGAGAGCTGTCCTGCTAGGGAACGCACCTTGCTGTTGCAGTGCAGCACATGGCAACATACTGTGCATTGCTGTGAACGCCCACAAAACTGTGCATGCACCCTTTTTGGCAACCGCCTGCAACACACGTCCTTCCAAAGGTGCTTGGGGGTGTCGTGTTACCACAGCGCCATTGTGTGTACAGGCCCCTACACACAGCAACAAGAACATCAATCTCTGACTCCGCCAAATACGTTTAAAGCCCAATGTGATGCCGACGCACTCTGTGGGCTGAGCCCAGTCACTGTATCATTGTGTTTTGGAAGAAAAGTGGAGCACCAGAAGAAAATGCGTCCAATCCAGGGAGAACATCCATTTCCATACATGTTGCGTCCCTGTTGGATATTGAACCTCTTGCACCCCAGTGCTGCAAGCTAAGCGTGCCAAGCCGCTAAAGCCCAGTGCTGTGGTTTTATCCTCTGCCGCTCGCTCCACAGAGGCTGCAAATGGTTGTAATTAAACTTTGCGGGAAGAGAATGTGCTTCTGGTAATGCGAGGCAGCATCTGAAATGTCACACAGATCGTTTCATGTCTTGCTCATTATTTATTGTGACAGGTTGTCGCCTCTCACATCTCGTGTTGGACACAAGCATTTTTTGCTTCTCCGATGATGGCTGAGCAGAGCTGGCAGCCTCAGACCGGCCCCGCGTGTCCAGGGAATGGAAAGGAGAGCTAAACGAGTGCAAACTCTTCTGGTGACATGCGACTTTGTACTGTCATCCGGTGTCCAGAGAATTCCGAAATTCTAGAGAAAGCAGCCAATCCGCTCACTAGAAAAACCTTGACATTGCGCCAGTTTGAGGCACCCCTTACCCCTTACTGTGTATTTATAGATGTGATGTTTGTTCTCCAGTGATCTGTTATAGGGGAAAATTAGAGGACAGGACTCCTGGGTACCTCTGAGTTTAAAGTGATTGTAAAGGCTCTTTTTTTTTTTGTTTATTTTTCAACTAACAAACGTTATACTTTCCTATTCTGTGCAGTTGGTTTTGCACAGAGCAGCCCCGATCCTCCTCTTCTGGTTCCCTCTTTGCTGCTCCTGGCCCCTCCCTCTTTTTGAGTGCCCCTCAGCCAGCAGCTTGCTACAGGGGGCACCCAAGCTAAGTCGGCGCTCCGTCTATCCAGAGCCCCGTCCTGGCCCCGCCCCCCATCCCCTGATTGGCTGACTGACAGCCACGGGAGCCAATAGCTCCGCTGCGCGATCTCTTCCAATCAGGAGGAGTGTACTGTATCGCCGAGGGGACTGTGGACATCTCTGGAGAGAGAAGGAGCCCAGGTAGGTAATTTGGGGGTGCTGGGGAGGCTGCTATACACATTTTTTTTTTTTTTATCTTGGGGGCAGTTCACACCACATGCAGTCCAGTGCATTTTTTTCTGCATCAAAAACGCATAGAAAGTAGGTTAAGTAGGTTATATGGTTTTCAATAGTTCACACCAGTGCTTGCAGTTCCAGTTCCAGAAAAGTAGAACATTTTTCCTGCACTGGAACGCTGTAAAATGCATCAAAATCTCACGGGAACGCACTGGAACAACCATGTACTTATTTAAGGTTAACTGCATCAAAAACGCACAGAATGCATTAAGATAAACCTTCTGCTTTTACAACCCCTTTAATAAGTGCCAGTTCACACCAGATGCAGTTCTGTGCGCTTTTTTTTTTCTGCACAAAATGCATGCACAGTGTTTTCCATGTATTCCAATGGCTCTAGTTCACACCATGCAGTCAGTTTTCCGTCAGATTCTGCACCGGAAACTGACTGCATGGTGTGAACTAGAGCTATTGGAATACATGAAAAACACTGTGCATGCATTTTTAGTGCAGAAAAGCGCTCACGGAACTGCATCTGCTGTGAACTGGCCCTAAACCCAAAAGCAAACCTTTATTATATTGCAGCTTACCAATTATTAGATATGATGGCTGTATTAGTATTCTTTTTTGGGGCCTTACACTTTTATCTGGTGATGCAGCCAGTAAGTCTGTTGTTTTTTCACAGCACAAGCTCTCCAGCAGAATGTATCAGTTACAGAGATGAGACGAATCATTTACCACTGATGGGTGCTTACAATGATCAGATTTTATTTTATGTAAAACCTCTATCTCTAAAAGGATAACATGTTTGCTGCAACTGCTTATAAAGTGTGAGCTGGAGTTCAGCTTTAATTTGTTAGTGTATCTAAATCTGCTAGTACATCTAACACTCCCCTCCCCCCCCAGACTGACGCTGCTGCTGTCCAAAGGTGGCTTCTGTGCTCCTTCATCCAGAGTGGGGGGGGGGGGGGGGCGCTCTAATACAGGTGGTGTCTTGCTGGTCAGATCACCAGGTGAAAACGGAATAGAGAAAGCCTAAAAAATGAAAACGATTGCAGCCACCACATCTAATGATTGGTAAGCTGCAATATATAACATTTTTGGTTTTGGATTTAATACTGCTTTAAAGCGTTTGTGTAACCAAAAGAATAAAAACAAAGATCCTGTTCCCTTGCCTTGTCATTTGGACTCCTGTATCACCTGAAATACCTGCCTGATCCTTGAGTAAGCACTATAGATAGTGTGAAACGCGTCAGCTGTGTGCCCCTTTGCCGTGTTTTTGAATTTGATGTGATCCCTGCTTTTTAAATAAAGTCATTGAATTTTCATCTTATTCCGGTGTGCGGCTGTCCAGAGTTCTTCTTGATACTCTTAATCTACCTTTGTTATTAGCCTGCACCTGGGGCTCCTAATCAAAAGTAGGAGCATTCGCCCTGAAGGATCACCTTGGAGCGGTGGTTATCTCCCTTTACCTGTCTGATCCTGTCTGATACCCTTCCATCTGCAAACTGACCACGATAATCGTGGCTGCTGTGCCCTAACACTGTGGTCAGTTTGCGTGATTCCATAATCCGCAGCCTGCTATCTGTCTCCTGTATCCTTCTCCCCCCTCCCCTCTCTGCCTGTCTCTGCTTGTACCAGTGCCCACACCCTTAATGCATTCTATGGATTAAAGTGATTGTAAAGCTTTACATTTTTTATCCATTATCATAATAAACATGTTATACTTACCTGCTCTGGGTAAAGGTTTTGTACAGTGTGGCTAGGATCCTCCTCTTCCCGGGTCCCCTGCCATCCCCTGGCTTCTCCCTCCTGTGTTGGGTGCCCCCACAGGAAGCAGCTTGCTATGGGGGCCCCCGAGCCGCTGCTCTGCGTGTCCATTCACACACACAGAGCCGTGGCTTGACCCCACCCCCTTGCGCCGAGAGGGGGCTCAAGTAAGTATTTCTGTGGAGAGGCAAGGCTCTTGTGGACATTGCTGGATCGAGGGGGGGGGGGGGGGCTCAAGTAAGTATTTCTGTGGAGAGGTAAGGCTCTTGTGGACATTGCTGGATCGAGGGGGGGGGGGGCTCAAGTAAGTATTTCTGTGGAGAGGTAAGGCTCTTGTGGACATTGCTGGATCGAGGGAGTTCTTAAGTAAGTATTGCTGCGGAGAGGCAAGGCTCTTGTGGACATTGCTGGATCGAGGGGGGGGGGGGGGGCTCAAGTAAGTATTTCTGTGGAGAGGTAAGGCTCTTGTGGACATTGCTGGATCGAGGGAGTTCTTAAGTAAGTATTGCTGCGGAGAGGCAAGGCTCTTGTGGACATTGCTGGATCGAGAGGGGCTCAAGTAAGTATTTCAGAAGGTTTTTAAATTCATGCATAGAATGCATGAAGGTAAAAACCCTTGTGCCTTTACAACCACTTTTAGGGGAAAAACCTGTGCTTCAGCCCCCCCCCCCCCCCCTTTTCTTACTAGAGCCCAATCCGATCCAGCAATGTGCACGGACAGATTGATAGCACCAGGAGCTATTGGCTCCCGCTGCTGTCAATCAAATCCTGTGACGCAGGGCCAAGTCCCGCTCTCTTTGTCAATGGACGCAGCAGCGGGACTCTGGTGCCCCCAGGTAATGCAGCTTTCCGTGGGGGCATCCGATAAAGAGGAGGGGGCTTGGAGCGCTGGCAGGGGACCCCGAGAAGAGGAAGATCAGGGCTGCTCTGTTGCAAAACCATTGCCTGTTTATTTTTTTATATATATATATAAAAAAAATCGAAGTTTTACAGCCACTTTAATTTTTTTGTCTTTTTATAAGGATCAGCTTTAAGGTTGAAAAGCAGCTTTGTGTTGTGACCCGGCATCTAACGTCCAAACAGAAGTGCTGTAGGCAGCCAGGCCCCCGGCACAGAGCCGGCATTAAGTGGACTTGCTGTGCTGTTTTCCCCGGCATCAGGGTGATGGTGACCAGTGCTGAGGACAGTGTGTTCTCCCTCATTAGACAATTACTGCACAAACAGCCTGCAATCACGGGCGCAGACTGCCCTCTATTTTCTTAGCTGCTTTTCATCATTTCTTCCCTGACCATTACTTAGATTGAAGCTCTTTCTAGTCCTCGTTATCTACTTTTATCTACTTTTTTTTTTTTTTTTTTCCATAACCAGCCCAATAAAAGCACAACACGTGTACCATTCACAGGGCCTTCAGTCCTCCTAAAGTGGTGTTGATTTATTTTGCCCCAAATTAAAGTTTATAGGCATAGCGCCAGACTTGACTCCCCAGTCTTAGTCCGTCGGCTTCAATATTGAGTTGGTCCACCCTTTGCAGCTATAACAGCTTCAACTCTTCTGGGAAGGCCGTCCACAAGGTTTAGGAGTGTGTCTATGGGAATGTTTGACCATTCTTCCAGAAGCGCATGTGTGGGGTCAGGCACTGGTGTCGGACATGAAGGCCTTGCTCACAGTCTCCGCTCTAAATTCATCTCCAAGGTGTTGAGGTCAGGACTCTGTGCAGGCCAGTCAAGTTCCTCCACCCCAAACTCATCCATGTCTTTATGGATCTTGCTTTGTGCACTGGTGCGCAGTCATGTTGGAACAGGAAGGGGCCGTCCCCAAAATGTTTCCACAAAGTTGGGAGTGTGACATTTTCCAAAATGTCTTGGTATGCTGACATCTTAAGGGCCAGTTCACACCACATGCAGTCCAGTGCGTTTTTTTTCTGCATCAAAAATGCATGGAAAGTAGGTTATTTGGTTTTCAATGGCATAGTTCACACCAGTGCGGTCAGTTCCAGTGCGTTCAAGGTAATGAAAAAAAAGTAGAACATGCTGCATTTTTTTCTGCACTGGACTGTACTGGAGCGCTGTAAAATGCATCAAAAATGCACTGGAACGCACCGCAACACACCTAAATTGCACTGCAACACACTTGTCCTTAAGGTTAAGAAAAAAGAGGGAGGAAAAAAATCACTGGACTGCATCAAAAACGCACCAAAAACGCATCAAAAACTCACTGGAACGCATCAAAAAAGCGTATGCAGAAAAGCACCTGGAATGCATCCGGACTGCGTTTCTATGGTGTGAACTGGCCCTAAGTTTCCTTCACTGGAACTAAGGGGGCCAAGCCCAATCCCTAAAAAAAAAAAAACAACCCCACACCATAATCCCCCTCCACCAAATGATTTGGACCAGTGCACAAAGCAAGGTCCATAAAGACATGGATGAGTGAGTTTTGGGTGGAGGAACTTGACTGGCCTGCACAGAGTCCTGACCTCAACCCGATAGAACATCTTTGGGATGAATTAGAGCGGAGACTGCGAGCCAGACCTTCTCGTCCAACATCAGTGTCTGACCTCATAAATGCGCTTCTGGAAGAATGGTCAACCATTCCCATAGACACTCCTAAACCTTGTGGACGGCCTTCCCAGAAGAGTTGAAGTTGTTATAGCTGCAAAGGGTGGACCAACTCAATATTGAACCCTACAGACTAAGACTGGGATGGCATTACAGTTCATGTAAAGGCAGGTGTCACAAAACTTTTGACAATATAGTGGTATATGTAATTATTTATCATATTTCAGCAGTGAATTTCCTTGTTGAACTTTTAATTTCACGTAATGTATGCTGGTAATTTGTGGATGTATCACCATTTGCCTCAACTGAAATATTTGATTTAGCTTCATAATAATTATAAGTGCACAGTGATTATCCCACGTGTGTCGTCAGACTCCCCCGTCTCTCCGCGCTCTCTACACCTCTTCACTTTTAATACACACCATGCCGCGCCTGCATTAAACCTACTCTACAATTTATTGCGCTCCTTGCTTATTGTGCACTTGCTGAATAATTTATCTCCTTTTTATTTGTGATATTTGTGATGTTTTTTTTTTTTTTTTTTTTATGCTTACTGAAATTTCCTTTGCTTGGTAACATTCTGTTCTTTTGTGCTGTGTCTAAAGTTTACTCATCTCTACTTACATTCTTACGCTATAGAGGCAGAGATTGTACTGCTTATTCAGTATAGCAATGTGAAATGTAGTACTCCACAGAGCAACCATGTACAGTTAGGTCCAAAGATATTTGGACACAGGCACAATTTTCATACTTTTGGCTCTGTATGCCACCAGAACAAAATTACTGTATATACTCGAGTATAAGCCGAGGCACCTAATTTTACCACAAAAAAACTGGGAAAACGTATTGACTTATAAGCCTAGGGTGAGAAATGCGCAGCTACTGTAAGTGGAAAAGAGGGTCAACAATGCCCATTTGCATGCCTCACTGTGCCCATTTGCAGCCTCTGTGCCCATTTGCAGCCTCACTGTGCCCATTTGCAGCCTCACTGTGCCCATTTGCAGCCTCACTGTGCCCATTTGCAGCCTCACTGTGCCCATTTGCAGCCTCACTGTGTGCAGCCTCACTGTGCCCATTTGCAGCCTCACTGTGCCCATTTGCAGCCTCACTGTGCCCATTTGCAGCCTCACTGTGCCCATTTGCAGCCTCAATGTGCCCATTTGCAGCCTCACTGTGCCCATTTGCAGCCAGGTCCCCCGAACTTCAAACTCGGTAGTTAAAGCTTCCAAGATGCCCCCTATCTGCAGTGAAAATTTGGGGTCTCTGAGCCCAAAGGGTCCCAAAATTACATTGTTGCAGATGGACACAGTTGACCGAATTTGGGGCCCCGTATCTTGGGGCCACTTAGTGCTAGGAACCCCAAATGGCGTGCAAACCCAATGGAACTAGCACTACAACATATCCAAAGATGGGGTTCCTAGCACCAAGTGGCCCTGAGATACGGGGCCCCATAGTCGGTTCGGAAAATGTCAAGCACTTTTCTGCATCAGAGAATGACTTTTTGCAAACCGACTTTGGGGCCCCCGTATCTCGGGGCCACTTGGTGCTAGAAACCCCATCTTTGGATATGTTGTAGTGCTAGTTCCACTGGGTTTGCACACCAAAATGGAACTAGCACTACAACATATACAAATATGGGGTTCCTAGCACCAAGTGGCCCCGAGATACGGGGCCCCAAAGTCGGGTCGGAAAATGTCATTCGCTGCTGCAGAAAAGTGCTTGACTCCAGTATAAGCCGAGGGGGGCGCTTTCAGCACACACAAAAGTGCTGAAAACTCGGCTTATACTCGAGTATATACAGTAAAACAAAACAATCCAAATGAATTTCAGCTTTAATTCAAAGGATTAAACATAAATATCAAGTATAAATTTTAGGAACTGCAACCATTTTTATACACAGTCCCTCCATTGTCAGGGGCTCAAATGTAATTGGACAAATAAAATATAATCCTAAATAAAATGTTGATTTTTAATATTTATAAGACTGGGTTTCCTCCTTTTTCTGATGCTTTGTCAGGCTCTTCTGATGCTTTGTCAGGCTCTAACTGCAGCTGTCTTTAGACGTTCTTTGTTTGTGGGTCTTTCTGCCTTTTAGTTTTGCCTAAAGCAAGTGAAATTTTCAATTGGGTTGAGATCAGATGAGTGACTCGGCCATTGCAGAATATTCCACTTCTTTTCCTTCAAAAGCTCCTGGGTTGCTTTCGCAGTGTCTTTTGGATCATTGGCCATCTGTACGCCGTCCAATCCAATTAGCTGCATTTGGTTGAATCTGGGCTGACGGTAGATCTTTAAACATTGCAGAAATTATTCTGGCTGCTTCTGTCACATCATCAATAAACAACAATGACCCAGTGCCACTGGAAGCCATGCATGCTCATGCCATCACACTGTAAGCTCCACCATGTGACCACAGATGACGTTGTGTGCTTTGGGTCATGAGCTGTTCCAAGCCTTCTGCACACTTTTTTTTTTCTTCCCGTCATTCTGGTACAGATTCATTTTAGTTTCATCCGTGAAAAGAATGCTTTTCCAGAACTGGTCTGGCTTTTTTTTTTTTTGGTAAAGTCTAATCTAGCTTTTCTATTCTTCAGGCTTATGAATGGTTTGCACCTTGTGGTGAACCCTCTGTATTTGCTCTCTTGAAATCTTCTCTTGATTGTAGACTCGCAATGATACGCCCACCTCCTGGAGAGTGTCCACTTATCTGGATGTTGTGAATGGGTTTTTCTTTACCATAGAGAGGATCCTGCGATCTTCCACCACTCTTGTCTTCCGTGGACATCAAGGCCATTTA
The DNA here is from genome assembly GCA_028564925.1 of Lithobates sylvaticus. Classification (NCBI taxonomy): domain Eukaryota; kingdom Metazoa; phylum Chordata; class Amphibia; order Anura; family Ranidae; genus Lithobates; species Lithobates sylvaticus. The sequence goes on along the minus strand of CM053026.1, from coordinate 743,014,002 downwards.
TGTTGCTGAGCTCACCAGTGCATTCTTCTTTCCTCAGAATGTACCAAACTGATGATTTGGCCACTCCTAATGTTGCTGCTATTACTCTGATGGATTTGTTTAGTTTTTGAAGCCTTACAATGGCCTGTTTCACTTGCATGGACTGCTCCTTTGAACGCATGATGTAGGTTCACAGTAGAGCTGCACGATTCCGGACAAAATGAGAATTACGATTTTTTATTTGCTTAGAATAATGATCACGATTCTTGTGGCGTAAAATCAGAGGGGAGGGGAATTTTATTTAAATTTTTCTCAACAAAAGTGGAGTTACTCTTTAACTTGCTGACCGCGCTATAGCCTAATGACAGCTACGGCGTGGGCGGCTTGTTCTTATCGACTAGTGTTATCGGCACTACCTTTCCTAATGCTGACAGCATGAGAAGAGGAGAAGAGAGCCGGTAACTGGCTTCTCTAAAAGGGATGTGTACACTGATAATCGGGGCACTGATTATCCGTGCAATCCCAACGGTGCCCACCAGTGCTGCCAATCTGTAAGTAAATGCTACATCAATCATCTGCCCTTACTCAAGATGGCCTCAACTAGAAAGGGTTCAAAGTGGTTTCTCGACAAAATAAAGTATGAAGACATGGATAGATAAGGAGTTTGTTTTGAATATTAACCAGATGCCGGCTGCCCCACATACATTTACTGCTCTGGGCAGAATCGCATACCTGTGCGTGATTCTGAACTTCTGGGTCTTGGGCATGCTGCCAACAACCCGCTCCTTCTGTAATTGTAAACAGTGGGAGCCAATCAGCGGGTCCGGCGGATGTTTTGTTCGCCGGGAGACAAGGCAGATCGCCGCTCTGTGACAAGGGAAGGCTGCGATCCTATGTTTCTGCTAAGCAGGAACATGGATTTCTGCCGTCTCACAGTACAAGAACCCTCCACACAGTTAGCAAGCACTCCCTAGGAACATATTTAACCCTTTGATCTCCCCTGATGTTAACCCCTTCCCTGCCAGTGTCATTAGTACAGTGATAGTGGATATTTTTTTTTAGCATTGATCACTGTATTACTGTCAATGGTCCCCAAAAAGTATCAAGTGTCTGATTTGTCTGCCGCAATATTGCAGTCCTGCTATAAGTCGCCGATCACCGCCGTTAATATTAAAAATAAAAATTCAAAAAATCTATCCCATAGTTTGTAGATGTGATAACTTTTGCGCAAATCAATTAATATACGCTTATTATGATATTTTTTTTTACCAAAAATATGTACAGTACATGTTGGCCTAAATTGATGAAGAAATTATTATTTTTTTATTTGGAGAGGTTTTATAGCAGAAAGTAAAAAATATTGTGTTTATTTTTATTTTTTTTTCTTCCTTCAAAATTGTCGGTCTTTTTTTGTTTATAGTGCAAAAAAAAACCACAGAGGTGATCAAATACCACCAAAAGAAAGCTTACCCATACATTTTTATATGGGTAAAGCACGACCGCACAATTGTCAGTTAAATGAACGCAGTGCCGTATCGCCAAAAAAAATGGTCTGATCATGAAGGGTGTAAACCTTTCCGGAGATGAAGTGGACAAATTAAATTGTGTTTTCAGTTTGCTGCTCAGATACCTTTTAGTTGTTCTTTAAGTACTCTTACCTCACCAGTTCTTACTATTACCTTCTCACAATTTCCTAGGGAGTTGGTCACATCCTGTAGACATTCAGTTCATAACTAGTCACCTGAAGGTGGCCAGTTTGTTATGTTGTTTTTTTTTTGTTTTTTCTTTTGCTGCATACCTAGTAGAAAGATGGCAGATGCACTTTAGCCTTTTCTCCTATGCCTGTTGTTGATATATTAAAGACTATCCACCTCTCTGTTTCAGCATTTTATAATGATTGCTTCCACTATTTTGTATATTTAATAGCAACTTATCCGGGAGATGCAGCAGATGGCGAGCCGACCTTTTGCCTCTGTCAACGTCGCCTTGGAAACAGATGAGGAGCCACCTGATTTGATCGGCGGGAGTGTAAAGGTGAGCTCTTGTGCTTTTTCATGAAAATCATGCCATCTTGAACTTGGTGATTTGCAATTCATGTGTGTCGGGTACAGCTACTGCCCGCACTCGGGATATGTGAATGAGGGGGGGGGGGGCGCTCCGAGTCATGTGACAGGTGGGTCAATTGCAATGAACCACATTTCTCCATTGAGAATTATGTAATTCCTAGGGCAGGAACCCTAAGGTAGGTCCCAGAAGGGTTAGTTCACCTGTTAGGATAAAATGAAAAGGTGAACTGATACCCTACACCAGTGATGGCAAACCTTTTTGAGCCCGAGTGCCAAAACCGCAACGCAAAACTTATTTCTTTCAAAGTGCCATCACAGAATTAAACAACTTTCCATGGCCTCATCGTCCAGCTCTCCCCAGGCAGTATTGTCGGAATCCCCACCATCCAGCTGCTCCTTGATATACCTGCCGCCGGGAGATCAGCTAGCAGTCACTGCACCTCTCCCCATGGCCATGGATGATCTACTCCGACTCCGAGCACCGACCCCCCCCCCCCCCTCCGCTGTTTCACAGGCTGCACCAGAGGGACAGACTGAACCAAAGTCGTCCTGGAATAGGGTGCCTGCAGAAAGGAATGCCCGAATGCCTTACCTTAGGGGTGCAGGGGAGGCAATGAGCTGCACAATCGGGACAGTGGAGAAAGAATTTTACACCCCCCTAAACATCGCACATGGGACAAGATGACTGGCTGCCCACCCCCCTGCTGACGTCACTGGCACTGATGCAAGGAAGGGAGCCGGCTCCTCCGTGCCTGCATCGTCAGTGCAAGTGACTGACTGGGTGATTCCCCTGGTGGGCCCACAGAGAGGGCTTGGCTTGCCAGCTGTGGCACGCGTGCCATAGGTTCGCCATCACTGCCCTACACTTTCCCCGCTCTTCTCCTCCTTTTCTGTGTGGCTTTTGGAAGGGATCACATTGTTGGTTGTTGCTGGAGCTGGCCAATCAAAATGTCTTTAATCCATCCCAGAAGCACTGCAGAAAGAAGGGAGAGAGGAGAAGGAATTTCAAATTCCCAGACTGCAGCACCAGCTGCATGGGCACTGAACAGCTAATCACCTATGAAGGCAAGTACAGTGGTGACCATGGTGGTGGGAAGGGTGTACGTGTTTGTTCACCTTTTCACTTTTTTGAACTTACACCAGCAGGTTGAATGAAAAAAATAAAATAAAAATCTGTTCCCCCATCCACACATTCAATGTGGATGAAGGAATCCCTATTGTATTCTGCCGGCAGGAGGCCCTCCAATGATCAGTGTCGCTGACAGGCTGTTTATACACAAGTTGATCGGTTTAAGTTAGGCAATAAAGGGTGCCCCCTTAAACTATAAACTTTCTGCATTAGGCTCCATTCACATTAGCACGTCTCCAAAGTCGCACGATTTCCAGTACGACTTTCGGTGCGACTTTGGTGTGACTTTGATCCATCTTTACACTCGGTGGATCTAAGCCGCATCAAAAGTTGCAACAAAGTAGTGCAGGCACCTTTTCAAAGTCACTGTGACTTGTAAGTCGCATCAATCTTAACAGGTGCCGTTGAATTGAATGGGGTACGGCTTGTCATGCTACTTTGAGGTCCAAATGCATCTTGCACACCTGTCCACTACTGCCCAATGGGGTAGACACTGAAAATCTGAGATATTGAGACCCACTCCTCATTGGCTTACCTTTAAAGAGGCTATCCCTGCTGCCAGGCTCATCCACCTTATAAACCGTTTGGCGTCTGCTACCCCTCTCTGCCAATCCCTCCACTGGCTTTTGATCACCCAATAAAATAAATTCAAGATACTAACAACAACTTATAAAGCCATCCACAACTCGGCCCCAAGCTACATCACAAGCCTAGTCTCAAAATACCAACCAAATCGTCCTCTTAGTTCCTCCCAGGACCTCCTGCTTTCTAGCTCCCTCGTCACCTCCTCCCACGCCTGCCTCCAAGACTTATCCAGAGCCTCTCTCATGCTCTGGAACTCCCTACCCCAATCTGTCAGATTATCTCTTACTCTGTCCACTTTCAAATGATCCCTGAAAACTCCTCTCTTCAGAGAAGCCTATGTGGCCCCCACCTAAGAACTGCAGATGTGTTATCTCCATCAGCCCATCCCCCATAGTTATTGCCTCTTGTATCTCTTGACCCTCCCTCTTAGATTGTAAGCTCTAATGAGCAGGGCCTTCGGATTCCTACTGTATTTTTTTTTATATTGTAACTGTACTGTCTACCCTCATGTAGTAAAGTAGGGATGCACCGATACCATTTTTTTTCAACAAATAAGAGTACCGATGCTTTTTTTTAGTACTCGCCGATACCAATTACCGATACCTACCGCAACTGTTTTGTTTTCACTTCAGCTGTCAGCAATGGTACAAAGCATTGAAAAGTTATTTACAAATGAAATTATGTGCTTTTTCCATGTAAAATGTGTATATGTTAATATATATGTGTAAAAATAATCACTACCAAAGCAAATAAAAAAAAGTCTTGAACAACAAAATAAAAAAAAAAGCAGGAAAATAATAATTAAATGGAGGCAAATAAGGAGTCAATTAAGGCTGATTAGAGTTAATAAGGGGTTAAACAGAGGAACATTTGTTCATCCCTTTGATCTGCAGATGAAGAAACAGAAAGATACAAAACGAAACAATGTTTCTTTTTATTTTAGTGTTGTTAATAAACATTGCTGGCTGCTTTTTTTTTTTTTTTGACAGCTCCAATTACCAAACTTCTTTAAGACCCCTTTCACACTGGGGCGCATTTCAGGCGCTATAACGCAAAAAATAGCGCCTGCAAAGCGCCCTGAAAGAGCTGCTTCTGTCTCTCCAATGTGAAAGCCTCTTTGGAGCGGTAAAGGGAGCAGCTCAGCTATACCGCCGGCATGGCGCTGCTGCAACAGCGCTTTGTGGTGGTTTTAACCCTTTCTCAGCTGCTAGCGGGGGTAAAAGCGCCCCGCTAGCGGCCGAATAGCGCCGCAAAATTGATGGTAAAGCACCTCTAAAAATACTAGGCTTTACCCCCAACGCACCCACCGCCCCAGTGTGAAAGGGGTCTTACACTTCAGCTGTCAACAGGGAAGACCCACCACTGACATCTCAAGGAACCAAGCCTGAAAGTATTGGTTTCAGATATCGGTGAATTTACAGATACTTGTGCAAATACTCGGTATGCGTACCAATACTAGTATCGGTGCAACCCTAAAGCACTGCATAAACTGTCGGTGATATACAAGTCCTGTATAATAATAAATGTAATATTGGATGGGTCAGCTTTTGGTGATGAAAAAGTAATTAAAAAACACAAACTGGAGAATGGCAGCCGCTACTCAGTTAATTTATAACTTGGAAAGAAAGTGATATGCAGGTAGAAAATGCAAATCTCTCAGCCACAGCTTAGAGAAGAATCCAGAGAGAGATAAGCAGTGTAATTCTTTCACTTATGCAACTAAAGCTGGCCATGGTGCAAATTGGTTGCAGGAAAGAAAATCGTTCTATTCCTGCTGTGTTGATGGGAGATTACCTCCTGTTGAGAACTGTTGTGTTCTCCCGGCGGGGGGGGGGGGGGGGTTGATGCACCAGCGCAGTCCCTACCGGGAGAGTCCCTACCGGGAGAGCACAGTGATTATTGCTAGGTGCCAAGCCACTTCTTCAGTTCTAATAAATACTGGGAAGATAACCCAGCATTTATATCCACACAGGTGGAACAGAAACTTTAGTCCACTCAGCATCCAAAAACCATCAATGTGACCAATGTGTAGTTGTTGCTCGTCTAAGGACAGGGTCAGTAAATGTAAAGGTTGTGAAACCACCCATCTTGTTCTTGAACACCCAAGATCTACATCTGATTGGATTAAGACAGGGGTAGGCAACCTAGGCCCTCCAGTGGTGAAACTACAAATCCCTTCATGTCTGTGATTGTCAGGGTCTTGCAATGTCTCATGGGACTTGTAGTTTCAAAACAGCTGGAGGGCCGAGGTTGCCTACCCGTGGATTAAGGTGTCTGTGCTACTTGTGTGCCTATAAATGTTGGGGTATCTTCCTCGCACTCATTGGACATGATGAAGTGGCATGGAGGGTCTATGAAACGGCTTCAACTTTAAAGTGGTCCTAAAGTTTATTTTTTATTTTTTTGGGAGCAGAGTATTGCTTTTGTTAGTCTTTCCTCCCTCCCCCCATTATGAGGAATGTTGTGGAAGTGGTAATTGGTTATCATTTATGCTGCACCTCATGTACAAGATATTGTTTTTCCATAAGACAGGAGTCTTTCTGTAAAGTCAACCTGTCAGGTGCAATCTGCGAGTGTATAATACTGACCCTGACTTTTACCTAAAAAGAAGCTAACTTGCAACAAGCATGCAGAAAACAAAGTCTAAAATGTCTGACTTGTTCTTAGTATGTGTGGTGAAACAGAAGATAGTGAAGGTTGGCTAACCTGGGAAGTCGCATGCTTTCCCACTACTATCTAGTCACCAAAACAGCTATAAAAAGGAAATGAAGACTCTAACTCCTCCCAGTGATGGCCAAAGTAGTTAAATTTGAGCTGCCACGTAAAACCAGTTCATGGTTGCAGTGAATCTAGACCAGCGGTAGTCAACTTTCTTGATATGGAGGCCTCATATGCAGCCCCCAACGTCACCGAAGGGCCACAAATAAAATTCTGTAAATATTCATTATCAGACAGGCACACTCCAGGATATAGTCAAAGACTATGAGCGTGTTACAAAAAATGGTCAAAGACTGTGAACATAATACAAGAGATGCCCAGAGACTGTAGACAATAATACAGAATATGGTCAGAGATTGCTGACCTGATACAAGAGAGGGTCAGAGATTGCTGACCTGATACAAGAGGTGGTCAGAGATTGCTGACCTGATACAAGAGGTGGTCAGAGATTGCTGACCTGATACAAGAGGTGGTCAGAGATTGCTGACCTGATACAAGAGGTGGTCAGAGATTGCTGACCTGATACAAGAGGTGGTCAGAGATTGCTGACCTGATACAAGAGGTGGTCAGAGATTGCTGACCTGATACAAGAGGTGGTCAGAGATTGCTGACCTGATACAAGAGGTGGTCAGAGATTGCTGACCTGATACAAGAGGTGGTCAGAGATTGCTGACCTGATACAAGAGGTGGTCAGAGATTGCTGACCTGATACAAGAGGTGGTCAGAGATTGCTGACCTGATACAAGAGGTGGTCAGAGATTGCTGACCTGATACAAGAGGTGGTCAGAGATTGCTGACCTGATACAAGAGGTGGTCAGAGATTGCTGACCTGATACAAGAGGTGGTCAGAGATTGCTGACCTGATACAAGAGGTGGTCAGAGATTGCTGACCTGATACAAGAGGTGGTCAGAGATTGCTGACCTGATACAAGAGGTGGTCAGAGATTGCTGACCTGATACAAGAGGTGGTCAGAGATTGCTGACCTGATACAAGAGGTGGTCAGAGATTGCTGACCTGATACAAGAGGTGGTCAGAGATTGCTGGCGTGATAAAGAGCGGGTCAGAGATTGCTGGCGTCATACAAGAGGTGTTTCAGAGATTGCTGACGTGATGAAAGAGGTGGTCAGAGATTGCTGACGTGATGCAAGAGGTGGTCAGAGATTGCTGGCGTGATGCAAGAGGTGGTCAGATTGCTGACGTGATGCAAGAGGTGGTCAGAGATTGCTGACGTGATGCAAGAGGTGGTCAGAGATTGCTGACGTGATGCAAGAGGTGGTCAGCGATTGCTGACGTGATGCAAGAGGTGGTCAGAGATTGCTGACGTGATGCAAGAGGTGGTCAGAGATTGCTGACGTGATGCAAGAGGTGGTCAGAGATTGCTGACGTGATGCAAGAGGTGGTCAGATTGCTGACGTGATGCAAGAGGTGGTCAGAGATTGCTGACGTGATGCAAGAGGTGGTCAGAGATTGCTGACGTGATGCAAGAGGTGGTCAGAGATTGCTGACGTGATGCAAGAGGTGGTCAGAGATTGCTGACGTGATGCAAGAGGTGGTCAGAGATTGCTGACGTGATGCAAGAGGTGGTCAGAGATTGCTGACGTGATGCAAGAGGTGGTCAGAGATTGCTGACGTGATGCAAGAGGTGGTCAGAGATTGCTGACGTGATGCAAGAGGTGGTCAGAGATTGCTGACGTGATGCAAGAGGTGGTCAGAGATTGCTGACGTGATGCAAGAGGTGGTCAGAGATTGCTGACGTGATGCAAGAGGTGGTCAGAGATTGTGAACTTATCACATGAGGCTGCTAGAAATCACTACTATAACAGGACAAGTAATCACAGATTGGTGTCTGCTCAGAAAGTTGCAAAGGGCCACATGCAACCACCAAGGATCTAGACTGTGGGGAGGCGTGTTGAAGGGTTCCTGTTACCAAATTGCTTTGTGTATTTGGTTTGCTTTCAGCTAAGCATTCATGTATCCTAACAAAACTACACTCGAGAGAGTCTAGATACATTTCATTATTACAATGAGCTCTTTACATGGAGGTTTTTAGATATTAAGTGTGTTGGTGATCTTGAGTAATGGGGGCTCTCTCTTTTCTTCTGTGCATCCCCATGATCTGCACATACCTGGCTGAACCACAAAAAGCAATAAACAATGAGAAGAGCGTAGTGTGCCCCGATGTCAGACCTGCACTCAGCTTCCTCCCTCTAATCCGAGTGAAATCGTTTGTCTTGTTCTCTGATTCCGCACAGTGGGTGGCCTCGCATTCACTTTCATATTTTCTCTCTTGTCAAAAATCTTTCTTCCTGCGTTTTTCAATTCTTCTTTTTTTTTTTTTTTTTTTTTTAGCTGTGCATTTGTTTCTTTTATCAGACTAATGCTACAGATCAGGAACATTGCTGACACGGGCTATTTTCTAGATTTCATCATGCCAGCTGTTTTTTTTTCCTTTTAATTCTCCTTTTCACAATTTCTTTTTTCACTCCTCTCTCCTGTTGTAGACAAGCCATTGCTGTCTGTCTCAGCTAGATTGTTTTGGTTTAAGAGCAACTTCAACCAAACAGATAAGTGTGTGTATACTGTGTATTTCCTTTATACATGTATGCTCTTGTGTGTGTATTTTTAATTGATTTACTTGCCAATGATTGGTAATGTTTATACAGTTATGATCATCACACCTCTGCTGTATTGTGTATTTATATAATGCAGAAACAGCTACATTTTTCAAACCCTGCAATATTGCACACTTCAGGAGAAGTATAGGATTTAACAAAAAAATAAACCTACATGCTCACCTCAATGCTGCAACATCTGCCCTTAATCGGCTATTAGCCCGGGCTCACGTGTGGCTGCGGTTCCCAGCATGGGGTCCGGGGCGTCCCTGTTCACCAGTTCAGGTGCAAATTTTTGCCTAAATTCGCACCTGAACCGGACCCAAAGATGCACAGGACCCTTTGGGAATGCAGACTGTGGCCGCTCCCTGGATCTGTGTCAACCGACTCCATTGAGGGCTGGGCACACTCGCATATCATGTCAATTGGATGTGAACAGAACCGCATCCAATTCGCACATATGTAAGATTGAAAACTGAGCAATTGCATGACTGCTGATTGCTGTTCTTGGTCTGCTCTAGCAGCTCTGCGCTCTGCTCTCGTCGCTCTGCTCTCGTCGCTCTGCTCTCGTCGCTCTGCTCTCGTCGCTCTGCTCTCGTCGCTCTGCTCTCGTCGCTCTGCTCTCGTTGCTCTGCTCTCGCCGCTCTGCTCTCTGCTCTCGTCGCTCTGCTCGCTGCTCTCGTCGCTCTGCTCTCTGCTCTCGTCGCTCTGCTCTCTGCTCTCGCCGCTCTGCTCTCTGCTCTCGCCGCTCTGCTCTCTGCTCTCGCCGCTCTGCTCTCTGCTCTCGCCGCTCTGCTCTCGCCGCTCTGCTCCTTCAGCATTCACTGGAGCTCTGGGCTGGGAATGGCTGACTCCAGATCTCAACTACATGCTGGAAGGTGGAGCCAGCTGTCTGTCAGGCAGCAGGGGTGGATCCAAATAATATTGTCAGGATGCTTTGTGAGCCTGGAGCTGCTCTGTCCCATCGGCTCATAGCAGACAAAAGTAATTCCTTTGAGCCACAAGAGAAGCATGGCCAAAAAGCTTTGGCCATAGTTCTTTTCATTTTTAGACCTGAACTAAAAAAAATAATAAAAATAATAGAAAAAAAAAATGTCCCTATCTAGTAACCTGAAAAATGTACACTTTGTCTGAAATTCCTCCTGCAAAATAGCAGGTCACTCCCTAGTATGTGAGGTGGCCTAAGCACTCTAGCTGTGTATCTGCAGTGTGAGGCCCAGATCAGGAGTATGCACATATGGGTGCCCCCATAGCACACAATCTACTAAGGAGGCACCCAGAGAAAGGAGGGGTGGGACAGCTCCTGTGGGGGACTGCCAAAGAGGAGGTTAGGGTCTGGGGTGTGCAAATTCGTGATCATACACAGTGGCAGCTGATCTGCGATCATTAGGCAGAGAGCCAGAACAGTGATGTAAACAAGGCAGATCGTCGTTTTGTCAGTAGGGAAGGCATAGATCCTGTGTTCCTGTGAAGCAGGAACATGGATCAATATCTCCCCCACATGTACACAAACACTGGCTAAGCACACAGTTAACCCTCTGATTGTCCCTGAAGTTTACACCCTTCCCAGTCAGTGTCATTAGTACAGTGACAGTGCATATTTTTAGCACGGATCACTGTATTAATGTCACTGGTCCCCAGTGTCAAGTGTCAGACTTTTTTTGTGTTTAGTGCAAAAAATAAAAACCGCAGAGGTAAACAAATACCACCAAAGGAAAGCTCTATTTCTGGGGAAAAAAAGAACAAAAATGTTATTTGGAAACGGTGTTGCCCAACCGCTCAATTGTCAGTTAAAATAACGCAAAAAATGGCCTGGTCATGAATGGGTGTATATCTTCCAGCAGTCAAAATGTTAAAGCGGTAGTAAACAAAAAAAAAAAAACCGCATGGGCCCCTCTGTGATTTAAGCCATAATGTTCTTGTATACACTGCGTACGTGCACATTATGGCAGACATACAGTGCATCCGGAAAGTATTCACAGCGCTTCACTTTTTCCACATTTTTGTTACAGCCTTGTTCCAAAATGGATTCAATTCATTTTTTTCCTCAAAATTCGACAGACAATAACCCATAATGACAACGTGAAAGAAGTTTGTTTGAAACATAAGTATTTACAGCCTTTGCTCAATTCTTTGTTGAAGCACCTTTGGCACCAATTACAGCCTCAAGTATTTTTGAGTATGATGCTACCAGCTTGACGCACCTATTTTTGTGCAGTTTCTCAGATTCTTCTTTGCAGGACCTCTAAAGCTCCATCAGGTTGGATGGGGAGCGTCGGTGCACAGCCATTTTCAGATATCTCCAGAGATTTTCAATCGGGTTCAAGTCCGGGCTCTGGCTGGGCCACTCAAGGACATTCGCAGAGTTGTCCCGTAGCCACTCCTGTGTTATCTTGGCTGTGTGCTTAGGGTCATTGTCCTGTTGGAAGATGAACCTTCATCCGACATTTACCACCCCCCCCCCCAGCCCCCTGTTTTACTTACCTGAGCCCTGGAAAGTCGTGCGTCGCAAACGTGCTCGATCTTTGCCTGGGCTTCTCGGTTCTTCGTTGGATAGGTTGATAGCAGCGCAGCTATTGGCTCGCGCTGCTGTCAATTAAATCCAATGACGCGGGTGGCAGGGCCGATTCCTGCAATTGGTGGCTATGGACATAGAATGCATGACTTGGAAGCGCACCCACAAGGTAACTCCCCTCGGGAGAGAGCTTCCCAGAGGGGGTTACCTAAGGTGGGGAGGAGCCGAGACAGCCGCCGGGGGACCCTAGAACAGCAGGATCGGGGGCCACTCTGGGCAAAATGAACTGCACAGTGGAGGTAAGTATAACATGTTTGTTATTTCAAAAAAATAAAAATCGAACCTTTACAACCACTTTAACACTGCAAGTTTATGAGATACTTACTGGTAAGCCTCATTATAGGTTTACCTGTAAGTATACGTTCAAAGGCAGAGTTTACTACCACATTAAGATGAACAGTCTGTGCCTTTTGCAGTTTTGGCAGCTCCAGAATACACTGCTTCACAGAAAATGCAAGGAATGCTACTCTTTGGCATTGGTAGATATGTATTTAGCTGTTAGGCCATTGTTTGGGGTTTTTATTTTGAATAAATTGGCCACACATGACGTGGAGCCTGTGTCAGACCCGAACACCATTGAGTAAGATGTTACTCCTAAGAGACGGAGCATTGTTTCAATATTAACAAAGATTGATTTATTTTTTTCCTTAATTAAAGTTTTCTTGAAATGCGCAGCTGTGTAATCTCCAGTAATTATCTCCAATGGGTTAAATTCTGTGAAGGTTATCTTGGGAGTTCCAATCCAAATTGCAAGCTGGCAAATTAATTCCATTCCTTATCGTACTGGTAACTGTGGCTAAGCGAGTGATGACTACAATATCCCTCCTCCAAGTGTTAAAAAAAAAAAAAAAAAAATGTGCAGCATTGTGATTTTCAATGACAAGTGCATTCTATTCCATCTGCTTCTTTGTTATGATTTTTAATATAGTTTATTCATAGGAGGATACAAGGGAGCAGAAGATAATTACAATCTGCATGTAGACAGTGGCAGGAGAGAGATCGGGACTCGGAGGGAATTTTTATGTAGGCAAGTGCCTGGACATCTAGCAAAGATTTAAAGGGGAGTTGTAATTGATCCTAGCATTATTACAAATGAAATACAAAAACGATTATACAATGATCATGATCGATTTCGCAAAAATATAAATTTCTTACTTGAATATTTTCTGCCTCCGTTTGTGGCCATTGCTATCATGAGTGTGGGCATGTGAAGCCCAATCGAGATCTCTTCCTGGATAGTTTGAGAGGTGCATGCTGGTTAACCAGCATGCACCTCTAGATCTAGTGCATGCGCGATTCACCGGCCGTAGTGCAGATTGTTTCTAAAGTTGCCATAACAACGGGCAGTGGCGGAGGAAGTGATGAGGAGCTCTGCGGACCTGGAAGTGGCAGATTAGGAGCACTACATAGAAACAGGGCGATTCTGGTAAGTATAAAAAAAAAATTCTTCCAAATGTGTTTTTTTTTTAGGTTTAGAGGAGTCTGATTCTGTAAAAAAAAAAATAAAATTCAGGGTGGAACTCCGCTTTAAAAAATAATTTGTACAGTCTTTAGGCAAGACAAACCTCTATCATCATGCAGCGTTTTAAAATTGCCCCCCCTCTTGTGGTTAGAAGTAACACTGCACCCACTGGAAACTTTTTTTAAACAGTATGGCTATGCGGGATCTCCACTAGTCTTTGTAAACTCCCCATTCAGTCTGTTTTGTCCTGTAGGGCTAGTTAGAATAAGGAATCACAAATATTTTGTTTCCTGTAAGATCAATAGCTTTGATATACATAGTGGGTGAAAATGTAGCGCTAATGTAATCAAACAGTGAAAATAACAGTTTAAACTCTGGAAAAATATATGTGAATAAGTCCCAACTGGATAAATGTGAGGACAATGAATAAGTCCCAAATAGGTCAGTCCAACCAAATGGAAGTTCCACCCAAACTGGAAATGGGGTAACGGCTGAAATGGTATAACATACGTGGAGCAATAACATCCAAGAAAAGTAGAAATGGTTACTCTTACCAGATCCAATGGACCTAGATGCCAGCGGCACCAGGTCAGACAGGCATAGATAGCACGATCAGCGGTTCAGCAGAGACGATCTGGAGGGTCCTCCAAAACCAGAAAATCTCTTGGTAGAGTCTCGTTGGCAGAGACAACACATTGACCGTTCCATCTGGTTATCCATGGTCTAGCAGGAAGGTGGGACCTAAGATATGCAAAAAAGAAAAGCACTTCGGATGGTGCAGGTCAAAAAGGATGGTTTTTTTATTTCCATAAAAAACAGCTTACAGATAAAAAATATGATCACAAATAAAAGAAAAGTGCAATATGAGGAGCGGAGAAACCAATGCCTACGTGTTTCGTCCTAATAGGACTTCTACTGGGGCATACAGACTAAATAGAACCATTCAGTGCGTTCCTGCCCTGAAGGTGCTTACAGTTAAATGTCCCTGTCCTAACCACATGAGCGCACACACTCAAGTTTGGTTAGACCACCTAAAGGATAAGATCACTTAAAAAAAAAAATGCACATTTTTTTGAAGGTAATAAAAGTGCATTTTTTTTTTTTCTCAGCTCAGGCTCCTGCAACTTTCAGTAGAGCTGTCTGCCCGTATCTCCATTATGGGTTGGCAGTCACTGAAGTCCAGGAAGATCAATGAACTACAAAAGTACTCACCAGCACCCATATAGTTCATTGAGATGTATAGGCCATCTGCTGGAATAGCTGACGGGTTGTAGTACATTCATAGAACTGTGAATGAATGAATGAATGACGCAACTGTGTGGGTGAAGCCCCATGCAGCCACGCTGTATTTGAATTGTGACAGTGGGTGCGGGGAGGGGGGGGGGTTTGGTAGATCGGCTTGTGGTGGTGACAAGGGTATTTAGTTACATGATACACATATACATGGACATGTTGCTAAAGGTGAAAGGTGAACTTATCTTTTAACCACCCCCCACCTGCCGCATTGTCAAACGACGGGCGAGCAGCGGCGGCTCTCTTGTTCTGGGACATCATCATATAAGGTTGTCCCACTTTGCCCTTCCAGTGCAGCAATCGATGGTGCACTCTGGCTCTGGGACACGGAACATCACCGATCTCGGTAAAGAGCCGATGACAGGGCTCTTTACCCATGTGATAAGCTGTCTCCAATCACAGCGGATCACATGTAAACATGTTATCGGCATTCCTTTTCTCACACTGACAGCGTGTGAGGTGAGGAGAGATGATCAGCGGCATTTCCTCACAGGGGAGATATGCACAGATAATCGGTGCCCTGATGACCATCAGTGCCCATCTATGATGCCAATCGGTGCCCATCAGTGTTGCATATTAGTGCCACCTCATACCAATCAGTGAAGGAGAAAGATTACTTATTTACAAAATTTTATAACCGAAACTAAAACTTTTTTTTTTTTTTCTTTTTGTCATTTATTTAGCAAAAAAATACAACCAAAAGAAAGCTCTGTCACAAAAAAGATTAAAATAAAAGATAAAAATTTTGTTTTGGGTACAGCATTGCAAGACCGCGCAATAGTCATTCTAATTGCAGAAGCGCTAAAAATTGGAAAGGGCAGGAAGGGGGTAAAAGTGCCCAGTAGTCAAGTAGTTAAAGTGATTGTAAAGTCTTGTTTTTTGTGTGTGTGTATATATATATATATATATATATATATATATATATATATATATATATATATATATATATATATATATATATATATATATATATTTGGTTATACTTGCCTCCTCTGTGCAGTTGGTTTTGCACAGAGCAGCCCCGATCCTCCTCTTCTCGGGTCCCTCTTTGCTGCTCCTGGCCCCTCCCTCATTTGAGTGCCCCTCAGCCAGCAGCTTGCTACAGGGGGCACCCAAGCCGAGTCAGAGCTCCGTGTATCCATTCAGACACGAAGCCCCAACCTGGCCCCGCCCCCTTTTCTCCCTTGATTGGCTGGCTGACAGCTGCGGGAGCCAATGGCGCCGCTGCTGTCTCAGCCAATCAGGAGGAGTGTCCTGGATGTCTTAGGGGTTCGTGGACATCGCTGGAGAGCGAAGGGGCTTAGGTAGGTAATTAGGGGGGGGGTGGGTGCTACTACACACTGAAGGTTTATTATCTTAATGCATAGAATGCATTAAGATCTGCCTTTGCAATTCCTTTAAACTACCAACATGTATTTGGTTTGTGGAAGGAATCTGCAACAACTAGAAATGGTGACATTACAATACTGGAGCTATGGATCCAATTCCCATTAGAGACACCATATTCCATCAAAAACCCCTCTGTACCACTTGGGGGTAAAAAAAAAAAAAAAAAAAATGGTAATTTGGCCGGTTTGCCCATAGTAGCCTGGAATAAAGCAGATTCTTCCTTTCACTCTCCCATACAGCACTAGAATAAAAAAAAAATGTCAGTTTTGATTGATGGGCATGGGAAGCACTTTGAGACTTTCTTTACTAAGACAGGCATTGGTTGAGTGGCCATGTTCATTAAGAGCAGTGCTTTATGGTGTTCTTTCAATTTGTGACCAAGAAAACTGCATATTAACCATCACCCACAATGCACCTAGACAGTCGCTCTCTCTGCATTTCACATTCACTTTTTAAAATAGATGACTTGGTTATATACAAAAAAAAATGAAGGTTTTCCATCTTTAAATTGTCTTTTTTTTATTTTTTTTCTTCATCGCTGGCTTGTTATTAAGGAACTCAAATCTAGCTTGCTCGCTCCTGATGCGGCGGCCCCACAGAGTTGCCCTGCCTGATTGGCTGATAATCAAATGCAGAATCCTGTCCCATCACCAGAACCTTTGCAGGCAGATTCACTCTCCTAACATAAATCTATTTATTTATACAATATATTCCGCTCCCACATCTGCAGCTGGGCTTTCAAGTGGTTTGCTGTGTTTTGTTTTTTCCTTCAATATATCATTTTTTTTATTTCTTTTCTTGTATTCTTTTTGAAATATACCTGAGCAAAAATGTATATAAAACAATGTTTTTTATGAGTAAACCTAGTGCTGCTAAAGGAAGTACAGAGGCTGCTGCTAATCTTTCCTTCTGCAAACGGTAAATACCTGATTGTCAGTTTTCATCCAGGGGGCTTTAGTACATTAAGCCTTCTGGATCAGAACCTACAATCTACTTAATTCACTTCTGAACTATAACCTAATAAACTATGGAATCAGGCGCTGCTTAAAAATACAATACATGGCATCCTCCATAAAATTAACAAATTTCCTTTTATGTTTCGCAGTTACCAAGTTCCTAGTAAAACCAAAGCTTGATCTCTGAAAAACAAGTTAAAAATCGATTCAATTAGAACCATGACCAATGAAAAATGAATGGCCATTGAACTGGATACCCATTACAACTTTCTGAAAGGGGAAGGAGGGCCAAAGCTGTTTTGGCCCTACCTCTCCTGTGGGTTACAGGAGTGCACTTAATTCTGCACTCTGTGACCCATTTTTTTCGCCAACAGCGGGCTAAAGTCAGCTGTTGGCTGACGTCACTCACTTTATTGTCAAGCAGTGGCGGCTGGTCCTCCATCGGTCAGGAGGGGTGGCTACAGGCAGACCCCCCATCGCTCCAGCCTGCCACCACCCCACACTAACGACCCCCCCTTTGCTCCAGCGTGCCAATACACACCATTGAACACATGGCCCAACCCCCCGGTCTCCCGCCAGCCCCCTGTCAGCCCCGCACTTACCTCATGGTCACGGCTGTGACAGCGGCTCCCCCCCTCCATCTCATCCGTGTCCTAGCTCTTGCTTCTCCTCCCGGCCAATCTGGGCTTTGGACTTACGGCCAATGGGGTCTTACGACTCCCGGGAAATGGGGTCTCAGGACCCACTTGGCCAGGAGGTGAAGCAGGAAGACATTAGCAAATATTAATTTGCTAATGTCACACAACTGGGTGGGCCCCGAGCCTGCCTTTTTTGAAGCCAATTGGAGCCTCTGGCTCTAATAATGTGCTTCTAAGAAAAAAAAATATCCATAGAAATCCATGCGTCTGGCACCCTGCATGTAGATTAACCACCTTGCATCCAGGCCAATTCTGATATTTCTCTCCTACATGTAAAATTCATAATTTTTTTGCTAGAAAATTACATGGAACCCCCAAACATTATATATGTTTTTTTTAGCAAAGACCCTAGAGAATACAATGGCGGTTGTTTTTATCTCGCACGGTATTTGCGCAGCAATTTTTCGAATGCTTTTTTTCAGAAAAAAAAGTTTCATGCTTAAAAGAAAAAACAGTAAAGTTAGCCCAATTTTTTTACATAATGTGAAAGATGAAGTTACGACGAGTAAATAGATACCCAACATGTCACGCTTCAAAATTGCACGCGCTTGTGGAATGGCGCCAAACTTTGGCATTTAAAAATCCCCATAGGTGACGCTTTAAATTTTTTTACTGTTTACATATTTTGAGTTACAGAGGAGGTCTAGGGCTAGAATTATTGCTCTTGCTCTAATGTTCGTGGCGATACCTCACGTGTGGTTTGAACACCGTTTTCATATGTGGGCGGGACTTACGTATGCGCTCGCTTCTGCGTACAAGCTCACGGGGACAGGGGCGCTTTAAATTATTTTTTTTATTGTTTATTTTACTTTTATTTTTTTAGTTTGACACTTTAAAAAAAAAAAAATTTTGATCTACTTTTATTCCTATTACAAGGAATGTAAACATCCCTTGTAATAGGAATATGACACGATCGGACCCATTTACAGTGAGATATGGGGTCAATAAGACCCCACATCTCACCTCTAGGCTGAGAAGCCTAAAATCAAAAAAAAAAAAACGATCACGGCTTTCCAGCCAAGGCGGTGCCGTTATTTGAATGCAGAGGCCGGCGTGACGTCATAACATCGCGCCCGGCCTCTGAACGACCATAGAGACTCCGGCGACCATCTGGTCCACCTAAAATCTCTATGATCACCATCCGGGGGCCGGCGGATCCTGTGTCCGACTCACTGATGGAAGCGGTGAGTCGGTAGAAGCACCGGAGGGCGGCGGGAGATGTCCCCTCCTGCCGCCCGTAAGAACGATCAAACGGCGGAACAGAACAGAATCTCCGGCTGAAAACGGCAATATCTGAATGATGTCTGTAGCTACAGGCATCATTCAGATATACCCCCAGGAAGTAGAGGATGTCATATGACGTATATTGGGCGCCAGGTGGTTAAGGGGTCGGGTGCATGGTTCAGGGGGGGGGTGGCGCCCATGCGCCCCTAATTATCAGCCACCACTGTTGTCAAGATCAACCCAGATGCCTGGACTGGCAGCTAGCTCAGCCTCTCAACGAGCCACTGAGAGACTGATCTAGCCGTGAGTGTGAGTTTTTGTTATTTTCGAACTTCTCTTTTAAAGGTCTGGATTCCCTGGCTCAACTGCACCTTAACAGACACATTTTCCAGCAACCTATAAATCTAGAGAAGATTGACTACCCCTCCCCCACATCATCCACTCACAGATCTCTCCACGGGTATCTGTGAATGGAAGACTACAAGTCCCACAGCAGAGCGAATGGTAGATCTCAATAGAGCACAAGTGCAGTGACATCCCGGTGACTTGGTTCATTGATTAGTTTAGACGTATTACTTCCCTTCAGCCCCAAAACCAAAAGTCCCTACCTCCATATGTACTCAGGGCTAGGGAAGAGTCTGCAGGAGGCTGTGCATTGCACCGGTGATGCACTGATTGAGGCTGCAGTGCTTTGCAGACTCCAAATATTTGGAGTGTGGAGACATTTATTAAAGCCCCATTCTGGGCAAAATATTACCCCTCTCTAACCCCCCACTGCTGTTTTTTTGTTTTTGTCATCAACGAGATCTACACCTAAACATTACATCTAGTTCCCTCGTCGCCACTATATCTGGGTGTGGGGGACTGCATGTAGTCCCACCCAATCTTGTTCCCCTGAAGTCCACTTTGTGCCAACCTCATCCTTCTCAATCCTGGGAGAACGCCAGCGCTGAACTGCCAATCAGAAATGTCCACATGATGCAGTCAGTGTCATGGGCTTCCTAAGAACAACACCATAGGAAGTACACAAAGGAAAAGAGAAGGATCTGCACTGCAGCATCAGGTGATCACGGCTTTAGGTAAGGAAAAGGGGGATGTAGATGGGCTTTTTTTTTATATATTATTTAAAGGATAAGTTCACCTTTGGGAATATGTTTTTCGGGTGGAACATGTGATATGTTCCCAATGCTGCAGGCACTGTCTGAATCCCCCCCCCCCCCCCTTGTGACAGCAGTAGGGGAAGAAGTTCCCCATACTAGCTGTCACTTTTTAAAATCAGCGGGGCTGCATCATTCATTCACACAGCTCTGTGTGAATGAACTACAAGCCCTGAGATCCTTTGCAGCTGTTAGCTTGTAGTTCTGAATGAACTACCATGTCACTGTGAAGCGCCATGGTAGTTCATTGATACTTCCTGTCGGTGTATCTGCTTGCCCGTATGGGCATTAAGATACACAGAAAGATCTATAGGAGACCTGCATGGCACCAGCTATCTGCTGATTGCACTGCTTTACATGCTCAAAAAAAAAAAATAATGATAAATGCAAATACAAATCCGTCGGACAGTTCGATCGTGTGTGGGCTCCATCGGACTTTTGCTGTTGAAAAATTCGACAGACTTTAGAAATAGAACATGTCTTAAATTTTCCTGCCGGAACTCCGCCGGACCCAGTTCCTATAGAAAAATCTGCTCGTCTGTGTGCTAGTCCGACGGACAAACAACGACGCTAGGGCAGCTATTGGCTACTGGCTACGAACTTCCTTATTCTAGTCCGGTCGTACGTCATCACGTTCAAATCCGTCAGAATTTAGTGTGATTGTGTGTGGCCAAGTCCGTTCATTCGAAAAGTTTGTCGGAACTCCGTCGGAAAGACCGTCGGACCTAGTCCGTTGAAAAGTCTGCTCGTGTGTACGCGGCATTAGGGCACTGGGAGAACTGAGAGGAGTTGCATTGTTCTGTGCAGGGATGAGTTCTGCCCTCGATGCAAATGTAGGGGAGGTGTGGGAATCCTTTAAACTGTGCAGCTAGCAGAGCTGAAGCCAAAAAAGTCCTAGAGGATCCCAGGTCCTGCATTGTGCCTGGACAGCAGCTGGGCAACTCATTAATCAAGCCACAAGACAGTTTTGCAATATTTGCAACTTGCAATTTCAGAGTGTTTACATTAAAAAAAAAAAAAGTTTAGTTCTGCTCCATCAAGTAGGTGGATCAGTAGTTCTGTCACTGTCTGCTAATGTTTCAGGTCAGTGACTAAAAAAAAAAAAAAGCATTGAAGCCAGAGACCGGCAACTAGCATTTGCGTAAGGAGGTCAGCAATGGCAGCTTCTATTTATATCTCCAATTATAGCTTTCCTTTATATTTCATGAGTCACTGCCCACTGCTTCCTAAAATGTCCTTACAGACCCTTGACCTTTTGTGTGACGATGCCCTGGTCTGTCAATAGATTGCACAGGCTCAGGACATCCCATATAATAGGATATTATAAATCTTAAAGTCCTAAACGCTCATGAAATTTGGCTCTTCTCTCACTTAGGACTCGTTCAGCGCGGTCACTGGTTACGTTTTATTGGCTGCAGTGGACTACGTCAGACCATGCTATGTTGGAATAACCACTTCAGCCCCGGACCAATTTGCAGCCAAAGGACCAGGCCCCTTTTTGCGATTCGGCACTGCGTCGCTTTAACTGACAATTGTGCGGTGTGGCTCCCAAACAAAATTGGCGTCCTTTTTTTTTTTCCCCCCCCCACAAATAGAGCTTTCTTTTGGTGGTATATGATCACCTCTGCGGTTTTTATTTTTTTGCGCTATAAACAAAAATAGAGCGACAATTTTGAAAAAAATGCAATATTTTTTACTTTTTGCTATAATAAATATCCCCAAAAAATATATAATTTTTTTTTTTTCCTCAGTTTAGGACTATATGTATTTTTTCATATTTTTGGTAAAAAAAAAAATCGCAGTTAGAGATTGATTGGTTTGCGTAAAAGTTATAGCGTTTACAAAATAGGGGATAGTTTTATAGCTTTTTTTATAAATTTTTTATTTTTTTACTAGTAATGGCGGAAATCAGCGATTTTTTTATTGTGACGGACACATCGGACATTTTTGACACATTTTTGGGACCATTGTCATTTATACAGCAATCAGTGCTATTTAAATGCACTGATTCCTGTGTAAATGACACTGGCAGTGAAGGGGTTAACCACTAGGGGACGGG
This sequence comes from Lithobates sylvaticus, assembly GCA_028564925.1. Taxonomy (NCBI): domain Eukaryota; kingdom Metazoa; phylum Chordata; class Amphibia; order Anura; family Ranidae; genus Lithobates; species Lithobates sylvaticus. Next base: position 742,992,099 of record CM053026.1, on the reverse strand, counting down.
GAGGGGTTAAGTGTGACCTGTGTTTTTTTTTTTACTGTAGGGGGGCGTGGCTTGGTGTGTGACATCACTGATCGTCTTGCACGACCCACGGTTGGGCTCTTAAAGAGCAATGTACCTGTATGTTGATGTGCCCAGCTGTGCCATTCTGCCGACGTAAATGTGCAGGAGGCGGTCCTTAAGCGGATAAATAAATACTGCATGGCATCATTTTTTATTTTTTTATCTTTTTTTCACACTGCATTGGAACTACACTTGGCAAGGGTGCCTAGCATATTTATTTATTACAGGTACTTGTATAGCATAGTCAATTTACACCACTATACATATTCAGTATACATTCAAATCAGTCCCTGCCCTTGGATTGTAAGGGAGCTTACAATCCAAGTTCCCTAACTTGCATTCATAGATATACATACTAGGGCCAATTTAGACAGGAGACCATTCACCTACCATTTTTGCGCTTTTTTCAATGTGAAATGTGTTGTATGTTAAAGTGGTTGTAAACCTCAGTCATGGAATCTGAGCAAAGCACATATACTGTGTCTGTAGTGTTTACTTATCTCTCTCCAAATAGGGTAATTTCTCTCTGGTGCTTCCTTCATCTGTTATCGGCATGAGTCACTTCTGATGGGTTTTACTTCCTCTTTATTTCCATGCAAAGGTGAAGCATAATGGGCTACTATGCATTGCATAGTAGCCCATTATGTGTCTGTCACCTGAAAACAAAGCCTGCAATGTCACCACTGTCCCCGCTGGCTGGACGCATCCATCTTCACCCCTCTTCCTTCAGGGGCTGCCGACTCCGGCTCTGTGACTGGCTGGAGTCGCGTGACGTCACACCTGCGCATGTGTGCGGGGGCCAGTCACAGGATGATCCCTTTTTAAACGTGCCCTTTCTAAAGTGTGCATGGGCTGATGACGTCAGCGCATGTGTATGTTGTAAATATCTCCTAAACCGTACAGGTTTAGGAGATATTTCCTGCACCTACAGGTAAGCCTTAATATAGGCTTATCTGTAGATAAAAGTGGTTGTACAGAGTTTACAACCACTTTAATTATTAAAAGAGAAGTATGGGATTTTTTTTTTTATCCGATAAAAGTACTTGCCTAGGTGCATGCTGCATTTGTCCCCCGCTGCCTCTTCACTGAGAACCGAGCCATAAAACGCCTCCGATGGCTCGGTTCTCGCACTTCACCAAGCAGAGAGCTGCTGCCTGTCAATCAGCAGCTCTCCTGGTCTGCTCCTCCACGCTCACTAGAGTGCTGAGCTGTGGAGGGATGGGGAGCAGCCGTCTCAGGCTCTCATCGGCTCATCAGTCCAGGCACCTGGCGGATCCAGACTCCCAGAGTCGGGTGACGCAGTGCCTGGACTGATCTTGGTGACGTCAGCAGAAAGCGGACTTCAGACTACTCTCTGAAAACAGGTCACTGGAGTGCAAAACAAATTGCACTCCTGTGACCCCTAGGTGAAGCCCAGACGAATGAGCTCAGGCTGGACTTCTTCTTTAATAGTTTATAAGATAGAAGTGAACAAAAAAAATGGAGGTGAAGGTGAATAAAGAGTTAATTAAGGCTGATTATAGTAAATGAAGGGTTAATAAGGGATTAAACAGAGGAACATTTAATAAAAAACTTGACAGGTTGCTTTAAACTGACTTCATCTGCAGGTCGAAGTTCATCCCTTTTGATCTGTAGATGAATAAACAGAAAGATACAAAAATAAATAATGTTTTCTTTTTATCTTTCTGTTTCAGCAGCTAAGCAATGTTGTTGAACATTGCCCGGCTGCTTTTTTCTTGGGGGGTGGGGGTTTGACAGTTCCAATTGCTGTGACTTTTTACACTTCAGCTGTCAACAGGGGTACTGACAGCTTAATGAGTCATCGGTTGTTAAGGACACGGCAGCCCCCGTCCTTAACAACCGATAATTGCAGTTTCTTTTTTTTTTTTTTTACATTTCAGCTGTTAGTGGGGGAATCCCGCTCACAGCTGAAAGAACCAAGCATCAAAGTATCTGTTTTAGGTATCGGAGCATTTGCACAAGTACAGATACTCGTGCAAATGCTTAGTATCGGCATTGGTATCCGTACAACCCTACTTTGACACTGTGCTGCCCAAAGCACCTGATGTGAACGGGCTTTAACCTGGCGTTATAAAGAATGGCCTTTGCTGCTGGGTGGATGCAGGAATTTTAGTAAAACTGGGTTGATACTGGAGTCCCTAAGGTTTGATTATGGAGTTTTCAACACAATAGTTGGGTGCTGATACCATTGTTGCAAGATAAGTTCATTGCAGGCAGTAAGTTGAGGCAGACTAACCCACAGGCTTGTGCTAGCAGCTTTAATATATTTGTCCTTCATTGCTGCCTTTTAAAACCCCCATTTTACATTCACCATATAAGCTTTATTTCGACTAAACTCCAGAAATGTTTGCAAACAGTTTGTTGTTATTCATAGTCTTGGCATATGATCCAGCTTTTATTTGAGGTTTGCTGTTTCTTTAATAGCCAATGACAAATAAGCGAACATCTGCATCTTAAGTGTCCAGAAAGGCATCCCATGGCCGTAAATCCATACGATGCGTAAGATTGAAGGCCCCATAAAGTAATGGGGATATAGAGCTGCGGTAGGGACATGCAGCAGCGTTGTAAAAACGGGAGACAAATTATCTACAACGTGATCTGCTGTTATTGAAAATAAAATGAAAAATGCCTTCTGGAACAATCGCGGCCCCGCTTTTATCTTTCCGCGGGGTCATAAAACACTAATTTGCATGGCGCTGGATGTTAATTCATTAATAGAATTATACCGGTGTAATAGAACACATAAATACTGCGGGCCTGATTTATTAGCCTGACATTTGCTTTTCCATTAAGTCTTTAAATAGTTTAATGGTGGCTGTTGGTTGCTGCCCACACAACAAAGCTGCAGTTTATTCACTAATAATTGGCACCGGGTGGGGGCCTTCACTACTGAGGGTAACCAACTCTACACCAAGGCAAAGAGCAAGCCATTTATAGCGGAGGTAATTGGGGGCTTGGACATCACTGTGATAGCAGGCATACCTATGGATAATAGCTATCTTACCCTTTTAATGCTTTGTGATGTAAGAGCCAAGACCGATCGTTAGAGCAGCCATCCAGCTGATGGCTGTGTTATCGTACACATAAATAAGATGAACGTTGGGTCTTAGGCGTGCTTTGTTTCGGGTTCGTGAGTTTCTAGGTAGCAAAACCAGGAAAATAACGGCTGCCATGGTACTCTCAGCCTCTGATGTCATCCCTTATATTTTTATACTTGCAAGGCTGCCTTTAAATATTTTTGGAGCTCCCCTATTGGCTTGTATGGGTCTTGTGTTTACATGAGGCTTCTCTGTCTTATCCCTGTAGTTCAGCTGGAAATTGGGGATGGGTGCGCATGAAGAGATGACTAGAATTTTTTTTTTTCATTCCCCCCCCCCCCCCCCCAATATCTTATTTTGGAACAGCACACAGTAATTAAAGAAACCATAGTTATGGCAATGTTAAATTGAAATACTTTCAGGAAAGGTTTAACACCGTACAAGCCGTGGCAAGCACATATATGTACACGCCAAGGACCTGGAATACCAGGTCTAAGACGTCTCTGTACCCCGCGTCAATTTTATACAAGGTAAATACCTTTATTATACCATCAAAAGAAGAATAGGAAGAATGCAGGGGAGAAGGTAGAGGTAGGAGAAGAAAGGAGACCCCTTTGCATGGCCAGGTCCTCAATTTCGTTGATTTCAGACACCTTTTTTAGCTCAACGGCTAAAGAGGATGACTGTGTCCGCTTTCAAAAAAGGGGAATGCAGCTCTTCGCTGCTGTAAGCGGGAGAGGTAGAATAGATATTTGTAGACATTGCTAGAAAAACGATGGTGATGCAGAAGGAAGAATGCAGGGTCTTTCGGAAGCTCGCAGTCCCTGATATTTTGGGTTATGCGCTGCACCTCCGTCAAAAACAATTGTAGAAAGCGTCAGGACAAGAATATGTGCAAAAGAGATCCTGATTCTTCTCCACACCGCCAACAAAGTTCTGAGCATTGGGGGAACATGCTATGTATCTTCACCAGCGTGTGGTACCATCGGGTCAGAACCTTAAACCCCAATTCTTGGTGCTTAGTGCAAATCGATGTTTTGTAAGAGAACATCATAATTCTCTCGTCCTGCTTATCTGTAATATCGACCCCTAGGTCCCATTTTCATTTAGTATTGTAATGAGGTTTGAAATCATGACGCAAAGGAGAATGGGCCAAGCAAAGAAGTTCGAACGAGGTGAGAGGTCTCCTGAAGGAATCCAGGGAATGTAGGGCTCCGAGGAAGTGGGATAACTGTAGTTTTTGCCAAAAGGATAATCCTGTGGACTAGACTAGTTCTAACCACCACGTTCCATAGTGGTATATAAAATGCAATTTTTTCAGGGTTTTTTGCCCCCTTTTTATTTTCACCTGATCCTGCTGGTAACGCTTCCTGTTCTAGGACAACACTTACTGTTCTTTATCGGTAACCCTAGGACAAGTGTTAACACCACCTTACCTCTATAACTTGGGGGAGGTGTTTGGTAGGCCTCAGTGAGAACAATGCTAACTGATAAGTCAGCCGAGGTAGAGCGCATAGGAAGTTAATGAACAGATGTAACAAAATGCTTTATCCTCTTCAGCCCCAGAAGGTTTACCCCCCTACATGACCAGACCATTTTAACTGACAATTGCATGGTCGTGCAGCACTTTTTTTTTTTTTTTTTTTGCACTTGGATTCTGTATCGAACTGCTAGCACCAGGTATCATCCCCTGTGACGGTGGATCCTGGTCACACATGCTAATGCAATCTCCAGAGGTTTCCATTCGTTTTGCTTTCTATTTATCTGTCAGCTTGTGCAGCACAAACCGGGAACAGATCTTCCACTTGCTCAAATCTTTGCAGACGATGGTGCTCACTGCATCCTTGCTAATGCCCAATTCCTCTGCCATCAATCGAAGAGTCAGTCGCCAATCTCATGCCAGCATTTGCCGTACTCGCTCGATCATGTCTGAGATTCTGCTTGTCAACAGCCGACTCGAACGTGGCTCATCCTTAGTCATATCCTTCCCGTCGCGAAAGCGTTTGAATCAGTCATAAAAACATTTTCTGCTCACAGCTTCCATCCGTACATTTGCACCAACATTTCATGTGTCTGTCGCCATTTTCCCCAATTTGTAGCAGAATGTGATGTTCACTGGTTGCTCCATTGCTCTGTGACCATACTTCTCTCTCTCTCTCTCTGACTACCGGCAATTTGTTTACCCTGATGGTCACATGTACTCCACACTAGGTGGCGCTTCTTGACTTGTCTCTGAATAGCCAGGTGCGCGCACCTGGCCCATGTTGCTGTCTCGTAATCTGAACAAGCAGTAATGGCACTTTAACCACTTCCCGCCCAAGGCTGTCATATGATGTCCTGTATTTTGAGTAAAGATATCTGAATGATGCCTGCAGTTACAGGCATTATTCAGATATTTTCTTTTTATGTCGGTGGTTCCCTCCACTGTAAGAGCAATCATAGCGGCTATTTAGCCGCTTGATTGTTTTTACAGGTAGGCCCCCCTCCCGCCGCCCTCAGGTTCTTCTACCGGCTCGCCTGTGCGATTGGTGACCTGGAGAAGGTATCCATAGAAAATACAGGGGGCCAGATGGTCTTCAGCAGTCTCTATGACCTACGGATGCCCAGGTGCGATGTTATGTCATGCCCGGCAGATGTAAACACTGCTGTGTACTCAGCTGGAAAGGCTGAATCGCTTTTTCTTTATTTTTATCTCAGGCTTTCTAGCCTAGAGGAGAGATGTGGGGTCATAAGCCTGCCCTTTTCATTCCTTGGATTTCACTTTATTCAATCATGGAGGCTCAGAATCACATTTGGTCATTAACACATCTTCCTGTTTTCAAGAATCTATGTACTTTAGCCAGCTGGCCCCTCCTATTACCCTTTCTGCATTACATAGCTAAGCACAGAGACCTAGTAAGGATGTCACTGCGTCTAAAATAAGGCATGCAATAAAAATAAAAAGCCTCTTTAAAAATGTAATTATTAAAATTAGGGGAGGTAAAATAAAAAGGGATGAAATTTAGCTTTGAATTTATATGGGATAAAAAATGTTGGGAAAAAATGAGCAGCAATAATGCAGTTAAAAATCCACCTCTTTATCTTTGCTGCATACAGACACTTCCTTACTAAGTCTAACGGTACATCCAGTGCTAAAACCGCCTGTGTGCCTAAACCTAAAGGGTTAAAAGAAGAAGATTTTAAACCAGAAACAGAATTGGTTTGTACTCTCCATTGACCCAGAGGGTGGTGTCATTGGTTCTATTGACTTTGAATGGTGATATGGCGTCATCGACATTTCAATCTTATTAACTCACAAATATTTTTCTTCTTTTGTCAGACTGTCCCTAAGCCCATAGCCCTGGAGCCTTGTTGTGGGAACAAAGCGGCCGTCCTTTCAATATTTGTACGACTGCCTCGTGGTTTAGGGGGCATTCCACCTCCAGGACAATCTGGTAAGTCAGGAACATTATCATATGTATGCAAATGGTTTAGATTTTCTTTTGTGCTTTAGATTCACATTTGCAGAAATGGGAAGAGAGGTTATCCCTATGGATTACATAGCGTATCTAAACCTAGAAAACACAAGTGTAATATAATTGGAGCTTACCGGTCCTTAGATGTGAAGGCTGCCTTTATTTTCTTTTTTTTTTTTATATATATATATATATATATATATATATATATATATATTTATATATTTTTTTTTTTTTTCATGCATTCCTTTCCATTTTTTTTTTTTTTTTTTTTACCTGGTGATCCTATCCCAATGAAACCCAGGGCTTTGCTGTGAGCTGAATGTCCTCTTTCTCCTGTCTAGACTGCAATCTATGTATATCTATTTGAGGAATGCAAAAAAATAAGAAAAACAATATTTTTGCTTGTGCATGATTGGATGATGGTAGTCAGCAGAGCTTCACTTTGCAAGGGAATGTTCCCTTAATTTAGGGAATGAGGTGAAGAGCCTGTTTCGTCTTTAGTAAATCAGCCACAGTGAGTGAGGTCTACCTCCTCGTCCCGCATCCCCTCATGGAAGGCTCCTGTTGTCCACTAACCGACATCCAACATGCAAAAAAGACACTCTGCTGTAGATGTGTTTACCCTCCACTTATTGCCCTCTCCCATTTGATTTTTCAAAAGCCAGCACATGCGCCTATCTTTGCCAGGTATTCAGGGCCTGGCAGAGACCCATGGCATGTTTGTGCACGCTCCAGGGACTCTCGTGCACAGATGCACTCATTTTTTGGTATCTGGAACATGGCAGAGACCCATGGCATCTGTGCCCATGTGCAAGAATCTAAATCGCATGCACAGATGTGCTGTGGGTCTCTGCCAGATACTGAATACTGTAGAACTTCCTAGTATACTGTACATATCTAGTCCTACATGGCCAAGGTAAATGCCTAATGCATTTTGGCTGCTAGGGCCTTAACTGTAGCATGACTATGATTTACCACCTCCATATGTCCTCCGCAGTTGGTTGCTCACCGAGTGCGCATACGACTGGGTACAGAACCAAAGAAATTGGTCCTGTACCATGTGATCGCTGTGTCTAAGCAATATCCTGATCACCGCCAAACCCCATACCAGTTTCCTGATCACCGCCAAACCCCATATCAGTGTCCTGATCACCACCATACCAGTGTTCTAATCACCACCATACTAGTGCCAGTGTTAGCAGAGCCAGTGTCCCCAATTGTTGCCGCTGTTCTAGTGCTCCAGGACCTCTGAAATGTGATAGGTAGTCAGGAAATTAGATGTGTAATTTATGCCCCTAGAAAGCCTAAAGGGACTCCTTGGATTTTGGACCCCTCTATGTGGCTAGGTTGTGAAAAAGTCTCACACGTGTGATATCGCCACACTTGGGAGGCATAGCAGAGTGTGTTTTGGGGTGTAGTTCTAAGTATGCCTATGCTGTGTGAGCAATATAACTTAAAGAAAAGCAAATTTTATTTACTTTCATCATTTTCCAAATAATTTAGGCAAAAAATTACAACTTCTAAAAACTCACCATGCCTCTTACTAAAAGCTTTAAATGGTCTACTTTCCAAAAAGTGATCATTTGGGGGGTATTTGTGCTGTCCTGTCATTTTAGGGCCTCAAGAAATGAGACAGTAAGTACATTTAAAAAAAAAAATAAATAAATAAATATATATATATATATATATATATATATATATATATATATAATCTTAATATATATATATATATATATATATATATATATATATATAATCTTAATATGGTAAATACTCTAACGTTCAAACAGACAAAATAACATACACTGATTTGGGTTATTTTCACCAAAGAAATATAGTAGAATACATGTCGGCCTATTTATGTAGAAATATTTATTTGCAAAATGTTATAACCAACACAGACGTGTTTTTTATTTTTATTTTTTTGAAAGCTTTCTGTTTTTTTTTTTTGTTTGTTTTTTTTTTCATTTATGTAGCAAAAAAAAAAAAAATACCAGTTGTGATTAAGCAAAAGTATAGACTTAGAAAAATACAAAAACATTTTTTATTCAAACTTTTTATTAGTTTTGCAAGGTAAAGTATAAAACGGAGCCTCTGGGCATACCCCGGCTCAAGGGTATCGCTGGTTAGGATTATATGCACCTTCAAACTGCTGGACTCATAATTTAAATCAGTGTCCCTAGTGAGCATATGTCCACATACGTATCTTTCCGAGGGAGCTTAATCTCTCAAGCAGAAGCAGTTGAGGGGAAGTCGAGCCAAATATCCCACACTTTAGAGAACTTATGAGGACATCCACGAGAGAGTTAAGTGGCTTTGTATAACGGCAACACAGCAATCACCAAGGACTGCCAGAAAATTATAGTAGGGGCTTCCCAAAAACAAACAATTTTAATCAACTAGGTAGATGCAGCATCAATTCCCCCACCGGCTCTACAGTGAGAACTGAGCGATCAAACACCTTGGATCGCTCAGTTCTCCAGTTCAGATTCCAGGGTGCAAGTACTTCTTTTTTTTTTTTTTTTCTTTTGAGCAGAGAGCTGTGACTGTCAGTCTTTGGCTCTCTGCTCTTCCTTCCAGCGCTTACTGGAGTGCTGGGCTGTGAAGGCGGCAAAGGGGCTGGCTCGGGCTCTGAGTGGAACGCTGAGAAGGCTGAGCCAGTTGCAGGTCCAGCCATCTGGGTGTATCCCAACCATATGGTTGGGATCTTTCCCGAGCCTGGACTGACTGATTGACTTCGGCTGACGGCTGAATATGGGTCACAGCAGTGCAGAACGAGCTTCACTCCTGTGATGTACAGGAGAAGTATAGCCAAAAGAGCTTTAGCTAGACTTCTCCTTTAAATACTACCAAATGAAAGCTCTATCTGTCTCAAAAAAAAAATGATATAAAGTTTATTTGGGTCCAGTGTTGCATGGCGGAGTAATTGTCATTCAAAGTGTGACAAATCTGAAAAATGGCCTTTACAGGAAAGGGGGGGGGGGCGGCAGTGTCCAGTCTTAAATGCACCTTTGCCATGTATGAATTCATATGCATTTTAAATAGTACATTTTGATACAGATCTGCAGCCATCTTTTTGCATGTTGGATTCTAGTTTTCAGGGGACAGGAAGTGGAAGTAAATATCCACAACAAGAATAAAGGCAACAAAAAAGAGAGATGGTTGCACTCTGTAAAAGTTATAATTAAATGTTTGGTTCAAGTGCCACTTGAATAAAAAAAACAGGTAAGTGCTATATGTTCTCTTTGAGTTCAGATTGATATCTTGAAAGTAATATGTGCCTACATTTTGTGATTTTTATTTTTTATTTTTTTTCTCCCCTTTATACCCAGGACTAGCAGTAGCCAGTGCTTTGGTGGACATTTCACAGCAGATGCCATTGGCATACAAAGAGAAGTCCGGAGCAGTAAGGAATAGGAAGCACCAGCCTCCCGCACAGCCTGGCACTTGCATATGATCATCGCCATGCAGACTTTCGGGATAAATGAATATTGCTATGCTGGAGGAATCAGTTTTATGACGGAGATACTCCTTGGCGTTTTTATCATGGATCTCCACAGGACCTCCCAACCTCTTCCACATCTGCATGGTTATCTCAAATTTTACTAAAGTATCCCATTTTCCAGACGGCCATTTCTTTCTCTGTTGATTTCATCTCGTTCAATTTAGCGGTCAACAAGGACTGGAATTAAAAACGAAATCTTTATTTTCTTTGTGAAAAATTCTGTATACAGCTGCAACCCCACGCTCAGGTTAAGGGTCCGTCATTTTCTCAGTTCCTCCATTTTGTACCAAGGCAGGAGAAAGAGTTTGCAACGTTCTTGGCAAATTTTGGAACATCATTCCGATGAGAGGGTTGGAGCGGTTTGTGGCTTCGTCTGTATTTTTTTTTTTTTTTTGTATGTTGAACTATCATGAAAGCTGCAACTGACTGGATTGTGTTTGCCAGCAAAAAAGGTACTTTGCTGGTCACGTGCCAAGGAGCGCCAGCCAAGGTACCAGCAGAACTTGAAACGACATTGTCATACAGGGACTGTAGATTGATTTTATTCTGAGACACTGAACAGTAAAAATTCTCCGTATGGGAGAGAACTTTTGGCTAACTTAACTGTACATTATCTGCCCTAAATTAAGACTGAGAAGAGCTTTTTATTTGCTGGACTTGAGAATGAAAGACTTGTGGAATACTGTAATTCACAGCCTGGAAATGTGAGGACAATAACATTTCGGGCATATTGCTAAATCCTGTAAGATTAAATAATTTTATTGACGTGGCGATAAAACAAAAACAGAAAAAACAGCAAACCGAAAAAAGCACACGTTCTTCCTGCTTGTCTCCCGGACGAGCCCCCAAGATTTGGAACTGACGATGTAAAGTGAGTGGTGAAGGCAGAGCTTTAGTATTCACAAAGAATGTCTCCGTGTTCGTTCCCCACCCTCATTCCACTTATACCGCAGCCTTCCAATACTGACATGCTCCCAAAAGCAATAGACCAGAGGAAACCTACTTGTATATTAAAGGAGAAGAAAAAAGGTGTTCAGGACAAGGTGCTATCTTAACATGACACTTTGTGTTCCCTTTTAAATATATATATACATACATATATATATTTATTTTTGTGCTCATTGGACTGGTAAACTGAACACGGTCTACCCGCGATTGTGATACGAACCATTTTAAAGTCACTTTAGGCTGAAGAACAAAGCTTCTAATAACATGTCCAGATTGTTTTAAACTCACGATTGTATCGCACGTAGTCATTAAAATTAATTATTTTGTACATGCCTAACTGTCTTTTAAAGATAATGGATCCACCCTGCAAGCTTTCAAACTTTATTTCAGACGGGGGATTACAGTGCTGCAAATATACCCTATATTGCCAAAAGTATTGGGACATCTGCCTTCACATGAACCTTAATGGCATCCCAGTCTTAGTCCGTAGGGTTCAATATTGAGTTGGCCCGCCCTTTGCAGATATAACAGCTTCAACTCTTCTGGAAAGGCTGTCCACAAGGTTTAGGAGTGTGTCTATGGGAATGTTTGACCATTCTTCCAGAAGAGCATTTGTGAGGTGAGATGGCCTGGCTCACAGTCTCCGCTCTAATTTAACCCTAATGCCGCGTACACACGGTCGGAATTCTCGTCGGAAAAAGCTCTGATGGTTTTCCCGTCGGAATTCCGACGGAATTTCGCTCAAACTGTCTTGCCTACACACGGTCACACCAAATTCCGACGGTCAATAACACAGCGGCATAAAACACGTTCGACAGCACTATAAAAGGGAAGTTTAATGCTTCCGAGCATGCGTCGAATTGTTTCCGAGCATGCGTCGGAATTTTGCGTGTCGGAATTGCATACACACAATTGGAAAATCCGATAGAAAGGTTTTCCGTCGGAAAAATTGAGAACAGGTTCTCAATCCAAAGTCCGTCGGAAATTCCGACAGAAAAAGACCGATGGGCATACACACGGTCGTAAACTCCGATGAACAGCTCCCATCGGACTGTTTCCATCGGAAATTCCGACCGCGTGTACGCCGCATAAGGCTGCATTCACACCTGAGCGTTTTGTCGCCTGAAGCTACAAAACGCTCGAGGGGGGAAAAAATCCATTATTCTCAATGGAGATGGTTCACATCTCCACTCCATGTCGCCTGAAGCTGAACGCCTGAAGCTCAAACAAGTTCCAGACCCTTTTTCGACGCTCGAATTGGGCAGATTTGGGCATTTTTCTTTTTTACATTGGTGACCTTTTGCTCTGCACAAAATCGCGGTAAAAACGCAGCAATGTTCTGCTTGAAAACGCTACGCTCAGGTGTGAATGCAGCCTAAAGGTGTTCTATCTGGCTCAGTCTTCACTCTAATTCATCCCAAAGGTGTTCTGTCTGGTTGAGGTCAGGCCATCAAGTTCCTCCACCCCAAACTCATTAATCCATGTCTTTATGGCCCTAGCTGTATGCACTGGTGTGCAGTCATGTTGGAACAGGAAGGGGCCATCCCCAAACTGTTTACACAAATTTGGAGCATGAAATTGTCCAAAATGTATTGGGATGCTGACACCTTAAGCGTTCCCTTCACTAGACACACTCCTAAACCTTGTGGACAGCCTTTCCAAAAGAGCTGAAGCTGTTATAGCTGTAAAGGGTGGTTCAGCTCCATATTGAACCCTACGGACTAAGACTTGGATGCCATTAATGTTCATGTGCGTGTAAAGGCAGGCGTCCCAATAATTTTGGTAATCTAGTGTATGTTTTAAAGTGTTACAAACATTTTTTATTGTTTTTGTTACTTTAATGTAAAAAAAAAAAAAAAAAAAAAAACATGTTATACTCACCAGTGGTATTGCACAGAGTGGCGCCGATCTTCCTCTTCTCGGGTCGTCCGGCGGTGACCCTGGCTCCTCCTTCTCTTCATGTATCCCCATAGAAAACTGCTTACTACAGAGGCACACAGTGTCTGAGCGCTCCCAAGCTGTGTGTCTATGGAGCCACACTCCAAAGACTTGAATAGTGGGACTCCCCCCCCCCCACTTCCCCTGCACTGTATTTGGTTGACAGCAGCAGGAGCCATTGGCTCAAGCGCTATTTGCAGAGGAAGAGAGGGGAGAAGAGATACAGCCATGCACAGCGCTAGATCTACTCTCCCCTCTTCCCCTTCACATGAGTAGGGGGGGGGGGGGGCAGATAGAAAAAGGGTTGTACCTTAACACGAGGAATGTACTAAGGTATAAAAAAAATATATATATAAATATTATATTTTTTTAGCTTTAGTATCACTTTAAGGCTGCTGTGAATGGAGAATGCCTTTGAGTAGTTGTGGAACATTCAGGTCTAGCAAATGAGCAGAAAAGTGCATGTCTATGAGCATTTTAATACAAATCAATGCTGATTTTTCTAAGTGAGGGGTTCCTTTCCTGTGAAACACACAATGTGGGCATAACAGCATGTGTTCTACAAAAGTAAAGGCAGGCACAGATTCAAGCAGACATGCATGTCATCGCAACCTTGATACTTGAAGGATGCATTTGCAAAGGCTCCTCCATAGGGGCTTATTCTATAGAGTTAGAATAAGAGTTATGTGCACTGGAAAGTCATCCAAAGCGGTGTGAGTGGGGGGTAAAATCTGTGTGGGTACAGAATCTTCCAATGTGACACACAGGGGTTTAGGGGCCCATTTACACCACTCACCTCTATTGAGGTGTGTTAAGCATGCAAACGCTGCACATTCTTGGGTTAGTCCACCTGACCAGCATTCTATTATTGCTATATAAATTATAGTGGCTTTTTGATTACGAGACCTTGCCCCTGCCATTCTATTAACATCCTGAAGTAATAAAGAGCAATGTGTTTTGGCTAAAATAATAACTTTTTAAACTATAATTCACACTTTTTGGTGAGAAAAAAGTCTCCCTTAGGGGTAGTTTACACTAGCATCAGCCCTTTGAAGAGCGATTCACTGTCTATCACTTTTTGAGATGTATGACATGTGGTGAGGAGGTAATATGTTGCCTTCTCACCGCTCTTTTTAATCCCTTAAAAAAAAGCCTGCACCACCTTGCTTTGTAACAAGGCCCCATTCACCTGGGATGGATCATGTTCAGAGGGCAATATTTGCCCACTGAATGCGACAGGGAGCCTAATTCCTGCTGTGAAGCAAAGCATCCCTGCATGGCATATGTACAACCCTTACAAACAAATGGCAACCACCCAACCTATAACTAGCCTTTGCAGCAAGGGGCACATCGAATGGCAACGCAGCCAGCCTGCAACAAACCAAACTGACCCTGCCTTAACAGTCCATGTTAAAAACAGAGGGTTTAGTTGCACACATTTGCAAACATATGTGTAAGCTGCAGTGGCCATGTCAAGGCACCACAGCTTGCTGCAGGCCTAAGGGGTAGTTGCCATTTGTTTGCACTGTTTAACTGGTGTGGGCACGCACGGGATACCTTCAGCTACCATTGTGCCCTTGCTAGGTACCTTTTAACCACTTGCTAACTGCATTATAGCCAAAAGACAGCTACAGTGTTGTCAGAAAAACCCACCAGGATTTACTTCCTCTTTAAAGTAACCCGCCCCCCCCCCCCCCCCCGTATCGTTTTCAGCCAAGGAAGCTGCCATTTTTGCCTCTGTTTAATCTAAAACTGCCATGATCAGTTATGACACCAACCATTGGATGGTTTGACAGTTTGGTTGAGAGCACAACCAATGGGAGTGTTACATTTCCAGCACGTGCCATAAATTAAGCTGTTTTATGAATGGGTTTACTTCCGCTTTAAGGAAGAATGGATGAGGAGCGATAAAAATGTGCATTTTTTTTAACTCGCTCTTATGTACATACATTGCAAGTCTTTTAGCACAGTGGTTCTCAAGCTCAGTTCTCAAGTACCCCCAACAGGCCATGTTTGCAGGTTTTCCTTTATCTTGCACAGGTGCTTTAAATCCGAGTCAATGGCCTGGTATTTTGGACAGCTATTTTATCTAAGAGAAATTCACAAAACATGGCCTGTTGGGGGTACTTGAGGATTAAGGTTAAAGCGGAGGTCCGCTCACCCCTGCAAAAATGTAAAAGCCAGCAGCTACACATACTGCAGCTGCTGACTTTTAACCACTTCAGCCCCGGACCAATTGGCAGCCAAAGGACCAGGCCCCTTTTTGCGATTCGGCACTGCGTCGCTTTAACTGACAATTGCGTGGTTGTGCGACCTGGCTCCCAAACAAAATTGGTGTCCTTTTTGTTCCACAAATAGAGCTTTCTTTTGGTGGTATTTGATCGCCCCTGCGGTTTTTATTTTTTGCGCTATAAACAAAAATAGAGCGACAATTTTGAAAAAAATGCAATATTACGTTTTGCTATAATAAATATCCCCAAAAAATATATAAAACATTTTTTTTTTCCTCAGTTTAGGCCAATACGTATTCTTCTACATATTTTTGGTAAAAAAAATCGCTATTAGCAATTATTGATTTGTTTGCGCAAAAGTTATAGCGTTTACAAAATAGGGAATATTTTTGGGACCATTGTCATTAATATAGAAATCAGTGCTATTTAAATGCCCTGATTCCTAATGTAAATGACAGTGGCAGTGAAGGGGTTAACCACTAGGGGGCGGGGAGGAGTTAGTGTGACGTGTTGTGTTTTTTTTTTTTTTTTTTTACAGTAGGGGGGCTTGGCTGTACGTCTGACGTCATTGATCGGCTTTCCCGATGACAGGGAACAGCAGATCAATGACAGGCAGTGTAGAAAGCGCGGGAGAGGTTTGTTTACACAGACCTCTCCCCGATCGCCGCTGGTGTCCCGCAATCGGGTCAGCTCTGTCGGGTGCTGCCATCACCATTATCGGTAGGATAACCTGGTAGTGAAGTATTACTGCTTCATGCCGGATCCCTGCTGCGAATGCGTGAGGCACCGCTGCTGGCCCCGGCAGAGGAGGAGGGAGCCGAGCTGCTGATGTAATGCGCTGTGGCTCGGTCTCCGGGAAGTGGATACCTGTCGAAGACCGGTATCTGCTCCCCCCCTTCCCCCGAAAGGTGCCGAATGTGGCATTGGAGGGGAGGAGGTGACAAATGAGCGCAAGTTACACTTTTGGGTGCAACTCTGCTGTAAGAACCACTGCTTTAGCAAGCTCTATTTACCCTTCCTGCTGCCATTTTTGTGAAACCAACACCTGGATTCCTCTCACTTCCTTCAATCAGTTTATACTTTGAGTGCTCAGTTGGAGGGTCTTCCTGTTAGAGTCATAGGTTCTCTTATTATAATACAGATCATATTTGGAACAGCAATGTGCTTAAAAACTTGAAATGAGTTATTCATTTTCCCCACTTCATCGAAAACTCAAAAAAAAAAATAAAACCCTTTGAATGCTGAAGCAATTATACCTGTAAAATGATTTCTTTATAGAGTGGAGCAAGCTTAGAACCTCTGTTGGGCTGTTATTTATATGTTGCTATTGAGGAAATTGGGATGATTGTCTGGGAAAGTAAGCCTGGGGGGAATCTGTTGGGAACAGAGCAACAAGAACCTGATGGAGCTTACAAGTGTTCCCTGTGCTGCAAAAAAAAATCATCCTTATTGCTGTCTTCTTTAATGGTGAAGAGGTTGACCCTCGTTCCTGGAGAAAACATCTGTTATCAATGTACAGCTCAGGTAGCAGAAAAGGCCACCTCTGGGGGGGGGGGAGACGTTGTCATCCTTGGATGGAGAAAATACAGAAACTAATGGCTACCCTTGACCAGTAAAGCTGCAATTTTCGTAGTTTCCAACAAATACGCAATTCTCCTTGTCATAGTGTTTGTCTAAGTCACATTGCAGGTGTGGCGGTTCCTGTTTGCTTTAATTTTAATGTGGTTTCAAGGAACACACACATTACATAGAGTGATCAGTAATGAAGTTGTGCAAAAAAATAAACAATCCCAGCTAAAATAATAAGGAAAGTGGGAAAATGAATCAGACGGTAGAAAATGCAAATAATAAAATTGGTTATGTGAAGTTCCTGCTTTTCCAGTTAAGCACAGTGGTGCAGCAAATCATATGGTGGTCAGGCAGCACTAAGGTTCTGCATTTACCTACCACTAGGACACAAGCTGCGTGAAAATTGTAATGCCGCGTACACGTGATCAGAGCTTTTTCCGACGAGAATTCCGATGGTTTTCCCGACGGAATTCCGCTCAAACTGTCTTGCCTACACACGGTCACACCAAATTCCGAGCCGAGTTCAATGCTTCTGAGCATGCGTCGAATTGTTTCCGAGCATGCGTAGGAATTTTGCCTGTCAGAATTGATGCAGACGATTGGAGTTTCTGATAGAAACCTTTTCCGTCGGAAAAATTGAGAATATGCTCTCAATTTTTTGCTGTCTGAAATTCGGCCAGCAAAATTCCAATGGAGCCTACACACGGTCGCATTTTCCGATGAAAAGCCCTCATCTGTCTTTTTCTGACCCGAATTCCAATGTGTACGCGGCATAAGGGGTCTTTTGCATGCTGTGGGTTCCATTTTCTGCATTATTTCCTCCAGGTGATCTAAAGAACATACTAGTGTTTTCGTTGGATTCTATCGAAACAAGCCCTAGAGTGCATGTCCCCAAAAGGTAGGTATGATTTATTTTGTAGGGTGCTCAAAATTTAATCAGTTACCGATCTATATTACGAAAACAGCTTGTTATTTATTGAGTGTGTAGCATATATTTATAAGGTGGTGTTTTCTGTTTCAAATGCTGCTTTGTGCATTGACATACCTCCATAGTCTGTTTGAAGCATATGGTCTTTACACACCAAAGAACAAAACCTTGACATTGTAGTGCTAAGAGATTCTTGAGAAACCAAACGGGCTCTAGTGGCTGGTGACCATCGGCTCTCAACCAAGACAGGAATGTGCTTCCAATACTGCCCTTTTAAGATCGGGGAGTCTTGAAACAAGACACACACATAGCGTATGGTCCCCTGCTGATTTGGCACCATCCACAGACCGCTTAAGTTTTGAATCAAACACAGAAGTTGAATCCACTGATATGAAACCCTATTCTGCCAACTGACACCAACAATCAGACACCATTTCTCCCCCTGACACCAATAATGGGGCACTATTCCTCCCCGTAATACCAGTTGTGGTGGTTTACTCCCACTGACGCCAGGGAAATTTCCACTCCCGCTGGCCACAGTCTGGCCCCTCTAAAGTCTGAAGGACAATAAATTGACCCTTTATTTAGAAAGTTTGGAGACCCCTGCTGTAGATAATTGCAGTATAGGGGATTTGTTTTTCCAGTCTTATGCAGTGTAAGAAGACAGTCACTTTTCTATGCCTGGTTACGGCAAAGTACTAACACTGACTGAGAGAACATAGAAGAAAGAGGGTGTCCTGGTGGGATTGAATAACAACACTAAATAGGAGGGGAGGAGAGAGGGAGGATACCACAAGAGTAAAATATGGAGCACACCGGCCCTAGTGTGACACTGTTTATTAAAAAAGATATAGACAAATGAATGTAGTACACTCACTTTGTGTTGATAAAAACAAGAGCATCCATAGAGGCTGTGGTTGCTCTCCTGAGTCCAGAAATCCAAGGTGGATGTGAAGCGAACTGACGTGGCCTCCTAGTTCAGGTCTACCATGTGGTTTCATAGGAGCACTCCTATGAGACCACATGGTAGACCTGAAGGAGGCCACACCCTCTGAAATGCGTAGTCATAGCAACTATCGAGCGTCATTCATCAGCTGACTTCTGATGATCTCGTGCCCTTGTGTGGCGTCTCTCAGCTTTCCAGGATCCTCGCTGAGAGCGGGCGGCTCTTGTGCCGGCCTCCTTTAGGTCTACCATGTCTCATTTTCAGACAGTCTAGTCCACGAGCAGCTGCCGACAAACTGCATAAGAGCCGCCCGCTCTCAGCGAGTATTCTGGAAAGCGGAGAGATCCTCAGAAGCCAGCTTATGAATGACGCTCGATAGTTGCTATAACTATGCCTTTCACAGGGTGTGGCTTCCTTCAGGTCTACCATGTGGTCTCATAGGAGTGCTCCTATGAGACCACATGGTAGACCTGAACAAGGAGGCCACGTCAGTTTGCTTCACATCCAGCTTGGATTTCTGGACTCAGGAGAGCAACCACAGCCTCTATGGATGCGCTTGTTTTTATAAACCCAATATGAGTGAACTACATTAATTTGTCTATATCTTTTATAATAAACAGTGTTCCATTAGGGCCGGTGCGCTCTTTTATGCTTGTCTTTTCAGATGTCAGTATTCCTGTTGGTTGATGGAGCAGCAATGCTAAACCTATGTTACACCCTACTGATTTAACCCCTACTTTTAGGATCTCAATGTGTCTTTTCTATACATATACTCGATTGACAGATTCTTGTGGAATGGTTTTGGCTTTTATAACCATCTTGCCATCAACTTATTGCCTTCATTGATTTTCTGGACTTCAGCGCTTTTGGTGTTTTTTTTTCTTTTTACTTTTGCGAGAGGGAGATACCAAATGTCAAACAAACAAATTGTATTGACTCAAAACCACCAGTAGCTGTCAACATACAGTGAATTCGGAAAGTATTCACAGCGCTTCACATTTTGTTGTTGCAGCCTTATTCCAAAATGGATTAACTTCATTATTTTCCTCAAAATTCTACAACCAATACCCCATAATGACAACGTGAAAGAAGTTTTGATATGACACTCAAAATTGAACTGCATCCTGTTTCTACAACTTGATTGAAGTCCACCTGTGGTAAATTCAGTTGATTGGACATAATTTGGAAAGGCACACACCTGTCTATATAAGGTCCCACAGTTAACAGTGAATTTTGGAGCACAAACCAAGCCATGAAATCCAAGAAATTGTCTGTAGATCACCGAGACAGTATTGTATGGAGACACAGATCTGGGAAAGGTACAGTAAAATTTCTTCAGCATTGAGCACATTGGCCTCCATCACCCGTAAATGGAAGAAGTTTGAGACCACCAGGACTCTTCCTAGAGCAGGCCGCCCACCCAAACTGAGCAATCGGAGGAGAAGGGCCTTAGTCAGGGAGGTGACCAAGAACCTGATGGTCACCCTGACAAAGCTCCAGTGGAGAGAGGAGAACCTTCCAGAAGAACATCCAGCATCTCTGCAGCACTCCACCAATCAGGCCTGTATGGTAGTAGCCAGACGGAAGCCACTCCTCAGTAAAAGGCACATAACAGCCCACCTGGAGTTTGCCAAAAGGCACCTGAAGGACTCTCAGACCATGAGAAATAAAATCTCTGGTCTAATGAAACAAAGATTAAACTCTTTGGCCTGAATTGAAAAACAAACTGAAATCTTTTACGGGAGGGAGGTAAAAAAAAAAAAATAATGTGGTTGCATAAGTGTGTACATCCTCCTGTAACTGTGTTCAGAATTAAGCAATCACATTCAAACTCATGTTAAATAGGAGTCACTACACACCTCCCATCATTTAAAGTGCCTCTGATTAACCCCAAATAAAGTTCCGCTGTTCTAGTAGATCTTTCCTAACATTTTCTTAGTCCCATCCTACAGCAAAAGCCATGGTCTGCAGAGAGCTTCCACAGCATCAGAGGGATCTCATTGTTAAAAGGTATCAGTCATGAGAAGGGTACAAAAGAATTTCCAAGGCATTAGATCTACCATGGAACACAGTGAAGACAGTCATCAAGTAGAGAAAATATGGCCCAAGAACTGGGCGTCTCTCCAAAATTGTTGAGAAGACGAGAAGAAAACTGGTCAGGGAGGTTGCCAAGAGGTCTACAGCAACATTAAAGGAACTGCAGGAATATCTGGCAAGTATTGGCTTTGTGGTGCATGTGACAACAATTTCCCGTATTCTTCATATGTCTGGGTTATAGAGTAGAGTGGCAAGACCCAAGCCTTTTTTTACGAAGAAAAACATCCAAGCCTGGCTAAATTTTGCAAAAACACATCTGAAGTCTTCCAAAAGCATGTGGGAAAATGTGTTCTGGTCTGGTGAAACCAAGGTTGAACTTTTTGGCCATAATTCTAAAAGCTATGTTTGGCGCAAAAACAACAATGCACATAACCAAAAGACCACCATACCCACGTGAATAATGGTGGTGGCAGCATCATGCTTTGGGGCTGTTTTTCTTCAGCTGGAACAGGGGCCGTAGTCAATGTAGAGGGAATTATGAACAGCACCAAATACCAGTCAATATTGGCACAAAACCTTCTGGCTTTTGCTAGAAAGCTGAACATGAAGAGGAACTTCATCTTGCAACATGCCAACGACCCAAAGCATACATCCAAATCAACAAAGGAATGGCTTCACCAGAAGAAGATTAACGTTTTGGCATGGCCCAGACCTTAATCCAATTGAAAAATCTGTGGGATGATCTGAAGAGGGCTGTGCACAGAAGATGCCCTCGCAATCTGACAGATTTGGAGTGTTTTTGCAAAGTAGAGTGGGCAAATATTGCCAAGTCAAGATGTGCCATGCTGATAGACTCATACCCAAAAAGACTGAGTGCTGTAATCAAATGAAAAGGTGCTTCAGCAAAGTATTAGTTTAAGGCAGGGGTCTCCAAACTTTCTAAACAAAAGGGCCGGTTTACTGTCCTTCAGATTTTAGGGTGGCCGGACTGTGGCCATTGGAAGTAGAAAAGGTCCCGACATCGGTGAGAGAAAAATAATGCTCCATTGTTTGTCTCAGTCGGAGGAATTGTGCCCCATTGTTGGAATCACTTGGAGGAATTGTCCCCTATCATTGGTAACATTGGACCCCATTATTGGTGTCATTGGAAGAAATTATTCCCCATTGCTGGTGTCATCGGGAGGAATTGTGCCCCATTATTGGTGTCATTGGGAGAAAATGTGCCCCATCATTGGTGTAATTGGGAGAGATTGTGTCCCTTCATTGGTGTGAGTGGGGGGGGGGACTTAACTTTTGGGCTTACCGGTTACCTCCGCTTGGCTTGTTCTTCCAGGTCTAGGGGTTCCCAGGGTTAGTACCCAACGACTTTGGACGCTGACACCAATAAAGTCCTTTAGAAAGGTTTTTATTTGCAGGGGTAACATTCAACAGACACAGTCTCATATAGGAACAGAGGGTAAGGGTGAAGAATCTCAGGCACCTTGAACTGCAGACTATTTGAAAGTCTATAATGCAAACTCAGAGTAGCCACTCGCAGCTGGGTGCTTCAAAGCTAAGCAAATCTCTAACCAGAGATTATGGCAGTCAGCACTTGAATTCGGAACTTGCAAAGTCTCTGACCTTGAAGAAAAGTTGCAATCAAAGTGAACAGGAACCTTTCCTCAGTACCTGGAACGTTCTCCGTCTCCTTGGCAGTACTGGGAAAGTGTGGATTTGTCAGTGTCCTTGACAATCCAGCAACCAGGCACTTCTTGGGATGCCAGCTTGTTGGCCCTCCTCTGAAGAGTCCTCCCCCGATCGCTTACACAAGCTGCGGTGCACCCGGACGCCTTGAATCCTCCCTCAGTTACTGCACCTCGGACCAGCCGTTTCCAAGACTCGGTAACAGATGAATCCTTGCCCCAAACCAAACAGGTCTGTGGGGCTAGTCAAGCTGACCATGTTGTGGAGCGGCCTTCGCACCGGGACCCCTTGCGGGGCTACCCCGGTCCAGATCCAGTAACGGGCAGTTCTGGCCGAACGAACCCCGAACACGTGACTCCAGCATCTTAAGTACCCTTCCCCAGACTCCTCAGCGGGGCCAGACGCACCCACCGATTGGCTCCGGGGAATGTTGATACCCAAAACGTCCAACCAGGCCTGGCGCTGAGCCTGTCATGTGCACCTAAAAGTACACATGACCAGGCAGAACCCCTACACAGCCCAGCCAAACTGATGCATAAGTTAAACCTGCACAATTAACCCTCAGAACCCCTTAACTGTTCTGAGAGAAAAATACTAAATTTACACATAGCGGACACCTTGAAAAAGTGTCGCCGCTACATTAATATGCCTCTATACGTGCAATATATTATACACACACACATTGATTGCTTGTCTCGTTTACATGCTGAAGCAGGAATGGAGTATGACTGTCCTGGAATGTATGTCCTACTTCCACACCCATGGCTCTTCATATAACTTTATTATCCTTGGACTTTTTAAGCAGAACTCCATTTCCATAAAGTGTCTAGCACAGTTTTTAAAAATGCAGTTCTCGCTGTAATACTTACCTCATCCACTTGATGGTGCTGCTTTTCAGGTTTAGGTAACATACAAGGTCATTTACTCTCAGTTCACACTATTGTGATGTCCCACATCGGATGTGATTCACAGTGCAAATCACATGCAATGTCTGTGCGATGTGAACTCAGCCATACAGATTGTATGGCTGAATTGGCACTCCATTCGGACCAAATTTGCACAGGACCCTTTTTTTGGTCAGCACCAGAATCGGATTGCATGGGTGCGATCCGATTCCTGTCCGAATTGACACGTTGCACTGCGATATGCAAACTGATTTGGGGGTTTGATTAACTTTTGTATTGACATCCCCAGCAGTTACCATATGCCAGTGTGTACTGCCTGCGAGTTGTATGCGATGCGGGAACCCACAATGGATTCGCATGGTTCTCCTATCGCACCAGTGTGAACCAAGCCTTAGCCTAATTGTGAGCCCTGACTGTCATGGACCTGCCCCTGGGGGGTGTATTAATACACTATCCCGGGCTCAAAGTTCTGCTGCACTGAAAGGTGCTTATAAATAAAGTGCCTCATGCAGGCTGTAGAAGCAATGATATCTAGTAGACATTTCCACCATTTTATGCAGACGCTTTCATTTCCTGACCCCCAAATTGTGGGCATTATGTGCAATCAGAATATGTCTTTAAATTACAAATGTTTCTCAAACTTCTTGTATTTGTGGTCTCTAAAAAGCACATATTTTTCTTTCCTTTTTTCCTTCCTGCAATCTTTCCAAGCTGTGATCCTGTAAACACATTTTTGCTGTAATGAGCATCACGTTCTGACAGTGAAAGCACTAAGACTGGTTAGCCTTGAGGTTCCGGTTTGCTTGTTCCTCCCCGCTGTGACTTCTTGCAGAGGTGTAAATCGGAAGGTTTTAGCAGTTGCCTCCTTTTTTGTGTTTTTTCTTTCCTTCTCTTCCTGCCCCAGCTGTCAGTTACTGTATTTCCTCCACGATTGATTAATTGGGCAACATTTTAAAACTGTACATAATGTTGAAGTACAACATTACCTTCTTATTTTTTCATTCCCAGGTTTCTCCTTTTTTCTTGCTTATCAACATGCCAATGAAATTCTTATATAAAACCTTGCTGTTTTGATTACCTGCCTTATTTTTTAGACCCAGTGACATAATTGTTGGTTCTCCATGCTCCTCCATGCAGTGGTAGACGTCCTCCAGCCATGAAATGAGTCAGGCTCTATATGCAGCTTCTAATACACACTGTGCTTAAAGGAGAAGTAAGACTAAAGCTCTTTTGGCCCTACGTCTCCTGTGGGTCACAGCAGTGCATTTAGTTCTACACTCCTGTGACTCATATTCAGCTGAACATCACTGAGCCGGTCCAGGCTCTGGAGAGATTTCTGACTGGTAGCTGTCTCAGCCTCTCAGCGAGCCGCGGAAAGCCCGAGCCAGCCTGCCCCCTTCACAGCCCAGCATTCCAGTGAGCGCTGGAGGGGCACAGCAGAGAGATGGTGACTGGCAGTCACTGGCTTTATGCTCACTGAAGATTGAGAACTGAGCCGTTAGTGGTGTTTGATGGCTCGGTTCTTGGTCTTAGAGGTGGCAGGGGATGGATGCAGCATCGGATCAATGTTGCAAGCACTTAGTGAGTATGAATGTTTTTATTTTTTTTTTTGTTTTTGTTTTTTAACTCTTGAACTTCTCTCAAGAATTTTCAGTACAGGAGAGGAGCCTGTACAGCTGTGCAAAGGTAAAGCTTTAACTGGTTCCTGACCGGCGCGCGACGATATACGTCGGCAGAATGGCACGGACAGGCAGGAGGGCGTATATATAAGTCCCTCCTTTAAGCTGTCCGTGCCATCGGGAGCGGCGCACTCCCGCGCCGGTGGGGACCCCCGTGAGGCCGGTCGCGGGTCCCGCGGACTCGATTGCCGCGGGGACACCCGCGATCGTCTCACGGGAAGGCAGAACGGGGAGATGCGGAAATAGACAGCATCTCCCCGTTCTGCCTAGCAACTAGTGACGCCGATCTCTGCTCCCTGTGATTGGAGCAGAGATCAGCATTCACTAGCTGACAGCCACGCCCCCCCACAGTAAGAAACACACCCCTAGGCATACTTAACCCCTACACTGCTCCCTTGTGGTTAACCCCTTCACTGCCAGTGTCATTTATACAGGCATCATTGCATTTAAATAGCATTGATTGCTGTATAAATGACAATGGTCCCAAAAATGTGTCAAAAATGTCTGTGTCCGCCATAATGTCGCATAATAATGCGTTTTTTTTTTTTTTTTTCAAAATTGTCGCTCTTTTTTTGTTTATAGCGCAAAAAATAAAAACCACAGGGGCGATCAAATACCACCAAAAGAAAGCTCTATTTGTGGAAAAAGAGGACATCAATTTTGTTTGGGAGCCACGTCGCACGACCGTGCAATTGTCAGTTAAAGCGACACAGTGCCGAATCGCAAAAAGGGGCCTGGTCCTTTGGCTGCAAATTGGTCCGGTCTGAAAGTGGTTAAAGTGTAATTCCAGACTTTTTCTTTTTAACAAAACGTTTGAAGGGTTACAGTTTCTTTCACATTTATGTAAAACAAATTGTAACGCAACTGTTATGTTTTGACGCCTGTGCAAGAAAAGTGTGTGTGCGTTTTTGAACTTGTCACCATTACAGACAGCAGTAAATTGTTAGAGTGGGGACATGCTACTGAATATAGTGGAAGATTGTGGATATACTCCTGGACATCGTGAGAGACTGAGGACATATTACTGGACATGATGGAAGACTGTGGACATTTCACTGGAGCTGGTGTTGTGGAAAATTTTATGAGATGTATTTTAATATGTATTGTCATAAGAGTCCCCCAGTTTTCGTTCTATCCCAGCCCGCTCTAAAGAGCTGACTGGGGCAGACTGACGCTGGTCGAGACCTGTTAGGTAGTGGATAACTTCCTGGGATTGAAAAGAGGTGTTTGCGGAGTGGGGGTATGTCCGCCAGCGAACGGGCCCCTGTGCATTGCACAGACGTTCATCTGAGAGGATATGCTTGCTCTGCAAAGGTCTGTTGTGGGCGGATGTGTGCTCATTGTCTCTGCTGTGTCTGATCAGCACATGTTGGGATATTGGCAGCGTACATCTGCAGATAACCTTCCATCCACAGGGAAGGTAGCATAATCCAGGTATACATTGTTCTCTGGAACAATGTATATTAAGGATTTCTACCAACGGAATTGTAGTCCTCATTCATTGGTTATTGTATAAATTAATTTATCCTGTATCATGTTTTTATTTGGTCATGTCCTTATATGGTCATTCACATCCTGTGTTGCTCCTGTGAGGTCACAAGCTTTGTAGGAGGGGTTTAGCTATTGGAGGCAAACCCTCCAGGGTGTGGCTTCCAGTTGATATGTAAATAAAAGCAAATGCTCGGGTCAGAAAGTCAGTCATGCTGACCGATTTGAGAACTTAAGAATGATGGTGATGTCTTTTATTTGGGGAACCAGAGGGGGCTGCTGAGAAGCGGCCAGGCTGGCATGAGGATGTAGGAATTCTGATGATGGCTGCGGATGAGTGGGTTGATAGGTAAAGGGGAGACATACGATCTAAAGCAGGAGTCTTCAAACTACGGCCCTCCAGTTGTTCAGGAACTACAATTCCCATCATGCCTAGTCATGTCTGTGAATGTCAGAGTTCTACAATGCATCATGGGACGTGTAGTTCCGCAACAGCTGGAGGGCCGTAGTTTGGTGATCCCTGATCTAAAGGTAAGTCATTATATTATTAAGACGGAAATGGGTGCTTATATCAGCACGGTAGATGTGTGCATAGCATACAAGCCAGATTTCTACGACACTGGTGAGAGCCTGGGGACAATAAGAGAGAACAAGAATGTGAACATACTACCAGAGATAGGAACTTATTGAGAGGGATAGTGGGAGACTGGGGACATACTACCAGAGTTGGAGAGAATGTGGACATACTACTGAAAAGGGTAATAAACTATGGATATTCTGCTGGGGCTAAGAGATGGGGACTTAATACTACAAGAGCTGAGGGAGATTAGGGACATTCCAGCAGTGCTGGTTAAAGACTGTGGAAGTATCTACCAGAGTTGGTGAGAAAGACTGTGGACAAAAAGATAAGATACATAAGATGTTGAGAAAATAACATACTAACCGAGTTAGCGAAAGAGAATGTGAACTTACTACTGAAGATGGTGAAAGACAGTGGACATACTTCCAGGGATGATTAAAGAATGGGGACATACTAACCCGGGATTGTGGGAGGCTGAGGACATTCCACAAAGACAGTGAGAGACTAGGGATATACTACCAAGGAGATGGTAGGAGACTGGGGACATACTGCAAGAGTTAGTGATTTTTGATTGAAAATGTATACTTTATTTTGCAAGAAAATATACAAAAAACGAATACTTTGAACAGGGTACATTCAACTCTGTACTGCAGCGCATAAATACACTACATAGCAATACATTCCAAGCATACGATTAAATTACATTCATCCTGCGGTATGATGCCTGATGTGTTGCGCAGAGTAATGATACCCCGAAACCTCACATCATGCATGACGCCACATTACCCTGAAAGCATTACTTCAATAACATTAAACTTGGTCTTTGGTCATCTTCTGTTAATTGCAATTCAATAGGCAATGGGTGTGATGGGGGGGGAAGGGTTCACAGGCCGGAAGCTTTATTGAACTGCCCAAGGATACACAGAGTGGGAGAGGGTGGGGGGGGGGGGGGGACTGCAAGAGTTAGTGATAGCAAATGTGAACATATTACCCAAAATGGTGAGAATCTGTGGACATCTACTTGGAGTTGGTGAGGGACTGGAGACATTCTACCAGAGTTGGTGAGGGAGAATGTGGATATACTGTTGGTGTTAGTGGGGAAACTGCGGACATGCCACCAGAGCTGGTGAGAGACTGTGGACATATAGTACTACCGGAACTGGTGAGAGACTGGGACATGCTACCAGAGATGGTAAACAGGTAGGACATACTACATAAGATAGTGAGAAACTAACGTACTGAGTTAGCGAAAGAGAATGTGAACTTACTACTGAATATGGTGAAAGACAGTGGACATACTACCAGGGATGGTGAAAGAATGGGGACATTTTACAAAGACAGTCTGAGACTAGGGACATACTGCAAGAGATAGCGATGGAGAATATAGACATATTACTCCGAAATGGTGAGAATCTGTGCACATACTACTTGAAGATGGTGAGGGAGTGAGGACATACTAACAGAGTTGGCGAGAGAGAATGTGGACATACTATTGGTGTTGTGGTGGGGGACTGCGGACATTCCACCAGAGCTAAAGAGTGGCTGGGGACATGCTACCATTGATAGTTGGAGACTATGGACTGCTAGAGCTCCCCTTTGTTAAAACTGCTGTACAAAAAAAAAACATTCCCACTACTAGCTCCTGGGGGCCAAGGGCCACACAATTGGCACCAACGAGTCTAAGCTTGGGAACAAGTGGTTTCAGCTATGCCAGACGCTGTGAAGCCATTGGGGTTTTTGAGACTCAAGGGGAGTGCTGGAGCTGGATGAACTTCTGCAGCGTCCATGTGTACAAGGCCTATAGCAAGGGCTATTTACATCTATATCAAAGACAGACTTCGTTTAAATTGCTTTACATTACCATAAGCCAAATGCATTATCTTTTCCCTAGTTCCACCACAATCTCCATTCCATAGAAATCATGTGGTCCATATCTAGTGTACATGAGGACTAACAGGCTTCGCCAACTGTTGCACATTGAAATAAATGGTTCTGTAATTCCAAAGTGAAAGCATGAGGAAATGGCCTAAAAACCCATTTAAAATTAGATTTCCTTTTCATACAGTACAGGTCATAAGCATCTTTAAATCACTACTGATATAAGGAGGGGTAACTACTGTGCACAACCTCACTGACAAAAATGGGAGGAAGCTGACAACCTAAAAAGTGATCTCACACGATAAGGTTAAAATATATAAATGGTATGTGGCGCTACCTACCCTGGGGCCACAATTTTGATGTTTTGCACAGGATATTAGTATTTGCACTTCATTATTGTGATTTTCTCCTATTAAGATCTGTTTGCACAAATTTATCCAGATCAGTATTGCACTCCATGATAGAGATTTTAGGATTATTATTGTGATTATTGCACCTTCATTTGAACATTGCACAAGGCTAGCAGGTTCATTTTGCACTTTAGATTTATTGATTAATTGTTTTTACACCTGAATTAATTTAGTACCTTATTTTGAAGATTTGTTTAGAAGATTTATTTAGTATTTATTCTCAAGATTTATTTTGCACACCTTTTTGATTGGTTTATTCATATCCTATTTATTTGGGGTTCCCCCAGGGTAGGTAGCGCCACATACCATTTATATATTTAAATCAATACTATCTTCAGGTGATTGGATACTGGCAAGAAAAGCTGCTTGGGGTATCTCCGTATAACCTCTCCCACTCCCAGCTTGCCTTAGTTTATTGCTAGGGCCTCTTCTATGAACTCTGATCTTTTTCGTTTTTTCCATCGATTTTCTATGGGATTCAAGGCAGGTGATTGGCTGGGCCATTCTTGCAGCTTCATTTTATTTCTTTAAACCAATTGAGAGTTTCCTTGGCTTTCTGGGATGATTGTCTTGCTGAAATGTCCTCCCTCATTTCATCTTCATCAACCTGGTAGATGGCAGCTTATTTTTATCAAGAATGTCTTCCTTCAATGATATGAAGTTTGCCAGTACTGTATGCTGAAAAACAGCCCCACACCATGATGTTGCCACCTCCAAACTTCACTAATTGCATGGGGGGTGTTTTCGCGGTGATGTGCCATTTGACCTTCAAACATGGTGTGTATTATGGCATCCAAAGAGTTCAGTTTTGGTCTCATCGGACTAGACTATAATCTCCCAGTATTTAACAGGCTTGTCTAAATGTTGTGCAGCAAACTTTAAACGAGATTCAGCATGCCTTTTCTTCACCAATAGAGTCTTGGGTGGTGAGCGTTCATACAGGCCATGGCGGGTGATTGAATTACTTATCATTTTCTTTGAAACAATTGTACCTGCTAATTCCAGGCCTTTCTGAAGCTTTCCACAAATGGTCCTTGGTTCTTGGAAAAATCTTCTCATTCTTTTCACTCCTCTGTCGGCAATCTTGCAAGGATCACCTGGTCATGGCTGGTTTGTGGTGAAATGTTGTTCTTTCCACTTCTGGATTATGGCCCCAACAGTGCTCACTGGAACATCCAGAAGGGTAGAAATCCTTCTGTAACCAATACCATCAGTATGTTTTGCAACAATAAGGATGCAACGGTCTTGAGAGAGCCATTTGCTTTTTTACCCATTATGAAATGTTTCTTGTGTGACACCTTTATAATGAGAAACCTTTTTTTTTTATAGGCCATCAGTTGAGACTGAACCAGCTGATGTTAATTTGCACTGACAAGGGGCAGGATTGCTGATTACTGATAGAATTCAGCTGGTGTCTTGGCTTTCCATGCCTTTTTTGCACCTCCCTTTCTTCATGTGTTCAATACTTTTTCTCTGTCATTCCATTTTATTACCCATAACTTAATTTCTGAACTTATTTCTTTGTATGAATGGGTTGTTACTGATGTGGTGAAAATGTCATGTTAATAGCACCTTTTGAAATCTATTTACCTAGAAAAATGGTGACGTTCAATACTTATTGTACCCGCTTTATGTAACCATAAAAACTGCTTCTCCAACACTTTAATTCGTTTTCATTTTCTCGGTTGCGCATCTCTGAATTCCGCGCACGCTTCTTATGGGGAGTTATCGGTAAATGTCTTGTTTGTGTATAATGGCTCCAATACTGACACCAACAATGAACTTTCTATAAAGTTTTCTTCCACTGAGTGTTTTTCTTTCCCGCGTCGGTCCCCACCGGACCCGTGCTAATCAGCGTTCTACGTCTGGCGTGTATCCCGAAAGCCACAGACTTCTTCTATTTAATTCCTTGCCTGCGTTCCCCGAGAGCCATTTTATATGTCAAGATTTGCACATGATTTATGATTTGCCATTTGCTTTTATAAACCGTCGTATGATTAAAACCAAGCAGAGGAAACTTGTTTGTCATATTGTAGCATTCGTTCAATGCATCTTAGCGCCCCCCTTCCCATCAGCCCCGTCACAAGAACCAATCTCCCCCCCGTGATGGGGTGACACCGGTACCTGGGGGTCAGTAAATTAGAATCATCCTCGGCAATATTGAGACAAATTTCTTTACTGCATGGAAATTAAGGTTTGTTGTTTGCTGACCTCTCCACCCCCCCTTGCCATCTCTTGCCAACCGGTATTATGAGCAGGCACTGTGCCCATCACTAGGCTGTAATTAAGATGCCGCCAGCGTGACTAGATGACTTTGAGAAATATTAAAGGGCAGTTCCAGGCAAATGGCTAAATATGCAGTTGGAAAACACAAATAATAGATTCATTTTAACCCCCAAGAGAAATGTACATGGCCTTATGGTGCCACCTGCTGTGCTATGTGAACTGTGCATAGAAGGTGGCTGCATATTGCAAGCTTTGTGCCACTGCCATGTCTACTTGTTGCTCTATGTAATGGTACTAACACCACACTGCAGATGCCCCTGAAGAACCTCCTCTTCTGTCCTCTCTGCTTAAAGATAATTTACTCTCAATGGAAGGCTGATTTCAACCTTCATGCAGGCTGTATTTGCATGCAAGCTGCCCTAGGTAACACCCATAAGTTACATAGTTATATACATAGTAGGTGAGGTCAAAAAAAGACACATTAAGTCCAACCTATGTGTGTGATTATTTGTCAGTATTACATTGTATATCCCTGTATGTTGCGGTCGTTCAGATGCTTATCTAATAGTTTTTTGAAACTATCGATGCTCCCCGCTGAGACCACCGCCTGTGGAAGGGAATTCCACATCCTTGCCGCTCTTACAGTAAAGACCCCTCTACGTAATTTAAGGTTAAACCTCTTTTCTTCTAATTTGAATGAGTGGCCACGAGCCTTGTTAAACTCCCTTCCACAAAAAAGTTTTATCCCTGGTGGGGACACCAGTACGGTGTTTGTAAATTGAAATCATATCCCATCTCAAGTGTCTCTTCTCCAGAGAGAATAAGTTCAGTGCTCGCAACCTTTCCTCATAACTAATATCCTCCAGACCCTTTATGAGCTTTGTTGCCCTTCTTTGTACTCGCTCCATTTCCAGTACATCCTTCCTGAGGACTGGTGCCCAGAACTGGACAGCATACTCTAGGTAAGGCCGGACCAGAGTCTTCTAGAGTGGGAGAATTATCGTTTTATCTCTGGAGTTAATCGCCTTTTTAATACATGGCAATATTCTGTTTGCTTTGTTGGCAGCAGCTTGCCATTGCTGAGCCTATCATCTACTATAGCAGTGATGGTGAACCTTGGCACCCCAGATGTTTTGGAACTACATTTCCCATGATGCTCAGCTACACTGCAGAGTACATGAGCATCATGGGAAATGTAGTTCCAAAACATCTGGGGTGCCAAGGTTTGCCATCACTGTACTATAGGGGGACCAGACATCCCCGGTTTTCGGGGACAGTCCCCGGATTGAGGACACTTTCCCCGGAGCCAGTCTGTCCCCGGATTGCAGTGGTATGGAGGGGGGGCATCGGTTACTCTCGCCCTGGGTGAAACATTTTGGGGGGGGGGGCGCTCAATCATTACTGTGCCCCCCCAAGTGTGCTGTGTTGCCCCCCCAAGAAACTTCTGTAGTCTTGACACACACACACACACACACACACACACACACACACACACGCACGCACGCACGCACGCGCTATTGGAGAAGCTCTTGGCAGAGAAAACTGAGGAGCAGCTGGGTGTTGGGAACAGTACCTGGTGCTGGGGAGAGCCCTGCTTTGATAGATTATCATGGAGGCCATGGAGAGGTGAGATGAATCAACCAATCTACGCTGTTCATGTAGGGGGGGTGTGAGTAGTGCAGAAATCAGGTAGGTAAGTGTAGCGGTCAGTATAGGAATCGGGTAGGTCTATGTAGGGATAAGGTAGGTCAGTGTAGTGGTCAGTATAGGAATCGGGTAGGTCAGTGTAGTGGTCTGGGTATGAAACCAGGTAGGTTAGTTCAGTGGGCAGGTAGGTCAGTGTAGGAATCAAGTTGGTCAGTACTACTGTACTAGTGGAAGGGACTGGGAGTGCTAAAAGTCTGGCGGGGTGCACATTTCTTGCCTTGTCCCGGGCGCTGACAACCCACGCTACACTTTTGACTGCATATATAATTTAAGGAGAATATGCGTATAAAATAGTTTACCATTTGCCAATAAAAAAAAAAATGTCCCCGTATTTCATTTAAAAAACCTGGCCCCCTAATCTACTAGGACCCCCAGGTCCTTTTCCATCCTAGACTCCCCCAGGAGGTTCTGCTATGTGCTGCTGAGCCTCCATGATTGAAATAACTGAAAGCCAAAGAATAAAAGGCCTGGGTCAGGCTAGAAAATGCTGGATGTTTTTCAACCAGGAAATGTGGTGGGCTTTATCTGATGTGCTGCAGCTTCTAATGCACATTGTCAGAAGCTCACAGTGTGCAGTGAATTAACAGTAATTTCAGTACAGGAGAGAAGCCTGTACAAGTGTGCAAGACTGAAGGGAAGGCTGAAGTTCAACTTTGAGTCAAGTGGGAACTGTTCTGCAGCCAGCAAGATTGTCTGCTTCGAACCCCCATCAGAATGAGTGATCATCTTTTGGCGCTGAAGAAAGCCGATCTTTTTAATGCGTGATTTATGAATTAAGATGTGCCTCTGAACATAATGGGGTGGTCTAATAAATTAAGCGGTCTCGTTTAATTACTCAACATTTTCTCTCTCTCTCTTTCTTGCTGTTTTGAATTAACTATGTAAGAAGAAAAATATCTACAGGCAGACAAAGCCATAGGGGGGACATACATTATTTATACCGGCTTACAGGGAGAGATTATGAAACTTTATGAATTCTACAAATGATAATAAGGAACTTTGATATTTGAAGAATAAATGCAATTTAACATGCTTTTACACATTCTAATATAACAGGCGATCCAAACAAATGTGCATACCTAACATTTGACCTTTTTCCTTTCTTCTGCTGTCCTGTGAGAGCCGTCCTGGAATCGAAATGGTTTCCATCAGTCCTGTGTCCTGATAAAACTGCCTGCAGACAAGAGAACTTCTCAGACTAAATACATAAATTTAAATTTGCTAGGTTTGTAAATGTGAAAATGTCACCTAACTTCCATTATAGCTGGTCCAC
Source organism: Lithobates sylvaticus (assembly GCA_028564925.1). NCBI lineage: Eukaryota > Metazoa > Chordata > Amphibia > Anura > Ranidae > Lithobates > Lithobates sylvaticus. Next base: position 742,957,591 of record CM053026.1, on the reverse strand, counting down.
AATTTCTCTAGCAAATAGGACTCCAGGCATTTCAAGTGATTGCAAGAAACGAGGTTCTTGGCAGTCTTTCCATTTCTTGTAGTATGACTTCAAGTGTTGTCCCTTGGCAAAGTCCTGTAGAGTCCCCCTCTCAGCTTGTGCTTTTGGCCTTTTTTTTTTATATCATGGAAGGTTTTGGTAGCCCCTTTCCACTTACCTACCTACATCAGTTTCTATGAGGGAAGTCTTTCTGTCTACAAACTCTAGATGGCAGTGTGTACAAATATTGAAAAGACTAGGCCAGCCCTTCTCAACCTTTTCAACACTTTGGTTGTCTACTACAACCCATGAGCATCTACTGTACAACTCACGATACATCAGTGTGATGGTCAGTAGGTAGAATGAAAGGTCTTGCAATATGCTGGACCACCATGGGATAGCTCAAAGGGACCATTTGTTTCTCCTCTTTAATTTATATTCACAGGTGCAGCATTAGAACGGTATCCCTGGGCAACCAGGAGAACAGGGGATTGGAGTGCAGCAGAAGCGGGCTGATTGGTCTGAATTGGCGGTTGCTAGCCCGCACTATAGGAGTTTATAAAAGGACCTGGATCGGTTCTCTCACAGACCGCTCTGACTAGAGCTGAAGCGCCCACCCACCCTCCCTATTTGAAAGTCATGATGTCCAAAAGGGGGAGTAGTCGTCCATCATTGACTGGATGGACATCAATTAAATTTTGTTTAAATACATTTTAGCCAAGATGGCTTTATATTTATATTTATATTTTTATTGAAATTTGTAATTTGAGTTGCCCCCCATGGATAACACCGTGGCCATATTTAAACCCAATGAACTTATTTTCTTGTTATTTTCCGTGTTGTTTCATTTATTGAGGTATACCTTTGTGCTAGCCCATGCTCCTTAGATTTGTGGTCATTGGGAAGAATTAGCCCCTTACAGATCGCTAAAAAAATGAGTGGTGTCAGTGGGAACTTATCTGAGAGGCAGAAATTGCTCAAGGACCTCTAGCAACTTCTCGAAGAACCCTAAGGTTCCATGGGATCCTGGTTGAGAAACCCTGGATTAGGCTATTGTTGACTCCTACTGACGAGATACTAACAAGCCTGGGTCCAGTGTTTTGACAAAACCTCCTCTAAAACAATGGTAATAGCCCACAAAATTGTACTTTCTCAGCCAAAAGTTTACATTGCCCACATATATCAAAATAGTATCTGTTTTCATATTAGAGAACAACAAAGCTAGTCTTGTGCAAAAATTACATCAGATGTGTTTGTGTGTGTGTGTCTATAGAAGCCCTTAAAGTAGAACTATAGGTAAAACTTTTTTTTATTTTTGGATAGAGTAATGGAGGGTTATAACCCCTGTCAGTTTATTTTTGCCCATCTGCTTCCCATTGGGGAGATTTACCTTCACTTCCTGTCCCATAGCCAAAACAGGAAGTGAGAAAAAATACCTGCAAATTAAGGGAATTCCTTGGGGACCCCCAGGTCACCAGAACTAGTGTCCCTATTGGAAGATTTCCCCTCTAATACTTTGGAATTTTCTTTTAATTTCACTTTCGATGATAAAGGTAAACAGGACAAATGGAAAGGGTGAATCTCCCTAACAGGGGGTAGAGGTAGCAATAAAAACCTAATAGGTCTTCTAATCCATCTCCACTCTATTGTAAACCAAAAAAAAAGTTTGCCTTTAGTTATACTTTAAGTCCCAGATGTGGAAACACCTTCCAGTGACCAGAATATTGCTTTATTCTGGTCACTGGAATGCTCCAGTCTGCAGCCAGATATAATTTTATGCAAGCAGTGATCAGAAAGCGGGGAAGGGGGTTCATATTGTGAAACATGTTAAGGGGGTGCTAAAGGCGCTTTTAATACTGTAATTCAATGTTTTCTCTATTTACAGGAACATTTGGAATTAAACTTTTTTCCCTGTTTGCAGCTCACAGCTCAGTGGGACCTGCTGTGACAAGAAGATCTGAGCTTCTCAAGGCACAATGATTGCTGCACACGGCTCACACAGTGATCATTGTGCTGTGAGATCCGGGTTGGGTGGTGTCCAGGTGCCTCATGCCCTGAGGAAGCCAGGCACCCCCAATAACGACTGATCAATGTGGTACCAGTCACAGTTCCTGTCTAGAGTGGAGCTCCAGTGTGCAACCAGACCCCTCTCATTGGTCCACTTACTTGAGTTGTATCTATTGGTTGTTTGTTCTAATAAAGTTGATTGATTGAAAAAAACAAAAAAACAACCTGTAACTTTGAGTGGAGGTCGCATGTTTCCTGTCAAGAATGGAGCTTCATAAAAAATGGGGGAAAAAACGCGCAACAAAGGGAATTCAGCAGCCTGCACAACAGTGGTGTATGTTAAATAAAAATCGTGAATATATATAAAGTGCGGCGCTTAAAATGTTTGATAATGAATACCAAACATTTAATGTGAGATGGTATATATTAGTAATAAATATATATCAAATTGATGAATAAGTGTATGTAAATAACCAATGTTGAGAATGTGAGTTCTATATATGATATCTAAAATCATAAAAGTAACCTTAATATATAATGAATCATACAAATAACCATAATATATAATGAATCATACAAGTGACAAAAAAAAAGTTGTAAAAAACACAAATTTGTGCAAAAAAAACTTGATCTAATATAAGTATCACGAATGAACCGATGATAAATAACAAAATCGCACAAATGAAAATCTAAATAAATCAACAATAATACACCAAAAATGTGACATGGGTGAATATTATAAAGGCATAAAGTGACATGTGCGGCTTGTCTGATGTGCTCCGTCACCAACTGGAAGAAGGCTTACCAACTGTCGTGGACTCAGGTAGGCTTACGCCGTATGAGTCAAAGGCGCTGGATGGTGTTTTGATTACACCGATAGAAGCAGCTACACCCGACTGAGATGTATAATGGCCACGGACAAGGTTATGCATAACCTTGTCCGTGGCCATTATACATCTCAGCCGGGAGTAGCTGCTTCTATCGGGGTGGGATGGCTTGGGCAGAAAAGAAATGAGAAAAGGCTTCTAGTTATTATGAAATTCTGCCTGGAACGTGAACTCTGCCTTTAAGGATCTGTCTATCCATGCTGGTGCTTCTCAATTTAGCAACGGTTCTGCACCTGCTATTGTTCTTTGCTAATTCAAGCTATCCATGCTTGGAATGTATGGTCATTGGGGTTGATTTACTAAAGGCGAATCCACTGTGCACTGCAAGTGTACTGCAATCGCACTTGGAAGTGCAGTCACTGTAGATCTGAGGGGGAAGATCGAAATGAGGAGAAGCTCTGCTAATTTCTATCATCCAATCATGTGCAAGCAAAAATGCTGTTTTTTATTTTCCTTGCGTGTCCCCCTCAGATCTGCAGCGACTGAACTTCCAAGTGCACTTGACATGCACAGTGGATTTGCTTTTATTAAATAAACCCCATTGTTTTTCCAGATACAATGGCAATAGTAACTGACCGAGCCACCACAAGTATGAAGTCAGTGGAGGTGAGAGCACCTGAACTGCTCGCCTGACATGTTACAATCTGATGGTGCAAGCTTTGGACAATGTCCTATAGATTTACCAAGAACTGTGTTATGTAAGGGCCTACCTAACATAGCTATTCAGATGAGATCTATTCAGGCAGGCTCTTGCACTACCACTGTCATGGTCAGGGGTCAGACTCGGAGACCAGTAGTTATAGCAGTAGAGAGGCTCCTATCAACCAGCAGGATAAGTATACAAGCAGGTGACCTTGGTGGATGATGCATGCTCACCCGAGGTGCTGGGTCTAAGCACTATTCGGTGTTCACCAGAGCTGCTAATGGTGGAGAAGGGTTGTGGTTCTCGGGATTGCCCCACCAGGAGGTGAGTGGGACCAGAGTCTAGTAGCAGATATAGCAGGCAGGGATCAAGCAGAGACTTGGTCAGTAAACAAGCCAAAGATAGGTAACGAGCGGTTGCAGATTGGTATCATGCAGAAGCATAGTTGAGGAACAAGCCAAAGGTCGGTAACGAGTGGAAAGAGTGAGTGAGAGAGAGAGAGAGCACAACATTTTGGCAAAACAGGACGTGCAAAGTCATGGCTTAAATAGGAAGTTCATGGGCGGAGCAAAGAGTTCAAGGTTCACCAGAAACAAGGTTCAAAACAAGATTGACGAAGGAATTGTCCAGGTAGTTGTCCAGCATCTTGGCAAGAAGACACATTGCCAGACACTGCAGAGGTTTCAGGTTCAGATCCAGGGTCCTGACAACCCCACTAGTAAAGTATAAGTTAACACCCCTCTCGTTTTCAGCCAAGAAAGCTGCCATCTTTTCCTCTGTTTAATCTTCAACTGACATGATGCTGCACATGTGATCAGTTATGATACCAGCCATTGGATGGTTTGACTGTTTGGTTGAGAGCACAACCAACGGGAGTGTTACATTTCCGGCATGTGCCGGAAATGAAACTGTTTTATGGATGGGTTTACTTCTGCTTTAAAGCCAAAGCAGATTGTGCAATCAAAATGTTACCTGTATGGCAAGCTTTGGACCCCTGCTAATTTTAATAAACACTGATCAATCTACAGATCCTTTGAGGGAATGGCGCACATATTGTGCAGAGAAGTATAGCCTGTCTAGACTCTGACATTTCTTAGATTTCAGTTCTTGCAAGGGAGGAAGATCTTGAAATAAAAGCAGATACCTAATTCAGTTGGATTGGGATGAAAAGGATAATGGTTTCCCGAGAGACACAGTAATATAACACTCGGAAGCAGACGGAAGCATTCATTGAGCTTAGATAAACTCTGCACATCTGGAAGATGCGGCGTGATTGCGGCATGGTCGGAGAAAAAGAGGACAGATGCTGAATGCTCTTTCTTCTGCTCTATCTACGGCTGCTCTGTGTTCTGTGCTTGTAAGGCGAGGGACAATATGTCAGAGAATATTGTTCTTTCCAGAGCCAACTTCACACAAGAGTTCCCAGTGGGATGCTAGAGAGGAAGTGAGAGGTGGTGGGGAGGCGTTAAAACAGCCGCCTCTACGCTAACATATTCTTCCGATAGAAAGAAAACATATCGCAAAGAAGTCTTTTTATCTGCTCCCACGCCATTGTATAAAGACGTGATGACTGTACAGTATTTACAGTGCATAACAGTAAGGTCCTATTTACATGGAAGTTTCCTTAGTCCTTTCTTTGACCCAATCAAAAATGGACTTCAAGGTATCCTTATGGGCTGCTGGATGTAAGGAGATATGTTTCCAATTACAGTGCCTTGAAAAAGTATTCATACCCCTTGACATTTTCCACATTTTGTCATGTTACAACCAAAAACGTTAAATGTATTTTATTGGGATTTTATGTGATAGACCAACACAAAGTGGCACATAATTGTGAACTGGAAGGAAAATGAAAAATGTTTTTTAAACTTTTTTACAAAGAAATATCTAAAAAGTGTGGCGTGCATTTGTATTCAGCCCCCCAAAGTCAATACTTTGTAGAACCACCTTTCACTGCAAGTCTTTTTGGGGATGTCTCTACCAGCTTTGCACATCTAGTGAGTGAGATTTTTGCCCATTCTTCTTTGCAAAATAGCTCAAGCTCTGTCAGATTGGATGGTGAGCTTCTGTGAAAAGCAATTTTCAAGTGTTGCCACAGATTCTCAATTGGATTTAGGTCTGGACTTTGACTGGGCCATTCTAACACATTAATATGCTTTGACCTAAACCATTCCATTGCAGCTCTGGCTGTATGTTTCGAGTCATCCTGTTGGAAGGTGAACCTCCACCTCAAGTCTTTTGCAGACTCTAACATGTTTTCTTCTAAGATTTCCCTGTATTTGGCTCCATCCGTCTTCCCATCAACTCTGACCAGCTTCCCTGTTCTTGCTGAAGAAAAGTATCCCCACCACATGATGCTGCCACCACTATGTTTCACGGTGGGGATGGTGTGTTCAGGGTGATGTGCAGTGTTAGTTTTCCACCACACATAGCGTTTTGCTTTTAGGCCAAAAAGTACAATTTTGGTCTCATCTGACCAGAGCACCTTCTTCCACATGGCTTCTCGCAAACTACAAATGCGACTTCTTATGGCTTTCTTTCAACAATGGCTTTCTTCTTGGGCCAACTCAATATCGAACCCTACGACTAAGACTGGGTTGCCATTAAAGTTCATGTGCATGTAACGGCAGGCGTCCCAATACTTATACACTATGTTGCCAGATCTGTTTTGGGAAAATCCCATAATTGCAAAAGAGGCCAGGACATCTACGTTAACGACTCCTTAGTGGGTACACCAATAGGCAGCTAAAGACGGCTGAAAAACCTGTCAAAAGTATAAGAGCAGAATGCAAGGGAGGAGAGAAAGGGAAAAGTAAGGTAAAGGAGGAGAGAAGACGGGTATAAATCCGGGGTTGCCAGAGAAATCAATTGAAGTCGACCCACGCCTGTCAGGGGAAGATCAGGGAAGGCATACGTCAACCATGGTTTCCAGATCTTAAGGAACTTGGCGTGCGTGTCGTGAAGAATACTAGACATTTGTTCATTAAGCATTATGGCCGTGAGACGGTCCCTCACTCCCTGGAAAGAGAATGTAAGTTTCTTCCAGGCCTGGGCAATTGTCCTTTTGGCTGCTATGAACAAATAAGATGCCAATTTTTGTTGACGAGCGAATAAGCCTATAATGGGCCATTACAGTAAACCAAATTTTAGCCTCCTTTTCCGATATATAAATGGAACAGGGAATACAGCAAACCAAACACACGGGAGCAAAAGCCTACCAGTCGAGGACAGGTCCACCAGGTATGCAGAGCATCCACCTGATGACCACACCCCTGAAAAAAGCGATCAATATAAGTCGGGTTAGTATGGGAAATAGGGGCCAGAACCCAATACCACCACAACAACACTTTATACGCTGCCTCTAAGGTGGCAGTATTAAATTAACATTTAGTGATCGAAGACCAGGCCTTGCTCTAATCTTCATCTGTGTGTTTAATCTATTTGGCTGTATATTTAATTTGTAATTCCACCAGTAAGATATTTTGTTGCCAATCCCAAGGATTAATTGGCTGTAGTTCAGCTATAAAAGTGACTTGAGAGAAATACAACACTGTTTTGGCTGAACTCTGAAAATGCTAAATGTCTGTCTGTCTCTGGCTTCATGGACACTATGATTAGGAATAAATACACAGCTAAGGAATGTCAACTTGGAGCCTTTTATCTGCATTTCTGTTCCAGGTCACTTACAGCCAAGAAACTAGTATTTTCACAATGCCATGGCAGCCTTTATACATATGAAAGTTTTTGTTTCTCCCTTTGCCTTTTATTTTTGTCTGTAGCTTGCAGAGGGCCAGCTTCAGTATTCCAGGCACAGCGTCTATCAGTCCTAAACAACACCTTGTGTTTTTTCTGCGCAGGACACACAACCCCAAATTACAATTTTCTGTCAGTGTAAATGAGATGTTTGGAGACTGAAAGGCAACGTTCCTTTTCTGCGGAGAGGACCGCTGATCGCTTTTCTGGTGGCCAGTGATGGAGGGCGTCCTGGAAAGGTGCAGCCGAGGTCACCTCCTCTTTCAGGTTATTGCTCTGAAATCACATCTTCCCCTGCATTTATCTTGTCTGGGGAAGCTAGAAAGAGTCACACTTCGTCTTTATGTGGCGTCACTTTTCTTGTCATTGTCACATCGAGGGGCTCTTAAAAGGAACGATATAATGAGTTTAATCTGCCGTCACAGGGGAGAAACATGGAAGTGAATTCAATGCCATTGCAGGGTTAAACCTTGCTCATCAACCATTGAGTACATACTAAAGATCGCTAATCTGTACATAGCATTAATATTGCAGCACTGAGCTTCTGTGTTTAAACTTCACCAGGCCCACTATCTGCATGGAGTTTGTGGGTTTTCGTGTAGACTGGCATGAAGGGTGTTTACTTGGTCACCCTCACATAAGCAGGTGCAGGTATTCCTCCTTCCTGTAGGTGGCACTGTGCCTATACTACAGAGGAAGGGGAGTCTCTTAAAGGAAACACCCCCTTAGGAACACTGTTGGTCTTCTCTGAGAAGGAAGGTATCTGAACTAATGGAGTTTAGACAGCCATATTATTGAGGGAGCCTTTAAATAGGGGTCGTGTGCCATTGGGCACGATTTGAGCGAGTGGTAGGTTATAGGATGAGGAACCTGCTGGTTAGGGACAGTACTTGGCACGGGAAAAGGTTCCTGGGGAGTAGGGACAGAGTATTGTGCCGAAGAACCTTCCGAGGATCCTTTTCAGTGGGCCAGTACAGCGTGGTTACCCAAATACCACCACCCCTCTGGTAGAGCTCGGCCTCCAGTAATATTACCATAAATTATACTATAGTGAGCTATATTGCTGCTATCTTGTTCCCCAGTGTGCTGTAATGTTCTTCAATTTCAATTGCTACTATTCTGGATCATTACCGTAAAAATACTACAATACCAAGACCCTGTGTGGTCCCTCCAGAGCCGGTATCTTGTCCGAGGCTCTGCCTACATTCATACCTGTGTTCCTAAGCTGGTCTGTTTAATGGCTCACCAAGGCCTCTTAATTAAGAATTTTAAAAGCTCAGCTCTGGGCCAAACATTTTTTTTAAATTCTGGATAGAGCAGGGAAGGATACATAAGTCTGCCCCTGTTGTGTAGATTTCCCCTCACGTCTTGTCAAGTCGAGTTAAGACAACATACAAAAACACTTCCCATGACCGGAGATAGGGATGCGAAATAAATAATGGCAAGCCATTTGAAATTCAACACATATACCGTAAATCATGAAGGGGTCTTTCTAGCACACGTAAACGAATGAAAACGGGATATAAAACTATAGAGGTGGCTTAGATGATGCTTTGACAGAAATACTTTAGCTGTCACGACGTATGTGATGTCTGTGTTTTATTTTCTGGAGGCCTGTCATTCTTGTAGGAGGCTCAACCTCACTTTAACTTTCAGCAAGTTTAGACTTAGGGAATGACAGTAGGAATCAATCAAGCCATTACTTAGCCACTCAACTAAAACCCAACAACTATATCTATCGGGTGGTAGTTGGGAAATAACTTTGCACAAGAAACAATTTCAGTTGGGTCCCCAAACAAAATTGAGATCTGCTTGTAACGCGGCTGGGTTTCCTTGGTTCCTCTGCTTTCCTGCAACAACCCAAAAAACATAATGTTAGGCTGATTGGTAAATCACAAAATCTGCCCTGGAGTAGTGTTTTTTATTAGTTTTTCGTTTTTCAGGTCAATTGATCGAAATTCGTTATTTCTAATAAATTCGTAACTTTGGAAAAATTTAAATCTGTTGTGCTCCATTCGTTTAGATGCGGTATTCATAAATTTGGAAATTCAGAATTTTTGGAAATTCAAAAATCTGAAAATTCGAAAGTCTGAAATAATAACCAACTATTAAATTATAGGTATTGGAATTTCCTTTCAAATTTGGCTGTTTATGAACGTAACGAATACGAATTCATCCGAAGTTACGAATTATCCGAAATAACGAATGCCGCATCTAAATTAATGGAGCATAACAAATTAATTATAATAAAAATAAAACGTTTTTATTATTATTTATTATTATCTATTCGTTTAGATGCGGCATTCGTTATGTCGGCTAATTCGCAACTTCGGCTAAATTCGTATTTGCTACGTTCTCTAAGAGCCAAATTTGAAAGGAAATTACAATACCTACAGTGCCTTGCAAAAGTATTCACCCCCTTGGCATTTTTTGTATTATGCTGCCTCACAACCTGGAATTAACATAGATTGTTTGAGGATTTGCATCATTTAATTTACAGAACATGCCCACAACTTTGAAGATGTGTTTTTTTTTTTTATTGTGAAGCATACAACAAATAGGACAAAATAACAGAAAAAGATAATGTGCATAACTATTCACCCCCCTAAAGTCAATACTTTGTAGAGCCACCTTTTGCGGCTATCACAGCTCCAAGTCCCTTTGGATAAGTCTCTATGAGATTGTCACATCTTACCACTGGGATTTTTGCCCATTCCTCCTTGCAAAACTGCTCCTTTAAGTTGGATGGTTTGGGCTTGTAAATAGCAATCTTTAAAGCGGAGTTCTGCTAAAAAAATTAAAAGTCAGCAGCTGCAAATACTGCAGCTGCTGACTTTTAATAATCGGACACTTGCCTGTCCCAGGGTCCAGCGATGCGGGGGAGCGAAGCCCCACTCGTTTCCCCATCCTCTCTGCGGCGCCGGCATTGTAAGTGTTGGCTTCACAGCCGGGCACCCACTGTGCATGTGCGAGCAGCACCGCGACTGGCCGGGCAATCCTCTGGGACCTGTGACGTGTCCCAGATGATTGCCAAGAGGGAGGGGGGGAGAGGTGATCTCCCTTCCGATGCCGTGGTGCGCCGGGAGTAAGTGGGAGCTGGGACCTTTTAAAAAGAGGGTACCAGCCCCCCCCCAAAAAAAATTACATGCCAAATGTGGCATGTCAGGGGGTCACCTCCCTTAAAGTGGAAGTTCCATTTTTGTGTGGAACTCCGCTTTAAGTCTGACCACAGATTTTCTATTGGATTGAGGTCTGGGCTTTGACTAGGCCATTCCAACACATTTACATGTTTCCCCTTAAACCACTCAAGTGTTGCTTTAGCAGTGTGTTTGGGGTCATTGTCCTGCTGGAAGGTGAACCTCCATCCTAGCCTCAAATCACACACAGAATGGTACAGGTTTTGCTCAAGAATATCCCTGTATTTAGCACCATCCATCTTTCCCTCAACTCTGACCAGTTTCCTAGTCCCGACTGCTGAAAATTTGAGTTATTGAGCTCTATAAACAGGCATTTTCAGTAAACCAATTAGGATTAGCCTGATATACAGTATCTCACAAAAGTGAGTACACCTCTCACATTTTTGTATATATTTTATTATATCTTTTCATGTGACAACACTTTGATACAATGTAAAGTAGTGAGTGTACAGCTTGTATAACAGTGTAAATTTCTGTCCCCTCAAAATAACAACACACACCCATTAATGTCTAAACCGCTGGCAACAAAAGAACTGGCCACCATTATTTTCCAGCACTGCCTTAACCCTCTTGGGCATGGAGTTCACCAGAGCTTCACAGGTTGCAACTGGAGTCCTCTTCCACTCCTCCATGACAACATTACAGAGCATAAAAAAAAATATTAAATAGTTAAAAGTGAAGTTGGTTTAATTTTTTATCTTTTTTTCCAATTATCACTGATTCCTATTTTTTGTTGTTTTTTTTGTCACACCCATTGAGTTCATGGGGGGTCTCTCATGTCCTGGGTTAGCCCTTTGATTTTTTTTCTCTAGAATATCCAAACATTATTGTTTATTTCATCCATAGATCATTATCAAGGTTTTGCTCCTGATGAAAGGCTATAAGGCCTTGAAACGCGTAGAGATAACAACAACTGATGTGCATACATTCATGAATTTTTTATGGCCGTTCCTTTTTATTTTGTTCCCTTTCCCTACCTTATTTCATTCATATTTTGATTTGTCATTAATCTCTATAGTTATTAATTCCCATTCATATAATCATGTTCTAATCATTTCATGTAACTTACATTATGTACCAACTCCTTGTTGGAATGTCAGTCTATGTGTAATACTTGGTTCTAATGAGTTGTAAAAATATTGACTTATAGCAAAATGCATAAAATAATTTAATATGAAAATTTTATGACAATCTGAACCAAGTAAAAGTTACTTTCCATTAATTTTTTTATTGCTCCCGTGTGCTTCATGAAAAGTCCTGTCAATTGTTCTCTCTATTTAATATAATTACCCGGGATGGAGGAGGGGACTCGAATGGCCCCATTTTACCTCATTTAAAGTCCCAAACTCTTTTCTTTATCAAAATAATTAGGGTTGGAGGCACACGGTCGCAGTAATAATAATAATTCCTTCACATATTAAAATAGCTGCTTGTCAGCTGGTCCCATTTATCTCCAGTCCTTTCCATTTGGTGTTTGGATATAAACCTTAGTTTTCATTTGTTCTTCCCCAATTAACTTTATTATTTATTTTTCTCCCCTTACATGTGCACAGTGGTGGTTTTGGCTGTGTTTTTTTGTTGGAACTTGCCTTTCCTGTCCCGTTCGGGAGCAGCGTCGCCTTGTTCTGATGTGAGGTGGGCCGGGGCTTCCTCACTGCGCGTAAACATCACGTGTCCCACGCCGGGCGTGCGCCGTCCTTGTGACGCGGCACTGCCGGTGTCCTGTCGGATTGTGTCCCCCATCGCATACTGTCCGCTGTGTACTGCGCATGGGCAGTACACAGGACAAGCAGATTCTGCCGCTCCTCCCGCCGCCGAGATCTTCGGCTCCTCCCACCGCCACCGAAATCTTAGGCTCCTCCCGCCGCTGCCGAGATCTCCGGTCCTCCCGCTGCCGCCGAGATCTTCGGCTCCTCCCGCCGCCGCCGAGATCTTCGGCTCCTCCCGCCACTGCCGACATAGACCAAGCCGGCTCCACTCGCAGTAACGCCCCCGTCCCGCCCCTTGGCCCGGCTCCTATGATGGACACAACGCCGGGTCAATGGTGGGATGTAAAGGCTAGGGAGGCGGGACTGGGCGTGACTGCGAGCGGAGCCGAGTACACAGTACATTTGGCTCTGCTCGTAAATGTCAGAGGGGCTCCAAATTGGTGGGGGATCGGCGTATAACACGCACCCACGATTTTCCCCTAATTTTAAGGGGAAAAAAGTGCGTGTTATACGCCGATAAATACGGTATATATATATATATATATATATATATATATATACCGTATTTAAATAAAGCAGCATCGACATGTCTACATGATATAAAAGCGCAAACTGCAGACAAAGTGCACTGATGTAGATGAGGCCTCAAGCAATGTAGAGCAGCCATATCTCCAATCTGTAATATACAGCAGGGCAATGATTTGTAACCAGGGAGTCAGCATTTCCTATATGGTAAAATCTCAGCTTAGCGGGGGCCTAAAAAACACAGAGTGTCTTATCTGATCGTCGCTTTCATCTGCTCCCTTTTGTTCTTCACTTCTACAACTCCTTTCATTATTACCCTGGTGTGTAATTAACATTAAATCTCATTTTAACATTACAGGGAATCTACGGGCAAATAAAAGGGATTTAATGGCATTATAATTTGCTCTTATTAGAAATCCTATGAAAGGGTACACTCAGCCGATCCCACCGCACTACCAGCCTGTCTGTTATAGAAATAATATTATTTCTATCATGCGGGAGGTCGCAGCTTTTCCATAGATTTCACACTACGGAGTAAATAGAGTTTATTCTTATCATAAAGCTGCTCTGGTTCTAGACAGGTTAGAAATCCTATTCAAATCCCATTGTTCTCTCCCAGTATGACCATTACCAGCAGGGTCTTACTGCTCCCCTCCTCCCCTCTCCATTGATATAAGCACAAGTGCTCAGCCAAGCTGAGTGCTAAAATGTGCCTAGTAATTCTGTAAGCAAAGATTCTTTTACATTTTTTTTTTTTTTTCATTCTTAGTGCTGCTGCCGATCTTCTACAGCCCGTTTACAGCCACTTCCTATCTGACATGCAAGTAATCCATTGATAGCTGCATGACGTTTTTCATGGCAGGTTTCCAGATGGTGACAACAGTGGTCCATGCCTGTGCTATAAGTGTTGAAATAGTAGCTTGTAGCCTCTATAGCAGCCTTTCTCAGCCTTTTTGACACAGTGGGCCCTTAAAATAACCTTCTGATATCAGGGAACCCCTGGCAATAATTACTATATCTGTTTCTCACAGTACATTACTGTGAATGGTTACGATATAAAATGAAAGACTAAGGGATATGTTGAACTTAGCGTATTTGAAACCCTGGACTGCTCATAATGGCAAAATTATTTTTAGTAATACTAAATGGAAAATAAATGAAGAATAAAAAAGGTTAGAAAAGGTTAGAAAAAAAAATGCAGTTCCTTCACATTGGTGGTGGTTAGTAAAGAAGTGCCCACTTGCTTTGGTCAATGTTTTACACCAAAAAAAAAAGGGTGATTAAGGTCTGGAATGACCACTCTACTGCCTCCATCCCTAAAATGCACAAGGGCTACCTGTCCTTTCTAATGTTTTACACCAAAGCATGGGGATCCTCCCCCTACTGATTACCAGTCTAAGATGTTCCTTTTCCACTTGCCACCAATGTAAGGAGCATTGTTCCTAATGACCATCAGTGTAATGGGGCCCTTCCCTCACTGACCCAATGACCACCAATGTAAAGGGGGTCCTTCTCCTACTGAACTCTAGTCTAAGATGACCCTTCTCCACTGGCCCCCAATGTAAAGCGTGTTCACCACTGTCATGGGGCCCTTCCATCACTGACTCTCCCAATGACCACCAACGTAAAGAGGGTCGTCCTGCTACTGATCACCAGTCCAAGAGAGCTCTTTTCCACTGGCCACCAATGTAAGGGAGCATTTGACTGACAGCTTAAAGATACAAGTGGTTACCAAGGGTAACAAAGGTTTCTCTAGCAGCCTTGCATGTGACAGGTGGGATAGATTCTAGCAGGAGGAGCTGTTGGCACTCTCTCCGTGAGCAGGTCCATTTCCATAGCAACGGAAGTAGATCAGCACTGCGGAGGTCCTTAGCCTGTGCACAGCTACGGGAGAGGAAGAGTTAAGTGCAGTGTATGCATGGAGTCAGCATTAGGTCCATGGCGAAGCTCCATACCATTACTGTACTGGAAGTGAGGTAGCGGTGAGTGAGGGCATTGGCTCTGTGTGTCCCTCCTAAATGCATCAGTGACCATGGTGGTGTATACAGTGGTGTGAAAAAGTGTTTGCCCCCTTCCTCATTTCCTGTTCCTTTGCATGTTTGTCACACTTAAGTGTTTCGGAACATCAAATCAATTTAAACAATAGTCAAGGACAACACAAGTAAACACAAAATGCAATTTGTAAATGAAGGTGTTTATTATTAAAGGTGAAAAAAAATCCAAACCATCATGGCCCTGTGTGAAAAAGTGATTGCCCCCCTTGTTAAAACATACTATAACTGTGGTTGTCCACACCTGAGTTCAATTTCTCTAGCCACACCCAGGCCTGATTATTGCCACACCTGTTCACAATCAAGGCATCACTTAAATAGGAGCTGCTTGACACAGTAAGGTCCACCAGAAGATCCTTAAAAGCTACATATCATGCCGAGACCCAAAGAAATTCAGGAACAATTGAGAAAGAAAGTAATTGAGATCTATCAGTCTGGAAAGGGTTATAAAGCCATTTCCAAAGCTTTGGGAATCCAGCGAACCACAGTGAGAGCCATTATCCACAAATGGCGAAGACATGGAACAGTGGTGAACCTTCCCAGGAGTGGCCGGCCGCCCAAAATTACCCCAAGAGCGCAGCGACGACTCATCCAAGAGGTCACAAAAGACCCCACAACAACGTCCAAGGAACTGCAGGCCTCACTTGCCTCAGTTAAGGTCAGCGTTTATGCCTCCACCATCAGGAAAAGACTGGGCAAAAATGGCCTGCATGGCAGAGTTCCAAGGAGAAAACCACTGCTGAGCAAAAAGAACATCAAAGCTCATCTCAATTTCTCCACAACACATCTTGATGATCCCCAAGACTTTTGGGACAACATTCTGTGGACCGATGAGACAAAAGTGGAACTCTTTGGAAGGTGTGTGTCCAAGTATATCTGGCGTAGAAGGAACACTGCATTTCAGAAAAAGAACATTATACCAACAGTAAAATATGGTGGTGGTAGTGTGATGGTCTGGGGCTGTTTTGCTGCTTCAGGACCTGGAAGACTTGCCGTGATAAAAGGAACTATGAATTCTGCTGTCTACAAAGAGATCCTGAAGGAGAATGTCCGACCATCTGTTCGTGTACTCAAGCTGAAACGAACTTGGGTTCTGCAGCAGGACAATGATCCTAAACACACCAGCAAGTCCACCACCGAATGGCTGAAGAAAAACAAAATGAAGACTTTGGAGTGGCCTAGCCAAAGTCCTGACCTGAATCCTATTGAGATGTTGTGGTATGACCTTAAAAAGGCCGTTCATGCTCGAAAACCCTCTAATGTAACTGAATTAGGACAATTCTGCAAAGATGAGTGGGCCAAAATTCCTCCAGGACGCTGTAAAAGCCTCATTGCACGTTATCGCAAACGCTTGGTTGCAGTTGTTGCTGCTAAGGGTGGCCCAACCAGTTATTAGGTTTAGGGGGCAATCACTTTTTCACACAGGTCCATGATGGTTTGGATTTTTTTTCACCTTTAATAATAAACACCTTCATTTACAAATTGCATTTTGTGTTTACTTGTGTTGTCCTTGACTATTGTTTAAATTGGTTTGATGTTCCGAAACACTTAAGTGTGACAAACATGCAAAGGAACAGGAAATGAGGAAGGGGCAAACACTTTTTCACACCACTGTATGTACATTGAGAGAGTTAACTAGAGTTCAGTCGTCTGTTAAAGTAAATGCAGTGACCCAATCAAAAGTGCCTAGCGTAGCCCAGAAGAACCCATCCCGAGGCAAGTCTCTCACGCAACCCTTGCTTGGCACCCAATGAGGAGGGAAGCATGAAGGACATGACTACCACCCCACACGACCCCTGTTCTACTACACACCAGTTGGGTAATTGTCCTGCTCTTTAGACTTAATTGAAAGTGTACAATCCACCTCCTATGAAAGGGATTTAGGTAAATCATAGGATTACTTATGAAGTGGTGGTTTCAATAGGTCACAGGGAAAGAAGCACATCGTCAGCAGCTGACACTGAGCCATCAGAATCACACAATTTAGTCCCCACATCATCACAGGGTTCCGTTTATCAGCAAGTGAAACATGAAGTGATGGCATGATGGCAGGCGGGGAGCGGGACACAAGTGACAGCACACATACTGACCAGATGCTGATTGAGATTCATGCACAAGATAATTTAGTTGAGTGCATAATAATGGCAAATCAATATGCTGAGGCTGTTCTGTTATGAGAACATTGGAGCCCTGGGGACATATCTGTCCTCTGTGGGGCCCAGGAAACGTCACAAGCCAAAGTGACATGTCCAATTATCTAATATGGAAACAACCAGATTATACATTTGGTGGTGGTGCTGTCTTTGATTTGTAGCCAATGGTGTGGCAGAATGGTGCAGGTAACACTGCCTTGTCTTTAAAATGGTAGCCCCAAACCTTTTTGTAGGCTATACACAGGTCAAAACTGAACATTAGAAGTGTATGCCAGTCACTAGACCACAACACTATCTATCTATCTATCTATCTATCTATCTATCTATCTATCTATCTATCTATCTATCTATCTATCTATCTATCTATATCTATCTATCTACCTACCTAACCATGGATCGGTGGAGCAAGCCACCAGACTTTCAACATTATCTATCTATCTATCTATGATTTGGTGGTAGTGCGGTTGGCAGCCATTGGTGTGATAGAAAGGTGCATAGATGGATCACAACCACCTTGTCATTAAAGGGTAGCCCCAACCTCCTTGCAGGATACACACGGAGGTCAAAACAGAACATTGGGAGTGTATGCCAGTCCACAGACCCCCATGGTTGGGTGATTTTCCTGTGGGCCGCCCATGCTTTCACGGGCATTTCCTTGGTGGTTGCACCATACCTATGGCTCCCAGCATGATGCAAGGGGCAATGATATAAGGTATGGTCCGACTCTTTGGTCTGTCTGTATCTCTTGTGAGGGGGGTAGGGGGCGACACTTCTTCCTTGTTTCCCTCCTCATTGGGCTCCAAGAAAGGGTCACATGAGAGGCCTACCCCGGGGTGGGTTCTTCTTGGCTACACTAGGCACTTTGGATAGGATCACTGCCTTACACATGGGTACCTTTACTTGCACAGATGAATGAACTTCAAAAAACTCTCTTGATGTTAATATACACCACCACGGTCACTAATGCATTTAGGAGGGACGTGCAAAGAGAGTGCTGACAACAACCCCTACTGCAAGATGCTATCCCATCTGTCACATGTACATGCTTACAACATGCTGCTCGAGAAACTTTTGTTAGCCTTGGTAACCACTGGTATCATCAAGCTGTCAGTGAAATGCTCTCTTACATTGGTGACCAGACAAAAAGGGCCCTCTTGGACAGGTGATCAGTAGGAGAAGGACCCTCTTTATGTTGGGGGTCATTGGGAGAGTCAGTGATGACAGTGACAGCCCTATGACAGTGATGGTCACTAGGAAGAACACTCTTTACATTGGGGGCCAGTGGAGAAGGGTCATCTTAGACTAGGGACCATTAGGAGAAGGACCCCTGTACCTTGGTTGTCATTGGGTGAGTTAGTGAGAGAAGGGCCCCATTACACTGATGGTCATTAGGAAGAATGCTCCTTACATTGGTGGCCAGTGGAGAAGGGAGGGCACTCTTGAACTGGTGATCAGTAGCAGAAGGACTCTCTTTACATTGATGGTCATTGGGAGAGCCAGTGATGGGAGGGCCCCATGACAGTAGTGGTCACCAAGAAGAACAATCTTTACATTGGGGGCCAGTGGAGAATGGTAATCTTAGACTGGGGATAAGTAGGGGAAGGACCCCCTTTTACTCGGTGGTCATTGGGTGAGTTAGTGAGGGAAGGGCCCTATTACACTGATGTTCATTGGGAAGAATGCTCCTTACTTTGGTGGCCAGTGGGGAAGGGCCCTCTTAGACTGGTGATCAGTAGGGGAAGGATCCCCTTGCTTTGGTGTATAACATTGACCAAAGCAAGTGGGTGCTTCTTTACTAACCCCCAATGTGAAGGAACACTTTTAAATTTTTTTATGTCTGCATTTATTTTCCAACCTTTTTATTCTTCATTTCTATTCCATTTATTATTACTAAAAATAATTTTGTCGTATAGAACAGTCCTACGTTTCAAATAAGCTAAGTTCAAAATATCCCTTATTCTTTAATTTTATATTGTAACCATTCACAGTATTGTACTGTAAGATACAGATATAGCAATTATTGCCAGGGGTTCCCTGATATCAGAAGGTTATTTTAAAGGTCCCCTGTGTTAAAAAGGTAGAGAAAGGCTGCTATAGAGGCTATAAGCTACTAGTTCAACACTTATAGAAAAGTCACGGTTCACTGTTGTCACCATCAGAAAACCCGGCCTGAAAAATGTTATGCAGCTATCAATGCATTGCCTGCATATTAGACAGGAAGTGGCTGTAAAGGGGCTGTAGAAGATTGGCAGCACTAAGAATGAAGTTTTTTTTTTTAAAGAATCCAATGCCCACTCTACCTGTCCAGCGTATCACCGCTACCTCACTTCCAGTAAGAGGATGGATCCCTGCCATGCACCTAGTGCTAACTCCATGGGCACACTCACAGGCTGAGGACCTATGTGGTGCTGATCTGCTTATGGGAAACTGACCTGCTCACGCAGGGAGTGCTGACAACAAGTCCTCCTGCAAGAGGCTATCCCACCTGTCACATGTACAGGCTGCTAGAGAAACCTTTGTTACCCTTGGTGACCACTTATATCTTCACACTGTATTAACTCTTTACTGCTGTCTTCATACTCCAATGTGCTTAACTGACCCAAGCTGTAGGCTATGCATACCAGACGGTCACTTGCATTACACCCCTTGCGTAACTTCAGACCAGGCAACGGCAAAGTTTCAAGAGCGTTACATGAAAGCGAAGTATGGCCAAAGCTTTTTGCAGCACAGAGCCAGTCCAGGCTCTCAGAAGATCTCAACCATATGGTCAAGATCCACCCAGAAGCCAGGACTGGCACCTGGCTCAGCCTCTCACCAAGCCACTGAGAGCCTGAGCCAGCCATTCCTGCCCCTCCACAGCCCAGTGCTCCAGTGCGTTTTCCAGTGATGGCTGGGGGGCAGTGATTAACAGTCACCAGCTCTCTGCAGCCTGAAGACCAATAACTGAGGGTTCAGCGGTGTTTGATTGCTCAGTTCTTAGAGCTGGCAGGGGACAGATGCAGCATTGGACTTCTCTGTACTTCTCTTTTAAATAAGTTGGCATTACAGTCAAATAAAGGCAACAGTCTTTCCCTAAACTAGTCCCTAACTCGGGCTTGTAGCTGCCCCAGCATACCTGTACAGAAGAGGCCATAACTGGCTGAGCCCATGATGGTAATATCCAGGATTGGCATCTTCAGGGCGGACGGCAGGATCCAGCAATACTCCTAGGCTGTAGAAGGATCCTGAAGCTGGATGTTCATTAGTTGGCACTCTGGTTTCAGCATTTTCCAACAGGCTAGCAGGACAGACAATGATACCACGAACAGAGCAAAGAACAGCCAACAGTAGCTACCGCTCTCTCGGGTCAAGACTTAGGTTGGACCCAAAAAAGCCTGCCAAGAAAGAACTGGAAAAAACATTTAACACTAACCCTCCCGACCGGGGCAGCATAAAACTCTATCTGTCTACTATCTATCCAATAATTATAAACAACAAAAACAGCAGCATCAGCATAGGAAGAGGAGCAGAGAAAACAATGATCCAGTTAATATGAGTCAGTTTCTGATGCGACAGATTTACCAGACAAACTTCACGTCTGCTCCCACCTGAGAGTCACAGGAAACCTGGAAGGCAATCTGTCTCTGAGACCGTGGCGAGCTGTGGCCGTGTTCCAAAATGTGCAGTCATATGCTAAACTCATCAAGGTAAAAATTCCATATGGCGAGGGATAAAGACTGAGCATTGTAGTCATAGTTTGTGCACACTAACTTTTACGTTAGGATTCCTCAGTAAAGGAAGCAAATACATTTCCATAAAACCTTCAGTAATACCAACAGGTAAGCAATGAAGAATGACAAACATGCACAACAAATTTCTCTTCAACTGAACTCCATGTCTTACCTGGCATTGGTTTCCTGTTACAATATATTCAATCAAGTACTTTTTTTACTATGGTTATGTGATGGAGTGGCTAAATAATGTTTTGAATATAGATTGTTATTGGAGCGGTGGACCCTAGGCCAGGTAGGTATTGCAATTTTTGGTTCAAATTTTAGCTCAATTAAAGTGGAGTTCCACCCTAAAAAAAAAATGTAATTTATGTGCATTAAAAAAAAAAAACATTTGGAGAAATATTATATATTTTTTTTTACTCACCTCTAAATGCCTGTTGCTAGGGAGGTCCCTCGTAGTCTGCCTCCTTCAGCGCCTGGACTCCTGACATCACTTCCCTCGGCGCAGGAAGGGAGATCAGCTCTGCCCCCTCCCTCTTGTCACTCATCTAGGACACGTCTCAGGTCCCAGATGATTGCGCGGCCAATAACGGCGTGCGGCGTCGCTCGTGCATGTGCAGTGGGTGCACGGCTGTGGAGCCACATCTAGGCCACCCACAGTTACAATGCCGGAGCCGCCGAGCGTAGGGGGAGACGAGCGGGGCTTCGATCCCCGCGCATCGCTGGACCCTGGGACAGGTAAGTGTCCGATTATTAAAAGTCAGCAGCTGCAGTATTTGTAGCTGCTGACTTTTTTTTTTTTTAAGCGGAACACCGCTTTAAGGACAGTTCTCAAAAATCCAGCAGGCCATAAATGCAGTTGTAAATTAATAAAAGTAATGCCGTTTGTAGGCTCCATCGGACATTTTCCTTTGGAATTTCCGACACACAAAATTTGAGATCTGGATATCAAATTTTTCGACAACAAAATTTATTGTCGGAAATTCCAATCGTGTGTACACAATTCTGACGCACAAAGTTCCACGCATGCTCAGAATCAAGCAGAAGAGCCGCACAGGCTATTGAACTTAATTTTTCTCGGCTCGTCGTACGTTTTGTATGTCAACGCATTCTTGGCGATCTTGGTGACTGTGTGTATGCAAGACAAGTTTGAGCCAACATCCGCAAGAAATTTTTTTTCGATCGTGTGTACAGGGCATTAGTGTAGTAGAGAAAGGAGAACGCAAATGTATACTTGGCAATCCATTTAAATTTTATTCATGTCAATAGTAGTAAAGAGACATTTCCAAAGCTTTTTGGGGGCTTCACCATTCCTTCTTCATCAGGCCTAAAAACACTGAAGAAGGTTGGGGAATGGAGACCACTCCCCTACTGGTCACCCATGAACAGGAGAATATGGACCATCTCGGTACCAGTTTGGTATCTCTGGTACCGAGATAGTCCATATTCTCCTGTTCATGGGTGACCAGTAAGGCCTCGTACACACGAGCGGACTTTTAGTTTTGTTTTAAAATTGCCCGCTGAACTCGGCAGTCCGGCGGACAATCCCGCGGTTAGTATGCTAGTCCGCCGGACTTTTGGAAATGAACGGACTTGCCGATCATCGGAAAGTCCGTTCATTTAGCACGTGACTTCAGGTAGACGTGGCTAGCGAAGGCAGTGAATGCTGCCGCGCTAGCCCCATCACCTGGCATGGATTTAAAGGGAATCCCTACGCCGAAAAAATGGCGTGGGGGTCCCCCCCAAATACATCTCAGACCCTTATCCGAGCACGCAGCCCGGCAGGCCAGGAAAGGGGTGGGGACGAGCGAGCGCCCCCCCCCTCCTGAGCCATACCAGGCCGCGTGCCCTCAACATGGGGGGTGCCCTGGGGAAAGGGGGGCCATGCGGCCCCCCCACCCCAAAGCACCTTGTCCCCATGTTGATGAGGACAAGGGCCTCTTCCCGACAACCCTGGCCGTTGGTTGTCGGGGTCTGCGGGCGGGGGGCTTATCGGAATCCGGGAGCCCCCTTTCATAAGGGGGCCCCCAGATCCCGGCCCCCCACCCTATGTGAATGAGTATGGGGTACGATGTACTCCTACCCATTCACCTAAGGTGTAAATAAAATAAAAAAACACACAATTTTTTAAAAATATTTTATTGCACTGCTCCGGGGGTTTTCTTCCGTCTTGGGGGGGTCTCCTCGCCGGACTCCTCCGCTATTTTACCTAGCTCTTTCACCGAGCGGAGGAGCTCGGCTTCCTTCTTCGTCGTCGCTGTCGTCTGGGGGTCTCGATCCGCCTTCGGGGGTCTTCTTCTTCTTCTTCCTCTTCCTCTTCCCCTTCCTCTTCCCCTTCCCCTTCCCCTTCCCCTTCCCCTTCCTCTTCTTCTCTTTCCGATGTTGACTCGTCGCTCTTTCTGGCTGGAATGGCAGAGCCGCGCTGTGTTGTGACTTATATAGGGACAAGGGGGCAGGGTCACATGCTCATGTCACATGGTGACCCCGCCCCCCTATGATGTCACAGTCCCAGCATCCTCCGGGACTCATAGGGGGGCGGGGTCACCATGTGACATGAGCATGTGACCCTGCTCCCTTGTCCCTATATAAGTCACAACAAAGGCGGATCCAGAGTCAAATCTCGGGAGGGGCACTGCCAGAAAATAAGGTGTTGCTTACAGAACCCTATTTAACGTATCGTACAGTCCTAACCTTGTTTAAAACCGTGACGCTTTTATCATTCCAGATTAGATTATTACATTACAAACAGACAGGATAGGTTTAACCACATAACTTTATTATTACAAAAATAATAAGCAGTTTGTATACTTATAACAGAATATTAACAGACAAAATATTCACAAACAATATAAAATTATGAGTAAAAAAACAAATAGCAGAACCCAAACATTATCACTCTCCACTGTCTCCAAACACACACAAGAGAAACATTTTTATTTGTAAATTACATAACATGAAAAATTCACAGAATTAGCTCAATTCTTCGTTTTCCTTGTTTGGCAAACAGCTCGATAACTCGGTCAGTATTCACAGGAATGTCTCTATGAATGTAGAGTAAACACAAGCCATTTAACCGGTCCTCCACCATTCGTGAACGAAGCCATGTTTTAACACGGCGGAGGGTTGAGAAAGATCTCTCTGCTGTGGCCACACTTACAGGAAGTGTAGCTAAGATCAGAAGTAAACTTCTGATGGTTGGGAAGAGGTCCTGGTCACACAAGTCCAACACTTCCAGAACTGTTTTTGGAATTTCCGTATCTTGTGACAACTCTCGTTTCCACTTTGTAAGCCTAAAGCCTCATACACACGATCGGACCGCGGACCAACTTTCCCGTAGATTTTTGTCCAAAGGGCGTTGGCCCCAAGTTGGTATTGCATACACACGGCAGGACTTTTTCAGCCAACTTTCACCAAAATCACTTGGTTTTTCTGCTCTTTACCGCCACCTTTGGTCAACTTCTGTATTGTTGTCTGATTTTTTGCATTGGTTCTGCATTGGTTTGTACAAAAGTCCGTTGGTTTTGTGTACACACGGTCGGACTTTGCTCCATCGGACTTTTGTTGGCAGAAAGTTGGTCCGTTCGCACAGCCAACAAAAGTCAGATGAAACCTGGAAAAAGTTGGTCCGATGGAGCGTACACACGGTCGGATGTTGGTCCAAAACAGCTAATTTGCATGTTGGTTGTCAAAAAGTCCAATCGTGTGTACGGGCCTATAGACTTACTTCTCCCTGCAGCAATGTCTCCATTATCTTCTGCTTACCATCAGCTAGAAGAGGGTGGAAACGCTTTGCTAATGATTGCACAGCCACAGGAACCATGGTTTCCATTTTTTTTTTTTCCAAAAAGTACTGCTGGCATCAATATTTGAATCTGGAAACACTGCAGCGAATTTTCTGGAAAACGAGTTTTTAAATCATTAATAATGTTGTCCAGCAAGGGAATATACAACGATTTCCTGTAGTATTCCTCAGTTGATTCTGCATTGTAATTTAATCTGTGCACTTGTCTGCCTACAAGACGTGGCAATTTTAGTTCCACTCCAAGTTCTGATGCCAATTCTGTAGCCTCCATATGCAAAGTGGAAAAAGTGCCATCAGCGTTACATCGCATATTCTCCATAGTTGCCAAGGTATCAGTTAAACATTCAGATGCGCTTGTCAAATCAATTGTTGGGGATTGAAGGAAGCGACTCAGAGGAAGGGTTACTTTCAGAACACTGATGAGTGACACCAAGGAAAATATGAATTCCGCACTGCACAGAGAATGAATCAGAGTAGATGCTGTTGAGCTAGTGCTTGAGCATTTCCACTGATATATTGCAGATAGTGCACTCACCACTTTTACAAGTCCACTCCGAAATCTTATAAGAGAATCATGGCGCTCTACCCATCTAGTTTCACAAAGACTGGTAAGCTGAGAGCCCAACTCCTGCTTTAAAATAAAATGACGCTTTGCTGATTGATTAAAAAATGAAATAGTTGATTTGACCACTGCTACTGCATTGCGAACTGCTGACACTTGTGAGGACTTTGAAATTGAATTGTTCAGACAATGATTGTAGCAAGGACATCTGCAACTGTTGGGTGCTACACGGAGAATCTCTGATACAGCACCAGCCACCTCTGAAGACATAACGCTGCAACTGTCTGTTCCAATGCCAACACAATGAGTGATGTCCAGGGAGAGGTCTTTAATTAGTTGGACAACCATCTGGCCTAAAACCTTTCCAGTAAGCCTTGGTTCTGAACCTGATTCCTTCTGGGTTGCAAATTCATAGGCATCTACAAATTTTATAAAATCCTCACGAATCGATCCATTGTAGACATACCTAAAGTTCAGTGTAAGTTGTTCAGTATGGGAAATGTCTGTAGTCTCATCAAATATTATACTAAAATAGCAAGCCTCTTTGATTCTAGCTACAATGACACTACTGATTTCATCACCACAACACCCGATTAAATCATTTTGTGTGGATTTTGAAATGTATGTAGCGCGAGAAGATGCAGTAAGGAGGTGCTTCTCTAATATTTGGTCTCCAGATGCAACACGGTACCTCAGCAATTCCCGAAAGTTGCCTTCATTCACCTCCGGGGTGGAGTCATCCAGTAAAGCACCATCATCTCGGTGACCACGCAGAGGTATATTTTGTCTACCCAAGAATATAATTGACTCAACGATAGGACGAATTCGCTCTCGGTTCTCTTTCACTTTTTGAAGACGATGCGAGTTTATTTGATTGACAATTTCATTTTCCGGTGCATGGTAGGTTTTTAAAAATGCATTTCCTTCAAATATACTCTCCTGGTGATAAACAAGCCTTGCATGGACTTCCAAATCTCCATCCTTGCCCTTAAGCTTTTTAAAATTAGTAAGGGGCTCCATTACCAATTTACCAAGGGCCATGCCTTTGTTATGACCACCTTTCCGATTTTGTGCAAACAATGCACAGTACTTGCAAAACAATCCCTTTTTGGCAGGTGAATACACTAGCCAAGGAAAACTGTCAATATGTTGTTTTGACAAGTATCTCTTTATTTCCCGAGTTTCTCCATTCTTGGAAGTCATGTTCTGAACAGAGAAAGGTAATTCATATCCAGGAGGAGGTTGCCATGGATTTTCCAATAGCAAGCATTTGGTGTAGTCGCTGATTTTTTTCCCAAGATGTGTGCCGATGTCATTAACTAAGATACTGCTGGTTTGAGGCGGGATATCAACAGACAGTGGCGACACATTAGGATCTGTTTCACCAGATATTGGCTCTACATATGTACTAGAACAGGATGGGAGGGTAGTGTCAATTTCCATACTTGAAGTGCTTTCTACTATTGTCTTTTCTCCTGATGACTTTTTTGCACTGGCACTGAAAAAAGAATCTATAGTCCTGCAGTTCACTCTTTTCTGACTCATTTTCCTGTTTCTATAAAGTACAAAAGTGCACACCACATAAAGTAATTGACTTTATAGAACAGCACTGCACACACATTGTTGACATGTACATGTACCATAACTGAACTGACCATATTTCAAGATTACATTGCAGACATGATACAAGAAATGATCAGAGACTGCAGACATGATACAAGAAATGATCAGAGACTGCAGACATGATACAAGAAATGATCAGAGACTGCAGACATGATACAAGAAATGATCAGAGACTGCAGACATGATACAAGAGATGACCATAGACTGCAGACATGATACAAGAGATGATCAGAGACTGCAGACATGATACAAGAGATGATCAGAGACTGCAGACATGATACAAGAGATGATCAGAGACTGCAGATATGATACAAGAGATGATCAGAGACTGCAGACATGATACAAGAGATGATCAGAGACTGCAGACATGATACAAGAGATGACCATAAACTGCAGACATGATACAAGAGATGACCATAAACTGCAGACATGATACAAGAGATGATCAGGGACTGCAGACATGATACAAGAGATGAACAGAGACTGCAGACATGATACAAAAGATGATCAGAGACTGCAGACATGATACAAGAGATGATCAGAGACTGCAGACATGATACAAGAGATGACCATAAACTGCAGACATGATACAAGAGATGACCATAAACTGCAGACATGATACAAGAGATGATCATGGACTGCAGACATGATACAAGAGATGATCAGAGACTGCAGACATGATACAAAAGATGATCAGAGACTGCAGACATGATACAAGAGATGATCAGAGACTGCAGACATGATACAAAAGATGACCATAGACTGCAGACATGATACAAGAGATGATCAGAGACTGCAGACATGATACAAGAGATGATCAGAGACTGCAGACATGATACAAGAGATGATCAGAGACTGCAGACATGATACAAGAGATGATCAGAGACTGCAGACATGATACAAGAGATGATCAGAGACTGCAGACATGATACAAGAGATGATCAGAGACTGCAGACATGATACAAGAGATGATCAGAGACTGCAGACATGATACAAGAGATGATCAGAGACTGCAGACATGATACAAGAGATGATCAGGGACTGCAGACATGATACAAGAGATGATCAGAGACTGCAGACATGATACAAAAGATGATCAGAGACTGCAGACATGATACAAGAAATGATCAGAGACTGCAGACATGATACAAGAGATGACCATAAACTGCAGACATGATACAAGAGATGATCAGGGACTGCAGACATGATACAAGAAATGATCAGAGACTGCAGACATGATACAAGAGATGACCATAGACTGCAGACATGATACAAGAGATGATCAGAGACTGCAGACATGATACAAGAGATGATCAGAGACTGCAGACATGATACAAGAGATGATCAGAGACTGCAGACATGATACAAGAGATGATCAGAGACTGCAGACATGATACAAGAGATGATCAGAGACTGCAGACATGATACAAGAGATGACCATAAACTGCAGACATGATACAAGAGATGATCAGAGACTGCAGACATGATACAAGAGATGATCAGAGACTGCAGACATGATACAAGAGATGATCAGAGACTGCAGACATGATACAAGAGATGATCATAAACTGCAGACATGATACAAGAGATGACCAGAGACTGCAGACATGATACAAGAGATGATCAGAGACTGCAGACATGATACAAGAGATGATCATAAACTGCAGACATGATACAAGAGATGACCAGAGACTGCAGACATGATACAATAGATGACCAGAGACTGCAGACATGATACAAGAGATCAATGCAGCATCACCAGTGCCCATTAAATGCAGCCTTATCAGTGCCCAACAGCAATAAAAAAAATTGATGTTAACCGCTTCCCTGCCAGTGTCATTAGTACAGTGACAGTGCATATTTTTTAGCACTGATCACTTTATTAGTGTCACTGGTCCCCAAAAAGTGTCAAAAGTGTCAATTAGGTGTCCGATCTCTCCGCTGCAATGTTGCAGTACCACTAAAAATCACTGATCGCCGCCATTACTAGTAAAAAATAATTAAATATAAATGCCATAAATCTAGTTTGTAGACGCTATGAATTTTGCGCAAACTAATCCATATGCACTTATTGCGATTTTTTTTTTTAACCAAAAATATGGAGAAGAATACATATTGGCCTAAACTGAGGAAGACATTTTTTTATAGCAAAAAGCAAAAAATATTTTTTTTTTTTTTCAAAATTGTTGCTCTTTTTCTGTTTATAGCACAAAAATGAAAAACCGCAGAGGTGATCAAATACCACCAATAGAAAGCTCTATTTGTGGGAAAAAAAGGGCGTACATTTTATTTTGGTACAGCCTTGCACAATTATCAGCCAGTCAAAGTAACGCAGCGCAGTATCACAAAAAATGGCCTGGTCATAAGGAGGGTTAAAACTTTTCGGAGCTGCAGGGGTGAAGATTAAACAAGTTAACACTAAAATGGCATTTTTTTTCATACATAATGGCACACATGTATTTTGCAATTTGTCACATGACATTCATTCATTCATACTTTTACTCACGTTTAGTGAAGTCGTCAACTATTTGGGTGCTCTGGTGAGAGCGAGGGGTTCCCATGCAGGAGCAATGGAGTGGGGATGGATGGGATGGATGGATCCAGTAATCTTCTCAATAAGTCTTCTACTTCAATTTCAAGACAAGTCAAGCCGCTGCCGCTCTGTAGACTGCGCAAGGTGGAGAAGATGGAGGAGGTGGGTGGAGCCAACACTAAGTCAGGGGCGGCGGAGCCTGTAGCGTGGACAAGATGGAGGGAGGAGGGTGCGTGCCGGTGGGTGGGGCCAACACAGTCAGGGGCGGAGAAAGAAGGCGCTCTGCACTCTGCAGTGCAGTCACAGATTGTGTCACTGATGTTAGTTAGCGGCGGTGCGCCAGGTGACCCAGGTCAGGGTGCGGTGGTGGTTGGAAGAATGGTGGGGAAGTGGAACAGGAAGTTGTTACAACTTTAAACATAGTGCCTGCCCTGTGGGCTGTGGCACTGTTCTCTCCTCTCCCTGGCGGCGCCGCGGCAGCAGCTCCAGTGAGTCACGTCGGGTCGGGGGCTGGGGCAGCGGCTCTGAGTCAGAGAGACTGACTGACAGGAGAGGCCTACGTGTCGTGACGTCACTCGTTGCTAGACGCCAGGCGGCCCAGGCGTTAGCAACGAGTGCAGGGAAGAGGCTCCACCCACCTGTCCTCCTGCTATCAATCGAGTCTCTCTCTCTCTCTCTGCGCCGCTAATCGGCTGATGTGAGAGAGAGACTCGGCAGACCGCGCAGAGCAGAGGCAGCGGCAGCCGCCGCCGCAGAGCAACCCAGTGAGTGACACACTGTGACTGAATCACACAGTCATGTCAGCAAGTTCGGGGGGGCAATTGCCCTGTTGCCCCCCCCCTGGATCCGCCCCTGAGTCACAACACAGCGCGGCTCTGCCATTCCGGCCAGAGAGAGCGACGAGTCAACATCGGAAGGAGAAGAAGAAGAAGAGGAGAAGGAAGAAGAAGGCGGCGGCGCAGAAAGCGACGACAGTGGCAAGAACAGAAGAGACCCTGGAAGACCCCCGAAGGCGGATCGAGACCCCCAGACGACGACTGCGACGATGAAGAAGGAAGCCGGGCTCCTCCGCTCGGTAAAAGAGCTAGGTAAAATAGCGGAGGAGTCCGGCGAGAAGACCCCCCAAGACAAAGGAAGACCCCCGGAGCAGTGCAATAAAATATTTTTAAAAAATTGTGTGTTTTTTTTTTAAATGTACACTTTACACCTTAGGTGAATGGGTAGGGGTACATCGTACCCCATACTCATTCACATAGGGTGGGGGGCCGGGATCTGGGGGCCCCCTTATTAAAGGGGGCTACCGTATTCCGATAAGCCCCCCGCCAGCAGACCCCGACAACCAACGGCCAGGGTTGTCGGGAAGAGGCCCTTGTCCTTATCAACATGGGGACAAGGTGCTTTGGGGTGGGGGGGGGGGGCGCACGGCTCCCCTTTCCCCAGGGCACCCCCCATGTTGAGGGCACGCGGCCTGGTACGGCTCAGGAGGGGGGGTGCTGGCTCGTCCCCACCCCTTTCCTGGCCGGCCGGGCTGCGTGCTCAGATAAGGGTCTGAGATGTATTTGGGGGGGGACAATCCCGCCGGAAAGTCCGAGCGTGTGTACGGGGCATAAGGGGACTGGTCTCCATTCCCCAATCTTCTTCAATATTGTTTGGATGATGGTATCCTTAAATTCTCCTATATAGCCAACTCTACAAGAGGCCCATTTTTTCTGAGGCCTAAAAACACAACGCATAAATCCTTCATTAGTATTAAAAAATTAACATAATATGAAATATAAGAAATTCATGTATTATGAAAAAGTGCATAAATCACTAAAATTCATAAACATAACAGACAATTAAAGTCCAAATGGCTAAGTCCAAAACAAAAATGAATATTTTGCAGCTTAACATATAATGAATGTAGCCCCATCCCCAAGAGGGCGACTTGGTAATTTGGGTTCTGTATTCTGCGCCTCGACTCCAAGAACAACTTCAGCCCCTCTGACACACCATCTCATCAGGGCCATGCGTCTCCTCCCTCCTCCTCCTAGGCCAATAGGATAACTTCTCCTTTCGGCCAAGCGGGGAAACCAGTCTCGGGACCCACTTCCTGATTGTCCGGGAGGAGAATCAGTGTGACGATAGTGAATTTTCATTCCCTATTGTCACACAACTGGGTGGGCTCAGGGCGCAGTGCTCTCCACTCCAAGCCCATCCTTTTTTGAAGCCTATTAGAGCCTCAGACTCTAATCACATGCTTAAAAAAAAAAGAAAACGCCTGTTGGTATCCATGCGCCGGTGCCCCGCATGTAGATTAGGGGGCCAGACGCATGGATGGGGGGAGGGGGTGGCACATGTGCGCCCCTAATGGCCGGGCCGCCACTGGTGGAAAGAATGCTCCCTGTACAGATAGCCGAAAAGATTATTGGGGCAGTGGTTACTCATCTGAGAGTCAGAAATTGGTCAAGGAACCCTATAGCAACCTCTGAAGGAACCTTAGGGTTCCTTGCGTCCCGCATGTAGATTAGGGGGCCAGACGCATGGATGGGGGGTGGCGCCCGTGCGCCCCTAATGGCTGGGCCGCCACTGGTGGAAAGAATGCTCCCTGTACAGATAGCCGAAAAGATTATTGGGGCAGTGGTTACTCATCTGAGAGTCAGAAATTGGTCAAGGAACCCCCTAGCAACCTCTGAAGGAACCTTAGTGTTCCTTGCAAACCTGGTTTGAGAAAGACTGGTTTAGATATACTTTAACAGCCTTCAAAATATTTTAAAAATAACTATCTTTCAGTGCAAGGAACAAGCTTGTCAGCTAAAATACCAAAACATATTGTTTGAGAACAAGAAACCTAATTTATGCATGGAACAAAATCTGCCCAGACTGCCAACTATACGTTTGACAATCTCTTCTCCTCTATTATACCTACAAATGATGTTTCCAGAGCTGGCTCTCTGCTTCCAGCCGTCCAGAGCCTTGTCCTACCCACGGATCTACTAAGTGCCACCAACAGTAATTTTCTCCATGTGTAATACAGATGTACCTCCTCCGACACTCTATGCCATCAATACAGACAAGCCTTTTATATTTCTGTTCCAGCTTATGCCCTGTAATTACTTGTAGCTTCTCTGGTCTGTATTCCTGCTAATGTGGCCATGCACGTCCTTTCCTATCCTTGGAAAATCATCACCGTTATTACAGAACTTGTTAAAAAATAGCGATTAGCTAAGATAATTATGATAATTAAACTATGATCCATTATAAATGGGAGCACAGGCCGGTGTAGCTTAAGCTAGGCTGACCTATTATTATTTTTTTAAGTGCTATAGTGTTTCATAGTGCTGTAAAAAAAAAGAAGAAAAAATTATAAAAAAAAAAGAAGAAAAAATTATAAAAAAAAAAGAAAAGAAAAAATGATTAAAAAAATAAATAAATAAATAAATAAAACAGGACATGTAACAATTGTAATACAATGTAATTAAAACAATATAATTACATTATATACAGAAGCTGGTTCACGTGAAGCTTTTCTGAAAGTAGTGTCGGAGCTTGCCAGTAAAGCAATACAATTATTATACAATTTTTAAAATTTGAATTTCCCTTATGCGGCGTACACACGGTCGGAATTTCCGATGGAAACAGTCCGATGGGAGCTTTTCATCGGATTTTCCGACCGTGTGTATGGTCAACGGTCTTTTTCTGTCGGAATTTCCGACGGACTTTGAATTGAGAACCTGTTCTCAATTTTTCAGACGGAAAACCTTTCTATCGGATTTTCCGATCGTGTGTAGGCAATTCCGACACGCAAAATTCCGACGCATGCTCGGAAACAATTCGACGCATGCTCGGACGCATTAAACTTCCCTTTTATAGTGCAGTCGAACGTGTGTTATGCCGCTGTGTTATTGACCGTCGGAATTTGGTGTGATCGTGTGTAGGCAACACAGCTTGAGCGGAATTCCGTCGGAATTCCGTTGGAAAAACCGTCAGAGTTTTTTTCTGACGAGAATTCCGATCGTGTGTACGCGGCATTAGATTTAACCTGTAGTGCGAGGGCCTGCCTGATTGCATATAAATTGAAAGTGTTTAGGTTTGACCTCCTAGTATATGGTTTTGGTGAAGATGACTTGTACAAGAAACTTGTATATTGTATGGCCAGCCTAAGTCCCATCCTCCATCCAGTCCTATTGGCTTCTACTACTTTCTGGAAGATTTAATGGAGATCGAATAGACTTTGTGCATTCAGATTGTAACAGGTGTGACCAGCTTTAAGCTGGCCCTACACAGATCAAATTTTGGCTAATTCTTGCCGAATCAGCCAAAATCTGAGCCGTGCGTGGCCTTGCCTGCACGATCCAACTGACAAACTTCATCTGAAACATCAAAGGAGACTGGTGGAAAATTGATGGTTGAACAATGACAACATCCTCAAGAGGACGAGGGTCTTGTGACTTGAAAACAAAATCCAGTAGAAGAGATTCCTCCATCCTCGCTGTATAGCATGGATGGAGGAATCTATTGGATTTTTCTTGTTCAAACCAACAGGCCGAAGGAGAGAATTCTATGGGGGAGATTTACTAAAACGGGTGCACACAGAATCGGGTGCAGCTGTGCATAGTAACCAATCAGCTTCCAACTTCAGCTTGTTCTATTACCCGCTTGCCGACCAGCTGCCGCAGTTGTACTATGGCAACATGGCTCAGCTGCGCGAATTGCCGCCATGTTACGTCGGTAACATATTCGGCCACTAGGGAGGGCGTGTGCGCCGCCGGAGTCACGATCCCCCTGCTCGCCCACGGAGCCGATGCGAGTGCCCACCGGGGTCCTGCGATCGCTCGGGGCTCACTGAGAACCGGGATCTGTTTGTGTAAACACTAGACATGTGCACAATAGAAAAATTTGTTTAGTTTCGTTTAGTTTCTGTTCGTTTCCGTTGATTCGTAACTGTGACGGACCCTGTCCCGGCCAGGTCTGTCACAGTAACGATTCGTAATTTCGTAAGTCGTCGGACGCATTCGTATTTTCGTAAATTTAGTTACATTCGTACTTTCGTTAGATTGATTTATTCGTACTTTCGTAACATTGTTTTCGTAGATTCGTAATCGGAGCATAATTCATAATTTTATGTAATATGTATGCTATTACATGTTTAAGAAACAAAGAATTTCTCTCTCACAAGTCAGAACTTAACTCAAAAATCCACAAAAGCAGTCCCTCCGACCCAACCACGTTTATCAACTAACAAAAAAAAGTAACGAATTTACGAATCCATTCAAAGCACGTTAAGCAGCGCCATTGTAAGAGACACGGAAAATTACGAATCAACAAACAAAAAAAAGTTACGAATGTACGAATTTTTTCGTTCATTTTGATTTTCGTTATTTTTGAATCTTTGTTCGGTATTTTCGTTTGTTTCTGTTTTCGTTTTTCGGATTTTCATTCTTTCGTAGTTTCGTTGTTCCTAATTTAATTATTTCGTATTTTCGTTGTTTTTCATATTCGTTCGTTTCGATAGTTCGTTATTCGTTAGAATTTTTAGTAAACCATTCGTTCATTCGTACGATAACGAATGAACAACTATAACG
This sequence comes from Lithobates sylvaticus, assembly GCA_028564925.1. Taxonomy (NCBI): domain Eukaryota; kingdom Metazoa; phylum Chordata; class Amphibia; order Anura; family Ranidae; genus Lithobates; species Lithobates sylvaticus. The sequence goes on along the minus strand of CM053026.1, from coordinate 742,922,851 downwards.
ATTCTGAACGAAAAACTAATTCGTAACTAAACGAATTGCACATGTCTAGTAAACACACAGTTTCCGGTTCTCTGAGGGGAGAAGAGACAGATTGTCTGTTCATACAGAGTATGAACAGCGATCTGTCATCTCCCCTAGACAGTCCCCTCCCCCCTTCAGTTAGAACACACACTAGGGAACACATTAACCCCTTGATCGCCCCTAGTGGTTAACCCCTTCACTGCCAGTGACCTTTTTACAATAATAAATGCATTTTTATAGCACTGATCGCTGTAAAAATGCCAATGGTCCCAAAAATGTGTCAAAATTGTCCGACGTGTCCGCCATTATGTCGCAGTCCTGATAAAAATCGCAGATCGCCACCATTACTAGTAAAAAAAAAATAATAATAAAAATGACATAAAACTATCCCCTATTTTGTAGACGCTGTAACTTTTGCGCAAACCAATCCATATACGCTTATTGGGATTTTTTTTTTTTTAGAAGAGTACATATCAGCCTAAACTGAGGAAAAAAATTGTTTTTTTATGAATTTTTGGGGGATATTTATTATAACAAAATGTAAATAATATTGCTTTTTTTTTCAAAATTGTGGCTCTTTTTTTGTTTACAGCGCAAAAAATAAGACAGGCAGAGGTGATCAAATACCACCAAAAGAAAGCTCTATTTGTGGGAAAAAAGGACGTCAATTTTGTTTGGGTGTCACGCCGCACGACCGCGCAATTGTCAGTTAAAGCGACGCAGTGGCGAAACGCAAAAAGTGCTCTGGTCAGGAAGGGGGTAAATTCTTCCGGGACTGAAGCAGTTAAAGTGCTCGTAAAGCTCAGACATGCAATATGAACAAAGCATATCTCTCTATAGCACGGGTCTCAAACTGGCGGCCCTCCAGCTGTTGCGAAACTACAAGTCCCATCATGCCTCTGCCTGTGGGAGTCATGCTTGTAACTGTCAGCCTTGCAATGCCTCATGGGACTTGCAGTTTGTAGTAGTAGCTGGAGGGCCGCCAGTTTGAGACCCCTGCTCTATAGTGTGCGATTGTCTCAATCCAGAGCACTAAGTGTCATTCCTCTCTGCTGCTTCATTCCTCTGCTATAAGTATGAGTCACTTCTGATGATTTTTTTCTGACACCAAGAGAAAAATGGTGACAGGGGAAGGCACAGTCTGTGATTGACAGCATCAGCTCCGTTCCTTTGTGCTGTATGAAGGGGGGTGTGTCACTTCCCTCCAATCAGCTCTCAGAGCTCTTCTCCCTGATATAACCTCAGCTCCCCACCCCCTGCTTTTCAGAGCTGAGGGATCCCGTGTAAATTCTGCACTTTGAATGGGTGTAGGGGAAAGATAGCTGTAGTAGATAGACGGGTACAACTTATGTAGGGTGATTTGTTTAATCTTTGTGTATCCCCTGAGGCCAGTCACTTCATTGGGTATATGTAAGGGTTTACAACCACTTTAAGGTTTGAAAAAAAAAAAAAACCTGGAAGCTGATTGGGTACTGGTTTAATAAATCTCCCCCTATCAGGGCAGTCTTTAATATTGATTGGACCCTGGGAAAAACTTTTCTTAGAGCCCCCCCCCCCCCCCAATGCAGTTTTGAACTCCACCTGCTCTGAGACATACAATAAATTGCAGCTAGACTCAAAATCAGTTTACTGACTCAGATCAGGCAGCTATTGTGATTGGTTGCCAGAGGTTACAGTGTATCATTACCGCTCACTGACTGGTTGCTAGAGGTTACAGCACACATTACAGCTCACTGGTTAGTTGCTAGAAGTTACAGCACATGATTTCTGCTTGTTGATTGGTTTCTAGAGATTACTGTGGATATGACCTCAGGGGGGCATGATATACATATCAATGCCACCGGCCGCCACTATTTACATATCAATGCCGCCACTATTTACATATGAATGCCGGTAATTTACATGTAAACACAGGGTCTGCAGGTCAGTCATCTGTACACAATAGGGCAGCATTAGTAGCAGCACTTCACACTGAGATATTGGGACACAGCACAGGACTAAAACCTGAAGGGGTGAGGGAATTTAAACCAGGATAGTTGGCAAGTATGAGGCAGCTGCTTTGGGCCCGACAACAATGACAGGGCCCAGGGCAGCTGCCCTTTTGCCCTGCCTTAAAAATGGCCCTGCCCCCTATGTGTGTATGGCTAAGCTTATTCCTAATTTATTGTGTTGTCTAGCAGAAGTCACAGAATAAAATGAATAAAATGATTTTAGCATGAGAATTGTACTATAAGTTGGTGTAAACAAACAATTTTCCCATCCTTTGACACCTCCACAATAATAGCAAAAGACAAACATTTCTCCTAAAAAAAAAATCGTTTTCTGTTTCTTGGAGTTTAAAGCGTTTTGCTATGAATGTTCATCCACGTTACTTCTTGCCACTATTAAGGTCATTATTGTACACAGGTTTCTTGAAAGATGAATATTGACAGTTCATCCCTGGGCCCGCCCCAGGCCATGTCCTGACCTTCCAGAACATTATCACTCAGCCTAGGAGGCCCGGTGCTGGAGTGTGAGGTAGACGCTTCCCAGACTTCCACTCAGAATTCATGGCCATCTCGGACTTTAAATCATTGTAACCTACATTCTAATGTCATATATCATCACTCGTTCTCTTCTGGAAAGGATAAAGGAAATAAAACCTATTATTTGTGAGTCCATATGTCAAGGACCCATTTATAAACAGTTATTGAAATAATAAAATGTACTTGTCAGGCTCCTCTGGGAATGGTGATGTGGGTATAATAAAAATGTAAATGGTAAGTGAAATGCAAAAAGGGAAATTTCCATGATAGGTGGGTTTGGTTGCCTCGAGGCTCCTTATGTTTTTGGAGTCTGAAATGGTGTCCTGCCATAGTTCCTAGATCGGATCTGGCCCCCCTTTGGGAGTCTAACATGGGGGTCACTGGACCATGGACCCCTGGGCATGTGGTAGTGGGACATTAGCGATCACTAGCGAACCATTCCAACTTCCAATGCACATATTTGCCGGCACACCATGGATCATCGAATAACGTCCAAACTCTTTATTGAAGAACGATCACATCACAGAGGACATAGTGGAACGTTTCGGAGCCATGCAGGACTCCTTCATCAGACATGTGATAATTGTTCCAACTTTCAGCGCTGATCAGTGGCGGCTGGTGCTCAAAATGTTTGGGGGGGGGGGGGGGGGGGTGCAAACAAACTGAAAAAAAAACCCATCAATTGCAGCCTCACTGTGCCATCAAACGCTGCCACTGTGCCCCAAATGCTGCCACTGTGCCCATTAAATGCTGCCACTGTTCCCATCGAACACTGCCACTGTGCCCCAAATGCTGCCACTGTCCCCCAAATGCTTCCACTGTGCCCATTAAGTGCTGCCACTGTGCCCCAAGTGCTGCCACTGTGCCCCAAATGCTGCCACTGTGCCCATTAAGTGCTGCCACTGTGCCCCAAGTGTTACCACTGTGCCTCAAGTGCTGCCAATGTGCCCCAAGTGCTGCCTGATAATGTGCCCTAAGTGCTGCCAATGTGCCCCCGCCCGCCATCTGCCCGGCACTTACCTTGTCTTAGTGTGCAGCAGGTGACGGTGGCAGGTGGCGAGCAGTGTCCTGTGTCCTCATTGCGACCCGATGTCTTCTCCCGCACTCCTCCTCTTGTCTTCTGCAATGATTGGACGCCTAGGCGTCCAATCACAGCGCCTGTGATTTCAGCCAATTAGGTGACAGGTAACAGACCCGACAACCTGATTGGCTGAAAGGCGGGTCAGTGTTAGGGAAGCGATGTATTCGCTTCTCTAACACAACACTGTGTAAACAGCGCCCGCTATTTACACTCTTTTGGAAGCCTATTAGAGCACACAGCTCTAATCAGGACGCCTATTAGAGCCAACAGCTCTAATCAGGGGCTTCCGAAGAAACCCCACCACCGTAATTCAGATGCCCGGCACCCGACAAGGGGCCGGACAAATTAATTGGGGGCCACAGCGGCGACAATAGATAGATTCATGCAATGCATGAATCTATCTATTGGTGATAGAGCGGTGCAGGAGAGTAGGGGCGGCGCTCCTGCGCCCTCTATGGACGCACCGTCAGTGGCGCTGATGTCACCTAGCTGAGCAGAGTCAGCAGCATGGGGCCTGAAGCCTGTTCACTGTCAGGAAAATACCCACTGTCACCTCTACGATTAAGCCCTAAAAAAAAGGGCAAAAGGCATCTGAGGCATTCTCTGCAGGTGGAGAACAGAAGCAAAAGCCATCTTTTACCCATCTCGTTACATTTATGCAACAGGGAGTCGGTGTCTGGGTGCAGATGCCCACCATGTTGTTGAAGTTCACTGTCACCAATGATTTATTTAGTTACCAGTGACCACAAAAGTAAGGGGCCCCTACACTGACTACCAATGTAAGAGGGCACTACACCACTGACCACAAATGTAAGCCCCCCCCCCACACTGACTACCAATGTAAGAGGGCACTTCACCACTGACCACAAATGTAAGGGGCCCCCCAAACTGACTACCAATGTTAGAGAGCACTACACCACTGACCACAAATGTAAGGGGTTTTAAGGAAAACTTTTTTTTTTTGGCAAAAAGTAGCAAAAAAGGAAGACTAGTGTGCCATGATCAGGGAGAGCCTGACTTTGGGAAAGTTCTTTAGTTCTCTAAATACTTTAAATTGTTGTCTGAAATAGCTTTTATTTAAAAGAGCATCTTTAACTGTTTGAGGTCAATTTACATTTACGTTTTTTTAAAAGTAATAGTTTATATCTGTTTTTTTGTGCAATATGTATACAGTCTTTCTGCATGATTACACCACCCCTTATGATGTCACAGTCCCAGCATCCCCCGGGACTGACATCATAAGGGGTGAGGTCACCATGTGACGTCACCCGGTGACCCCCGCCCCTTATGCCTATATAAGTCGCCGCACAACGCATCCCTGCCATTACGGCCGGAGAGAGCGTCGTGTCAACATCGGAAGGAAGAAGAATAGGAAAAAGAAGAAGAAGAAGGCGGCGGCGGCGGCGGCGACAAGACGGGGCCAACGCTGGTAAAAGAGCTGTAAGAAGATAGTGGAGGCCCGGCAAAAGAGCGGGACAAGACCCCCGAAGTCGGAAGAAAGCGGCTTCCCATGGGGGGGCACTGCTGCGTTCATTGACACAGCATGATTTGGCCCTGCCCCCCCCCGCTCCCTCGTCACTGGAGTTGATTGACAGGAGCGGGAGCCAATAGGGGGATCCTGGAGCAGAGAAGGTTTTTTTTTATCTTAATGCATTAAGGTAAAAAATACTTGAGGCTTAAATACATTATTAAATTACATTATTTAATACATTATTAAATGCAAGCAGTGTGAGTACCTGAATTTGGTATTATTAGCCTCTTGCAGTTCACTGTACAGCAGAGCTCAGATTGAAAGAGGGAGACAAGCAGCACAAGAAGCCAATCAATTCATAAGCCAAACTGATAGAAAGAGAAAGTAGACTGACAGAGAGGAGCTCATCACAGTGCTGCTTCTCCTTTCACTATCCAGTCACAGGCTGGAGAAATTGCCATGACAGCCTAGTCTCAGAGGAAGTGGTTGAATGACACTGGCAGTCATTCAACCTGGAATACTGGGGACATCTAATGGCAGTAAGATGGTACTGCAGTGGACAGCTGTGGATTGAAGGTGAGTATTGCAAAAAATATTTATTTTTATTTTCTCTTTCAGTGGGTTAATCATTTTTTTTTTTTTTTTTTATGTGGGTTTAGTTAAAGATTTAAGAATAAGAATGGTAATTTATGTCATATCTAGTGCACGTTTTTCATATTTTTCAGATGTCCTGCTTTCTGTGATAACAAAATCAGCCGCCATTCTGCTACTCTGGACCAATCTACCCAAGGCTCCCAATGGAGTGAACAGATTAATTTTTCTTATGTATGGCTGCATGCCCACACGGCTCAAATGTGCAAACAGCCGAAACTATTGTTCCCATAGCTTAAGGATAAGATTACTTGCGCAACACATAATGAAAAAAATAATCCTGTGAAGAGCCGGACAAGATCTGGTCCCCATGGGAACATTTTAGGATTACAAATTCTTGCCCCAGTGTATTTTTTTGCTGATGCAGACATTGAACCTTTCTATTATCCCCCCTCTGCAACCTTAAATGAATATGCCATGCTCTAAATTAGGTAATATGACTACAGGTTGCTTTAAAGAGACCCAGTCTCATTTGGGCCTATCCAAGAATCTGAATATGCCTTCTTAATGTGAATCTAAACCCAATTGAGAACATTGCAGCTTACCAGTCCTTAGATGAAATAGCTTTATGAGTTTTCATTTTGTGGGCTTTTTTCCCTAGTGATCCTGCCAATAACTTTCACCCACCATACTGTATCTATGAAGGAGCGTCATCACCCTAAACAGGATTTGTCAAACCCTTGTTGTCAGAAACTGAGACAGTACAGTCAAATCTCACTTGTTTAATATCAATAAAAAAAAGGTAAACATAGTAAACGTAATCAAAACATAGCCAGAGTTGAGGAACCGGAACGGATAGTCCGACAAGCCAAAACATCAGGGAGCCAGAGATGAGCGTAGTAGAACAGCAAGCAGGATCTGGAGCCAGAAGGAATGTCAGCCAAGCAAGTCTTAAACAGGAACACAGGAGAGCATCTCTAGAGATGTGACCAAGGCGAAGGCAGAGATCATCTGGACTGGACAGCTTGAGTAGGCAGGACCGACGAGCAGGATCATCAACAGGTGAGTCAGTGTGGAGAGAGAGGAGCTGGCAATTAGCCGACAGCTGAGCGGCCAGCTCAGAGAAGGAGGGGCTGGGCCCTGACACTTGTTGAATCAAACTCAGGCCAATTCACCATTAGCCATGTTATGGAAAGGAGGAGGAGTTCTTTAGTTCTGCCACACTCCCTGTTCTAGGGTGACAATGCTGCTCCTCCATAAATACAGTAGAGTGAGTAAGTATTATCATTCTAAGACAGGAAGTGCATTGCTGGCAGGATCATCAGGTGAAAATAAAGGAAAAAACACTGGAAAAAACAAATGCAACCACCACATTTCTGGACCAGTAAGCTGAAAATGGCTCATGAGGATGTCCAGTTGTGACGAAACACGTAAGCAGGAGTTTTTGGACACCGATGTCACCATTTTACATGGCGAGAGCTTGTGGTGGTGCCTTTTTGTAACTTTTAGTGCTATTTAATGTGCTAGTTTTTAAAAAAAAAGCTCTTGGATCATCTGTACTATCTGGAGCGTTTCCTCTTTTTTATACTGTAAACACATTTTAGGAGAAAAGACTGATATTTTGCAGCAATCAAGATTGCGGTTGGTTACTTTGGTTATCCACTAGGGGGAAAACACAAACGCACATTGACCTCTCAAATCCTTGGGTGCCACCTATCTGTTAAGATTTTTTTTGCGGTGTTGGTGGTGGAGAGTGTATCACAGAGGACATTATATACAGTACACAGTGTGTTGGTTATTATGTATTCCCATTGAAGCGCTGCATTTTATATTTTGTTAATCTGAAAAAAAATAAAGTTTTTAATTTTGGTTTTAAATACTTTTTAATTGTCTCAATTCATAAGCATTCTTTTTTTAAAGCCCAATTACATCTTTGCGGTACATTAATGTGTGTGCGTTAGGCAGCCAGTTCATTACAAAGGAACTTCCTATTGCACCAAAATGTACCATGCATGCACAATCTTTAGCAACATCGCGCATTAGGTGCGATTGGTTGGTTATGAGAAATGGTCCTCCCCAAACAGGATATTGCGCTAATTCTGTAGATAAAGAAGAGAATTCCACCAGAGTGTGATTGATAATAAAGTTGGCAGAGCCTCCACCCAGGACAGAGCCTCTGTAAACAGAGAGGATTCCCTTCATGAGAAATTAACTGGTAATCTAATCAAAGTAATTGGAAGTAGAAGAACTACTGCAATCGGCATATACCATTAACCATATGCATATAGATGCACAACAATATAGAAATAATACAAGCTTTATATAAAAAAAGATTATTAACAGCACATACAGTGTTTTGAAAAAGTATTCATACCCCTCGAAATGTTCTACATTTTGTCATGTTACAACCAGAAACGTAAATGTATTTTATTGGGATTTTATGCGATAGACCAACACAAAGTGGCACATAATTGCAAAGTGGAAGGAACATGATAAATGGTTTTCATTTTTTTTTACAAATAAATACCTGAAAAGTGTGGGGTGCATTTGTATTCAGCCCTATTTACTCTGATACCCCTAACTAAAAACTAGTGGAACAAATTGCCTTCAGAAGTCACCTAATTAGTAAATAGAGTCCACCTGTGTGTAATTTAATCTCAGTATAAATACAGATGTTCTGTGAAGCCCTCAGAGGTTTGTTAGAGAACCTTAGTGAACAAACAGCATCATGAAGGCCAAGGAACACACCAGACAGGTCAGGGATAAAGTTGTGGAGAAGTTTAAAGCAGGGTTAGGTTATAAACAAAATATCCCAAGCTTTGAACATCTCACAAAGCTCTGTTCAATCCATCATCGGAAAATGAAAAGAGTATGGCACAACTGCAAACCTACCAAAACATGGCCGTCCACCTAAACTGACAGGCCGGGCAAGGAGAACATTCATCAGAGACGCAGCCAAGAGGCCCATGGAAACTCTGGAGGAGCTGCAGAGATCCACAGCTCAGGTGGGAGAATCTGTCTACAGGACAACTATTAGTTGTGCACTCCACAAATCTGACCTTTATGGAAGAGTGGCAAGAAGAAAGACATTGATGAAAGAAAGCCATAAGATGTCCTGTTTGCAGTTTGCGAGAAGCCATGTGGGGGACAGAGCAAACATAAGGAAGAAGGTGCTCTGGTCAGATGAGACCAAAATTGAACTTTTTGGCCTAAAAGCAAAATGCTATGTGTGGCAGAAAACTAGCACAGCACATCATCCTGAACACACTATCCCCACCGTGAAACATGGTGGTGGCAGCATCTTGTTGTGGGGATGCTTTTCTTCAGCAGGGACAGAGAAGCTGGTCAGAGTTGATGGGAAGATGGATGGAGCCAAATACAGGACAATCTTAGAAGAAAACCTGTTAGAGTCTGCAAAAGACTTGAGACTGGGGCGGAGGTTCACCTTCCAGCAGGACAACGACCCTAAACATACAGCCAGAGCTACAATGGAATGGTTTAGATCAAAGCATATTCATGTGTTAGAATGACCCAGTCAAAGTCCAGACCTAGATCCAAGTGAGAATTTGTGGCAAGACATGAAAATTGCTGTTCACAGACGCTCTCCATCCAATCTGACAGAGCTTGAGCTATTTTGCAAAAAAGAATGGGCAGAAAATATCACTCTCTAGATGTGCAAAGCTGGTAGAGACAGGTAAAAGACTTGCAGCTGTAATTGCAGTGAAAGGAGGTTCTACAAAGTATTGACTCAGGGGGGCTGAATACAAATGTACCCCACACTTTTCACATATTTATTTGTAGAAAAATTTGAAAACCATTTATAATTTTTTTCTTCCATTTCACAATTACGTGCCACTTTGTGTGGGTCTATCACATAAAACCCCAATAAAATACATTTTTGGCTGTAACATGACAAAATGTAGAAAATTCCAAGGGGTATGAATACTTTTTCAAGGCACTGTATATCAAATGTTCAATCAGGTATTATTAATAAAGGGCCTGACAGGAGTCCTGGTGGAACTGTGCACATATACCTGGGTATATATATTGTAGATATTAAAAACACAGTGACCGGCCGGCAGATATGTGCACCGGCTCCATAGAGAAGGCTGCCAGGTTCACATGTCATACGAATTGGATGTGGTTCAAAACGCATCCAATTCGCATATATGTGAACCCAGCCCAAGTGAGGCGGAACAGTTCAATATGAACACCATCTTTCCCCTAAATCTAACTATAGTAAAAATGTGATAAATACTGCGCTAAACCCAAATTCTAAACAAGCACAAAAATGTGACAAACATATACATAACTATAGTAGTGCGGCTGCCCAGGCATACCTCCATGACTTGGATGTCTTAGAAAGTCTTGGTGTCTTCAATCCTGCTTCCACGTGCAGAAAGAACCAAGTCAGCTAGAAAGAAGGGGGCGACCCCAATCCTCAGCCCAAAAAGCCCCGGGCCAGAGCCAAACACAATTCAACCTGCCTACAAGGAGACCCTCTAGGCTATACCCAACTAGCCTGGAATGCAGTCCTAGTTATCTGACAATAATCGTCTCTTCTGATCTGGTTTTAGTATTATTGACAGAACATGTGGCTGAGACCTTCTCTCTATTCATTTCCTCTTTACAGCAAATTAAAAAAAGCCCGGGCCAGAGCCAAACACAATTCAACCTGCCTACAAGGAGACCCTCTAGGCTATACCCAACTAGCCTGGAATGCAGTCCTAGTTATCTAGCAATAATCGTCTCTTCTGATCTGGTATTAGTAGTATTGACAGAACATGTGGCTGAGACCTTCTCTCTATTCATTTCCTCTTTTCAGCAACTTTTGAGTCAGGATGTGACATACATAATTTTACATTGCAGTGTGATACTAGCAGCTGACAGTGGAGGGCAACGGATCCCTACACATGTGTTGTGGTAACATGCACATTACTGCAATGCAACTGTGTGAATCTGGCTTTAATTTTTTTAATAAGTTACAGAGATATTTTAAAATCTCAAAGAGTAGTAGACAGAGGGTGTGAAGGAGAAAAAACAAAATGTAACATTAGCACAAAAGAAAGTAAATCAAAGGTAGCAGCAGCACCGACAGCTATGACCTTATTGGCCCGTCAGCAGCTGTCCCTTCTGCACCTCCTATAGTTACTACACCCTGGTGTACATAATATTTATATAGTAGCCGTGTGAGTTCCACCTTCCATCATTACACACTATATAGATTTTCCTATTATAACTGGAGTTCCCATACTTTGAATTCCCTCCTCTACGATGTGTCCTCCAGAGGCTTACCTCTAATTCTTTATTTATGTTTCAGATAACTGACATTTAAAAAACATTTTCCAGAGACATCTGTATCAACAAGAGGAGCTGAAAGTGGAACCCTGCCGATCGCCGTGGTCTCCGCCGCAGACCAAAATATCTATGCTAAGGATCATTTTACTCTTCTCACTAGACTGACCCTTGAAATTGGGCTTAAAGTGTGGGATTATGAAAGTCTCCTCAGGCTTGTCAGTCATAAATCTGGCAAATGATATCTAACTGAATGCTGACACAAAGAGGAAAATCAAGATCATCCTCGGTGAACAACAGGGAGATGTTGGAGAAAGGAGGACCCCTGAGTCTCAATGCAATGGGCACTTGGAGGGTCAGTGGAGGAATGACTGGCACATACAGTAGTAAAGGTAATACAATAATGAGCTTAAAGGACTCTTTTTGTTGTTTGGTATTGGAAGTTTTAGACAGCCAGAGCCAGAACAAAGTCATCCAGTGCCCAGAGTGAAAATGCCAAACTTCCCTCATACTAAGCAATGGGTGCACCATCTGTCTGCTCTCTTCTGCCCACAATAAGCTACCATTGTAGGCAAGAAAGAGCAGAATGCTCCTCCAGCAGTTATCATGACCCCTGCTCTGTTATCCAACTGCCTGAATGACAGGACTGATGGCAAGGCTGGATCTAGGGGGGTGCTGGGGTGGACTGTGCCCCCCACACTTCAGTGACGTTCCCCCAGACTGCTCTAGACACTAGGTGGGGCTAAGAACTCCTTCTTCTGACCCTCGTGCTGCTTAATTCCCGCACTGCACAAGGAGCTTGGGGAAGCAGAATGGTCAGGAGTAGGTTGGCTTTGCCCTACACTCTACACGGTGCAAATTCCTTCAGAAACGTTAACAGCTGCCAGTCTCCCCCACCCTAAAACCAACAATCCCCCACAACACTGCTGATTCACCAACCCCCCCTGCCAAGCACTAATCCCCTGCAGGGGAGCCACCATTAGACATGGCACTTCAAAAAGATACCCTCCCAGCTGCTCCGACCCCAGATGTATGCCCCCCGCTGGTTGCTCGACACTCCCTCCCTGCTCACTGCTGGCTGACTTCCCCTCGCCCTCCTCTTGCTGGCTACAACTGCTGCTGGGCCGGGAGATCGGTTTTAGGATGGAGAACACAGTGAGCAATCAGGACCAATCGCTCCTGTGTTCATTCATCACTGAGAATGAATAGGAGCCTCTGTACAGAGACTTCTATTCATTCATCTGCAGTGCAGTAGAGACTGATGAGAAAAGGAATGAGGACTGTGTAATGCAAAATATATGAAATTAAGTGCAGTGGTCAGGAATAAGTCATACAGTATATAGCCCAGCATACAGAGCGCAGTGGTTAGGAGTATGAAATGTACAACAAAATAAAAATAGTGCAGGCCTTAGGATTGTGTATTACACAGGGATCAGGAGTACATATAGAGCAGGGAAAAGGAGTACATATAGTGCAGGGATCAGGAGTAGGTAACAAGCAAGCCAGTATACAACCCAAAAGGTTCTGTATAATATATTATTATAATGCATTCCTAAACCACAGCAATACAAAGAACTTCTTCCCGGCCAAGCCGTACCATGAATTAGAATGCCCACCCTCACCGTTTCCTGTCTTATTCACACAATCAGCTACCACCTACAGCTGGGGTCATCCTCTGGATCACAATTATACTGCATCCAATTTTACCCATGGTAATTAAATAGGTCTGTAAATTTAACTTTTCCTCTTTTCCCTGTGCTGTGAGAGTTTTAATCTATGTTGTATCTGTGGCCTGGGAGTACTCACCTGTGTACCTGTCCGGAATATTAATCAGTAACTAGAGATTGTTGATCTGGGGTATATCTGATTGCATTTGGGGAGTCAGAAAGGAATTTATTTCTCCCCAGCTGGAGAAAATTGGATCATGCTTTATTGGGTGTTTTTACCTTCCTCTGGATCAATTGTGGGTATGGGATTGTGTGGAGGTTTTCTGTTCATTTAATCGTTTTATTGGTTGAACTAGAGGGACTTGTTCAACCTGACATAGGCCCCTTTCACACATGCAGACCGTATGTCTGTTTTTCATCCATCCGTTTTCGGATGAAAAACGGACATACATGTACCCCTATGGGATAGCGGGTGTCAGCAGATGAGCATCCGCTGACACCCGATATCATCCGCCTCCGCTATTGTCCGATTCTGCAGATGGAGGAAAACCCTATTTTTCTATCCTTCTGCAGAGGGGATCGGATGAACACGGACAGACAGTCCGTGTTCATCCGATCCCCCATAGAGGAGAGCGCAGATCTGAGAGGGCGGTCCCTGCACACTGTGAGCTGAGCAGCGGATCTTCACGGGGCGGATCAATACGGATCCGTCCTGTGTGAAAGGGGCCTTACTATGTAGCAAACCTGGTTCCTGATCATATGATCACCTTGAGAGCCAATACATTTTTTTACAAACACACTTTTCCAGCCTGTAGGTGACACTGTACCACTCTCAATGTGTACTTACTGTGCATGGAGAAATAGGTACTGTGTTAGAAATCATTACAGTGTGTGAAAAAAAAAAAATGTAAAGCAAGAAAGTGCAATGTGTTCACATTTCTTTTTCAATTGTCAGCTTATTATAAAAGTATATATATCATACAGTATCTCACAAAAGTGAGTACACCCCTCACATTTTTGTAAATATTTTATTATATATATTCATGTGACAACACTGAAGAAATTATACTTTGCTACAATGTAAAGTAGTGAGTGTACAGCTTGTATAACAGTGTAAATTTGCTGTCCCCTCAAAATAACTCAACACACAGCCATTAATGTCTAAACCACTGACAACAAAAGTGAGTACACCCCTAAGTGAAAATGTCCAAATTGGGACCAATTATCAATTTTCCCTCCCCGGGGTCATGTGACTTGTTAGTGTTATAAGGTCTCAGGTGTGAATGGAGAGCAGTTGTGTTAAATTTGGTGTTATCGCTCTCACTCTCTCATACTGGTCACTGGAAGTTCAACATGGCACCTCATGGCAAAGAACTCTTTGAGGATCTTAAAAAAAGAATTGTTCCTCTACATAAAGATGGCCTAGACTATAAGAAGATTGCCAAGACCCTGAAACGGAGCTGCAGCACCGTGGCCAAGACCATAGAACGGGACAGTTTCCACTCAGAACAGGCCTCACCATGGTCAACCAAAGAAGCCAAGTGCACATGCTCAGCGTCATATCCAGAGGTTGTCTTTGGGAAATAGAAATATGAGTGCTGCCAGCATTGCTGCAGAGGTTGAAGGGGTGGGAGGTCAGCCTGTCATTGCTCAGACTATACGCCGCACACTGCATCAAATTGGTCTGCATGGCTGTCGTCCCAGACGGAAGCCTATTCTTTTTTTTTCTGTAATCAATTTTTATTGGAAAAATAACATATAAACAAACCGTGGTAACCATTTGTGAAGATAATAATCCGGAAGCCTATTCTAAAGATGATGCACAAGAAAGCCCACAAACAGTTAGCTGAAGAGAATCAGACTAAGGATATAGATTACTGGAACCATGTCCTGTGGTCTGATGAGACTAAGATAAACTTATTGGGTTCAGATGGTGTCAAGCGTGTGTGGCGGCAACCAGGTGAGGAGGACAAAGACAAGTGTGTCTTGCCTACAGTCAAGCATGGTGGTGGGAGTGTCATGGTCTGGGGCTGCCGACACTGGGGAGCTACAGTTCATTGAGGGAACCATGAATGACAACATGTACTGTGACATACTGAAGCAGAACATGATCCCCTCCCTTTGGAGACTGGGCCGCAGGGCAGTATTCCAACATGATAATGACCCCAAACACACCTCCAAGACGACCACTGCCTTGCTAAAGAAGCTGAGGGTAAAGGTGATGGACTGGCCAAGCATGTCTCCAGACCTAAACCCTATTAAGCATCTGTGGGGCATCCTCAAAGCGAAGGAGGAGGAGCTCTAACATCCACCAGCTCCGTGATGTCGTCATGGAGGAGTGGAAGAGGACTCCAGTGCCAACATGTGAAGCTCTGGTGAACTCCATGCCCAAGAGTTTTAAGGTAATGCTGGAAAATAATGGTGGCCACACAAAATATTGACACTTTGGGCCTAATTTGGACATTTTAACATTTTGTTTCCAGCGGTTTAGACATAAATGGCTGTCTGTTGAGTTATTTTGAGGGGACAGCAAATTTACAATTTTTATACAAGCTGTAAACTCACTACTTGTAGTAAAGTGTAATTTCTTCAGTGTTGTCACACAAAAAGATATATTAAAATATTTTCAAAAATGTGAGGGGTGTACTCACTTTTGTGAGATACTGTATGTTCATTATAACTGTACCAAACAAAATACTTGGCCATAAAAAATAATTTAGGTGGGCAGATTAGTGATGGAGTTCTTTATGATTTAACCTATGCAGAATGACCCTGCTAAAATTTGTGTAGACATCTGGGCTTCGAGAACCTCTGGTTATGAATGGGTTGAAACGTATCCTTCAGATCATGTTTCATTTCAAGGAGTGAGAAGAGTGTGTAGGAGAGTTTATTGAAAGTCTGTATTACAAATAATAATAATAATAATAAAAAGAACATATGGTCTCAATCCAAGTGGAATGTTTCTCAATTTTCTCAGTATATGTATATCATAAACAAAAATCCAGAACATTGTAACAAGGCTCAGCTGTTCGTTCTCCTGTTTTAAGTATTATAATGAAATAGAATGTTTTGTGAATAGTCTCTGCCTAGTACTGTTATAGCCTGAAGAGTAAAACGTTCAGGAAATATTTATGTAGCGCCGGTACTTTTGATAAGTACGCGCTATGTATTTAAATTAGTTTTTTGCCCAAAACTGTAGTTGAGTTTTGGGGTTAATTATTCTAAATTATGCTTTAGCATCAGTTTGGCTGGGCTGTATTGAGGTTTTGCCTGGTCATAGGTGGGTGAGAATCTGTGACAGGCCTTAGAACGCAGTCTGGTTGGACGCATTGGGTACCAATCTCCTCTCTGAGCCAATTAGTGGGCACGTTTGTCCCGCTGTGTATTCCGGGAGAGGGTACTTAAGGTGCTGAAGTCACGTGGTTCGGGGTTCCAGTCCAGAAGTTGTTGCTGACTCCATGGTCCTGGTCCTCCTGACCTGCCCCCAGAGGCCCTCATGGCCTGGGGTGCAGATCCATCCGTTTCCGAGCCTCGGAACTGGCTAGTTCAAGGCGCAGTAACTGGAAGGAGGATTCTAAAGTGTTCCGGTGCCGTCTCAGGTTTGGAGAGGCCCAGAAACTCTACATGCAACCAGGGGTGGATTCTTCGGAGGAGGGCCACGCACGAGGCTGGCTGCTCGGTAAGAGCCTGGAAGCTGAGCTGTAAGGACACTAATTGAATCTGCATTTCTTACGGTATCGCCGGACCGGCTGCAAGATACTGGTACCGTAAGAAAAGTTCCTAACCTTATCCTTCAGTTACAACTAAGTTCCTGTGAGAGACTTTTGCGTTTATCTAAAGTTTCACAACCAAGTCTGTGGCAGAGACTTGGCTGCTAGATCTACAAGCAAGGATTTATCCAACAGTTGAGTTATCCAGTTGCGAGTGGCTACTCCCTGGATCATCTAGAGAGAGACATTTATTGAGTGTCAGCAGTTCCAAAGTGCCTGAGCTTCTATACCCTTACCCTCTATTCCCAACTGAGAGACTGTGTTTCTGTTCAACGTTTTAAGCAAATAAAAATCCTAAAAAGGAATTCAAGTGTCGGTCTCCGCAGTTACTGGGTATCAACCCTGGGAACCCCTAGACAAGAACAACGAGTATGAGCTGGTGGAGGTAATCGGTAAGCCCAGAAATATTCGGCCGCTCCTTCGGGGGACAGTGCTACATTTAAAAAGCATCTACATCCGCCTTT
The DNA here is from genome assembly GCA_028564925.1 of Lithobates sylvaticus. NCBI lineage: Eukaryota > Metazoa > Chordata > Amphibia > Anura > Ranidae > Lithobates > Lithobates sylvaticus. The sequence goes on along the minus strand of CM053026.1, from coordinate 742,905,966 downwards.
CTCAACATTCACAGCACCCTTTAAAGGTATGCAAAATCTCAAGGAACCCCAGTCTAAAATGGAAAGAAAATTTTATTTTCAAAGAGAAACCTGAGCCTTGGACAATGCATACAACTGCCTTCAAGAAATTAACTTCACATCAGAGTACCCCTTAACATTAGAAGTTACCCCATCAGAGGCGTCCCTTCTCATCAGAGGTCTCCCTTCATGTTGGAGGCTCCTCATCACATCAGTATCCCCACTATACATCAGAGTCTGCACTATACATCAGATGCCCCCATCATATCAGTGTCCTCACTATTCATCAGAGGCCCCCATCACATCAGTGTCCTCACTATTCATCAGATGCCCCCATCACATCAGTATCCCCACTATACATCAGAGGCCCCCATCACATCAGTGTCCCCACTATTAATCAGAGGCCCTATTACATTAGTGTCCCTACTATTCATCAGAGGCCCCCATCACATCAGTGTCCCTATTGTTCATCAGAGGCCCCCATCACATCCCTATATAAGCTAAGGTAACAGGCCACTGGGGGGAGTTGTTGACTGGGAGAAGTGGAGAATGGAGTACTAGACAGCAGCAGGAGGCCATCCCCATCTGGGGGGGGGGGGGGGGTGCCAATCGCAGGAGGAGGCCCGGGAGAGCTGTTAGGGAACTTCACCTGTACGCAGTCATTGGTGAAGTCTGCATCATTACACGGTCATTAATGAGGAATTATTGGAGCAGAGGGGCAGGTGAAGCTGTCGGAACTTACGGTCCAGTTAAGTTCTCTATCAATGACTTAGGGCAGAGAAAGGTCGGTGAGTGTACCACAATGGAGGGCTGGATGTGGAGACATGCCAGGAACTCTGCGAGGGAACTTCGCCTTTACACGCTCATTGGCGAAGTCCTTATCATTACACGGTCATTGATGAGGAGTCCTGGATCAGAGGAGAGACTGTGGAGAGTAGTGTCAAATCGATGTGGCCTGAGGGCACAGGATTTGCAAGGTTGGCTAGCTGGGAACAGTAGTCCACTGTTCAGAACATGCTTTTAAACTACTAGGCCTCCAGGGAGAGGTACTGCAGGCCTCTGGCCTAGTAGCAGCAAGCAACCAGAGTCAGCATGAGAAACTATTCAGAGTGGGTTCTTTTGCTTACAGAAGAAGATGCAACAAGAAATGAATATGCTACAGTATAAGTTTGTGCAGGAGGATTTCTGGGAACATCACCCTTACACGGTCAAGGGCGATGTCCTCATCTTTACACGGTCATTGATGAGGAAGTTCTGGAAGCAATAGTCTGCAGGAGTTACGCAGAGGAGGAGCAATAGTCTGCATGGTGATGCAGGGAAAAGACTGTAGCTGTTACACATGCGCATCATTCCTTCAGGCTCAAATTATGTGCTAATCTATAAAATCTCTAAATATGATGCCAAAGTGACCTATTCTATGGGCATCCCATATATCCCTTTCCCCAACCAAGTTGTACCCCCAATAAACAAAAACAAAACAAAGCAAATTACTTTTCATTGTCTCTGCAAGTGATATATGGGAGTCTGGCAGCGGGGTGATATGGTGGATGTTTGTTACTAGTGGCAACTACACCGCTACACAAGAAGAAGTGGACTAATGCAATTTTGGGCCAACATCTGCCCATTTACAATCCCCCTTACACTCACCTCAGCTCTAGTAATGCAACATCCCCAACCTCCATCGCCATCGCTGACATCTTCTAGCTGGCTTCTTCCAACTTCGAGATCTTTGGCCATCTTGATTGGTCAGGTTGGGACCTCTTTTGAGCGGTGCATGAGCAATTTGGTGTGCACTGTAAAGGGTTTGCAAGGATGAAAGTGAAAATCCTTTATTGCAGAAGAAGCATAGCTTAGCGTTGACTAGTTTAGCTTTAAGAAGGCGATATGCAGGGCTTTTTTTCAGGGGGAACTTGGTGGAACTCAGTTCCACCACCTCTGGCTCAGACCCTTGGGGGGGGGGGGGGGGGCTACTTACCACAATCACTTGTAAACACAGAAATCCAGTTTCTGTGTTTACAAGTGACAGCTCTGAAATCTGTGTGTAACCCCCTGATGGACTCTGTATTTAATGCTATCCTGGTATTTAATGCCCCTTTAATGCCACATACACACGGTCGGAATTTCCGATGGAAACAGTCCGATGGGAGCTTTTTATCGGATATTCCGACCATGTGTATTGCCATCGGTCTTTTTCTGTCGGAATTTCCGACGGACTTTGGATTGAGAACCTGTTCTTAATTTTTCCGATGGAAAACCTTTCTATTGGATTTTCCGATCGTGTGTATGCAATTCCGACACGCAAAATTATGACGCATGCTCGGAAACAATTCAACGCATGTTCGGAAGAATTAAACTTCCCTTTTATAGTGCCGTCGAACGTGTTGTATGCCGCAGTGTTATTGACCGTCGGAATTTGGTGTGATCGTGTGTAGGCAAGACAGTTTGAACGAAATTCCGTCGGAATTCCGACGGGAAAACCATCAGATCTTTTTTCCGACGAGAATTCCGACCGTGTGTACGTGGCATAAGACTCTCCTACTTTTCGTTAAATTTGACTGACCACACCCACTATTGGATGTGATTTGGAGGGTGTGTGTGGGTGGAGGAGTTTTGGGGGGGTCGTGGTTGAGTTCCAGCACCTATTGTTTGAGAAAAAAAGCCCTGGCGATATGTGTTCTGGATTACTGGCCACCGTACAAAACAGAAATATCCTTTTTTGCTGGAGTTTGGAAGTTGAGCAGTAGATGGCTTCACAGAACTTATTATCACATCCACATCCTTACACGTCTCACACAACCTTCGGAGGGAGATTGCTGATAACTGAAAGCCTTCTTTTTTGTTGGCTTTTAAAGCAATGGAATTCAGCATTTCAAGAAGAATATAACAATGCACCGGCAATTTAAAAAAAAATTGAGAAAGCTTTCAATGTCTGAAGTGAATAATTCAGCATGACAAAGGAATAAAGTGTGAGAGAACCTTTCCAGTCTGCCAGGTGCCCCTTCTTAGAGCTCCTGGAAATTCAGCGTAGGAAGAAAGCAGTGACTGCGCACTTCATATGAGATTTAACAAGAAACTGATCAGATTGCTGGATTTATATCCAACATCGGCCAGAGCCGGCTACAGGTTAAGCTGCGCTGAAAATTGTGTTCGCTTGAAATAATGCATGGACTCCTGGCCTTCTCATATATGTTTTTTTCGCATAGTACTACAGATAAAAAGGAACTTGTCAGGATAGAAATAAAAAATAAAAATAAATGAGTTGCCGTAGGTGCAGATTCCAGGTCTGTTATTCCTCCATTACTATTGGGGAGTCACCAACCCAGAACATGTATATATTAGAAGTTCCAGCACTTTACTGGCTGTACACATTTTCCTGGTCATTGAGACGTTATGTAGTATAGCAAGTGCAGCACTACCCCTGTAGGAGCCGCTGTAAATTGGGCCTATTTCCCCCAGTCACAGCATGCACAGCCAGGCACACAACATTTTTGCCATTCTTTCTCTGGCTCAAGAATCAGCCTAGGGCAGTGGTCTCCAAACTGTGGATGCGACCCTTTGCTTGCCTTTATCTGGCCCTTGGTTCAATATTCCTTCCACTGACACCAATGATTGGGCACAATTCCTCCCACCGACACCAAGGATGGGACACTAATCCTCCCACTGATACCAACGATGGGGCACTATTCCTCCCACTAATACCAACGATGGGGCGATATTCCTCCCACTAATACCAACGATGGGCCGTTATTCCTCCCACTAATACCAACGATGGGGCGCTATTCCTCCCACTAAAACCAACGATGGGGCGCTATTCGTCCTACGAATACCTGTGATGGGGCGCTATTCCTCCCACTGATACCAATAATGGGGTACTATTCCTTCCACTGACACCAATAATGGGGTGCATCCCCCCAATAACAAAGATGGGTCATTGTTTACTCGCACTGATGACAGTACTTTGTTTTCTACTCACACTGGCGATAATCCGGCCCCCCTAAATAGTAATAGGGATAGTAAACTGGCCCTTTGTTCAGAAAGTTTGGAGATCTAGGGTTTCTTTTTAGGGTTTTTAATGAACAGGAACTTGGATACAGGAACAGGAACTCCCCTGTGCTTGCTCAGCCCTCCCCTAGCAAACCACAACCCCCATTTAACCCTGCATATAGTAAACTATACACCCAGTCATGTCCAGCCCTGCATTACCATTCCCCTGCGGTGCATTCTCATTACAGGCTTCTCTGGACCCTGGAGCTCTGCACTTTTCTGCCAGGCTTTAGAACATTTATAGGCTCTCCAGCCACCTACTAGACTACTACACCTCTCCACGGATAAGCGGGAGTGCCTTAAACATTCAGACTGCCTAACCTGCTCTCCCTCCCACAATACTTCCAGAAATCTCTAGAAGACAGGGGGATGTTGCAGAACAGCAGCCTATGAGACACTGAACAGCCCAAAACAATCAACCCCTGCTCCACACTCTATACAGAGGGGCACACTAAATATGCCTAGCAGCCTCTCAACTAGGAGGGTGCTACACAAAGTTGAGTATAATGCTTCCAGAACTTGTACAAAATCTTCTCTTTAAACTGACCCTGTTTGTATAGGGTCATATCTACAGTACTCAATAACAGGCCAGCTAAAAAAGGGAGACAATATACGGTACTTACCTTTCCAACAACCCTTGAAATTCCACCCCTGTATGTGCACCCCAGACGTTTCAAGTATATCACACTGCCACACGCTGCCACCAGCTTGTAGGTCACTACAGAACATATGAAATGGTGGGTATATATCTAACCCTTTCCTATTCCAGGTAAAAAAAAGTTTTGGTTGGGCATACACTTTAAGGCCCGCCTTGTGTAATGCACACTTTTTATTTATTCCATCCATGTATCTCAGGCATTTACACTGCACGTGTGTTTGTTTTTCTTCTTCCACAGTGACGAAGAGTGCAGGTTTGTCCGTGCCTGCCCTAAGGTTGAGGAGAGGATTTGTGGCCCTTGAGTCTTTTTCCTTTTCCCAATCGGGGGCCTCTTCTCGGGGGAGCCCTCACCAAGTATTTAAGGACCAGCTTCCCCTTAAGGAGGGACCACCTGGTTTTGGCCTAAGTAGACCATAGACTGCCTTGCCTCTTTGAGGAGCCTTGTGCCCATGGGGTTCAGGAATTGAGGACCTTCCTCTTCAGAGGTTGGTCCATTACTGTACCCTTGTGCACTTTTCTTGTGTGCTGTGACTTCACAGTAAATTTTTTTTATTCACTGGGGACCAACATAACATTACACCATGGAGTTCCTTAAGAGAAACAAAAACAATTACACTTTACAGTCTAACTGTATCGGTCAGGGGTCCGGCTCAAAGGCCAGCTGCTATAGCAGTAGCGGAACTACCACCAACCAACAGGATAGGTAAACAGGCAGTCACCCTGGTAAAGGACGTGGACTCACCTGAGATGTGGAGTCTAAGTACTAGTACTAGGTCGCGGTCCTCATGATCACCCTACCAGGAAGTGAGAAAGCTGAAGTTCTAGGAGCAGATAAGCAGGTAGAGATCAAACAGAAGCATAGTCAGTAAACAAGCTAAATTTCAGTAATGAGTAGTTGCAGGTTGGGATCAGGCAAAAATGTAATCAAGGAACAAGCCAAGGGTCGATAATGAGTGGTAGTAAAATATGGATGGCAGCAGGGAAGACAGGCGCAAGATACTGGCTGGAGAGCACAATAATCTGCCAAACAGGAAGTGCAGAGACATGGCTTAAATCAGGAAGTTCATGCTAGGAGCATAGAGTTCAAGGTTCAAAACAAACAAGGTTCAAGACAGGATCATTCAATGAATTGTTCAGGCAACTCTCTGGCATTCCAGGTAGCTCATCAAGAAGACCCTTTGCCTGACACAGGAGAGATTCTTGGTTTAAATCCATGTCCTAACACTAGTCAAACCAGTTTTGTGGGGAATACACAAAATATCTGACATGTCTTTACTAGCAGCCAGTGGGGGAGTTTTCCCTTTACTTCCCCTTTGATAGTGAAGTGATAGGGAAGACCTTCCAGTGGGAAATTTGAAAAAGTCTCTGTGATCAGATCCCAGTGACAACTACTCCCCTCATTTCTCATCCTGCTGTCACTGGAACAGGAAGTGAGGTCTAATCTCCCCAGCACCCATAGACAACAATAAAAGCGAGGGAAAAAAACGGAAATATTTACTGTTCTTAAAACAAAAAAGTTTTCAGTTTTTTGAGTTTAGCTGCGAAAAGCACATAAAGTTGTTTAATTTTAAAATGATTTTCCATTTTCATGTGGTGCACATATCAGGCTGCAGATGTTTCTGTTTATCGTTAAAAATAACCATTTAAATGAAATCTCCAGTGTAAATTTACAGCTGAAATGGGACCAGTCTGGTCCCGAGTCCGGGCGGTTCTGGAGGAGACCTGTTCACTGGAGAAATTAAGAATTATCGAGCATATGGTTTTAGTTACAGGCTTAATTGAAAAGCCTATTCATAGTATCCGAACATTTCTAATGTGGCTGTTTAACGTGCGCATTAGCATCATGTTTGTAATAAAAGTGTTCCATGGCTTTTAAAGGTAAGATGAGGTAAAATTAAAAATGCAGTCCAGTTATACGACAAGGACTATTATATGGATGAGAGGACATACACATAGCATGGGAGGGGTGCACTAAACAAACACTAATTCATTGTACACCCCAATGTGCAATATGTAAGAATTTCTAATGCCGCATACACACGAGCGGACTTTTGACAGCAAAGGTCCGACAGAACGAATCCGTCGGACAAATCGATCGTGTGTGGGCTCCATCGGACTATTGCTGTCGAAAAATCTGATGGACTTTAGAAATAGAACATGTTTCAAATTTTTCCGTCGGGACTCCGCCGGACCCAGTTCCTACTGAGAAATCCGCTCGTCTGTGTGCTAGTCCGACGGACAATCAACGACGCTAGGGCAGCTATTGGCTACTGGCTACGAACTTCCTTATTCTAGTCCGGTCGTACGTCATCACGTTTGAATCCGTCGGACTTTAGTGTGATTGTGTGTGGCCAAGTCCGTTCATTCGAAAGTCCGTCGGAACTCCGCCGAAAGTGGGTCGGAAAGACCGTCGGACCTAGTCCGTCGAAAAGTCCGGTCGTGTGTACGCGGCATTAGGGTCAGTTCACACCGGAACATGTGTGTTCACATGAGGTGCTATTTTGACAGCTCCTTCATTTGAATTGCACTGGAACATAGAAGAAATAGTGCAAAGCATTACTTCTCCAAAATGCACTACGCCAAACCACATGATATTGCAATGCAATTTGGTGCCTACAAACGTGCTGCGTTTGGGGTGCCACTAAAAATACATAGGCACCCAGATGCAGATGCATTTCAAGGGCAGCGCATTCACTGGGACCTTTCCGTGCCTTTCCCACACTGCGTTTTGTTGTGAAGTGGCCCTAAGAGAATGAAGAGGGTGCTGAAAAGCCGGCAGAATCCGAACCTTGCTGGGAGAAAGTCTCCCGTGAGCATGCGCGGGAGTGACGACATCGCGGCTCCAGCCACTCATAGCGCTGGAGTCGCGATACCCGGAAGACACGCCGAGGCAACATGTCAGCGACCTCGGCGTGGACCAGGTGAGTTACCGACGCCTCGTTCTAAGGTAAGTATTTCATAATGAGCTAGTATGCGGTGCATACTAGCTCATTATGCCTTTTCCCTTACAGGTGTATAAAAAAGAAAAAAGGGTCAGCGGGTTTACAACCGCTTTAATTTACAACACCATGCAGTGTGTTTCCCTCTATAATACAGCCACGCTAATTCCCCGGCTTACAACCAGACCACTGCCTGAGCTTTTAGTCTCCCCCAGCATAGTCTTACCATAGCTGCTATGGCCCTAGACTTCACAGACACCTAGCGGCGACAGTAGGGTGCTGCAGCAGCTCTAAATATAAGGCAGAGACCCAAATGAGCAGCTAACAATCTCCCTATGTAACAAACACCCAGGGAGGGAGCATAAATTTACGCACCCCCTAAAGTACAGGGTAGCTACAAAAGCAAATCTCAGCTGGATTTGTTGAGATTCACATATCACTGTTGATAATAGTGTGATTTAAAAAAAAAAAGTATAAAGATTTGCAGGTTTCAAGCAAAAAAAACGAGAATGTCAGGCCCCCTGTTTTTATCTTCGAGCAGAACTGGATAATCAGATATTTCCCCATCTGCCTAAATTCGATGTAAATGGTTTCCCAGGTGCGTATGTAACTGCTAATTACCCCTCAATTAAGGATAAGACAGTTAGAGGATAGATTCTATTGGCTGAGCAACCAATAGTTATTGATACTTCAGTGCTCAAAGGCAATTCACCTAGATTGGATGATGTTTTCGGCTCTTGCTGAGGCCTCATTAGGAAGAGTATCTCCTGCAATGTTTTGCTGATTGGGGGTCAGCGGTGATGGTGCGAGTCTCAGGGTGAATATTAAGTGAGTCGTGGATACCTAATTCTGTATAGAGAGGCTCTGACCTGAAAACCAACTGACGCTTGTTGTAGAAAAGAAGAGCACAGCACAACTTTTAAAAGTGCTCTTCAGTCAGATTTAAACATTTTTGCATATAAACTCAACCACTTGACCAGCTGAGTTGGGCTTATATTATTCCTGGCAATCATTTTGTGCAGCTCATGGCTCCACTTCTCCAGTAAATATTAGAAATAAAGCCTAGATATATAGAATACAGTCTGTATTCTCAAAGCTTAAAGTGTGTACCTCTTTTAATTTTTGGATAGATTGGTGAGGGTCTACAATAGACATGTGCACAATAGAAAAATTTGTTTAGTTTAGTTTTGTTTCTGTTCATTTCCGTTGATTCGTAACGATTCGTAATTTCGTAAGTCGTCGGTGTTCGTATTCGTAACGATTCGTATTTTCGTAAGAGTTATTTTTTTGTTGATTCGTTTATTCGAACGCATTCGTATTTTCGTAGATTTAGTTACATTCGTACTTTCGTAAGATTGATTTATTCGTACTTTCGTAACATTGTTTTCGTAGATTCGTAATCAGAGCATAATTCATAATTTTATGTAATGTGTATGCTATTATTACATTGTAAGAGACACGGAAAATTACGAATCGAAAAAAAAAAGTTACGAATGTACGAATTTTTTCGTTCAATCCATTCGAAGCACGTTAATCAGCGCCATTGTAAGAGACACGGAAAATTACATATCGCAAAAAAAAAAAAATTTTTACGAATGTATGAATTTTTTCGTTCAATCCATTCAAAGCACGTTAAGCAGCGCCATTGTAAGGGACACGGAAAATTACAAATCGCAAAAAAAAAAGTTACGAATGTACGAATTTTTTCGTTCAATCCATTCGAAGCACGTTAAGCAGCGCCATTGTAAGGGACACGGAAAATTACGAAACGAAAAAAAAAAAAAAAGTTACGAATGTACAAATTTTTTCGTTCAATCCATTCAAAGCACGTTAAGCAGCGCCATTGTAAGGGACACGGAAAATTACCAATTCAACAAAAAAATAAAAAGTTACGAATGTACGAATTTTTTCGTTCATTTTGATTTTCGTTGTTCCTGTTTTCGTTTTTCGGATTTTCTTCTTTCGTAGTTTCGTTGTTTCTAATTTGGTTATTTCGGATTTTCGTTGTTTTTCATATTCGTTCGATTCGATAATTCGTTAAAATTTTTAGCGAATCATTTGTTCATTCGTATGATAACGAATGAACGAATATAACGAATTTTAACGGAAAACTAATAAAAACGAAACGAATTGCACATGTCTAGTCTGCAAGATTTTTATTGATGTATGTGTCACAGCTGCAAAGATTCCCCCACTCTTTCAGTTCTGGGACTGAAATTGATGGACAATCTAAAATTTCGAGCTTTCACCAGAACAGAAAAAGAGAGATTCCTGTGGAGACCTGTTCTAGCGATGATTTTCTGTATCACTCACCCCCCAAAATAGCTGCTGGAAGTTTTACGGGTCCTCTAACAACCACGCAGCTATTAATTACTGATGCATTATTTGTGCCCTCCTCCTATCATTACCAGTTTCCATCTATTCCTTTTCCAGTGCCCCCAGCTTCCAGGGGATTCTCCAAAGGAATATATGCTCCAGAGGGGTAAAATGCAGTGGCGTCTCCAGCTTTCATATTTAGGGGGGGCACATGGGGGGACAGGGACAAAAGTAGGGGGGCAACTATAAATTGCAATTTTACTACGATCCCCAGGGTGGCAGAAAACAAGAGATATATGTCACCAGCATAGCAAGAAAATATAAGGGTCCAAAGCAGTGGGAGAACTATCAGGGTTGCAAAGGTTGTCTTGCCACCGGGCCCTGGTGTTCTGCCACTGTGGTGTTCCCCAGCCTCCTCTTGCTGTCCTGCCCCTGCTATTGACAGTGCTGGTCTTGCATCTGTGTCCTTGGCAGTGGCACCAGTCTATTAGGACCTAGTGCTGGTGACATTTTGGGTGCATGCAGGGGAAGGCTGGCACTATTGGTTGTAGAGAGCCGAGCCCCCAGCTGGTCACCTAGCAGCAGTAATGCTGTATAACCTTCTCTGTTGACATGCTGATCGGGATGTGATCCAGGTGATGCTCCCAGTCAGATCTAATAAACACAGTATTTATTAGCATCAAGAGTACAACCACATCCACCGTATGTTCAGCAGCCATGTGGGCTCTATGCCTGTAAGGTGTGGGTTCTATGCCTGTAAGGTGTGGGCTCCATGCCTGTAAGGTGTGGGCTCCATGCCTGTAAGGTGTGGGCTCTATGCCTGTAAGGTGTGGGTTCTATGCCTGTAAGGTGTGGGCTCCATGCCTGTAAGGTGTGGGTTCTATGCCTGTAAGGTGTGGGCTCCATGCCTGTAAGGTGTGGGCTCCATGCCTGTAAGGTGTGGGCTCCATGCCTTAACAGGATATTTCAGATCTCTATCCCTCTAAATCAGTGATGGCGAACCTTGGCACCCCAGATGTTTTGGAACTACATTTCCCATGATGCTCATGCCCTCTGCAGTGTAGTTGAGCATCATGGAAAATGTAGTTCTAAAACATCTGGGGTACCAAGGTTCGCCATCACTGCTCTAGATCCTAAACCCTGCTTGCTCAATCTGCTGGAGGAATTTGAATGTGAAGAGTGTACTAGAGCTGCATTTGTCAGATCCCTATTCTTGGCTCGTAAGTTAATAATGACACATTGGAAGTCAGAGAATCCTCCTACAGTAACGTAATGGATCTCTGCTGTGGGTAATGCGCTCCGGATGGAGAAAATGATTTATCAACACAGTTACATAGTTACATAGTAGGTGAGGTTGAAAAAAGAAGTCCATCAAGTCCAATCTATGTGTGTGATTATATGTCAGTATTACATTGTATATCCCTGTATCTAATTTTAGTGAGTGGCCACGTGTCTTATTAAACTCCCTTCCACAAAAAAGTTTTATCCTTATTGTGGAGTCACCAGTACGGTATTTGTAAATTGAAATCATATCCCCTCTCAAGCATCTCTTCTCCAGAGAGAATAAGTTCAGTGCTCGCAACCTTTCCTCATAACTAATATCCTCCAGACCCTTTATTAGCTTTGTTGCCTTTGGACTCACTCCATTTCCTTTACATCCTTCCTGAGGACTGGTGCCCAGAACTGGTGCCCAGAACTGGTGCCCAGAACTGGACAGCATACTCCAGGTGCGGCCGGACCAGAGTCTTGTAGAGCGGGAGAAGTATCGTTTTATCTCTGGAGTTGATCCTCTTTTTAATGCATGCCAATATTCTGTTTGCTTTGTTAGCAGTAGCTTGGCATTGCATGCCATTGCATAGCCTATCATCTACTAGGACCCCCAGGTCCTTTTCCATCCTAGATTCCCCCAGAGGTTCTCCCCCCAGTGTATAGATTTTTGGGGTTGTACACGAAAATTTTACAAACTGTGGGATCTGTGGCTGGGTGTGCCTGGGCTCACCCAGGTGGATTTGGACATGGACAGGTTACTTGGTATAAATGCCGGATGAGAATGTTCTAAGAATAAAGTAATTGACTGGGTTATCTGGATAATGTGTTCTAATATGGTTAAAGGATTGGAAAAAGCATATGTTTGGGAGAGTTTTTACTTTGTAACCTATTCTGGGTATGGAGCTGTTAATATTGATATGTGTTTATGCTCAACATGCAGTTTACTTGGATGGATGCACTGTCTTGAAATGTATGTGTAGCAAGGTCCCAGGCCTCCTTCAGTCTAATGAGAACCTCCAGAGCCAAGAGCTGCTGACATCCTTCCATATAGAGTGGGTTGTAAGGCATAGTGGGTGTAGAGTAAAGTAGATTCATGGACACTTCTTGGATGCAAAGAGATTTGATTTCTCTTGAACAGAACTTTGGGAGAGAGAGTTAGGGCCAGGACACCCTTAGGCAGTTCCAATGTTAATTTGGCAGACTCCGAGACTTCTACAGGTAGACAGCCATGCAGGGAAAGGCATCCAGCAAGACACCACATCTGCATGTGTAGGAATGCTGTCTCTTATGGCAACAGTGTTTAACAGTTTCACAAAGTGCAAGTCTGTGGTAATTTCCACCAGTCATACAATGCCAGTGCTCGGCCGGCTGATATTCAAAGGGAATGCAACCTGCCCACCAACCGGCTCATTTGTGACATGCCCACCAGGTGGAACTCAAAGTTGGAAATGCTGCAGTGGCTGCACATGCAGCAGAGAGCCATCAATGAGTACCTGTGTGAGTATGGCACCAGTTCAGGGTCAGGGGAGCTTTTCTTCTTTTCACCACACCAGTGGCTACTGATCAAGGATGCATGCAATGTCCTATCACCATTTGAGGAGGCCAACGTGGTGAGCAGCGACAATGCATGCATCAGTGACACTGTCCCTCTAGTCTTCCTGTTGGAGCACACACTTCGTGGAATAATAGACAGGCCACTTGAGGTAGAACAACGGGAGGAATAGGAGGATAGGAGGGCTTCCTTACCTCTCAAGGCCCCCTTTATCCAGATAGCATTCCGGCGGGCCCGCCAAACACACAGGAAGAAGAGGAGGAGGATTGTGTCAGCATGGATGTAGAGGATAACACTCAGCAGCAGTCCGATGGTTTTCAGTCCCCAGAAACCCAAGGAGTTGTACGTGGCTGGGAGGAGGTAGTTACGGATCATGTGATCCTTAGTGACCCAGATGACTCCGCAATTGAATGCCTCTGCAAACTTACGCTGCAGGGCCTCTTTGATTCTGCAAAGCAAAAGGACCCTAGGATTTGTGGTATCAAGGAAAGAGACCATTACTGGCTGGCAACCCTTCTTGATCCACATTACAAGGGTACGGTTGCAGAACTCATCCTGCCTTCACAGAGGGAGCAGAGGATAAAACATCTTCAGGAGGCCCTGAAGAAAAGTTTGTGCAGGAAACCGCCTGAAGTGTATTAGAAACAGTACACCATAGAATGCACTGTAGATATAGGCTACACTGGATGCAGAGTATATATATATATATATATATATATATATATATATATATATATATATATATATATATATATATATATACACACATGAGACTGTATATATATATAAATTCACTTTGTATATATAGGCTACACTGGATGCAGATTACATATATATTTATATACAAGACTGTATATATATATATATATATATATATATATATATATATATAAATACACTGACTGCACTGACTGAATATAGAGTAAACACTGAATTTATAGTCTATGCTAAATTCAGAGTATATATATATATATATATATATATATATATATATATATATATATCAAATACACTGCCACTTACTGAATAACCTGCCTGCTTAATCTAACTCAAGCTTTCTCTCTGTCCACGCCAACAACACTACACAGCTGCCTTATATAGTGTGGGGCATGGACTTAGTCCCCCTGAGCCATGATTGGCCAAAGGCACCCTGCCTTTGGCTAATTATGACTCTCTTAGCAGAGGGCACTGTGATTGTGATTGGCCAAATCATGCAGGTCAGGTGCATGCTTTGGCCAATCATCATACAGCAATGTACTGCGATCTCGCAGGGCATTATGGGGTGTTCCGCAGCGCTTAAATTTACCCCGAACGCCCCATAATGTTCGCTGTTCTGCGAACACCCGATGCTCGAGTCGAACTTAAGTTCGACCAGAACATCAAGCTCATCCCTAGTCCTTAGCTTGGCACTCCAGATACTTCTCAAGCTTCACTCCGCTGGCCTGCTCGGTCCCTGGCTTGACACACAAGGCTGCTCTGCAAGCGTCACCTCCAATGGCTGGGTCCCTGGCTTGATAACTGCTAAAGTTTCCCGATTCTTTACCGTCCCCGGTTGGTGAGAATTCTGCTCCGGTACTTGATTCAGCTACTCACTGTGGTCCCTGGTAATAAGGCCGTTGGTCTCTTAGTGGCGACAGTTCCCCTCTACCTCCGACCACGACAGGTTCTCAGGCCGGCAGAACCGTCAATTCTGGTTGGACTGCAAGCTGCAATCCCAACCCTGAGCTGCTCTCTTCTGGATAGGCCCTCAGACAGCCTAGCAGCCAGATGTGCCCGGGATAGGCCCAAACTCCAGCCTAGGTGCCCGGGTAGCACAACACACATCCACCCAGACAGCTGTCCAGGTGGCACAGAACAAAGATCACCTGACTCCACCCAAATATACAGGTTCTCCCAGCAGTCCAAGGGATTTAAGAAAACCCCTGCCCATTGGCTGAGATACCCTATATACTCATAATATGACCTTGCATTGCCCTTGTCTTATATAATGCCACCAAGTGATAAAAGAGATAAGTGCAGCAATTACAGACTTAGAATGAAATCAATTGATCCCTAACTATGGGCCAAGGTAACTACACCTGGCAGGTAAATTTAGGAGCAACCCTGCCTAAACATCAGGGTGCTACATATGTTTTTACCTCAAAACTTTTTTCTTTTGATTAAAAAATAAAAAATAAAAAAAAGCACTTATTAAAACCCTGATAGTGGTTCTATGTAAGATTGAAGAAAACAAGTTTTGGGTGGGATTCCTCTTCCAATTTAATAAAACAGATGATTCAGAGGGGCAGAACTAAGGGCCAATGGGGCTCTGCTGCAGTGTACATGTGTCAGCAAGGAACATGCTAAC
The DNA here is from genome assembly GCA_028564925.1 of Lithobates sylvaticus. Lineage (NCBI taxonomy): Eukaryota > Metazoa > Chordata > Amphibia > Anura > Ranidae > Lithobates > Lithobates sylvaticus. The sequence goes on along the minus strand of CM053026.1, from coordinate 742,890,823 downwards.
TGAAGAAGAAAGCAGAGGGATGACTCCTCAGGGTGCGGCAGCTGCTTCGCTATCCAATCACAGGCCGAGGACAGGTAGATAACCAAGTTGTATTGCTTAACGGCAGTACAGGAAAGTCAGGTCACCGAGTAAATTTCAGGACTAGTTGGAGAAAAATACTCAACCATGGCAGGTAAAACAAACCCCCATAAGCTCCTGTATATGTACTCCAATTTCATGAAGTTTAGCATTACACTACCTCTTTATTGCTCCATCCGTCTAAGGTTATCAAATAAGAAGGCAGGGTTTGCCCCATTCCAGCACAGTCCTTTTTTCCCAGCAACAAAATGTCTGTACATAAAAGAGAATTCTAATAGCCCCCCTGAAGCATGAGATATAATAGAAAATATACCAGTTGTGAGGTTTATACAGCCTAACAGTATATGATAAATGTCTGAGAACTTGCAATGAATAGATTATAGTAAACCAGCTTGATCTGGGTATTAGTGCCAATAATTCCACTTTTCTTTATCAACTTACAAGCATTAATAAGAATGACATGCATTGAAAGGGAGCAATTATAATCATATTCAATGCCTGACGCATCTTGTTGACCCGTGTCACCGGTCACCTTTCCACTCAGCCTGTTCACAATGTATGCCGTGCCGGGAGCGAAGTACACCACCGGCTGAGTGTGCCTGGCATCATAATATAACACTTATGTTCAATCACTTGCAGCCATTTTTATTTGTTCAGATTTATTTCAGGTCTCGGGGGAAGGACATGTTGAGCGGGCATGTTGATTCGTAGCCGTGACTGCGGTAAAATGGAGCATAATGCTGAATTACACTCAGATCACCTGTGGATGGAGGAAATAAAACGCAATATTGTGGAAGAACATTTTTGTTTCTCAGGTTGTGTCTGAATACAATTTCACATAACTCTTTACCTTATTTAAAATCTGTAATAAAACAAAAAATGGAGGATGCTGTTAAAGGCCTCACTACAGGGAAAAATCTTATTCTGGCAGCTGTATGGGGTTAATATTTATATAGACAGCATTCTGTACGAGAGTTCTTTTTTATATCACATTTCTTTTTATTTTTTTATTTTTATACTAGCAAAAGTGTGCCATTTCCATAGCAGGCAGTACGTGAAGAAATGGAGTGTAACAAGTTAGGGTTGGGTAGGTATGGGTAAGGTATGACACAAGGTAATATGCATAGAAAAGTAGTAGAGAGAATATGACAGTATGGAGTATGTGCAAGAGAGGAGTGTGGGAGTATGACTGGGGGCAGTATGTACAGGAGAAGAGTGTGGAGGGTATGACTGGGGGGCATTTTTGTAAAGAAGAGTGTAGGGTTATGACTGGGGGGATAGTATGTGCAGTAGAGGAGTGTGGGGTATATGACTGGGGGGGGGGGGCATTTTTGTAAAGAAAAAGAGCGTGGGGGTATGACTGGGGGTAGTATGTACAGGAGAGGAGTGTGGAGGGTATGACTGGGGGACAGTATGTACAGAAGAGGAGTGTGGAGGGTATGACTGGGGGTAGTATGTATAGGAGAGGAGTGTGGAGGGTATGACAGGGGACAGTATGTACAGGAGAGGAGTGTGGAGAGTATGACTGGGGGTAGTATGTATAGGAGAGGAGTGTGGAGGGTATGACTGGGGGTAGTATGTATAGGAGAGGAGTGTGGAGGGTATGACGGGGGGACAGTATGTACAGGAGAGGAGTGTGGAGAGTATGACTGGGGGTAGTATGTATAGGAGAGGAGTGTGGAGGGTATGACGGGGGGACAGTATGTACAGGAGAGGAGTGTGGAGGGTATGACTGGGGGTAGTATGTACAAGAGAGGAGTGTGGAGGGTATGACTGGGGGACAGTATGTACAGGAGAGGAGTGTGGAGGGTATGACTGGGGGTAGTATGTATAGGAGAGGAGTGTGGAGGGTATGACTGGGGGTAGTATGTATAGGAGAGGAGTGTGGAGGGTATGACGGGGGGACAGTATGTACAGGAGAGGAGTGTGGAGGGTATGACTGGGGGTAGTATGTACAGGAGAGGAGTGTGGAGGGTATGACTGGGGGACAGTATGTACAGGAGAGGAGTGTGGAGGGTATGACTGGGGGACAGTATGTACAGGAGAGGAGTGTAGAGGGTATGACTGGGGGTAGTATGTACAGGAGAGGAGTGTGGAGGGTATGACAGAGGGCAGTATGTACAGGAGAGGAGAGAGGAGTGTGGAGGGTATGACTGGGGGACAGTATGTACAGGAGAGGAGTGTAGAGGGTATGACTGGGGGTAGTATGTACAGGAGAGGAGTGTGGAGGGTATAACTGGGGGACAGTATGTACAGGAGAGGAGTGTGGAGGGTATGACTGGGGGACAGTATGTACAGGAAAGGAGTGTGGAGGGTATGACTGGGGACAGTATGTACAGGAGAGGAGTGTGGAGAGTATGACTGGGGGCAGTATGTACTAGACATGTGCACACTGAAATATTTTGTTTCGGAATTTCGTTTTCGTCTGAAAAATACATTTATTTAGTTACTCCCGAAAATTTGTTTTTATTTATTTTGTTTCGTTAAAAAATGCATTCGTCCGAAAATCTGAAATAATTAAGGTTGAATCTGTCATTGAAGGCTTGTGGTGTCTGTCGAATGTTCTAAGAAGATTCGACGGAGCAGCTAAACTGTACGACGCCACAATCGTACATTTCCGGTCGAATGTTCCGCCTACAAGCTATAGTAGAATTCTAATGTTGTATGACACTAGTAATAATTATATTTATTAAATATTATTACTAGTCAACCAACATTAGAATTCTTCTATAGCCTATGGGCGGAGCATTTGACCATAAATGTTGCGGCGACTGCTTCGTCAAATCTTCATGTCGAATCTTTTCTCTCTATGTTGAATAATCTTAGACTAATAGAGTTAGGTTAGGCACATTCGACCTTTTTTGCTATTGTCTCTATAATGTCGAATCTTTTCTCTCTATGTCGAATCTTTTCTCTCTTATGTAGAATAATCTTGAACTAATAGAGCTAAGGTTAAGCATTCGACCACAGGTTCGATGGACACAGATCGCTATTTTCAGCGTCATGTCGAATCTCCTTTTTATATCGAACTGTTGCAACGAAAACTAAAATAAAGCATTTATGTCGGATCTTTTGGTTTTCAGATTGTTAAAACAATAACAAAAATACCCGAAATTTGGACAAAAATGCATTTGGATGAAAATGAATGCACATGTCTAGTATGTACAGGAGAGGAGTGTGGGGGTATGACTGGGGGACAGTATGTACAGCAGAGGAGTGTGGAGGGTATGAATGGGGGACAGTATGTACAGGAAAGGAATGTGGAGGGTATGACAGAGGGCAGTATGTACAGGAGAGGAGAGGAGTGTGAAGGGTATGACAGAGGGCAGTATGTACAGGAGAGGAGTGTGGAGGGTATGACTGGGGGCAGTGGAGTATGTACAGTGCCTTGAAAAATATTCATACCCATTGAAATGTTCCACATTTAGTCATGTTACAACCGAAAACATTAATGTATTTTATTGGGATTTTATGTGATATACCTACACAAAGTGATACATAATTGTGAAGTGGAAGGAAAATGATAAATCGATTGCAATTTTTTTTACAAATAAATATGTGAAAAGTGTGGCGTGTATTTATATTCAGCCCCCCGGAGTCAATACTTTGTAGAACCCCCTTTCACTGCAATTACAGCTGTAAGTCTTTTTGGGGATGTCTCTACCAGCTTTGCACATCTAGAGAGTGACCTTTTTGCCCATTCTTCTTTGCAAAATAACTCAAGTTCTGTCAGATTGGATGGAGAGTGTCTGTGAACAGCAATTTTCAAGTTTTGCGACAGATTAAAATTGGATTTAGGTCTGGACTTTGATCCATTCTAACACATGAATATACACAGAAAAAAGTGTAGTGCTTGGGTTGCAAAAATCAAACACGTGTATACATGATGAGGATATGTGTTAACAATATAACTCAAATACGTGAAAAAAGTGAAGTAGGAGTATACCATAAATATAACCATACGAAAACTAAATTCATTCAAAGAAGTGATTAGTCCTTCACACTCTCCCAAGTGTGTAATGTGGCACAAAGTTCAACTGTGAAGTGATGAAAACGGTGAAAATCCAGCCTCTGGTATGACACTTAGAAGGACAGAAAGATGATACCACCACCGTAGTAAAGGGAGGAGGCTTACCAGACAGCAATGACCTGTTACAACGATAACGAAAATACCCAAAATTTGGACAAAAATGCATTTGGATGAAAATGAATGCACATGTCTAGTATGTACAGGAGAGGAGTGTGGGGGGTATGACTGGGGGACAGTATGTACAGGAGAGGAGTGTGGAGGGTATGACTGGGGGCAGTATGTGCAGGAGAGGAGTGTGGTTGGTATGACTGGGGGTCAGTATGTACAGGAGTGTGGAGAGTATGTACAGTGCGGGGCTTACGCCACCCAAGTCAAAAAGGGCGTGTTGGTTACACTGAACCCAATGAAGATCAGATGTTCTGTCTCAGAAAGGGGGGAACTTTCGACCTTCTATTCACCGATAGTTACCACAGGATATCCAATCATCAGGCGGGAATATGGAACTCATGTATCAAATGCCATGCAAATAAAAAACTTGCATAGCGTGATACAGTTTAAAAAACATTTATTAAAATTATTAAAATAAAATGAACACTCACATTTAGGTTGATCGTTTATAGCGTATATAGATCAATAGTCTGCAAGAGGGTCCACCCGACATGTTTCGACTTACATTGTCATCATCCCCAGAATAGTCCCACATTGTTTGTGTTAATGTGAGGAATACTGCCCCCCTGTTTATGTCAGTTGGAAGAATAGTGCCCCACCATTGGTGACAGTGGGAGGAATAGTGTCCTGAAACACAAAAAAAGAAAAAAGGCCCAGACATCCAAACAGCTTCCACCTGAAAAATATTTATTGTATTAAAAAACTATACATTATAGCATCACATGTTCCATGCCCTCCCCTCCCCCCACCACACCCAGCCCTCCCCCCACCGCACTTAGCCCTCCCTGCAATAATCCCCCCAGAGCCTAAATCCAAAACCACCCCGCACCCCTGACAATCCCCAGAGATGTAGCCGCCCTCCACCGGGAGCTGGGTTACCCCCCTCCCACCACCTCTACAAGGCCCCTTTGATAATCATAATTGGTAATGTTTTGTTCTCTTGCCCTTCTGATGGGTCTCATAGTATTAATGTTTATGGTCGGTTGGTGGTGTGGTGGATGTTTTTTCCCTCTGGGTTAGGATACACGTTACACAGGTTTTGTATGATAGGCCACGTAAAGGACTACCAGAAGATGGGTGGAGCCCAAGGTGGTATTTAGGAAGTGAGTGACAGCCTGTTTCTCCATATGTCCTGAGGAAGTTACGGCTGTGGGTGGGATGAAGTGTGTCAATGTGATGTGGGGTTCTGCTCTCCCCCCTCCTTTTCCCCAGAACCACATGGCCACCATGTAGCATCCCAGGTGGAGTCAATCTGACTCGGCTCATTATTGGTATCAGTTGGCTGCATAAAGCCCCATCATTGGTGCCAGTGAGAGGAATAATTCCCCTATCATTGGTATCAGTGGGAGTAATAGTGCTCCATCATTGGTGTCAGTGGGAGGAATAGTGCCCCAGCATTGGTATCAGTAGAAGGAATACTGCCCTTTAATTGAAGTTAGTGGGAAGAACAGTGCCACTTCATTGGTGTCAGTAGAAGTAGAAGTGATAGTGCCTTATCATTGGTATTAGTGGAAGAAATAATGCCCCATCAGTGGTATCAGTAGGAGGAATACAGCAATGCCACTTCATTGGTATCAATAGAAGAGATAGTGCCCCATCATTGGTATCAGTGGAAGGAATAATACCCATCATTGGTCTCAGTGGGAGCAACAGTGCCCCATCATTGGTATCAGTGGAAGGAATAATACCCATCATTGGTGTCAGTGGGAGCAATAGTGCCCTATCATTGGTATCAGTGGGAAAAATGCTGTCCTATAATTGGAGTTAGTGGGAAGAATAGTGACACTTTGTTGGTGTCAGTAGAAGAAAGTGCCCCATCATTTGTAATAGTGGAAGGAATAATGCCCCATCAGTGGTGACAGTAGGAGGAATACAGCAATGCTACGTCATTGGTATCAATAGAAAAGATTGTGCCCCATCATTGGTATTAGTGGAAGCAATAATGCCCTATCACTGGTGTCAGTGGTAGGAATAGTGCCCTAAAATTGGAGTTAGTGGGAAGAATAGTGCCACTTCGTTGGCGTCAGTAAAAGAGATAGTGCCCCATCATTGGTATCAGTGGAAAGAACAATGCCTCATCAGTGGTGTCAATAGGATGAATACAGCACTACCTCGTCGTTGGTTTCAGTGGGAGGAATAGTGCTCAAGGGTCTTATAAAGGCAAGAAAAGGGTCACGGTCTAAGGACCACTGGATTAGAGCTTCTGTCAAGTTTTTATTGCTGATAGTATCCACCAGAATAGGAGATGAGGAAACTTCTTCCAGTGACAACTGTCTAAAAGGGAAAGGCAAATTCTCCCAAGGACAGAAAGTGAAGGCAAATCCTCCCAAGGACAGAAAGTGGAGGCAAATCCTCCCAAGGACAGAAAGTGGAGGCAAATCCTCCCAAGGACAGAAAGTGGAGGCAAATCCTCCCAAGGACAGAAAGTGGAGGCAAATCCTCCCAAGGACAGAAAGTGGAGGCAAATCCTCCCAAGGACAGAAAGTGGAGGCAAATCCTCCCAAGGACAGAAAGTGGAGGCAAATCCTCCCAACAAGACATAGATGGAAAAAAAAAAACTGACAGGGGTTTTAACCTTTCTTAACCTGATAACATTGATTGTTACTCATCTCCTGGCAGGCTAAGCTATAAACACAAACTTGACTGCAACAGGGTGTGTCCCAAAAGTAATAGAACCAATAGGCTGACCACATTTTAACTTCATACAGAATAATGATTCTCCTAGCTGACAGTCCCACCCAGTGGAATCAATCATAATGGATGTGTTTTCCCAGCACAATGGTCAAGGCTCCTTCATTTATATTGATTATGATTAGATCATTATTGATAGGCTACTTGACCCTGACACATTATAGTGATGCTGATCCATATTCAACCATGTTAGTATGGATAATGTACAGTACACACTTTGTATTGTGTGTTGGAATGACTGGACATTTAAAGGGTTTTTCCATTTCAGATTGAATTATATATTATTTAAGCTTCTATATAAATATATGCCCATGTTTCTGTAGGATTTTGTTTTTCATACACTTACTCAATATAACATTTTTTATTATATTTTAATTATCATTTTTTATTATCAATTTTTATCTTTTCTTGTACCACCAGCGGCGTTGCAAGGGGGGTGCGGGGGGTGCGGGCCGCACCCGGGTGTCACCCGACAGAGGGGTGACACCCGGCACGGCACTGGATTGAGAGATGCACCGCGGCTCTCTCCTCCTCCTCCATCCACTGAGCACTATCTCTGCTCAGCGATGTTCGGTGAGGAGGACAAATAATTGTGAGGCAGACAGGCAGCTCAGGTTCCTATATAGCCCAGTGCACGGCGCCCGCATGTCCTCAGGGAAGCGGCACTGCAATCCCCTATTATTGTGACAGGCAGGCAGAGATGCCGGCTGCCAGCCTATCACATTTACACTCCTCGGAGCCAAGGCTCCTCCTCCACACTGACGGGACACAACAGGAGGAAGAGCCTAGGAGGAGGGACAATGGACATCCATGTGGACAGAGCCACGCTGATCTGAGGTCTGTGAATGTAGGGGGGAGAGATGTATGCAATGTCACTATGGGCAGATATACACAGGGGGGGGTGTACATTATGGAGATTACACAGGGGGTACATTATGGAGATTACACAGGGGGTACATTATGGAGATTACACAGGGGGTACATTATGGAGATTACGCAGGGGGTACATTATGGGGGATTACACAGGGGGTACATTATGGAGATTACACAGGGGGTACATTAGGGAGATTACACAGGGGGTACATTATGGAGATTACACAGGGGGTACATTATGGGGGATTACACAGGGGGTACATTATGGAGATTACACAGGGGGTACATTATGGAGATTACACAGGGGGTACATTATGGAGATTACACAGGGGGTACATTATGGGGGATTACACAGGGGGTACATTATGGGGGATTACACAGGGGGTACATTATGGGGATTACACAGGGGGTACATTATGGGGATTACACAGGGGGTACATTATGGAGATTACACGGGGGGTACATTAGGGGTGTACATTATGGAGATTACACAGGGGGTACATTATGGAGATTACACAGGGGGTACATTATGGGGATTACACAGGGGGTACATTATGGAGATTACACAGGGGGTACATTATGGAGATTACACAGGGGGTACATTATGGAGATTACACAGGGGGTACATTATGGGGATTACACAGGGGGTACATTATGGGGATTACACAGGGGGTACATTATGGAGATTACACAGGGGGTACATTATGGAGATTACACAGGGGGTACATTATGGGGATTACACAGGGGGTACATTATGGAGATTACACAGGGGGTACATTATGGAGATTACACAGGGGGTACATTATGGGGGATTACACAGGGGGTACATTATGGAGATTACACAGGGGCTACATTATGGGGGATTACACAGGGGGTACATTAGGGGGGTATTGAGATTACACAGGGGGTACATTAGGGGGATTACACGGGGTGGTTACATTAGGGGGATTACATGGGGGTGGTTACCTTAAGGGGGATTACACGGGGGTGGTTACCTTAAGGGGGATTACTCGGGGGGTGGTTACCTTAAGGGGGATTACACGGGGGTACCTTAGGGGGATTACAGGGGGGTACTACACAGGGGGGGTTACATCAGGGGGATTAAACTGGAAGGGGATTACACTGTTACATTGGGGGGTATTTAGACTTGGGGCTCAGTCTAATATGCTTGAGTCTATTTTTTGTCCCAGTCCAGGCCTGGGTGACACCATTAGGAAGGAAGTGATATCCGACTGTGATGATGTCACCCCCATCCGTGACAGTGCATGGATTGGCGCACTGGCATAAACCAACGACATTTACAGGGGCTGGTTTGGCGTGCGCACCATGCACTAGCCTGCTCAGTGTCTACAGCTCTGTCCTACTCCCGCTGTCACTCCGCAGTGGCAGGACAGAGCACTATGGCAGGCTCGGGGGGAGAGCTGTGCTGATGCGCTAGCCTGCTCAGTGCCCCGGATTGCTCAGTGACGGGGGGGGGGGGGGGTGACACCATATTTTACCGCACCAGGTGACACCAACCCTAGTGACGCCACTGTGTACCACTCATATTAAAGAAGACCTCTGCTAGGAGAAAGCTAAGCTCCTTCTGCAAATGATAATTACCCTGTTATGCTTATTTAACTATTTTAAAGGACAACTTCACTCTTTGTGCAGTTGCCGTTTAAAAAATACTAATTGTGTTGGACCTGCTTCCCAACAGTGAAAATAGTGAACCATACCTCCGCAATGAATGCTGACACGGTGCTTGTACTCTCCGCCGAAGGTGCATGTGACAGGGAGACACATCTGGGAGACAGCTGTCACCCCGAACAGAAAGTACCTGAACAAGGACTTTCATGGCAAGATCACTAAGTATTCTTTCACTGCAGATTTCAAAAGTTTGAAACCAACTTCTGAATTATATCAACTTGTTAAAGTTTATGTAGGGATATGCTGCCCATTACTGTTTGTATTTGTAAATAACCTACAGCAGCTGCTAATGTCACAGTGTTATGTATAATTACAGTGCCTTGCGAAAGTATTCGGCCCCCTTGAACTTTTTAACCTTTTGCCACATTTCAGGCTTCAAACATAAAGATATAAAATTTTAATTTTTTGTGAAGAATCACCAACAAGTGGGACACAATTGTGAAGTGGAACGAAATCTATTGGATTCTTGAAACTTTTTTAACTAATAAAAAAATGAAGTGGGGCGTGCAAAATTATTCGGCCCCCTTGCGTTTATACTTTGTAGAGCCACCTTTTGCTGCGATTACAGCTGCCAGTCGCTTGGGGTATGTCTCTATCAGTTTTGCACATCAAGAGACTGAAATTCTTGCCCATTCTTCCTTGCAAAACAGCTCGAGCTCAGTGAGGTTGGATGGAGAGCGTTTGTAAACAGCAGTTTTCAGCTCTTTCCACAGATTCTCGATTGGATTCAGGTCTGGACTTTGACTTGGCCATTCTAACACCTGGATACGTTTATTTGTGAACCATTCCTTTGTAGATTTTGCTGTATGTTTGGGATCATTGTCTTGTTGGAAGATAAATCTCCGTCCCAGTTACAGGTCTTTTGCAGACTCCAACAGGTTTTCATCCAGAATGGTCCTGTATTTGGCTGCATCCATCTTCCCCTCAGTTTTAACCATCTTCCCTGTCCCTGCTGAAGAAAAGCAGGCCCAAACCATGATGCTGCCACCACCATGTTTGACAGTGGGGATGGTGTGTTGAGGGTGATGAGCTGTGTTGCTTTTACGCCAAACATATCGTTTTGCATTGTGGACAAAAAGTTTGATTTTGGTTTTATCGGACTGAAGCACCTTCTTCCACATGTTTGGTGTGTCTCCCAGGTGGCTTGTGGCAAACTTTAGACAAGAATTTTTATGGCTATCTTTGAGAAATGGCTTTCTTCTTGCCACTCTTCCATAAAGGCCAGATTTGTGCAGTGTACGACTGATTGTTGTCCTATGGACAGACTCTCCCACCTCAGCTGTCTCTGCAGTTCATCCAGAGTGATCATGGGCCTCTTGGCTGCATCTCTGATCAGTCTTCTCCTTGTCTGAGCTGAAAGTTTAGAGGGACAGCCAGGTCTTGGTAGATTTGCAGTGGTCTGATACTCCTTTCATTTCAAAATGATCGCTTGCACAGTGCTCCTTGGGATGTTTAAAGCTTGGGAAATCTTTTTGTATCCAAATCCGGCTTTAAACTTCTCCACAACAGTATTACGGACCTGCCTGGTGTGTTCCTTGGTCTTCATGATGCTCTCTGCGCTTTCAACAGAACCCTGAGACTATCACAGAGCAGGTGCATTTATACAGAGACTTGATTACACACAGGTGGATTCTATTTATCACCATCAGTCATTTAGGACAACATTGGATCATTCAGAGATCCTCGCTGAACTTCTGGAGTGAGTTTGCTGCACTGAAAGTAAAGGGGCCGAATAATTTTGCACGCACCACTTTTCAGTTTTTTATTTGCTAAAAAAGTTTAAAATATCCAATAGATTTCGTTCCACTTCACAATTGTGTCCCACTTGTTGGTGATTCTTCACAAAAAATTAAAATGTTATATCTTTATGTTTGAAGCCTGAAATGTGGCAAAAGGTTGAAAAGTTCAAGGGGGCCGAATACTTTCGCAAGCCACTGTATGTATAATCACTTCCTGTCTCTAAGAGGCTGGCTTGGAAACCCCAGAAGATGGAAATGAAGAGAGAGAGACAGAAACTGAGCCACATGACCTTACACAAATAAGAGCTGCTGCTGTTGCTTCTACTGTTTTTCACCCAGACCAGAAACAGAGACTATTAGGCAAGTATTCCTATATTCTAATCATTTAAATGCAGCTGCCCATAGCTTCTTGGGTGTGTTTCTGAAACCTTGTGACAGATGTATCTCTGTCCTATTATTATTATCTCACATGCACAGTGCCAGATTGCTAGGTCTGTGCTACTGTATGTGTGTAATAGTTACCTTCCAGTATATTAGTAAGTGAAACTGTCTATTGCAATAACATTTATATGCAGCCCCTGGTATTTTAGTTAACCCTGTTCCTTTTGGTCTGGAAATCTATAGCTAGTTTTAGCTCAGGCCTCAATAGCCAGCATAGTCTAGAACCAGTTTAGGCATCTGATGGGCACTCAGTAGTTAGAGGTCCTGTTGCATGACAGATCAGAAGCTACTAGGCAGGCTATAGATATGTGATTTGGGTCCTTGTCGATGGGGTAATCCCTATTGTGGTCTCACTGCAGAAGGGGGCAGTTTGGGGGTGGGGGGTGAGACGAAAATACAGTGATTACTGCTAGTGGCTATAGCTACTGGCAATACACGCCTGCTAAAAATCTGAGATGCTGGTTGCACCCCAATCGATTGATGGATCGATTTGGATACAACCCTACAATCAGCCTGCCCATAGATGGATCAGATCTCTGACAAAAAAAAGCCACACCACGGTTTCTGCTAGTGAAAAGCTGCAATCCAGGCTGGTTGGACAACATTTGGAGGGTCTTGTTTTCGTTTTTTTGGCATCAAGACGGATGAATCATTGCAATTGTCTATAGGTGTGCCTGCAACTGGACTTTGCTGCAACATTCATCTCTCCTATTCTGCCAATCTCTCCCTCTTTCTGTCTGTTCCTTTGCCCCCCCCCCCCCATCTGCCTATCTTTTTGTTTCCTATTTTTTCTCCCTATCCCTTTAAATTTCTCTGTTGCCCAATTGCTGTCCTCTCTCACTGTGTCCATCTCTCTCTCTCTCTCTCTCTCTCTCTCTCTAGTTGTCTCACTCTTTTAAATAGTTAGATAGTTACATAGTAGGTGAGGTTGAAAAAAGAACATCAAGTCCAACCTATTTGTGTGATTATATGTCAGTATTACACTGTATATCCCTGTATGTTGCAGTCCTTCAGGTGCTTAGTTTTTTTAAACTATTGATGCGCCCCTGCTGAGACCACCACCTGTGGAAGGGAATTCCACATCCTTGCCGCTCTTACAGTAAAGAACCCTCTACGTAGTTTAAGGTTAAAGACGAAGTAAAGGCAATGAAACATTTAAAAAAAAAAAAGGAACCTGCAAGGCAAAGGCATAATGAGCTAGTATGCATAGCATACTAGCTCATCATGAATAACTTACCTGAGAACGAACCCCCCGAAGCGGTCCTCCTTCTTCTTCTCCACCGCTGCCATGTATCCCGGAGTGACTTCTGGGTCTCGCGGCACTGGTGCTGTGATTTGCCGGCGCCACGATGATGTCACTCCCGCACATGCGCACGGGAGCAGCCACTAGCGGCATATCGCCGTTAGCAGCGGCCTCCCAGTGCGCCTGCGTGCCGATGTCTGCGGTGCATGCACCGTAGACAGCGGTGCCTGTCTTTTTGCAAATATCTCCTAAACCGTGTAGGTAAAAATTAGGAAGTACCCTCGGGTGCTAGACATCACGTCCCGGTGATTTATTAATGTTACGTTTCCCAAGTCTATTTCTAATTCTGTCCTCTGTTAGCCATGAGGGTGCTTCCTGTGATATGTCATGAGGACAAACACTGCAGTTTTGGTTACTGAAGCCCCCCGATTTCCCTTGTGAAGACTGAGGAGAAGAATAAATTCAATACCTTCGCCATCTCACCATCCTTTGTAACCAGATGTCCTTCCTCATTCTTTATGGGGCCAATATGGTCTGTCCTCCCTCTTTTACTGTTTATATACTTAAAGAATTTTTGGGGATTTTTTTTGCTCCCCTCCGCTATGTGTCTTTTGTGTTCTATCTTAGTCGCCCGCTGCTGTCCTCTCTCGATTTATCCATCACTCTCTCTGTTCTCCTCCGATTGTCTTCTCTCGCCTTATCCACCCCCCTCTCTCTCTCTCTCTCTGTTCTCCTCCAACTGTCTTCTACCACCCTATCCATCTCTCTCTCTCTCTGTTCTCCTCCAACTGTACTCTCTCACTCTATCCATCCCTCTCTCCCTCTTTTCTCCTCCTGCTGTCTTCTCTCGCCCTATCCATCCTTCTCTCTGTCTCTGTTCTCCTCCTGCTGTCTTCTCTCACTTTATCCATCCCTCTCTCTTTCTGTTCTCCACCTGCTGTCTTTTCTCTCCATATCCACCTTTCTCTCTCTCTCTCTCTCTCTGTTCTCCTCTTGCGATCTTCTCTCACCCTATCCACCCCTCTCACTTTCTCCCTCTCTGCTCCTGTTGCTGTCTTCTCTCACCCTATTCATCCCTCTCTCTCTCTCTCTGTGTTCTCCTCCTGCTGTCTTCTCTCACCCTATACATCCCTCTCTCTCTGTTCTCTTCCTGCTGTCCTCTCTCACTCTATCCACCCCTCTCTCCCTCTGTTCTCCTGCTGTCTTCTCTCGCCCTATCCATCCCTATCTCCCTCTTTTCTCCTCCTGCTGTCTTCTCTTGCCCTATCCATCCTTCTCTCTCTGTTCTCCTCCTGCTGTCTTCTCTCACTTTATCCATCCGTCTCTCTTTCTGTTCTCCTCCTGCTGTCTTTTCTCTCCCTATTCACCCCTCTCTCTCTCTCTCTCGCTGTTCTCTTGCTGTCTTCTCTCACCCTATCCATCCTCTCTCTCTCTCTCTCTCTCTCTCACTCTCTCTGTTCTCCTGCTGTCCTCTCTCATCCTAACCACAGTTCTCTGTCTCCCTCTCTCTCTCTTTTATTTTCTGTCTCATTCTGTCCATCTTTCTATTTCTCTCTCTTACAAAAATCTATATACTGTAAAATATTTTAGCACTGGCAGAATGTGAAATGTCCTTATCAGTCATTGACTGAAGTAAGAGTGTTTCCAGTGTCATTGGGGATAATAGAAATGGAGTGGAAGGCAGCCCATGCCTCAGGTACAAAGGTTGTGTGCAGAAACAGGTGGCAGGAAGCTGGCACTGGGCCTGGTCCCTGTACTCTGGTGCTTTCTAGCAGAGGCACGGCATCGCTGTTCCTGCTCTGCTCTGATCCTCTGCCAGCCTTCTAGGGGCTCTCAGGACTTGAGAGAGGAGGACGGATCCAGCACAGGACAATGCTGTTTGGCTATACGTTTATTTTAGGGTTTCATCGCTTTGTGCGTTGTGTGCTAGTTACATTTCCAGCCAACACATAGATGTTTTTGCTAGACTTGCTCTTACATCAGCTTTTACAAAATGCAGAAAAAGTAAATGCAATTTAAGAAAGTGTAACCCATGATATTTTTTTCATCACATTATGATTACATTTTATTTTTTTAATTCCCTAAAGGATTTATTACATGGGATTAGATGAAAGTAAAGTGAATTTACTAAAAATAACTCCTTTATAGTGTGAGTGTAGAGAAAAACATCCATATATGAAATGTCCTATGTGTCAGAAAATTGTAATTACCGTATGTTCACCAAGTGTTCTAATCCAGATACCCCTATTGACTAGAACAGTGTTTCTCAACATTTTTTTTCAGTCAAGGCACTCTTTAAAAATGATGGACAGCAGTGATGTAAGTAACTGAGTTAAAATAAACTGAGTTACCTAACGCAGTTACTTTAGAGGGTAACGAGTAATCTAACTGATTACTTTTCCCCTCATGGTAACTCAGTTCCCATTACTTTGGCTTAGTTACCCCAATTACATCTACCGCCACTAGATGGCAGTAGTGTAATTCCGGTGTACTGCCGAAAAAGGTCCCCCCGCCGGATAAGGACCCCCTGTACTGCGCAGGCGCAGGGCTTGCGCAGTACGAAGGACTACAGAGCTTCCGAAAATTGCCGAACCTAAACAGCTCTGAGTGAACTCTACACCGCGCAGGTGCAGTTAACATGTAATTGTACGAGGCAATGCCGCACGCTCCCGATGCTCGTGATACTCTGCAAGGGGCGTCTATCGTGTAACTAAGGGGCGGGTCTAGTATTACTGTAACCAAGGGGCGCATTTATTATTATTGTTATATATCGAGCTCTGCCCATTAATTTAACATTCGACCTCTTCTGTAGCCATCCGCCCCTTACACGATATAATAATAATAGACCCACCCCTTGCTTACACACTATAACAGATCTGCCCCTTGGTTAGAGTAATAATAGAGCAGCCCCTTGGTTACATGATATATAACAATAATAATAAATGTGCCCCTTGCTTACAGTAATACTAGACCCGCCCCTTAGTTACACGTATAGAATATTTAAAAAAAAAAGTCACAGTTACTTTGCTGAGTAACTAATTACTTTTCCAATGTAGTAACTGAGTTACTAACGCAATTACTTTTTGGGAGAAGTCATTTGTAACTTAACTAATTACTTTTTTAAAGTAAGATGACCAACACTGATGGACAGTATTGAGGAAACCCATTCTAAAATGTAAAAACTATTCTAATCGTTTTACATAATGCAGCAACATCCACAAGTAGCCTGCAGAGCGCGCAGGAGGCGCGAGCCTGGAGGACACCATACAATGTCCACCAAGGATTAGAAAGTTCTCGCTTGGCCATCATTTTACTATAGGCTGGTAGGAGGTTAAAGTGGAACTACCCTTACTTTCACCCCAGCGCTGTAGTGTCCCAGAGCTCCCCACCAGCCGCGGACATCTTTGGCTGGTCAGCTTCCGGGTACCAATCTCTGGCCGTTTTTATTGGCTGGACCAAGATCACTCCCTTACATGCGCATGAGTTCATTCATCTCAGAACTGCAAAATGGTACACTGAGCTGTGCGTATGCAGCTCCTTATACAGTGCGGACAGCCAGGTGAGCAACTTTAATGCAGAAGAGACATAGTGGGATTGATTTACTAAAACTGACGAGTGCAAAATCTGGTGCTGCTCTGCATAGAAGCCAATCAGCTTCCAGGTTTATAGTCAAAGCTTAATTGAACAAGCTGAAATTGACGGCTGGTGGGATCCCCTCTCGTTCTAATTCATATGACGTTGCCCCAGTGTTACCACCTTCACACGCCCACGGGGACACACATCGCGGCGATCATGGTCACGCCGTGTCCCTAGGATATGTTGTGACCCCAGTCTCGGTAAAGAGCTGATGATGGCTCTTTAACCATGTGACTGGCTGTGTCCAATCACAGCTGATCACATGTAAACATGGAAGTGCCGTTTATCAGCTCTCCTCGCCTCACACTGACAGAGTGTGAGGCGAGGAGAGCCGATCAGCGGCATCTCCTTGCAGGGGAGACTGTACAGATAATCAGGGCACTGATCAGTTTTAGATTAGTGCAGCCCCAACAGTACCCATCAGTGACACCAATCACTGCCCATTAGTGATGCCAGTCGCTGCTGTCATTCAGTGCCCATCAGTACCTGCTCATTGGTGCCCATCTGTGCTCATTAGTGCTGCCCATAAGTGCTCATCAGTGCCGCATATCAGTGCCCATCAGTGCAGCATATTAGTGCCTCCTCAACAGTTCCACCTAATCAGTGCAATTCAGTGCTGTCTCATCAGTGCCCATCAGGCGCCAACCCCTCTATCCACACCGCCCCCCTATATGGTTAATTGATAGATTCATGCATAGCATGAATCTATCCACGGCCGCAGCGGCCACCCTCTATTCATGTGTCCGGCCCCTTTCAGGATGCCGGGCACATGAATTACAGCGGCGAGGATGTTTTTTTGAAGCACCTGATTAGAGTCATAGGCTTTAATAGGCTTCAAAATAGGGTGGACTCGGAGCGCAGAGCATTGCACTCGGAGCCCACCCAGGTGTGTTTGAAAAGCAAATGAATATTCGCTTTTCTAACACTGAATTGCCTCTCCGCCAATCAGGAAGGTCGGGTCGGATACCCGTTTCCCGATTTGCTGAAATGTCAGGCGATCCTATTGAAGCCACCGTGATCTCAGAAGAGAAGAGGACATAGATGCTGCCAGATGCCAGCCGCAGCCTGATCCCCTGCCCGTTGTGCTCGCCGATCCCCGCTGCTGTGTGCCCGCCGATACCCGCTACTGTGTGCCCTCTGATCCCCGATGCTGTGTGCCTGCCGATCCCTGCTGCTGATGGGGTGGACCGGCAGACATCGGCGGGGGGGATTTCAGGTGCCGTGGGGGGGGGGGGGTGGCCACCCCCCCTAAACAAAAAAACACCAGCCGCCACTGGTGCCCATCACTGCAGCCTATCAGTGCCCATCAGTGCTGCCTCATCAGCGCACATCAGTGAAGGACAAAAATTACCTTTTTACAAAATTTACTGACAGAAACTAAGAAAACCTTTTTTTTTTTTTCCAATATTTTCGGTCTTTTTTTAGTTTTTTTAGCATAAAATAAAAGACCAAGTGGTGATTAAATACCACCAAAAGAAAGCTCTATTTGTGTGAATAAAATGATTAAAAATACATTTGGGTACAGCGCTGCATGACTGCGCAGTTGTCATTCAAAATGTGACAGCGCTAAAAGTTGAAAATTGGCCTGGGCAGGAAGGGGGTGAAAGTTCCCGGTAATAAAATAACGGTGCAGCGCTAATGGCATTTGGAATTAAAACCAAATTAAAATCCTTAGTGTTTAAAATATAACACCATAATTATGTTATTAGTAAATCGCAATTATATAGTACACTAAATGAACAAATATAAAGTGCAAAAAAATAAATATATCTACAAATATGTGAAAAAAATAAAAATCCACTCAAAAGAGTTAAAAAACAGTACAGCAAAACAAACTCAAAAGTCCAATCTGTGACCAGGAGTGTTGATAGATGAATAAATATATATCAATCTTGCTGAACCAAACTCCAATTTCCAAACCAACATTTAAAGTGCATGAAAAGTGATACAGGAGAAGCCACCACCGATAATACTGAGGCTTACCGGAATGTGTGGACTCAATAAGGCATATGCCCCATGAGTCGTTCAGACTTGACGGTGATTGCACACCAATGATCAGAGGACGTCAGCAGATATAGACGATGAAACACAGGAATATGTTGTAAACACACTCTCCTACAGAAGACCACAGTCAAAATGGAAAAAGGCTCCAGAGGTATACACCGTGGTATGGATTCACACATAAATGATCAAAAGGAATAAAAAAACTCACATAGCGTGAATCCACTTAACAGGAAATTTATTATAAAAATGAATGGTTACACTCACATTTTAGGAAGAACAACAAGCCCTTGTAAATCCAAAATAGTAACGCAATGGGGGCAGTAGGCTCGACCCAACGCGTTTCATCTGCAAAAATATCATCTGGGGTGTCGTCCTACTGTTCCCACTGCGTATATATAAACAAAAGACCCCTTAATTTAGGAGACAAACTTGCGGATAGTTGGCCAATTAGTGGTATGCACCTATTAAAAGGAAAATGGCGGCATAGCTGCAAGCCCCGCTTTGACAGCTTCTAGGTACAATGGGAAAAAAGCAGGAAATGACGCGCACCGCTTCAAGCCTCGCTATGAATAGCTGAGCCTTGAGTGGAAATCGCGGAGCAAAACCCAGATGTGACATGGTATAATAAAACCCGGAAACCGGATGTGACATAGAATCATGACAAAAGCGGTGTCATGGTTAAGCAATAGAGTTGTCTGCTTACCTGTCTCCATGTGTTCATCTCTAGAGACCAGCCCACCATCACCTGACTGCTTTTATATCCCTCCTCTGGCAGGGCTCCACCCTAGCTCCTATCACAGGACTCTATATTAACCTGTGCACTGCAGGCCAACCCTGCTGATCAACCTTTGTGTGTTTGGCTTTCTGTTACCAGCCTTGTGCTATTCAGTGTTCTGTTACCGACTTTGGCGTGTCCCTGACTATCCCTGTTTGCCTGTGACCCTGACCTTCTGTGGTGTCCCTGACTATCCCTGGTTGCCTGTGACCCTGAACCTTGGCGTGTACCTTGTTGTTCGTTTCTGCTTGTGGCCCTGACCTTGGCTTATCCCTCACTATCCCTGTCCGCCTGTTGCCTACTGTGGGTGTGAGCTGGGGGACCCTGGGGGTCGCGACCTGGAGCCAGTTGCAGCCCAGTCCATCCTCACCACTAGAGGCTCTGGTGAACACCAGCTGGCTCTTAGACTCCGCGCCCCAGGGAATCTTACGCTCTAACCCCAGTGGGATCCGTCTTGGTGTCCAGTGGCCCCGTGTTCCGAATCACCTGGACTCCCGTCCGCTGCAGTCAGCCATAGGGTCCACTACCTTGCGGTGCACTCCTGATCCCGACGGTGTGCATCTGTCACCTAGCCTCAGGGTGACCTGACAAGCGGAAGTCATGCAGAGCTATTCAAGACTGGTTCTGAATAAAATCGAAAATAAGATAACACATAGTTGTCATGTATGCTAGTAATCACCTTTTCCAGGAGCATCGACTAGCCGTTGGTTATTGTTGAGATTGTGATATACCCTTTGCTCCGAGTTTAGTTTTCAGTGCAAGTCATTCAGAGGGAAGACACAGCAAGTAGCCGTCTTCAGGAAATGATATCGCCTCCTCTACATGCGCGCCGAGTTCTTTTGTTACTTGTCTCCTAAACTAGCCAGTAATAACATGCGATGATTGGGCCGTATATTAATCAGTAATAACATCTCACATAACACAGTGTGCGAAAGCCATAATAGGAAAACATAATATTCTTTCCACTTCTAACAATATTCAAATGCAGCATTAAAATGGATCCTGCGTGCTATAGAATTCTGACGTCTTTGTCTCCATTCTATAGGTATTCTGTAGTCTTTTGTGCGTCGTTGCCAGGGAATAGATGCTCCCCTCTCCTGTTTTTCTAACCTACAAAAAACAGCATGTTGTTCAGCTATAGAAATCAGCTGCATAATTAAATTCTTATTCCTGGCTCGCTAAAATAATGTAAGCATTCTTTCAATACTTTAATATATCTCAAAGACAGCCTGCTGCGGTGGAGGATTTGGGTTCCGGAAGAGCAACAAATGAAGACTCAATGGATGAAGGTTCAAAAATCTATATCACTCCACCTGGGCTTATGTTTTTTCTTTAACAAACACAGCGAGAACAAAGACCGGTCTTGTCTTATTTAACTGTGTCTTTTATTGTGCAAATAATAATATAGTGGAGGCGCCTGTGTCTGACCCAGTATCGGGATGTAAATGAGGATTAAGTTGGATTGGGAGCCCCATCGCTGTGCCTATCAAAGGAAGACAGGTTCTGTTTCAAGCCTGGATACATTTAGACTACAGGAAGAGGGCTTTGCAAATAGACAAGAAATATGGTGGAAAAATTTGATATATTGTTTTAGCTCTTGGATCTTTATATTTTAAGTTCCAACCTAATTATGCAAGAAGATTACCTTTCAGCTTCTTAGGCTATGCTCACATATCGAATCTGCTATCCATGCAAATTGGCGCCAAACCATAAAAGCCTTTGATATAAATGCCCGCTTGATGAGCCAGCCCTATTACGTCA
This sequence comes from Lithobates sylvaticus, assembly GCA_028564925.1. NCBI lineage: Eukaryota > Metazoa > Chordata > Amphibia > Anura > Ranidae > Lithobates > Lithobates sylvaticus. The sequence continues at coordinate 742,869,695 of CM053026.1, read as the reverse complement.
TTTAATTGTTGGTAGAATGACTTAAAAAAAAGTATCAGAAGGATAAAAAAAGGGGGGTTTATTTTCGTTATTCTCAGTTTCTGAATTAGTAACAACAAGGGACAAATTAAAATGAAAACTCCAGTTTTGTTTGAAAGCGACAAACCATTTTTTCAATGATCTCCTTTCCTTCTCCTGTACAATCTGGTCACGTGGTCTCCTCTCCCTCTCCTGTATAATCTGGTCACGTAGTCTCCTCTCCCTCTCCTGTACAATCTGGTTAAGCAGTCTCCTCTTCCTATCCTTTACAATCTGGTCACACAGTCTCCTCTCCCTCTCCTGTACAATCTGGTCACACAGTATCCTCTTCCTTTCCTGTACAATCTGGTCATGCAGCCTCCTCTCCCTCACCTGTACAATCTGGTCACGTAGTCTCCTCTCCTTCTCCTGTACAATCTGGTAACGTAGTCTCCTCTTCGTCTCCTGTACAATCTGGTCACACAGTATTCTCTTCCTTTCCTGTACAATCTGGTCATGCAGCCTCCTCTCCCTCACCTGTACAATCTGGTCACGTAGTCTCCTCTCCTTCTCCTGTACAATCTGGTAACGTAGTCTCCTCTTCGTCTCCTGTACAATCTGGTCACACAGTATTCTCTTCCTTTCCTGTACAATCTGGTCATGCAGCCTCCTCTCCCTCACCTGTACAATCTGGTCACGTAATCTCCTCTCCTTCTCCTGTAAAATCTGGTAAAGCAGTCTCCTCTCATTCTCCTGTACAATCTGGTCAAGCAGTTTCCTCTCCTTCTGTACAATCTGGTCAAGCAGTCTCCTCTCCTTCTCCTGTACAATCTGGTCAAGCAGTCTCCTCTCCTTCTCCTGTACAATCTGGGCAAGCAGTTTCCTCTCCTTCTCCTGTACAATCTGGTCACATAGTCTCCTCTCCTTCTCCTGTACAATCTGGTCATGTAGTCTCCTATCCTTCTCCTGTACAATCTGGTGACATAGTCTCCTCTCCCTCTCCTGTACAATCTGGTCACGTAGTCTCCTCTCCCTCTCCTGTACAATCTCGTCATGCAGTCCCCTCTCCTTCTCCTGTACAATCTGGTCATGTAGTCTCCTATCCTTCTCCTGTACAATCTGGTGACATAGTCTCCTCTCCCTCTCCTGTACAATCTGGTCACGTAGTCTCCTCTCCCTCTCCTGTACAATCTCGTCATGCAGTCCCCTCTCCTTTTCCTGTACAATCTGGTCACGTAGTCTCCTCTCCTTCTCCTGTACAATCTGGACATGCAGTCTCCTCTCCGTCTACTGTCCAATCTGGTCACGTAGTCTCCTCTCCCTCTCCTGTACAATCTGGTTAAGCAGTTTCCTCTCCCTCCTGTACATTCTGGTCACGTAGTCTTCTCTCCTTCTCCTGTACAATCTGGTCACTTAGTTTGTAAGTCGGATGTTTGAAAGTAGGGGACTGCCTGTAAATACTATATGGCCTTCCCTATACACTCTGCAGAAAATTGGGCCTTAGGTGTTGGTGGTACCAGAACACTGTAAGCCCTCACAGTTACTCTTGGTGGGCGCTGGAACAGACCCTGCTGTGAAATATTATATCAAGAATTGTAATTACATGACCCTGTTGAACAGGGGCAGAAAAATTGGGTCTTAGGCAGTGGTGGTGGTGCCACAACACTGTAACCCTTCAGAGATTCTGTTGTTGAGCACAGGAACGAGCCCTGCTGTGAAATATTAGAGCAAATATTGTAATTACATGCCCCTGTTAAACAGGGGCAGAAAAATTGGGCCTTAGGCGGTGGTGGTGGCACAACACTGTAAAGCCTCACAGATACTCTTGTTGAGCGCAGGAACGAGCCCTGCTGCAAAATATTATAGCAAAAATTGTAATTACACTCCCTGTTAAACAGGGGCAGAAAAATTGGGCCTTAGGCACTGGTGGTGGTGCCACCACACTGCAACCCCTCACAGATACTCTAGTTGAGTTCAGGAACGAGCCCTGCTGTGAAATATTACAGCAAAAGTTGTAATTACACGCCCCTGTTTAACAGGGGCAGAAAAATTGGGCCTTAGGCACTGGTGGTGGTGCCACCACACTGCAACCCCTCACAGATACTCTAGTTGAGTTCAGGAACGAGCCCTGCTGTGAAATATTACAGCAAAAATTGTAATTACACACCCCTATTAAACAGGGGCAGAAAAATTGGGCCTTACGCACTGGTGGTGGTGCCACAACACTGCAACCCCTCACAGATACGCTAGTTGAGCGCAAGAACGAGCCCTGCTGCGAAATATTACAGCAAAAGTTGTAATTACACGCCCCTGTTTAACAGGGGCAGAAAAATTGGGCCTTAGGCACTGGTGGTGGTGCCCTGACACAAAAATGTTCTTAGAAGCTATTAACATGAACATTGAGGAGGAATAGGATAGTCACTTAGCATAACAGGATAGTCACTCAGCAAGGGATCTCACATTCATAGAAAAATTTATCGGTTACATCAACATCAAGTGCTTGGTAGCTGGTGATCCAAGACTGATTCATTTTTATGAAGGTGAGCCGGTCGACTGAGTCTCTGGACAGGCACACTCTGTGATTGGTTACAAAGCCTCCAGCAGCACTGAATGTGCATTCAGAAAGAATGATGGATGCTGGACAGGCCAGTAGTTCAATTGCATATTGTACAAGCTCTGGCCAGTGATTCATCCTCATGGTCCAGTAACCCAGTGGATTTTCGGTTGGAAAGGTCTCCAAGTCTGATATTGGCACTAGGTATTCCAGCACCATGTAAAGCTGACGCTGGCGATGGTTGCTGGAACCGATCAGACCTTGGGGCTGTGGACTAAAGAATTGTCTAAATACATCGGTCAGATGGCCACCTTCTCCACCGCTCCTTCTGGGACTGACCGAAGCCCCAGCAACAAGTTGTCCAGGAGGACCAGGAAATTGTAACCTCCCAAGCTCTGGAAACGCATTGCACATACCTTTCTGCAAGGCCTCCCAAAGATGTTTCATCCTCTGTTCCCTCTGCGAAGGCTTGATAAATTCCACAACCTTACCCTTGTAACAGGGATCAAGAATGGTTGCCAGCCAGTAATGATCCCTCTCCTTGATACCACGAATCCGAGGGTCCTAGGCTCCACCTCCATGCTGACACAATCCTCATCCTCCTTCTCTTTCTGTGTGAACACTGGAACACTGTCTGAATAAAGGGGGCCTTGAGAGGTAAGGAAGTCCTCCTCTTCCTCCCTCTGTTGTGCCTCAAGTGCCCTGTCCATTAATTATTCCATGAAGCGTGTGCTCCAACAGGAAGACAAGAGGGACAGTATCACTGATGCATGCACTGTCACTGCTCACCATCCTCATGGCCTCCTCAAATGGTAACAGGACAGTGCATGCATCCTTGATCAGTAGCCACTAGCATGGCGAAAAAAAGCCAAGCTCCCCTGACCCTGTCCTGGTGCCATACTCACACAGGTACTCATTGATGGCCCTCTGCTGCGTGTGCAGCCACTGCAGCATTGCCAATGTTGAGTTCCACCTGGTGGGCATGTCCCAAATGAGGCGGTTCTTGGGCAGGTTGCATTCTTTTTGAAGGTCAGCCAGCCGAGCACTGGCATTATATGAGTGGGGAAAATGCCCACAGACTTTCCTGGTCTGCCTCAGGAGATCCTGTAAGCCCGGGTACCTGCACAAGAACCGCTGCACCACCAAATTAAGCATGTGAGCCAAACAGGGAACATGGGTCAAGTGTCCCTGTCAGAGGGTGGAGAGGAGATTGGTGCCATTGTCGCAAACCACCATTCCTGGCTGAAGCTGGCGTGGCGTCAACCACCTCTGAGTCTGCCCCTGCAGAGCTGACAGAATCTCTGCCCCAGTGTGGCTCCTTTCCCCTAAGCAGACCAACTCAAGCACCGTATGGCATCTTTTTGCCTGAGTGCTTGCAAAGCCCTTTGAAGGCCTACGGAGCACCGCTGGTTTCAAGGAGAAATCTGCAGAGGAAGAGGCCATAGAGGAAGAGGAAGAGGAGGGGGTGGAGGAGAGAGGTGTGACAGAATCACCACTACTAGCATTTTGAAGGCGTGGTGGCGGAACAAGCTCCAACAATACTGCACCCTGTCCTGCATCCTTCCCAACTGCCAGAAGAGTTACCCAGTGTGCTGTGAAAGAAAGGTAACATCCCTGTCCATGCCTGCTGGACCATGAGTCAGCGGTAATATGCACCTTACCGCTGACCGCCCTGTCCAATGAGGCCAAGACAATTCCGGTAGAGAGACGGAATGGCCTTCCGTGAAAAAAAAAAGCGTTTGGGAACCTGCCACTGAGGTACTGCACATTCCACAAATTCACGAAAGGGGGCAGAGTCTTCCAGCTGAAAAGGCAGCAGTTAAAGTGCTAGCAATTTAGCCAAGCTAGCATTCAGCCGCTGAGCATGTGGATGGCTGGGACCGAATTTTTTTCGATGGTTTAGCAACTGGGGTAGGGAAATTTGCCTGCTACAATCAGATGTTGGTGTAGCAATAGCAGATTGCCCACAAGTACTTGGCACACCTAATTCTACACCTTCATTCCTCTCAGTGCAGGTATAGTGGGGTTGGAGATCCCAGCTGATGAGGAGCAAGGAGAGGTCTACCTTGTTCTTTGGTGTGGGTCTTTTAAGTACTGTTGCCAACGGACTGCATGGGAGGTCGACATATGTCTGGTCAAGCCTGTGGTGCCCAAGCGGCTGCTGTTATGGCCACGCTTGATACGCTTCAGACATATATTGCAAACAGCAACAGTGCGAACTGCTGCAGACGTATTAAAAAAGGCCCAAACCAAAGAACTTTTCAAAATACTTGGGGAGTCAGCAGCGCCCTGCACATGCAGAGCTCTGCGGTGTGATGCAGTCAGGTGGCTGCCCTTAAGCTGGCCCCTGAAGGGCATCCTGCCTCGCTGGAGATGTTCCTTTTCCTCCTCCTTCTCTCTTCTATCAGGCACCCACGTAGAGTCAGTGACCTCATCATCCCCTCCCTCCTCATCACTGGAGCAATCCTGGCAGTATGCTGCAGCTGGGGGAACATGACTGCCAGTTTCTTGTCCTTCTTGGGCACCCCCTCTCTCTGGGCTCATGTTACTGCCTTCCTCAATCTGGGTACAATCATCGGAGCCTTCAAAACGCTGCGCATCCTCCTGCAGCATGCATCCATACCCGACACTGGGGTCGAACAGTTTGGCGGACTCCTCCGTGCATGATGGTGGGGCTAGGGAAGGAGTGACTGATGACATTGAGCCGATGGAATAGGCCGCTTTGGTAGCTGCATTGGCAGGCAAACTACTCTGAGCCTGGGTGACAGAGGATGAGGAGGATGAGGATGGCTTAGTTATCCACTCTACCAACTCTTCTGCATGTTGTGGATCAACATGGCCAGCTGCCGAAAAAAAGGGCAAGCGTGCCCCACGGCCACGTGCTAAGGATGCACTGTGTCCACGACCAGCACTGTTGGCTGTAGACACAGAGCCTGCTTGCCCTCTTTTAGTGGCCTGTGAGCGTCTGCCTCTTCTTGGTGGCCTTCCAGACATGCTTTAAAATTTTATTAGCAAAACAACACCTGAAGTTTTCTAGAAAAAGTACACCAGGAATAGCCTGCAGTCAGATATAGGCTTGGCTAGACTAGAATGCAGTGGATATATATATGTAGGAGACTGTATATATATTTAATGCACTACAGATCCCTGAATCACCTGCCTGCCTGCCTGCCTGAAAGTATATTTGAAAACGTACACCAGGAATGTCCTGCAGTCAGATATAGGCTTAGCTAGACTGGAATGCAGTGGATATATATATGTAGGAGACTGTATATATATTTAATGCACTGCAGATCACAGAATCACCTACCTGCCTGCCTGAAAGTGTATTTGAAAACGTACACCAGGAATGGCCTGCAGTCAGATATAGGCTTGGCTAGACTAGAATGCAGTGGATACATATGTAGGAGACTGTATATATATTTTATGCACTGCAGATAACTGAATCGCCTGCCTGAAAGTGTATTTGAAAACGTACACCAGGAATGGCCTGCAGTCAGATATAGGCTTGGCTAGACTAGAATGCAGTGGATACATATGTAGGAGACTGTATATATATTTTTTGCACTGCAGATCATTGAATCGCCTGCCTGAAAGTGTATTTGAAAACGTATACCAGGAATGGCCTGCAGTCAGATATAGGCTTGGCTAGACTAGAATGCAGTGGATATATATATGTAGGAGACTGTATATATATTTTATGCACTGCAGCTCACTGAATCACCTGCCTGCCTGACAGTATATTAGAAAAAGTACACCAGGAACAGCCTGCAGTCAGATCTAGCTACACTGGATACAGTGGATGTATATATTAAATGCACTGCAGCTAGCTTAATCACCTGCCTGCCTGAAGTATATTTCTTCATAAATTTTGGCCAAAATGTATCCTGCTACATGACTTTGGTAATAAAAAAAATCACCCAAATTTTTAAGAACACTTTACTGTTGGGGACACTAGTATAGTCCTGCCCATGACCAGGATAGTGATCCAGGCAGACACTATACTAGTAATGGTGGTGATCAGTGACTTATAATGTGACTGTGATAGTGTGGCAGGCAATCAGCGACTAATGTTAACTGACACTGGCTGGGAGTGACACTAACTGACTTTGTTCACTACCTGACATTGCTAGTGACAATAATACAGTGATCAGGGATAACGCTGTATGCTGTCACTGTACTAATGACACTAGCTAGGTGACAGGGGTGATCAAGAGGGCAATCAAGGGGTTAACTGTGTGCCTAACAAGTGAATGTGTGCTGATTTTACTCACAGGTGGCTGTCTTTTCTACCTGATTTTAGCTCTGAATTGTAAGTGAAATCAGGGAGAAGAACCAGCCATATCTGTATTGTTTGTTTACTAACACACACAGATCTCTGTGCTGTGGTTGGTCACAGCCATGAGCAGGTTCACAGCCAAGATAATTGGCTGTGAGCCTGCTGACAAACTTGTGCTGTGTCCAACTAGAGCACAAGAAGCATGGGAGGCGCGCACAGATGTGCATGTAAACCAGGAAGTTCTCGTAGGTTATAGGGGTACATTGCAGGGGGAACAACTGCGATCCGGCAGTAGGGTTGCCACCTTTTCTTCAAGCCAAACCCAAACACTTTAGCGGCCTGGGACACCTTTTTGTTCCCCAAGGAGAGTAGTATGGTGTGCATAGCATGCAGCAGCGAACAGTGGGTGTGGCCAAATTGCTCTTTCTGACATCATCACCCTGCCACCCAGTGATGCCGAACTTGCCCCAAGACAGCCGCCTGTGGCTCCCAGATGGCAACAGATTTGTGTCACTATCTTGGTTACTTGAGGAGCCACTGCCCGGTTTAAATAATGTGTCAGGGTTTCAGTCTGCCTGAAACCTGGACATATGATTCAAAACCCTGACTGTCCGGGTGAATCCTGGATAGGTGGAAACCCTATCCGGCAGTATATGTTAAACCGCTGGTCCGCAAGTGGTTAAAATAACATTTCTATTTAACCCTGCCTACCAATTGCTGTGAAGGGGCTAGTTGGTTGTCTTTGCTCCCTAGACCAAAAGTCCCTGGTCTTCTCTTGCTTAGCATGCATGAACTAATATGAAAAAAAAAAATCTATATATATAAAAATATACTTTATGCTAGGCGTTTATTAAGGCCACCCTAATGATCTATCTTTTTATTTTTATTTCCCATATGACTTTCTGTCAGGTAAAAGAAAAAAAAATAATAGCAACAGAAAGTGTTGAAGAGGTATTAACAGAAAAGCTGTTATGTAGGCACAGGGTGCAACTCCCAACGAGACTCACTGTGGTAATGACAATGTAAGCTGTCACTTTGCATTTAATGAATAATTATTGAGTCAGAACTGAAACCTCCTACTTGTAAATCTGAGTTATACAAACTACTAATAAAGCAAATATTAAGGAAACACTGCAGTAAAAAATGAAAATAAACCTTGAGATTCAGTTCAATGTTTATAGCTTACTGCAGCATTAAGGGTAAAATGTACTGCACTAGTGCATACAATTGCCTTTTGTCTGTATTCTGGTAATCTTGAAACCAGTGGTGGCCCATCTATAGGAGGCGCACGGGCATCGCCCCCAATCCATGCGTCCGGCCTACTAATCTAAATGCAGGGTGCCGGATGCATGGATTCAAATGTGCTTTTTTTTCTTTTGTTTGAAGCACATGATTAGAGCCTGAGTTTCTAATTGGCTTAAAAAAAGGGTGGGCTTGGGGGAACAGAGCACTGTGCACTGAGCCCACCAAGTGTGTGACAATAGTGAATTAATATTTTCGCTATTGTCTTCTCAATTCACCTCCTGGCCAATCAGGAAGCAGCTCCTAAGACCCGATTGGCCGGGAGTCTTAGCACTCCCGGCCAATCGGGTCCGGGTGTCAGGGCCCACTTCCTATTTGGCTGGGAGGAGATGCATTGGCCCCTGGAGCGAGGAGCAGCACCCAGGATCCTTCTCTGCCTGCCACCAGTCCCGGATCTGCCTCACACCCATCATTAGGCTGCTGGTCCCCCGTGGGCTCTCAGTCTCCTCACTGGCTGGCAGGATGAAGGTCAGGATCGCCGGATTGATAAGGTAAGGAGGCCCCCCCCACTCGCCTATCCATCCGTCTCCCGTGGGGGGGGGGTGTCGTTGGTTTGCCCCCCCCCTCCCCCCAAATTTTTGAGCACCAGCCACCACTGCTTGGAACACACATGCATGTGGTGGGACACACTTGCTGTTGATGATGGGGCCAACTTGCTTGTGATGCTGGAACACACCTGCTGGTGTTCCTGGAACACACCTGCTTGTAATTCTGGAACACACCTGCTTGTAATCCTGAAACACACCTGCTGATGATCCTGGAACACACCTGCTGGTGTTCCTGGAACACACCTGCTTGTAATCCTGAAACACACCTGCTGATGATCCTGGAAAACACCTGCTGGTAATTCTGGAACACACCTGCTTGTAATCCTTAAACACACCTGTTGATGATCCTGGAACACACCTGCTGATAATCCTGGAGCACCTGCTGGTAATCCTGGAACTCCTGCTGGTAATGCTGGAACAAACATATCTGTCATGCTAAAACACACCTGCTGGTGTTAATTAAACATATCTTCTGGTGATGCTGGAACACCTGCTGATGATGCTGGAGCAAACTCTGCTTGTGAAGCTGGAAAACACCTGCTGTGGTTATTGGAACACACCTGTTGGCAGCCCATGAATGCTAAATTAAATATTATAACCACAGTGCTACCATTGTGAAAAAACAAAACCAACAATTTGTGAAAGAAACTTAATTGGTTTCTGGCAGCATTGCCACCAGACAACTAAATAGTAATGTAAAGAATGCAGCACAACCTTCCAATCTATAAGTAAAATCCTAACAGGTGCAAAATACACTATATTGTCAAAAGCCAGCGCTGACTGGCATTGCTAATGGACGCAGATTGGTGGCATTTGTAGGCAGTGTTGGGCACTGATTGCTGGCACTGGTGGGCAATGGTGGGCACTGATTAGTGACACTTTTGGCACTATATTGTAATCAGGGCACTGATGATCAGTGCCCTAATTACATGCCTAGATGCTAAATATAGCGCTGCTTTACCGCCGACGACCGCACCGCCTCAGTGTGAAAGGGGCCTAAGGCATCAGCATGACAAGACAATTTCATGCTCCCAACTTTGTGGGAACAGTTTGGGGATGGTCCCTTCCTGTTCCAACATGACTGCACACAAGTGCACAAAGCAAGGTCCATAAAGACATGGATGAGCGAGTTTGGGGTGGAGTAACTTGACTGGCCTGCACAGAGTCCTGTCCTCAACCCGACAGAACACCTTTGGGATGAATTAGAGGGAAGACGGCAAGCCACGCCTTCTCGTCCAACATCAGTGCCTGACCTTACAGATGCGCTTCTGGAAGAATTGTCCAACATTCCCATAGACACACTCCTAAACCTTGTGGACAGCCTTCCCAGAAGAGTTGAAGCTGTTATAGTTGCAAAGGGTGGGCCAACTCAATATTGAACCTCCGGACTAAGACTGGGATGCATTTAGAGTTTATGTGCGTGTAAAGGCGGGCGTCCCAATAATTTTGGCAATATAGTGTATGTCCTTAAATGCATTTTGATAAATACCAGCAGTGCAGGTACCTGAATTAAATTGGGAGGAGAACCACAAGAAGCCAATCCATTGTGCTGATAGGAGGAGAGAGCAGAGTGACAGAGATGAGCTCACCAGTCCACTGCATCTCCTTTCACTGTGCAGTCACAGGCTTTAGAGACCTCATTTACACCTGAGTGTTTTGTGGATGCATGAAAAATTGTGCATTTTTTTGTGTGCATTATTGCACTACACATAAAGAGTAGCCCGTTAATTTCAATGGGCTGCCCTATGGGTGACAAACACAACAAAGTAGCTCGTGTAGCTTTTTGAGCGTTGAGTTCTGCATGTTTTTTTAATAAAAGCATAAAAATGCGCAGCTGATTATTTTCCCACATGGAAAAATGTGTGTCTTCTTGCTGCATTTGAGGTGTCATTATCAATGAATAGCATGCAAGCGCAACATAGTTTTTTTCACGCATGAACCGTTCGGATGTAAATGGGGCATTAGGAATAACGCCCTGGATTTTTAAAGCGCAATTTCGCATGTTGGCAGTCAATTCGCTTTAATTGTCTGCCCTGTGCACATTTGTTGCCACCAAGAAACTCCTGCTCCTTTTTGGGTGACAAGCTTAGCACGATCAGGGCTGCTGTTAGAAATCACGGGGCCCCATACAGCCTACCTGGCAGGGCCCCCACCCAATATATCAAGACCATATTTTCACAAAAAATACACTAAAATCATTATTTGTGGACACAAACATAACAGATAACCTGTGTGAATTAGCCCTTTTTTGTTTGTTTTTTACATTAAAAAATAAATAAAAAATTCTATTCACAGTGGCAGGCAGAACAAGGAGGGGAATCGGTGTCAGGGAACCAATTACAGGAACGCCCTGTGTCTCTCCCTGCAGCAGCTGAAAGCCAGCAGGAGGGGGAGAAACTGGCTTTTAGCTGCTGCAGAGAGCCGCACAGGGCATCCTTCTGTAACTGCCCCTCTGCCAAACCGCACTAATTTCCCCTGCTGTTTGGGCCCTCATGTGTGTCTGGGCCCCCATCAGGAGGACTGGTGGTCCCCCCCTATCAGCGGCCCTGAGCACGATTGCCATGCTCGTTTAAAGTGCCATTAAAGATGAATGGCACCCAAATGCACGTCACGCATTTTGCCACGAATCTGCCAGCGATTTCAAATCAGGAGATCTTAACCACTTCAGCCCCGGAAGGATTTACCCCCTTCCTGACCAGAGCATTTTTTTTTTGTGATACGGCACTGCGTCGCTTTAACTGACAGTTGCGCGGTCCTGCGACGTTGCACCCAAACAAAATTGAATTTTTTCCCCACAAATAGAGCTTTCTTTTGGTGGTATTTGAGTTTTTTTTTTTTTTGCGCTATAAACAAATAAAGCGACAATTTAAAAAAAAGAAAGAAGAAATATTTTTTACTTTTTGCTATAATAAACATCCCCCAAAAATATAAAAAAAAACATTTTTTTTCCTCAGTAGGCTGATTTGTATTCTTCTACATATTTTTGTTAAAAAACCCTGCAATAAGCGTATATTCATTGGTTTGCGCAAAAGTTATCGCGTCTACAAAATGGGGGAAAGATTTATGCCATTTTTATTATTCATTGTTTTTATTAGTAATGGTGGTGATCAGCGAGTTTTATCATGACTGCGACATTGCGGCGGACAGATCGGACACTTTTGACACTATTTTGGGACCACTGACATTTATACAGCGATCAGTGCTATACAAATGCACTGATTACTGTGTAAATGTCACGGGCAGGGAAGGGGTTAAAAACTAGGGGGTGGTCAAGGGGTTAAATGTGTTCCCTCAGTGTGTTCTAACTGTAGGGGGGATGGGCTCTCTAGACCAATGACAGGGAGAAGTAGATCCCTGTCATGTTGCTAGGTAAAACAGGGAAATACCTTGTTTGCATCTCCCCGTTCTGCCCCTCCGTGTCACGATCGCGGGCTACCGGCGGACATCAAGTCCACAAGAGCCGTGGGACGTGGCGGGCCCGTGCGTGCGCGCCGGCGACGTGCGCACCTGGTAGCCCGCGATTTTAAGGGGACATACGGGTACGCCCATTTGCGCAGCCGTGACATTCTGCCGTGACATTCTGTGCGCTGGACGGCAATCGGTTAATGAGGCCTTGAGGAAAAAAATTACTGAAGTGCTGTCTTTAGAAATGCCATCTGCGTCATCAGTGCACCCTGTATTACAGTGTTACTAAACCCACAACAGTAAAATCAGTCTGTATATGCAGTAAATCATGCTTGTTATACTCACTGTGGAACCTAAGGGGTTAATCCTCTGCATTGTATAAAAAGGCTGTTTGATCCTGTCTTCTCTGATCCTCCCCTTCTTCCACTGTCCCCAAGCCATCTCTTGATAGAACAGAGCATTGGGGACAAGCTACACATGCTCAGTTTGGTGTGTATTGCTAGAGTTTTTTTTTTTTTTTTGGGAGGGTGCATGTGATCAGCACAGGGCCAATCAGCACTGCCCAGACAGAGGGTCAGGGGTCATGCAGCCTCATAGGACAGTCAGAGGAGAACAAAAACTCCTCCTACAAGCTTTAACCAAACACTGATAGAAGTCACGAGACTGCTATATATTGCTGATGAGAAAAGGTATTTATCAGTTTATATTTACTAAAATAAATGCATTTCCATGTTCTGTATGCGGTGGGAGACCGGATATAATGCAGGCTCCTGGGTTTAGTAAAAAATTTTAAATATGTATTTGTAAAATAATTATTTTATACAAATAGAACACAAATTTAAAATGTCAACTCTAAAACCATTGTTAAATTCATGCACATTATGTATCAAAAATGTATGAGCTAATATACTATGCTTTCTAGAGTTGCCACCTCATCCCTTTAAACCCGAACACATATGAATTACACAGGTTCTGAAGGCTAATTTATTGCAGATAAGGCAACAAGTGAGTTTAGTTACCACCTTAACTGCTTGCCGCCCGCCCACTGTCAAATGACGGCGGGGCGGTGCAGCTCTTGTTCTGGGCCGACCGTCATATGACGACGGAACGCGCAGCACAGCGAACGTGGCCGCACCATGTTGCTAGAACACGGTGTGACCCCGATCTGTGTAAAGAGCCTTGTCAGCGGCTCTTTAACCATGTGATCGGCTGTGTCCAATCACAGCCAGTCACATGTAAATATGGAGATGCCGGTAATCGGCGTTCCTCGCTGACAAAGTGTGAGGAGAGGAGAGCCGATCAGCGACATCTCCTCACAGGGGGACAGCTAGGGAAGTAATCAGGGCACTGATCATCAGTGCCCTGATTACAATATATAAATAAAGTGACCCACCAATGCCAGCATACAGTGCCCACCATAGCCAGCATACAGTGCCCACCAATGCCAGCATACAGTGCCCACCAATGCCAGCACACAGTGCCCACACTGCCCACAAGTGCCACAAATCAGTGCCCATTAGCCATCCCAGTCAGTGTTGGCAATTAGTGCCGCTTATCAGTGCTGAACATCAATGCCCATCACTGCTGTCCACCAATGCCCATCAGTGTCGCCCATCAGTACCACCCATCAATGCCCATCAGTGCCCATCAGTACCGCCTATCCATGCCCAACAGTACCACCTATCAGTGCCTGCCACTGCCGCCTAACAGTGCCCATCAGTGCCACCTAACAGTGCCCATCAGTGCCACCTAACAGTGCCCATCAGTACCACCTATCAGTGCTCATCAGTGCCCATAAGTGCGGCATATTAGTGCCTCCTCATTAGTGCCACCTCATCAGTGCCCATAAGTGCCACCTCATCAGTGCCCATAAGTGCCACCTCATCAATGCCCACCAGTTCAGCCTATCAGTGCCCATCGGTGCCGCCTCATCAGCGCACATCAGTGAAGGTGAAGGGGAAAAATTAAAAAATTTACTGACAGAAAAAGTTTCCCAAAATTTTTGGTCTTTTTTTTTATTTTTGTAAAAAATAAAAAAAACAGCAGTGATTAAATAACACCAAAAGAAAGCTCTATTTGTGTGAAGAAAATGATAAAAAATGTGTTTGGGTACAGTGTAGCGTGACCGCGCAATTGTCATTCAAAGTGCGGCAGTGCTGAAAGCTGAAAATTGGCCTGGGCGGGAAGGGGGTGTTCCTGCCTGGTAGGCAAGTGGTTAATCAGCCACAGAACCCGTGTAATTAATATGTGTTCGGGGTTTAAAGGGATGAGGTGGCAACCCTAATGCTTTCTGGAAGCACTTGAAAGTTGAAATCAGGCATGCTGTAGGTGTGCCTGCTTTGTAGGCTCATGTGTGTGAGAGGGAGGTACTTAGGAGGGGGTGGGAGCTCAATGTGGGGCTATCCACCAGTGGTCCAATGAGAAAGCAGGAGGCGGGGCAGTGACACAAAGTGTTGACAGGCCTCTTTATGCTGTACAGCCATATAGCATAGTATAAGTTTTTTTTTTTTTTTACAAATCTTTTTGCAAATAAAACAGTTTCTGTGTTTGTTTCAAAATTGTACTCAAAGCCTTCCCTCCCTTACAACTTCCCCTCTCCCTTTCATATGATAAATGCACAAATTACTCTCCTGATTGACAGTTTAAATGATACAAAGCAGGTAACAGAACACCCAGCTTTCATTCACACAAATCTATTCATCACTGATGACCCCGCGCTAAAACAATTCAGCTCCGAGGAAAGTGGATGAAATCAGCGAGACGTGAAAACTGCAGCTACATAAATACGGCTTGTTCCTTTTGTTTGGAACACAACCGCTGAGGATAGCCGGGGTACAAACATTTCTCGGTGAATGTGATATTAATTTCATCTGGTAACTATGTAATTAAAAAAGGTATGCGGTGGTGACGGAAGTTCATTTCACAAAGAATGATACGGGAGAAAGATACAATTTAAAGTGAAATGCCGCGTACACACGGTCGGAAATTCCGACCACAAAATCCGTCGGATTTTTTCCGACGGATTTTGTCCGACACTGGTGTTGCATACACACGGTCGGACAAAGCTGTCGGAAAATCCGATCATTCTAAACGTGGTGACGTTCGTTGCGTACGACGGAACTACGTAGAGGCTAGTAGCCAATAGCTTTGGTCTCCTAATTTGATCTGAGCATGCGTGGCACTTTGTCCGTCGGATTTCTCTACACACGATCGGAAAAAGTCCGATCGGATTTTGTTGTCGGAAAATTTGAGAGCAGGATCTCAAATTTTTTCTGTCGGAAATTCCGACGGAAAAAGTCTGATGGAGCCCACACGTGGTCGGATTTTCCGACAACATGGTCCGATCGGACATTTTCCGTCGGAATTTCCGACATTGTGTACGGGGCAAAACACTGCGCAAAAATTGAGGGCTAAAATCAATAATAGTCTACCACAGCATGTCTCATCGCTAACTCCGCCACCATTGTCCTTCTTAATCTCGTGGACCAGCCTAGTGCCAAAGCCGAGGAGCCGGACCACACTCCAGACCGCACTTCAGTTCAGGAAAACGGGCTACACCGATAGCATCTTAGCCATCCATTTGGTTTTCCTGGAACCAACAGAGCCTTCCACCTCTCGCCACACATCCAATGTATTTCACAGATAAAAATAGACAATAGGTGAAAAATGTATTGGGATGTGGCTAGAGGTGGAAGGCTTGCAATGTGTGCTGGAAGTTAATTGCTCAATAAAACAAATTCGATTTCAAAGATGGTGGCATGTTTTCTTGGATTGAAGTAAAGAAAAGATATAGTCTGTTTGCAACATATATGTACAGTATCTCACAAAAGTGAGTACACCCCTCACATTTTAGTAAAATAAAAAAAAGCTTCTACAATGGTCACATGAAAATCAGAACTGGACTACGAAGCAATGGAAGAAGGTGGCCTGATCTGATGAATCACGTTTTCTTTTACATCATATGGATGTCCGGGTGCGTGTGCGTTATTTATCTGGGGAAGAGATGGCACCAGGATGCAGTATAAGAAGGCAAGTCGGCAGAGGCAGTGTGATGCTTTGGGCAATGTTCTGCTGGGAAACCTTGGGTCCTGCAATTCATGTGGATATTAGTTTGGTGTCATGCCTCAATGGGCCAGGGCAAAAGGGAGCCATACTCAATATTAGGTGGGTGGTCATATGGCTGATTGGTGTGTGTATATATATATATATATACACACACACATATACACACCTGGAAATCTGACCATGACACCTAGCTATCTGGTTAAATGACCAGTAGAGTTGAGGTCTCGCCAGTGAAGGGTACTGCAAATGGTACAGCACACAAGGACATTTTAGACAATTGTATATTTCCAACCACGTGACACCATTTTGGGGAAGGTCCTTTCCTGTTCCAGCATGACAGCCAGCTCCGTAAAGACATGGTTTGCTGAGTTTTGTGTACTTTCTAAACAAAGGGCCAGTTTACTGTCACTCAGACTTTAGGAGGGGCAGACTGTGGCCAGTGGGAGTAGAAAATGTCCTGCTCTGGGAGCAAATGATACCTCATCATTGGTGTCAGTGGGAGGAATAGTGCCCATCGTTGGAGTCAGTGGCAGGAATAATGCCCCATTGTTGGTGTCAGTAGGAGGAATAGTACCCCATTGTTTGTGTCAGTGGATGGAATAGTGAATGGCATAATGCCCCATCGTTGGTGTCAGTGGCAGCAATTATGTCCCATTGTTGGTGTCAGTAAAAGGAATAGTTTCTTGATTCACTGGTGTCAGTGGCAGTAATTATGGCCAATTGTCACTGGTGTGGGCAGTGGGAGGAATAGTTCCTCATATAAGTAGGAGGAATAGTGCCCCAAGGGCTGGGCAAAGGCAATCACAGGGCTACATCCTGTCCACAGGCCACAATTTGGAGACCACTGGTGTAGAGGAACTTGAGTGGCCTGCACAGAGTCCTAAACTCAACCCTACTGAATTCTTTTGGGTTGAAATTGAATGCCAATTCTTGTCCAAAATCAGCACCTGACTTTACAAATGCTTTAATGGCTGAATGGGCACAAATACCACAGACACTTTTCAAAATCTTGTGGAAAGTCATCCCAGAAGAATGGAAGTTGTTATAGCCACAAAGAGAGAGACAACTCTGTATTATTGCCCTGGTTTTTAAGCCTTTGGCATTTGCTGGTTGTTAAACAGCCCTGCAGCTCAGGTCTCCTCTGCAGCACACACCTGCCCTAGTCAGGAAAGTGCCTAAATAGACTGCTTAACAGTCAGAAATGCCTGATCTTCAGGATGGTCTTCCTGTTAATGTCCCAGATTTAGGTCTACCTGAGTTCTGTCTGTGCATGCCCTTGATTATTCCTGTAAATCATGAGTGCTCAACCTGTGGCCCTCCAGCTGTTGTGAAAAGTCAGCTCATGGGACTTGTAGTTCCGAGACAGCTGGAGTGCCACAGGTTGAGCACCCTTGCTGTATATTGTTTGTGGGCAGCGTTTGTGCTTATCCTGATCATTGATCTGTTATCTCTGATGCTGGCAGTAATTGTTCTGTTTGTCTGAAACCTAGGCTGTTTAGGATCTCTTTGCTGGTTTTTTCCATCAGGCTACTGATTTCGCTACGGTCTGTTCTGATCATCTTTTGAAGGACTTATGCCATGTACACACGGTCGGAATTCTCGTCGGAAAAAGCTCTGATGGTTTTCCCGTCGGAATTCTGACGGAATTTCGCTCAAACTGTCTTGCCTACACACGGTCACACCAAATTCCGACGGTCAATAACACAGCGGCATAAAACACGTTCGACAGCACTATAAAAGGGAAGTTTAATGCTTCAGAGCATGCGTCGAATTGTTTCCGAGCATGCTTCGGAATTTTGCGTGTCGGAATTGCATACACACGATCGGAAAATCCGATAGAAAGATTTTCCGTCAGAAAAATTGAGAACAGGTTCTCAATCCAAAGTCCGTCGGAAATTCCGACAGAAAAAGACCGATAGGCATACACACGGTCGGAAAATCCATTGAAAAGCTCCCATCGGAAATTCCGACCGTGAGTACGTGGCATTAATCTGCTGCAGCCTGCTGTCATCCACGGTCACACTATGGGTCCACCTTGACAATTATTGATGTAAGGTCTGCAAAATGATCAGTCATTATTCCATTTCTTAACAAACACAAATTCAAATGAAACCCTCCAGCAACTGCCATACAAACGTTTACAGAAATGTTCACAGTATACTGTTTGTTTAGACCATCAGAACTGAAAAGACCATTAGACACCCAGAGTTGTATAGTACAATTTAATGCTACTTTCCAAAAAAGAAAAAGAAAATCCCAAGGTTAAAAATTAAATTGTGTGTCGATTGAATTCAACTCTATCTCAGCAGAGAGGAAAAGGAAACAGGAGGGGGTTCATAACACCAAATTATTATCGGAAATCTTATGTTGACACAACTTGAAATTAAGCCCTGTTAGAAAGCATTTTGTCCCATCTTGTAGAAATAGTTTCATATGACCATCAAGAAATAGGTTTTAGGGGGTATTAAGGTACACAAGCACTTTAGAGGTTGAAAAAAAATGATACCAATAAAAGCCAATGCTAAAAACGCAACTTTTTTCCCCCCTTGTCTGTTTCTGGCTTCCTTGGCGTTATGTCAGACGAATCGGTAATGTGGTCTATACACACCTCCCCCTCCCCCCTCTTTCTCTTAAAATATATAGAAAATAGGTGGATTCATTACATTTTTGTATGCATTTTCCTACATACTATTGGGTTGTAATTTCGCCAAGTGTGCAAATCATCTCGATTACCGGCACTGTTTAATGCTTATCATTTAGCTCTTGTCCATGTTTCGGTTATCTCGTTTTCAACGGAGAAATTAATACAAGTGTCTCATCTCAGAAGCTCCTTGGTCGTCCACTAAAAAGGAGATCCATGCCAATGTTCTTGATCTCCAGCAGGCCCCACCAGGCCTTCTTCTGAAACGCGTCTGCAAGTCACTTTAGAGACTCTTGAGTGTGTTTTTATATTTTCTCGATTATTTCAAAAGACAATAAATGAAAATAAGGACTCTTAAGGATACCATGAATGAACATAATAAAAATAGAGAAGACAAAGTTTTTCTCTCGGCTTTTATATTTTCTCTTTTAGCATAAAATACGAGGCCCTTGGCTGTCTTCAGATAAAGGTCTGGAAAAATAGAGCAATGAGTAAAGAACATCCACCGTGGACCAGCTGTGAACTAGAAGAGGGAACCAGGGAGTTGAAAACTTCGGATTTCATTTCATCGGATCCTACTAAAAATGGCTCATCTTTTGTGGCCTGGAAAACAAAAACAAAGTCCGTTAGATATGATTAAAAAATATCGTCTAGTTTACTTACATTGAAGGTTTCGTCATGATAAATTTAGGTTATCAATATAAACAGAGGGGACAAAAAAACTGAGATTTACATTTGATTGAGGAATACACTAATACTGGCCATACACTAGTAGAATTTTTTTCCGAAATGTTTTGTTTCAAGAGAATTTGTTAAATTTTCTAATCATTAGTGAGGTCAAATCAACATTCGTTTTCGACCACAGTGACAACATTTTTTAAGGAGCAGGATAAAGTTTATTCTTGAATGAACAAATTTCTAATGCCGCGTACACACGATCGGACGGTTTTTCCGACGGAATTCCGCTCAAGCTGAAGCTCAAGCTGTGTTACCTACACACAATCACACCAAATTCCGACGGTCAACAACACAGCGGCATAAAACACGTTCGACGGCACTATAAAAGGGAAGTTTAATACTTCTGAGCATGCGTCGAATTGTTTCCGAGCATGCGTCGGAATTTTGCGTGTCGGAATTGCATACACACGATCGGAAAATCCGACAGAAAGGTTTTCCGTCGGAAAAATTGAGAACAGGTTCTCAATTCAAAGTCTGTCGGAAGTTCCGACAGAAAAAGACCGATGGGCATACACACGGTCGGAAAATCCGATGAAAAGCTCCCATCGGACTGTTTCCATCGGAAATTCCGACCGTGTGTAAGCCGCATAATAGTATATGCGATTTTATTCTGGAAATTACATTCATTACAAAATTATATGTTAAAAGCTAGACATGTGCGGTTCGTTTCATTATGATTTAATATTCGGACAAATTTTTTGTTATTCAGAAATTCGGATGTATCAGAATGTCTGAATTACAATAGCAACAAATTTAAATGAGTGCGAAATAATAAACCAAAATGTTGTACGAAATTCGAATCGTTTTCTAATCAAATTCAAATCTCCGAAGAGAATAAAATAGAATAGAAAGTAATGGAATAGAATAGCAAAGAATAGAATATAATTTTTTTTTATAGAAAATAAAAGAATAAGATATAATAGAGTAAAACAGAACAGAATAGAAAATAAAGGGATAGAATAGAAAATAATAGAATAGAATAGACTAAAACAGAACAAAGAAGAATAGAAAATAAAAGAACAGAATAAAATAGAATAGACAATAAAGGAATAGAATAGAATGGACTAGAATAAAAAATAGAATAGAATAAAAAAGGAAGAATAAAACCATCTTCTGAAATCCGAATTTTAAATAGAATAATTTTCAAATTCGAATACAATGGAAAATAATAGGATAAAAAAATAATAGAATAGAAAAGAAAAAATAATATAATAGAATAGAATAAATTGAAAGAATATAACCTTTTTCTGAAATTAGAATTTCAAATAGAATAAATTCAAATTCGAAAAGAATAGAAAATAATAGCATAGAGTAGAAAATAAAAGAATAGAATAAAACAGAACCAAATAGAATAGAAAATAAAAGAACAGAATAAAATAGAATAGACAATAAAGGAACAGAATAAAATGGACTAGAAAAAAAAATAGAATAGAATAAAATAGAAAGAATAAAACCATCTTCTGAAATCCAAATTTCAAATAGAATAATTTTCAAATTTGAAAACAATGGAAAATAGGATAAAAAAATAATAGAATAGAAAAGAAAAAAAGAATACAATAGAATAGAATAAAATAGAAAGAATATGACCTACTTCCAAAATCCGAATTGCATAAATTAAAATTCGAATAGAAGAGAAAATAATAGCATAGAATAGAAAATAAAAAAATAGAATAAAAAAAAAACAAAAAACAATAGAATAGTATAAATATAACCATCTTCCAAAATTCTAGTTTTAAATAGGATAACTGATTTAGAATGGAATTCGATTCAAATCGATAAAAAATTTTTGAATTTGGTCAAATTCAGTTAAATTTGACCGCAATCGGAAAATTTGAATCAACGTGAATAAACTAAATAAATTCAGAAAATGAATTAAACGAATTTAACTAAACAAATTAATGCAAATTAATTTTGGAAGGAATCGAAACACATTTTTTTTATTCTGCACTTGTCTATTCAAAGCATACACAAATTTGAAATCCTTTTGAAGGACATTCAATGTACTAAGATTTTCATACGAATATCCATACAAAATATTTGTTCGAAAATCTTTTTACTGTAAGGCAAGCTTTCAAGTGGCAAAAGAATGTCTTGCCCACCTAGTATTTACACTAATAGAACTATTGCAACATCTGTGTTTTTGCTTTTACATTTTTCTCTGTATAGTTTTCTTCCTCCCAATTACCTTGGTGGGCTGTACACGGACAGTGAAACTCTCTTTGACTGCAGGAACAGAAGCATTACTGTACTTCTCCTCCTTGTGTGGTGGAGTCGTAGGGGGTACTGATGGATTCACCGCTGGATTTAAATTGGTCCCATTGCCAAAAGCATGTATAGCATTTTCTGAAACACAAGTGACAACATTAAGTAACTGATACACCAAGCGTGTTAGGCATGTGGTTGACTCAATGAATGCTTAGTCCAAAATTTAACAATAAAGTAAGGGTCATGATATGGCCAAAGGTTTGTGGACACCCGGCCATCACATCTATATGAGCTTGTTGAACATCCCATTTCAAAACCATAAGCATTATTATGGAGTTGCCCGTCCATCTCTCATTGTCGGCTATAGCAGCCTCCATTCTTCTGGGAAAACTTTCCACCAATTTTGGAGTGTGCCTGTAAGAATTTGTGCCAAAAGAGCATTTATACAGGCGAGTAATCGGGTTCCTCTTAATACCCGGTCCAGGTTGTAGGTGTCCAGAAGACACAGTTCCGAATTTTTGGAGCAATGTTAAGCCTCCTTTTTAATGTTTGTTTGTGAGTATGACTCTTGCTTTCATTACTTACCATATATATTCGAGTATAAGCCAACCCGAATATAAGCCGAGGCACCTAATTTTACCACAAACAACTGGGAAAACGTATTGACTCGAGTATAAGCCTAGGATGAGAAATGCGCAGCTACTGTAAGTGGAAAAGAGGGTCAACAATGCCCATTTGCATGCCTCACTGTGCCCATTTGTAGCCATAGGTCCCCCAAACTTCAAACTTGGTAGTTAAGGGTTCCTAAATGCCTCCTAGCTGCAGCCAAAATTTGGGGTCTCTGGACCCAAAGGGTCCCGAAATGACATTGCTGCAGATGGACACAGTTGACCGAATTTGGGGCCCTGCATCTCGGCGTAACTTAGTGCTAGGAACCTCATATTTGGATATGTTGTAGTGTTGGTTCCACTGGGTTTGAATACCAAATTTGGGGTTCCTAGCACCAAGTGGCCCCGAGATACGGGGCCCAAATTCGGGTCTGAATTTTTATTTTTTCCTGCATAAAAGTGCTTGACTCGAGTATAAGCCGAGGGGGGCACTTTCAGCACAAAAAAATGTGCTGAAAAACTCGGCTTATACTCGAGTATATACAGTAAATACATTTTATCTTTGGTAATGTGCAAGGGTTTCGGTGTGCCCTCCCTGTTTTCCTATATGTTTCAGCTCTAAGGACACCCATTGTTCTGAGGAGGGCAGCAAGACTTTTGACTTCCTCTATTCTATCCAAAGGGTTGGCTGCACCACTTACATATGGACTAAGCTCCTGAGTGTAGGAGATTGTTGTGTGTTGGTTGGACAAGAATCAGCATTTCAATTTATTCTAAAGGTTTTCAGTAGGGTTTAGGTCAAGGCTCTCATTAAACTGTGTCTTTATGGAGCTGGCTTTGTGCATGGGGGCACAGTCATGCTGAAACAGAAAAAGCCTTCATCAAACGGTTGCTACAAGGTTGGAAATCCAGAATTGTCTAAAATGTCTAGTGAGGCCCGGAATTGGAAAGACAGAGAAACAAAAGTAATGAAGGGCCGGGCATGACAAAGGGGAAAAAGGAGAGGCAACTAGAGGATTAAAACAGGAAAAGGATGTGAAGGGGAAGAGGCAGAAAAAATGAACTATCAGGGAGGAGCAATATAAAAAGGTAGGCGGGGACTTCCGGGAGCAGTGTGGGGAATAGACAGAGAAGGAGAAGTTTCCCACCCACCCTCCCTATTTTTGCGGGCAGGATCAAGGGATTCCGGTTGTCATAGCAGTGGTGTAATGGCGGTGTCTTTGGTCTTTGATGGTGGCAAGAAAACAGATGTGATAGAAGTGGTGGGGGGCTCATAGGTGGTATGTGCCCCTTTGGTGTATTCCAACGGAAGGGTAGGCTGGAATACGGGAATGGTTGCACTGCGGGAAGGGGGTTGTCTCCGAGTTGATAAACGGCTAGAGGCCGGGTATGGTGAAATATGGTCCCGCAGTGTACTGGTGGAAAGTGTTTAAGTGGAAAGTGTGAAGTTCGGGGTGCCGTCAAAGACCAACAGACTGGGAGTTAAAATTGTCATTACAAAGGTTGTATATATGTTAATTGGATGTTATTTAATATTGGATTGAATAGTTGTTAATAAAAGGCTGCTATGGCCAGTTATACTCCAAAATTCCTGTGTGGTCTATTTATTTTGATAAAAGGGGGGTAAGCAAAAGGTGGCAAGGGAAGAAAGGGGATTTAGAAGGTTAAAGGGGTGTTATGGGAGTTGGGGATATCTTGAATACATTGGACATGGTTTCTGTAGCAATAATAGACCCTTCATTGGACACAACTAAACCTAATAATTTGGAGTTTTAACAAACATTTGGCTATGTAGTGTATTATTAGATAATGGATGCTCTAGCCTACTGGCATCTTGACATCTGTAGGACTTAACTCAGTGGCATATATATACTTACATATATATATATATATATATATATATATATATATATATCTATTAAAGACCAATATAAAACCTTCCCATAACGGGCAACCCTCTCCAAACCCCATTAACCACAACTGGACTAGATTTGGAGTAAATGGCCATCAGGCCTAAACTTTATTAAACAAAATATATTTTAATTAGATTTAATAAACTTTTTATTACTATAAACATTCCCAGCCTTTCAAAGGGTCATGGGTACATAGCATAACAACATACTGGTCACTGCGAACAACTTCAACTTTTAACCTCTTGACCTCCAGATGGCAACCCCTGTCTCTGAGGCTATAACCCACTGTAGCAGTGACCTACCCGTATTAAACCCTTTGAGGTTAACCCCTCGTAACCTGGAAGTACATTAAACCACTCCCATCCTATGGATGGGTACAACAGGTTTTTACCCGTACCTCACTTCCTCTTCTAAAAGCCCCAAGAACCGCCAACAGCATCTTACCCTGACACAACTTGACTCCTACCCCCATAAAAACAGGGAGGGTGGGTGGGGATTGCTTCCTCCTCCGCTCTCCGAATGACGGCGTTACACGTCGCTCTCACGTCTGAGCACCGTGACTCCGCCCCGGCTCCGCCCACTCCTTTCCTTAAAGCGGCCCTGGTTAAGACAGGGACTGTGCAGTCCAGCACATGTCATGCCATCCCCGCGCCTACCCCCCTGCGGCTGCCAGCTCCGGGACTCACTGTATAACTGCAGAAATATGAGTTTTAAACTGAATCTGTGTCAAGAGGAGCAGTATTAAACTAGCAGATATCCTGCAAACAGGCACCACAGGGATGTGACACAAACTGGTCCAGAGCATGTTTGTGTCCTAAAATCTTCAACTTTGTTCTGACTCTAACATTTGGTAATCTCAAACTGGCCAACTATATAATGGTGGTAGGTTCATGTTTCAGGGTACTCTAGCTTGTGTTATGGCACTTTCTACAGTAGTAACAAGTAAACATAAATGCTCACAACACAAAGTATTCTTTAGCGTAGATATTATCCTAACACTTGATCCAACTCTTAACCCAACTCTGAAATGCTGTCTTTAGTTTGTAACATTCCCCCTTCAGTTAACACTTGAACTCAAGCTGCAACACTTAGGCAATCCATAGATTATACAATTTTCTTTCCTTCAACCAAAGAAAATTGCTTACTCTATGGCTTACTCTTACTCTATGGCTTTCTCAAGTGTTACATAGTTACATAGTAGGTGAGGTTGAAAAAAGACACAAGTCCATCAAGTCCAACCTATGTGTGTGATTATATGTCAGTATTACATTGTATATCCCTGTATGTTGCGGTCGTTCAGGTGTTACAGTTTGAGTTTAGGTGTTGAGTGTAGGGGGAACAACTTGAGATTTCAGATTAATTTAGTACAACCAGCCTTGCCATAGATGGATCAAAATGTATCCGATTCCACCAGCCGAATTTCGATCTGTCTATGGCAAGGCTTTATCCCATAAACATTTTCTACCTTGGTGAGTCACTGACTTGGAACATGCTTGTTCTGAATCACTGACACAATAAATAGTAATGATGGGATCAGGACGATGTTTCTATAGCCTGCACCATAAAAAGCAACTTGGCAATGGCAGCTCTCATGGTTCTATTTGAGCAGGACCTAACACTTAACCAATTCTTAAAATTACCTATTCAACCTAAGCTTGCAACCTAGCCCTCTAAACCCTAATGCTGACCACATACAACCCTTCAGAAAATTTCAAACAACATTTAACTGCAAAAACAACAAAACCAATGAATGCAAACGTTCCCTTTTTAGGGACACCCTGAAATGATCTGAAGTGTTGGTAGTAGGTTGCCTTGATCTATGTTATTTTTTTAAATTAAGAACAATATCCCAGCACTGACACAGAAGGGAGGACTGAGCAGGGCGATTCCCGTTGGGCCACTAAAAAGAATAATGTCACGTATAATAGTAATGTATAAGCAGACAAGCAGACTAATGACATAGATTACTGGAACCATGTCCTGTGGTTTCATGAGACCAAGATAAACGTATTTGGTTCAGATGGTGTCAAGCGTGTGTGGCGGCAACCAGGTGAGGAGTACAAAGACAAGTGTGTCTTGCCTACAGTCAAGCATGGTGGTGGGAGTGTCATGGTCTGGGGCTGCATGAGTGCATGAGTACTGGAGAGCTACAGTTCATTGAGGGAACCATGAATGCCAACATGTACTGTGACATACTGAAGCAGAGCATGATCCCCCCCTTCGGAGACTGGGCCGCAGGACATTATTCCAACATAACGACTCCAAACACACCTCCAAGATGATCACTGCCTTGCTAAAGAAGCTGAGGGTAAAGGTGATGGACTGGCCAAGTATGTCTCTAGACCTAAACACTATTGAGCATTTGTGGGGCATCCGCAAACGAAAGGTAGAGGAGTACAAGGTCTCTAACATCCACCAGGTCAGTGATGTCATCATGGAGGAGTGGAAGAGGACTCCAGTGGCAACCTGTGAAGCTCTGGTGAACTTTATGCCCAAGAGGGTTAAGGCAGTGCTGGAAAATAATGGTGGCCACACAAAATATTGACACTTTGGGCCCAATTTGGACATTTTCACTTAGGGGTGTACTCACTTTTGTTGCCAGCAGTTTAGACATTAATGGCTCTGTGTTGAGTTATTTTGAGGGGACAGCGAATTTACACTGTTATACAAGCTGTACACTCACTACTTTACATTGTAGCAAAGTGTAATTTCTTCACTGTTGTCACATGAAAATATATAATAAAATGTTTACAAAAATGTGAGGGGTGTACTCACTTTTGTGAGATACTGTATGTGTGGCTGTTGTTTAACAGCCCTCTCACATAATGTCCTTTTTTTTGTTTTAGGTTAATCGATCTTCGAGGCTAGCTTGAAAAAAAGTTGTGTGCCTTGCAAGCTTGATTAGATGTTCAGATTCCAGAACTGAATGAACACAGCTCGCTGCTGATTGCTGCAGCCATTAAGGAGGCCAATGACTGAATCACAAAGGCCATAGTGAAGCATTAATCTTTCTTCTTCCAAGACCAAATCAAAGAGCGTGATGGGGCTTCTGTACAGCTGCTGTCTACTTGCAGAGTGTTAGCTGATAACGTCACACTCTTTGAAAACTTTTTGTAACTATGTTATTTTGCCGATTTCCTATGAGCCCAGTCTGTTGTTTACATGCCCCCTAGGGCGTGCGTCATCACCAGGCTGGACTCACTTGTACTCCAGGACTAAAGTTGGTCATACACTGGCTGCTTTAGAGTTAGAGGAGAGGAATGGAAGCTGGCAGTGCTGCTGGGGGAAAACTGCACAGGAGTGGTGGAGAGGGTGGCATTTACTGGAGCTGATCCCAGTTGCTGCTGCAGGAGTAAAATACAGGGGGGATCGGCTTCAGTAAATGCCACCCCTGCAAAGATCATTTCAGAATGAATAGTGCTAGGGGCCTTCCCTTCCTTTTTTGAATGAACTCAGGGTGTGATCAGTACAGTTCAGTTTGTGAATGAACAGGAAGCCGCTGAGCACTGATCGCGTCCCGTTCATTCACTGTCCAGTGCAGCTGAGGCTGCAGAGCAAGGGACTGGGTAATCTCTTTTCTCAGTCCCTTTCTCTGTCTCAAAAGTGAGACATCAGGGGTTAAATAAAAAACTACTGACACCATCCACTGCCCTACTGACTAACACTGTCCACTATCCTATTGACACCATCCTCTGCTATACTGATACCGTCCACTGCTCTCACACTGTCAACTACTCTACTGACACCGTCCACTGCCCTACTGACACTGTCCACTCCTCTACTGACACCTTCCACTGTCCTACTGTCACCATCCACTGCCCTACTGACACCATCCACTGCCCTACTGACACTGTCCGCTTCTCTACTGACACCTTCCACTGTCCTACTGACACCGTCCACTGCCCTACTGACACCGTCCACTGCCCTACTGACACCGTCCACTGCCCTACTGACACTGTCCACTCCTCTACTGACACCTTCCACTGCCCTACTGACACCGTCCACTGCCTTACTGACACAGTCCACTGCCCTACTGACACCGTCCATTGCCCTACTGACACCGTCCATTGCCCTACTGACAGCGTCCACTGCTCTACTGACAGCGTCCACTGCTCTACTGACACCTTCCACTGCCCTACTGACACCATCCACTGCCCTACTGACACTGTCCGCTTCTCTATTGACACCATCCACTGCCCTACTGACACCGTCCACTGCCTTACTGACACAGTCCACTGCCCTACTGACACCGTCCATTGCCCTACTGACACCGTCCATTGCCCTACTGACAGCGTCCACTGCTCTACTGACAGCGTCCACTGCTCTACTGACACCTTCCACTGCCCTACTGACACCATCCACTGCCCTACTGACACTGTCCGCTTCTCTATTGACACCATCCACTGCCCTACTGACACTGTCCACTCCTCTACTGACACCTTCCACTGCTCTACTGACACCTTCCACTGCTCTACTGACAGTGTCCACTGCTCTACTGACACAGTCCACTGTCCTACTGACACCATCCGCTGCCCTACTGACACTGTCCACTCCTCTACTGACACCATCCACTGCCCTACTGACATTGTCCACTGCCCTACTGACACCATCCACTGCCCTATTGACACTGTCCGCTCCTCTACTGACACTATCCACTGCCCTACTGACACTATCCACTGCCCTACTGACAGTGTCCACTGCTCTACTGACTGACACCGTCCCCTTTTAAAAGGTAGGTTAAGCTTATATTTTTACAGTGACATTTATTTTATTATATTTTTCTAAGTTTTCCTTACTATTTAGTTAGGTCTTGCTAGTGAATTTCTTTTAAAAAAGGGCGCCAAACCCCTATGATCCTTGATCACTTTCATGTTGTTCAGGTAGATCCCCAACTCTCAAAGATTGCTTACCCCTGGATTAGAGGATCAAGGCACACATAGAAAGCACAGCCTGCATGTACTGAACATATAAGATGTTCTGGTTGTAGTTTTTTTAATCCATTTTTTGAGTAAATGATTATACAGAATATACAGTATCTTATATATAGAACAAAATGCAAAAATGTATAATAAAAAAGGCTTACGGAGGCAGATGTTGTTGGTGAAATAGTGCAGAAAGTTCTCGCACTCCTCCTGCCGGTTTCCACTTGTGTTACAGGTACACCAGGGGGCGACACTTGAGGATGAATTGTCCACATAATTTGGAGTAATTGGGCTGCCTGAGGAGGAGACAGACACAAAGCTTAAAATCAAACATCACATCTGTCCAACTAGGAATCCCATTCGTCCATTCACGACCCTTTAATACAAGGGTCCTAAAGGATGAATTTATTATAAATGACCTTTTTCAATATATACAGTACATGAGTAACGAAGAACCTGGCAGGAAACTTCCATTCTCTTCTGGACCAGTGTAACTCAACTCCAGCCAAAATTTTTTATTTTTACAGGTTATTATTTCTTTTAGCGTCAGGACAGGAAGTGAGGGGACACTGTTCCCACTTGATCCAAGGCTGATAATTAAACATTTTGGCTGGAGTTAGGCAACGATATACTCACATTCAGTTTTACCTTAAAGAACATTCATAAATTATACAGACAACAGGACAGACTGGTTGCCAGGCATAATCCGCAGTCACATAGGTCATAAAATATAGAAAACAAAATTTTTTATTTTTACAGGTTATTATTTCTTTTAGCGTCAGGACAGGAAGTGAGGGGACACTGTTCCCACTTGATCCAAGGCTGATAATTAAACACACTCTGTAGGCCTTATAACTTTGAGGCATACTCATAGAATCAAGATATTTTAATGTATTTTAACATATAGCAAGTTTAGTAAATTCCCCACTGGACCCTTTCAAACAGTAATTTTCAACCTTAGTGAAACCAGGGTCTTGTAAATCTTCCAAAACCTTCCACGCCGCAACAGTAAAGAAAAAAAAATGTACTCACACACTCAAAGTATAGGAACACTGGAAATTTCAGAGGTGTCCTCAGAAGAAGCAATAAAGGGAAGTCTTCTAATGAGGATACCTATTCCAGGGACAAGTGTCCAACAGGGGAATTCCCCTCACTTTGGCTGCAGCCCAGCAGGTGGGAAGTCACAATCCAGTTTTTGACAACCACTGCTTTAAAGTCTGGTTGTGACCCCTCTCAACATGCCCTGGCCCACCTTCCCCCTACAGTTATTTTGATAAATTTTGCTTCATTTGTCCAAAAGTGGTTGAAAGGAAAAAAAAAAATATATATAGTTTTGAGGTTGGTGCTGCCCTCAACACAGTCCCACTATTACCATTGTGGAAAGCATAGCCCTGGCTATACCATAACAAAAGCAGGAACCTCAAGGCTAACTGAGAGACTCTGCATGGGATGGGCTAGGGGATTGTGCCATAGTAAAGTACAGGACAGGGAGAACTTCTAGGCAAACATGGTTTACTTTCAAATAAAGGTCCTATGAGGAACCCAATGGTCCCTTCTGTTACTTTTAAGGAAAACAGGTTAAAGCGGGCCTTCACCAATGCATATGACTTACTTTGCTCTGCCTCCTTCCCCCTTCCACTTACACAACTGCAATTTGTTTATTAATAAGTATTTAAAAAACAAATTTCACTTTTTACTTCCTCCTTCCTCGCCTAGGCAAGGATGACGTGTCCAGCGTGCATATCTTATGCCGCGTACACACAAGCAGAATTTCCGTCCAAAAAATCTTGGATGGTTTCTCCGACAGAATTCCGCTCAAGCTTGTCTTGTATACACACGGTCACACAAAAGTTCTCTGAACTTTCGACCGCCAAAAACGCGATGACGTACAACGCTAGGATGAGCCGAGAAAATGAAGTTCAATGCTTCCGAGCATGCGTTGAATTGTTTCCGAGCATGCATGATTTTTTGCTCGTCTGAATTGCATACAGACGATCGCATTTTCGGATAGGAACTTTTCCCGACCGAAAAATAGAGAACCTGCTCTCAATCTTTTGCTGGCTGGAATTCCGCCAGCAAAAGACCGATGGAGCATACACACGGTCACATTTTCCGACAAAAAGCTCTCATCAGAGTTTTGCTGGCGGCATTTCCGATCGTGTGTATGCTGCATTACTCATGTGCGGGCACAGCATTGGTCTATAGGACCTGGCAGAGCCCCATGGCATGTCTGGGAATGCACATTGGTTCAAGATAGTGGAACCGGAGCAGAGTTAGAAAGAAGAACTTTAGGCTGGAAGATGGACAATGCTGGACTACATGGACTATTATGATTTTTTTTCCCATACAGGAACAATTACCAGGAAGTTAAAATTAAATTTGAGGTTGAGGTGGACTGAAGTTCCTCTTTAAAGTGTTATTAAACCCAGGAGCCTGCATTCACTATATCTGGTCTCCCAGACCAGATATAGAACATGGAAAAGTAATTATTTTAGTAAAATATAAACTGATAAATACCCTTTCTCATCAGCAGTATATAGCAGTCTTGTGACTTCAATCAGTGTCTGGTTAAAGCTTGTAGGAGGAGTTTTCATTCTCCTTTGACTGTCCCATGAGGCTACAGAGGATCACTGACCCTCTATCTGGACAGTGCTGCTCACATGCACCCTCCCCCTCAAAAAAACTCTCTAGCAATACATACCAAACTGAGCATGTGCAAAGTGCCCCCAAGGCTCTGTACTATCAAGAAATGAATTGGGGGCTGTGGAAGAAGGAGAGGATCAGAGAAGGCAGGATTTTTACACAATGCGCAGGAGTAACCCCTTCCACAGTGAGTATAACAAGCATGCTTTACTGCATATACAGGCTGATTTTACTGTTGTGGGTTTAGTAACACTTTAAGTTTGAACAAAACTACCAATCATGTATATGTGTCCAGTAAGGAGAGGCAGCTGACAAAGAGCAGACAATTCAGTGTGTCTCAATGCTCCATGCTCTAACTATAGCTATACAAGACCTTCTATACAAGACCGTGCAAGTGCTATGGGGCCCAAAAGCACTGTTTGGCTATACAATTATTTATGCGAGTATGGATAACATTTGGCAAATGCATTTGGAAAAAAATGATGTATTTCTAGTTAGGGAATCTCTGTTTACTACAAGAAAATAAATTAATATTCTGTATTTCTGAAAGAAATTACTTTGAGAAGGGGATTAGAAAAAAAGGGGGGCCCTCAATGATTTTACTACAGATACAGCCTTGGCTGTGAATCACCTTCATTGTCGATTTGTGCCAGAGCTGGAAAGCTCATCTGTTAAAAAACTGGCCCGTAGTTCAAGCCCCAACTGCTAACTGGGGCTGTTGCCAGCACCAGCTGTGACAGGAAGAGGCCGGTGCCGTTTATGACACGCGTAAATACCATGAGACAATCTGTGTGATTCCTTCATATGGCATGCATAAATGAAGAGGACAACGCAGCTGAGACAGAGACGGGGAGTGACACCTGGATCGGTCACACTGCTGTCTGCCCAAAATGAATGTTTGTTATTGGCGAGGTAAAATGTCACTGTGATTTACTTAAAGCAGCCATTACACACAGGGAATGTAAAAAAATAATGAAAACCTACATAAAAATTAGCTTGTAAAGGTAAAGCCTCATACACACGATCGGACCGTGGACCAACTTTCCTGTGGATTTTTGTCCAAAGGGCGTTGGCCCCAAGTTAGTATTGCATACACACGGCAGGACTTTTTCAGCCAACTTTCACCAAATCACTTGGTTTTTCTGCTCTTTACCGCCACCTTTGGTCAACTTCTGTATTGTTGTCTGATCTTTTGCATTGGTTTGTACAAAAGTCCGTTGGTTTTGTGTACACACGGTCGGACTTTGGTCCATCGGACTTTTGTTGGCAGAAAGTTGGTCCGTTCGCACAGCCAACACAAGTCCGATGAAACCTGGAAAAAGTTGGTCCGATGGAGCGTACACATGGTCGGATGTTGGTCCAAAACAGCTAATTTGCATGTTGGTTGTCAAAAAGTCTGATCGTGTGTATGGGCCTTAAGTCATACAGGATGATGACTCAGTAGAAGTATGTGTAAGCTCTAATTGAGGCGACAAAATCAAAATATTGATATGTGAGTCTTCAAAGCAACACGGGGCAATCCAAAATTTTGGTAAAAAAAATTAAGGTCAGCTCCAGCCGCAGCTTATTTTATTTGTTTTAGATACAATAGGGCAGGGTTAGAACCACTGTCATGGTGCTTCCGGTGTTCTGGGAATTAGGTAGATGGTGCTGGAACCTAGAGCAAGAAGTATGTGCCCGTACACACGATCAGACTTTTTGACAACCAACATGCAAATTAGCTGTTTTGGACCAACATCCGACCGTGTGTACGCTCCATCGGACCAACTTTTTCCAGGTTTCATTGGACTTTTGTTGGCTGTGCGAACGGACTAACTTTCTGCCAACAAAAGTCCGATGGACCAAAGTCCAAAACGGACTTTTGTACAAACCAATGCAGAACCAATGCAAAAGATCAGACAACAATTCAGAAGTTGACCAAAGGTGGCGGTAAAGAGCAGAAAAACCAAGTGATTTGGTGAAAGTTGGCTGAAAAAGTCCTGCCGTGTGTATGCAATACCAACTTGGGGCCAACGCCCTTTGGACAAAAATCCACGGGAAAGTTGGTCCACGTGTAGGAAAAACTTTGATCCGGAGATTGAAGTGCCATATCATAAGGTTGGATTCAGAAAGTGGTTTATTGCGTGTAGTCATCAATGCATTTTGAGGGCCTGAAATTGCCTCCTTCATTAGGACTTAAAAAAATGTAGGGTTGACAATCTGGAAATACTGGGGTATCTATAAATTAGCTTGTGTGTGTGTATGTGCAAACAAAAAAAGGCAGCAATATTCTGGTAGCGGAGGGAAGGAGGGGTGGAGAGGAAAGAAGTCACTCCTGAGGCTGAAGATATGCTTTAATTAAACATTTCCCTTTAGAAGATGGATATTTGAAAGCCATCTATTTTTTAATGCAACATTTGCTTATATAAAGAAGCAGCATAAAAGCAGCAAGCATCCTGCGAAGCATTACCTATAATTCCTGTGTACGCCATCAGGCAGGCGGCATAATTCTCTCGCGCACAACCAGTCACGGAGTGCGGTGAAGGCTGACAATCTAACTGGAACGCTGCTAGACGGGACCTGAAAAAGAAAAAGGTTAACGGTGTTAAAAGGGCCCTTTTGAATTACTAGAAGTTTTGACAATGTTATTATTGCTGTCAGAGACACAGATACACGATATAGCCAAAAGTGTGTGGACAAGTGACCATCACAGCTATATGAGCTTGTTGGACATTGTGACGGACCACCTGGCACCCGGCCTGAGCCAAGATACAGCTTCCTCCACTCTGGAACCAGGAGCCAGGTAGGTATTATAGCTGAGGATTGCACCCAAGAACTAGATGACACTAGCTTAGGTGCAAACTGGAACTGACCCTTTATTGTAAATTCACACAGAATATATACGACACAAAATCAGAAAAGGGTTTGATCACATTATTCTAAACAATGCAAATGTTAAACAGTAATATCATTAGTACACCTCATGAACAGCCAACAGCTAACAGTGATCTAATTAACAGTAAGCTAATCAATAGCTAGGCTCACACACTTTGATTAATCTGGGAGTGTCCACCCCAGTCAATCCGGCACCGAGCCCACAGATACACAAAGTACATTACACAAGCTGTCTGTCAACAGTGGCGTCTCCAGCTTTCAAATTTAGGAGGAGCACATGGGGGGACAGGGACAAAAGTAGGAGGGGCCAACTACTGTATAAATTGCAATTTATATACTATATATATATATATATATATATATATATACAGGGGGTCCCCGGGTTACAAACAAGATAGGGACTGTAGGTTTGTTCTTAAGTTGAATCTGTTTGTAAGTCGGAACAGGTACATTTTTTTAAGTGTAGCTCCAGCCAAAAAATACATTTTTAAGCTTTTTGGAGAACATAGGGAAGGGTTATCACCCCTGTAACATTTGTTTTGCTGTCTGTGCCCCTGTTCAGAAGATTTCACCTCACCTTCTGTCCCAATGACAATTGGATTTTGAAAATTTTGGGTTGATAGGGAGGCATGGACTGGTGATAAAGCATCAGTGGAGACACCTTTTTCCCATATTAACTCTTACAGGAGTGAATTTCCCTTCCTAGGGGTGGATTTCCTCTCACTTCCTGTTGTCTCCCTCCGTTTGTAAGTAGGAGTCGTTTGTAAGTCGGATGTTTGTAAGTCGGGGACCCCCTGTATATATATATATACAGGGGTCAAGTCCTGGGGAAAAAAGTGTGGGAACTCCCACCCAAGATCCACTCCACCACCAAAAAAAAAAAAAAAAAAAAATAATACGCTCATATGCATATATATTTCACAGAAAATACAGTGACTGCGAATGCGACATACTACAGGAGATGACCAGACTGCGAATGCGACATACTACAGGAGATGATCAGACTGCGAATGCGACATACTACAGATGACCAGACTGCAAATGCGACATACTACAGGAGATAATCAGACTACAAATGCGACATACTACAGATGACCAGACTGCAAATGCGACATACTACAGATGACCAGACTGCAAATGCGACATACTACAGATGACCAGACTGCAAATGCGACATACTACAGATGACCAGACTGCAAATGCGACATACTACAGATGACCAGACTGCAAATGCGACATGCTACAGGAGATGATCAGGCTACAAATGCGACATGCTACAGGAGATGACCAGACTGCAAATGCGACATACTAGAAGATGACCAAGTAGCCAGTTTTAAAATTTAAACCTGTCCTCTTTATAGCACCCTTCTTCACATTCCTGTCCTCACCCCCTTCACATTCCTGTCCTCACCCCCTTTGTAGATCCCCCCTTCACATTCCTGTCCTCACCCCCTTTGTAGATCCCCCCTTCACATTCCTGTCCTCACCCCCTTTGTAGATCCCCCCTTCACATTCCTGTCCTCACCCCCTTCACATTCCTGTCCTGCCTCCCTTTTATATCACCTCTCCTCATTCCTTTCAGTTTCTGATTCTTTCCCCCTCCATCCTTCATTACAGTGCCCTCTGTCTTACCTTACACAGGACACAGATGACATCAGAGGCACAGAGCTGACATCGGAAGTGCAGCAAAGGGATGGACAGAGGGCGGGACCTGCCCCAGTTAACTGATTGGTTGATAGACTGCAGAGCGGTTCTATCAACCAATCAGTTAACTGGGCCAGCCCCTGCCTTCCGTGCATCGCTGTGCTGCTCTTCCGATGTCAGCTCTGTGAGGAAAACAGAGCTAGCAGGCAGCGGGAGCTGATAACAAAAAAGCTTTAATGGCGTGACCACGGCGGGGCCGCACAGATGATTGATGCGGTCCGGACTTGGTCCACTCTGCCTGTTAAAATCTAGAGCCTCGGGCGGCTCTAGTCCTAAAGAAGAGAGGGAACGGCGTTCCTGCTATGAAAAAAGTGCAGGGACGCCGTACCCACGCGTTCCCGCTGGACTCGAGCCCTGTATATATATATATATCTATATATATCAAGAATAGAATGCACTCCAGAGGTCTTGTTAGAAAGAGATGTTAGCCGAACATTGCAGCTGCAGACGGCCAATTGGATTCAAAGAGTGTAATTGTTCTTTCAATGTTGGGCTAACATACAGGCTCATCAATGCTGCCTATCAGTGCCACCTATCATTGCTGATCACTGCCGCCTACCAGTGCAGCTTATCAATGCTGCCTATCAGTGCCCATCAATACTGCCTATCAGTGCTCAATTCCCATCAGTGCCGCCTATCAGTGCTCTTTAATGCAGCCTATCAGTGCCCATCAGTGCAGCATATCAGTGCCCATCAATGCTGCCTATCAGTGCTCAATGCCCATCAGTGCCGCCTGTCAGTGCAGCATACAGAATGATCTGCTGTCTCCATCGGATCAGAGGCTGAACTGAGCTCTTTTCCATGCTCTGACCGGGAGAAGCAGACAAAGTTTCCTCTATTGGCCATAATCAGTGGGTAGAAGGCTAGCCCCTAGTCCCCTCCAAAAGCCCCTGTCCCGGTTGGGTTTGTCACAGACATCCTATTTAAAAACCATGATAATTAAAATGGAGTTGCCTTTCCCTATTTGTGGCTATATCAACACCCGCTCTTCTGAAAAGCCTTCCCAAAACATTGTGGAGTGTGTGTGTAGGTATTTGTGCCCATTAATGTTGAATGAAAAGACCTGGTTCACACTTCACCCCAAAGGTGTTCAGTAACATTGAGGTCAGGGCTCCACACACTAAGATCATCAAATTTTGTACTTATGAATTTGGTTTTATGCACAGGGGCACAGCCATGCTGGAGAAGAAATAGGCAATCACCAATCTGTTACCAGAAGTTTGGAAGTGTACATCCTTTGAATATGTCTTTGTATGCTATTTCAAACTCCTGATCTCAGTAAACTGGAAGGAGGACCACATACATACAGAGTGGGGAAAACAGG
Organism: Lithobates sylvaticus; assembly: GCA_028564925.1. Taxonomy (NCBI): domain Eukaryota; kingdom Metazoa; phylum Chordata; class Amphibia; order Anura; family Ranidae; genus Lithobates; species Lithobates sylvaticus. The sequence goes on along the minus strand of CM053026.1, from coordinate 742,831,973 downwards.
GATGCAGATATAGCAGTAATCACCACAAGGGGAGTGGTAACTGGTTTCTCATTTGAGTGAATGAATACGAACCTGCTTGTAGGCGGAAAAAGGGGATTATTGAGCTTCCTATTAGGGGGAAGGCTGGAGGTAGATGGAAGACTAGACATGTGCAATTCGTTTCGTTTTTTTTCCGTTTTCCGTTAAAATTCGTTATATTCGTTCATTCGTTATCGTACGAATGAACGAATGATTCGCTAAAAATTTTAACGAATAACGAATTATCAAATAGAACGAATATGAAAAACAACGAAAATCCGAAATAACCAAATTAGAAACAACGAAACTACGAAAGAAGAAAATCCGAAAAACTAAAACAGGAACAACGAAAATCAAAATGAACGAAAAAAAATTTGTACATTCGTAACTTTTTTTTTTTGTTGAATTGGTAATTTTCCGTGTCCCTTACAATGGCGCTGCTTAACGTGCTTCGAATGGATTGAATGAAAAAATTCGTACATTCGTAACTTTTTTTTTTCGATTCGTAATTTTCCGTGTCTCTTACAATGTAATAATAGCATACACATTACATAAAATTATGACTTATGCTCCGATTACGAATCTACGAAAACAATGTTACGAAAGTACGAATAAATCAATCTTACGAAAGTACGAATGTAACTAAATCTACGAAAATACGAATGCGTCCGAATTTCGAATAAACGAAAATTAAACTAACGGAAAAATTAATCAACGAAAAAATAACTCTTACGAAAATACGAATCGTTACAAATACGAACACCGATGACTTACGAATTTACGAATCGTTACGAATACGAACACCGACGACTTACGAAATTACGAATCGTTACGAATCAACGGAAACGAACAGAAACGAAACGAAAATAAACAAATTTTTCTGTTGTGCACATGTCTATGGAAGACTACTTGCATTCGGTAGGGTAGAGCATGTAGGTTGTAGTTCCCCTGGTTACCCACTAGATGCCCTTTGAGGTGGCGAGTTTGATCCGACTTAGGAACCAGTTGGGTTAGGTGCCAGCCATGCCCCTGTTAGGAGAGGTGCGCCCTGGATGAGGGTATTTTAAGAAGGTGTAGAACTTCCTGTGGTGTAGGCAGTAGTTGCCACAAGAAGAGTGGTAATCGGCTCCTCCTGTGGGTGGATAAATATGGAGCAGCATATAGGCGGGGAAGGGAGATTGTTTAGAATACCCTTGGGGAGCAGTTGGAGGACCACTGGCATTTCCCTCTTGTAGATACAGGCCTCTTGTTTTGTTTATACCCTCTGTAGTATGGTATTTTTGACTTACATAATTACCCTTGTGCTCTCTGTACATTGGCTTTAAAGTGTTTAAAATTGTATGTTGTATTCTACTGCCCATCTGGTAGGCTGACCTGCACCTTGAATTCATTCATTTAGTAAAGAGTCCATATATGTGGACTACTCTTTCCTCTAACTTAAATGGGGATGTCCCCTGGAAATGGCCCTATGCACTGTGGTCTATTGCCTGCTAATCTGGGGACATTTCGGGGAGTATTGCCCAAGTGATCAGCACTGGGATCCTGGGGCCCTGATGTTCATAGTACTCCGCTGGATTAAAGCCTGGACAGGAATGGGTTACCCCATTACACAGAAAATCCAGAACAGGGACTGTCTCATCCCAAAAGTGGGATGCTGGGAGTTATGAGTTATCGCCAGCTCTACATAAAGTGGTTTAATAAAGTGAGGCAGCAGGATGCAGGCCAGAAAGCGATGATTGAAATGCTGAAAATGTGTGGGCGCCACAATCCCGTATACGATAGATGTAGGAGAAAACTGCCTGCTGTATCTTTTACTAGCATAGAACACATTGGGCTTTAAGTAATAACCTCGTAGCCAGGCCATGCATCTTGTAAGGGAGCAATACATCTTGTTCTATAGAGGAATGCAGCGTGCAATGACAATTTCTAAATGTACCAGTAAATTTATTGCTCGGGTCGTTGATGCATAGCTGTAATTGCTGCAGATAAACCAAGGGCTGTTTTATAACTGTGTTTCCCATAAAGAACTATCTCAGCCCCAAAGGTTCTACTTAAAGCCACAGGGACCCTGTGCAAAAAAAAAAAAAAAACGATCGCCTAGTGAGACCATCAACATTTTGAAAGTGTTCTGGATCCAGCCCTAATAAAGGGATAGCCTCTACTTTTTAAAGGGGAACCTGCATACAAAAATTAAAAATACATACGTACGTAGTACAAAGGTCACATTTATACATAATTTGAATAGCTGTTTGTCTATTGAAATTTGTTCTGTGTGAATGTTCTTTGGCTATATTCTCTGCAAATCGAATGTATGAATGCGAAAATCACCACATTATGGCCACTAGATGGAGATGGTGAGCATATTTACTTGCTATGATAGTCAGCGACATCTAGTGGCCATAATGTGGTATTTTGTCCCGGTCGAAGAAACAATCGGGTTTAGGTAAGTAAAAGGGGGGCTCGGGGGGGCTGCTGCACTACAGAAGGTTTTTCACCTTAATGCATAGAATGCACATCATCGGCGCATAGGCACTGAAGAAAGGGCACGATTGTGCCCTTTTTTTAGGACCCGTGCTGTGACCGTCGGCTCCCGCACGCATGCGCCGGAGTGACAGAGTCCACGGCCCTGGAAGGAAGAGGAGTGAAGATGAACATCGCTGGCTTTGTTTGCAGTTAGGTGCAACATAATGGGCTAGTATGCGATGCATACTAGTCCATTATGCTTTTACTTTGCAGGGGAATAAAGAGGAAGTAAAACCCATCAGGGCTGACGTCCTCTTTAACCGATTGCCACCCGCCGGCTGTCAATTGACGGCCAGGCGGCGCGGCTCTCGTTCTGGGAGGGCGTCATGTGACGCCCTGGCCTTCTTGGCCCACCAGGGGGTGTCACTGGGCACCCGATGCGCGTGCCCGGAGGCCGCGATGTCCGCCAAGCACCCGTGATTGCCCGTTAACACAGCAGATCCACGGTCCTGTCAGAGGAGAGGAGACCTCTTGTTGTACAGAGGAAAACCGATCGGACTCCTCCCCTTGTGAATCCCCTCCCCCTACAGTAAGAATCACTCCCCTAGGAACATATTAACCCCTCGATCTCCCCCTAGTGTTAACCCCTTCCCTGCCAGTCACATTTATACAGTAATCAATGCATTTTCATAGCACGGATCGCTGTATAAATGTGAATGGTCCCAAAAATGTGTCAAAAGTGTCCGATGTGTCCGCCGCAATATCGCAGTCACGATAAAAATCGCAGATCGCCGCCATTACTAGAAAAAATAAAAAAAAATAAAAATGCTATAAAACTATCCCATATTTTGTAGACGCTATAACTTTTGCGCAAACCTATCAATATACGCTTATTGTGATTTTTTTTACCAAAAATATGTAGAAGAATACGTATCGGCCTAAACTGAGGAAAAAAATTGTTAAAAAAAAAAAAAAAAATGGGATATTTATTATAGCAAAAAGTAAAAAATATTGCGTTTTTTTTTTTCAAACTTGTCACGCTTCTTTTGTTTATAGCGCAAAAAATAAAACCGCAGAGGTGATCAAATAACACCAAAAAAAAGCTCTATTTGTGGGGAAAAAATTATAACAATTTCATCTTGGTACAGTGTTGTATGACTGCGCTATTGTCATTCAAAGCGTGACAGCGCTGAAAGCTGAAAAATGGCTTGGGCAGGAAGGGGATGAAAATGCCCGGTGTTGAGAAGGTTACGGACCGAACCTATTTTTCATACCTGGTGTTTACAATTTAAAATCATTTTTTTTTTTGCTAGAAAATTACTTAGAACCCCCAAACATTATATATATATATATATATATATATATATATATATATATATATATATTTTTTTTTTTCAGACACCCTAGAGAATAAAATGGCGGTTGTTGTAAAACTTTCTGTCACACCGTATTTGTGCAGCGGTGTTACAAGCGCAATTTTTTTTGGGAAAAAATAAATTTTTTTTAATTAAAAAATAAGACAACAGTAAAGTTAGCCCAATTTTTTTTAGATTGTAAAAGATAATGTTACGCTGAGTAAATTGATACCCAACATGTCACGCTTCAAAATTGCGCCTGCTCGTGAAATGGCGACAAACTTTGACCCCTACAAATCTCCCTAGGTGACGTTTAAAAATTTCTACAGGTTACCAGTTTTGAGTTATAAAGGAGGTCTAGTGCTAGAATAATTGTTCTCGCTCTAACGATCGTGGTGATACCTCACTGGTGTGGTTTGCAAACCGTTTTCATATGCGAGTGCGACTTACGTTCGCGTTTGCTTCTGCGTGCGACCTTGTCGGAAAAGAGGCTCTTTAAAAAAAAATTTTTCTTAGTTATTTAACTTTTTATTTTTACACTGTACTTTTAAAAAAAAATTGGGTCACTCACTTTTATTCCCATTACAAGGAATTTAAACATCCCTTGTAATAGAAAAAAGGACCTTGTAATAGAAAAGACAGGACCTCTTAAATATAAGATCTGGGGGTCAAAAAGACCTCAGATCTCACATTTACACTTAAATGCAATAAATAAATACATTTCTCTTTTTTTTTTTTGCAAAAATAAAAAAAAATTCCCCTTTAAGAGCATTGGGCGGAAGTGAAGTTTGACATCGCTTCCGTCATCCAATATTATGGAGCCAAGTGGGGGCCATCTTCCCCTCACTCGGCATCCAGCCTCACAGGGGAAAAGGATGCGGCTGTCTGCGCTGCTACCGGCGGCTCTGGTAAGCGACGGAGATGACCGATGTGCGGCGGCGTCTCTCCCACCCCCCCTATAAAAGTGATCTTGCAGCGAATCCGCCAAGGAGACCACTTTTATCTGAAAGAGGGCTTTGACAAAAACCTGGAAGCTGATTGGCTACCAGCTGCACCAGATTTTGCGTTCTCCAGTTTTAGACCCCTTTTCACACCAAGGGCGTTTTGCAGGCGCTATAGCGTTAGAAATAGCGCCTGCAATCCGCCCTAAAACAGCTGCACCATTGTCTGTAGTGTGAAAGCCCGAGGGCTTTCACACTGCAGCGGTGCGCTGGCAGGACGCCAGGAAAAGTCTTCTTTGGAGCGGTAAATGAGTGGTGTGTTTACCGCTCCTCCACCGCTGCTCCCCATTGAAATCAATGGGGCAGCGCTGTAATACCACCGGCAAAACGATGCTATTGCGGTATATTGCCGGTGGTTTTAACCCTTTCTCGGCCGCTGGCGGGGGGGAAATGCGCCGCAAATCCGACGGTAAAACGCCGCTAAAAATGGCAGCGTTTTACCGCCGACTCTATGGGCGGCGTGGTGTGAATGGGGTCTTAGTAAATCAACCCCTATGGGCGATGGGACTTAAAAATATTCATAGAGCAGTGCATACGACCACAATTAACTTTCACTGCTCCTTCTAAATAAAGAAGTGAGGGGGAAAAAGGAGAGTTCTCGGGAGCTCACAGAGGACAATACGGCAGAAAAACACATTAGTGATGTTTCCCCCCAAAAAAAAAAAAAAAAAAATGCTTAAAAATTCCTAAAATAAAAATAAAAAAAAAATAATGGGAAAAAAAATATGTTTTACTCTCCTTTGCAATGCCGGTGTCGCCGAGCGGATCGGGGGGCGAGCAGAGCTTCGACCCCCCGCATCGCTGGTCCCTGGGACAGGTAAGTGTCCGATTATTAAAAGTCAGCAGCTGCAGTTTTTTTTTTTAGGGATACACCTCTTTAACGAACAATTTAATGAAAAATAGATTACAGAGCTATTAGTAAAGTATAAGTAGTGGATGTGTATTGATTAGACATGTGCACAACAAAAAAATTTGTTTATTTTCGTTTAGTTTTTTTCGTTTCCGAAAAAAAATTGTTTATTTTCGTTTCGTTTTTTTCGTTTCCGTTGATTCGTAACGATTCGTAAATTCGTAAGTCGTCGGTGTTCGTATTTGTAACGATTCGTATTTTCGTTAGAGTTATTTTTTCGTTGATTTGTTTTTCCGTTAGTTTAATTTTCGTTTATTTGTTTATTCGAAATTCGGACGCATTGGTATTTATTCGTACATTCGTAACATTCATAGATTCGTAATCGGAGCATAATTCATAATTTTATGTAATGTGTATGCTATTATTACATTGTAAGAGACACGGAAAATTACGATTCGAAATTTTTTTTTTTTTTTTACGAATGTATGAATTTTTTCATTCAATCCATTCGAAGCACAGGAAGCACACATAAGAGACAGGGAAAATTACAAATCGAAAAAAAAAAAAAAAAAGTTACGAATGTACGAATTTTTTCGTTCAATCTATTCGAAGCGCGTTAAGCAGCACCATTGTAAGAGACACGGAAAATTACCAATTCAACAAAAAAAAAAAAGTTACGCATGTACGAATTTTTTCGTTCATTTTCATTTTCGTTGTTACTGTTTTCGTTTTTTGGATTTTCTTCATTCGTACATTCGTTGTTTCTAATTAGTTTTTTTCGGATTTTCGTTATTTTCGGATTCGTTCGATTCGAACGATTCGTTAAAATTTTTAGCGAATCGTTCGTTCATTCGTACGAAAACGAATGAACGAAAATAACGAAAAAAAACGAAACGAATTGCACATGTCTAGTATTGATTATTGTTTGAGAATAAAGATATTGTTTAGTGTGACTTTAACATTTTTACAAATATTGGTTACATGTGAAAGAGATTCCAGACCCACCGGGCCATCATTTGTACTTTTGCTGTGATCACACATTCCTTGTGTAAAAAAATCTTCCTGAGCCCCAGACACGATCTCAGAGGAAAGACCTCTCGTCTAAAAGATGATAGGATAGAGAAAGTGATTTATAGATTTTTGGCGTATGCACCGGTGAGCTTGTTAGGCCGCTGTCGGAAAACAGAGATATATAAACTTTCTTAATGGGGTTTTCGGGCAAGTGAGTTGGAAGCCGGGGATAAAACAAGCCGGATGTATGAACTTTGTTTCCTATAGGAGCTTTGTCTTCCATAAATATTTTGTAGCTTTTGGCTCAGTAAACAATAATACGGTCGGTGTTCCGGTACTAAGGGCCACGGCAGACTAAAGATCTGGTCTCTGGGGACATCTCACCGGCGTCTGGATCACCATGCATGTAGTAAATAAACACACAGGGATACCTAAACTTTGTCTATATTGTAGAAATCGATCACAAAATTAGGGCAACTTACAACAATGGCACCAGGATGAAGGTAGGGTTGCCACTTTATTCCTTTAAAACCAAAACGGGTATCTGTCAATGTAAACAGACAGATTCCCATTCTGGCAGGGGAGTTAGGGAGAGATCTGCTGTTCCAAGTGATTAGGAACAGCGATTTCTCTCCTCCTCCAGTCAGCCCAGCCCCCATACAGTTAGAAACACTACCGGGAACACACTTAACCCCTTGATCGCCCCCTAGTGTTAACCCCTTCCTTTTTAGCTTTGATCGCTGTATAAATGTCAATGGTCCCAAAAATGTGTCAAAAGTGTCTGATCTGTCCGCCGCAGTCCCGATAAAAAATGCAGATCATCACCATTACTAGTAAAAAAAATAAAATGCCATAAATCTATTACCTATTTTGTAGACGCTATAACTTTTGCGCAAACCAATCAATATACGCTTATCGCGATTTTGTTTACCAAACATATGTAGAAGAATACATATTGACCTAAACTGATGAAGACATTTTTTTCCATTTTTTTTTATATTTATCATAGCAAAAAGTAAAAAATATAGGCCTGGTCATTAAAGCGGCGTTCCACCCAAAAGTGTAACTTTCGTTTAAGCACTCCTTGTCCCCTGACATGGCACATTTGGCATGTAATTTTTTTTGGGGGGGGGGGAGTGTGTACCCTCTTTTTAGTGGGACTTCCTGTCCCACTTCCTCCTTCTTGTTCTTAGCTGCCTAGGCGACTCCTCCTCTCGCCCTAGGCAGCCTCTCCCTGCCAGCAATCTTATGGGACACAACAATGTCCCAGAAGATTTGCTGGCCAATAGCAGAGCGCATCGCGACTCGCGCCCGGCCGGGAAGCCGTAAGCTGTCACGACTGGGTGCCCACAGTATCAACGGAGGTGCCGAAGAGTGGAGGGAGAGAAGAGGAGCGAGGCTCCGGGTGGCGGCATCGCTGGACCTTGGGACAGGTAAGTGTCGGTTTATTAAAAGTCAGAAGCTATGCTTTTTGTAGCTGCTGACTTTTAATAAACTAAAAAACGGGTGGAACTCTGCTTTAAGGGGAAAAATCTTCCGGTCTGTAAGTGGTTAATAACTTGTATAGAGATAGGAGGTTATGGGATGCCCACTTGAGTTCAGCAAAACTTCAGCAACAACTTCAGGGACATCTTCCTATATACAGTCTATATACAGTCTCCTTTAATTTCCTCCTGCACAAACTTGCTTGCTCCAGCTGATTCACTGTATAATAATCTGACAGACTTCCAGTCAGATTTTAGCAATAGCCCTTTACAGGCAGGAACTCATAGTCCCTTGTGGTGTAGCAAAAATAGAGTGAAACAGATAGTAATTCTCTTATGTGGCTACTGACCCCCACACCACCTCTTCAGGCACAACCAACCCACCTGGCTGCAGCTGCCCCTTTACCTAGCCCTCCAGGCTGACTCTCCACACCAGTCCTCCTGACTAAATGTTCACCAGCCCACCTGGCTGACTGTCACCAGCCCACCCGGCTGACTTCCAGGAGATCTCCCAGGGAAGGATAAAGACACACCACTGTCTTCAGTGAGACTGACTACATGCGGCAGTCTCTCCCCTTGTTAGCCCCCAGAAGTGCTGATCTACTCACTCTGTTCTCTCTTGCTCCCGTGTCTCCAGGAAGGGCTTCCTCCTGTGTGTGTGTTATGGCAGGATTCTTCCAGCACCCGAACCCCGGTCCAAAGCAGAACACTCCCCCCCCCCAGACTAGGAGGCACCCCTGTGGGCCACAGACAGCTTCCTCAGCACTGTACCTCCATCTTTCACCCGACTGCCCCTTCTGGCATGGCTCACATCCAAATTTTTGAGGTAAGATCTGTCCCCTTACTCCTGGGGATTGGGCGAGGCCTCATAAATATTCAAGGCAGCTCCTCCTACCCTCCACCCACTAATTCTAGAAGATTCTCCAACCTTCTAGACCAGGGGGAGGCACCAGAGGAGCTGTCAAGATGAAGTCATCCAGTCTTGAACTTCACTGAACCCTGACCCTGATTCCATGGCTCAGACTTAGCTCTGAGCCAAGCTAGAATTCACCTATTCTAAAGTCAAACACACCCTGTACTACTTCTAGCACACACCAGAGTGTGCTACACCTGTCTGTAGGAATAATGTGTCGCCACTGCCTCTCTTTGAAGATGGTGTAAGTTCATATATGACACATGGGGGGAGATTTGCTAAAACTTGTGTTGCCAGAATCTGATGCAGCTGTGCGTAGCAACCAATCAGCTTCTAATTTCAGCTTGTTCAATTAAGTGTTAACAATAAAACCTAGAAGCTGACTGGTTACTAAGCACGGCTTTTAGTAAAGCTCCCCCATGTTGTCAATATGCTTAAGACTGTTCCCCATGTTATTAAAAAAAATAAAAAAAATCTAAACTTAAATAATTTCTTATTTTCTCAGTGAAAGCACCTGTTGTTCTGAGTCGAACTTGTCGGCATATTTGGAACTGAGTTAGTGCCCTGCGGTTTGCTTCGCAAACTCACATGATGAAGTGCTAATGGACATAACGGTAATTGGCAGTCAACCTAATGACTCTCTCTTGCAGATGTGTTTTTAACTGTGATTTCACTACTTCGAAGTCGGATCATTTTTTAGAGACTTGTCTATTATTTTGTCCGCCCTTGTACCTTGCTGAGAGGGAGGGGAGAAAGATCAATGACATCCCAAATCACATGACAAGGATCTAAACTAGAGTTATTTATAAATTGTAAAGGTTGGGCTTGGCCCCTTAGTTCCCCTTAGTTCCAGTGAAGGGAACTCTTAAAAGCGTTTGTTAACCTAAAAAATAAAATAGAGATCCTGTTCCCTTAAAGCACATTAAACAGCACAGTGCTTGTGCTGTGTAATCTGTCCCTCTCTAAACTGTAAAAAAACCTGGCTGATCCTGACACTTCCTGTGTTCCCCGCTCTGTGCTGACCATGATAATCATGGCTGCTGAACCCTGACCACCATGGTCAGCATATGTCCCTTCGTCATCCGTAGCTCTCCTCTGTCCCCCTCACCCCCTCCCTCCCTGCCTGCCTGTCAGCTCCATGTCTGTGTCTCTGTCTCTGCTCCCACCCCCCGCTGCTATCAGTAAAAGTAAAAAATTAGAAATGGTCACTGCCAGCCCCTCTATTATAGATAGGCATACCACATTGTATAATTCTTTTATTTTAACGAGGCATGTAAATATATTTTTAGAGCAATCTTCAGGCCAGTCACGTGACTCTCGGCTGCTCTCCAGGGCTACTGCAGGAGGGGCTGAGCGGCCATGTGCCCTCCCTGGCTGACGTCAGAGAAAGATCTTTTTTGGCCCTCCTGCAGTAGCCATGGATCGGAGATGTAAAGCGGCCGAGAGTCACGGGGCCGGCCTGAAGACAGCTCTAAACAGTTATTGTGTTATTATGCCTTGTTTTTATAAAAGACTTATACAGTGTGTTTTTTTGGACAATTTCATGCTCCCAACTTTATGGGAATAGTTTGGGGATGGCCCCTTCCTGTTCCAACATGACTGCGTACCAGTGCACAGCAAGGTCCATAAAGACACAGATGAGCGAGTTTGGGTTGGAGGAACTTGACTGTCCTGACCTCAACCCGAAAGAACACCTCTGGGATGAATTAACAGTAAAAATTCCCTAGTGCTCAAGGCACAGTATAACCTGTCAGGATTTTAATAGGCAGACCAGGTGAATAGGTAAAAATAGTAATAAACTTTATTGCATATAAACATTCAAAAGAATAAAATAGAAAAAGGTAACATTATAAAACACAGCAAGATACAATATACCCAAATACACGCATCGGTATAGAGACAAGCTGTCCTTGAGAAAGTTGGTGGGTGGCGGTGACACCTGACATGTTTTGGACCTAATTTTTGGGGATGAATTTGAGCGTAGACTGCGAGCCAGGTCTTCTCGCCCAACATCAAACATTCCCATAGACACACTCCTAAACCTTGTGGACAGCCTTCCCAGAAGATTTGAAGCTGTTATGGCTGCAAAGGGTGGGCCAACTCAATATTGAACCCTACTGACTAAGACTGGGATGCCGTTAATGTTCATGTATAATGTTCAATATAGTGGAGTTTCCTATCTATTTAATATTACCAACAGCATAAGGATTAAAAATAGTCAGTGTTGATTGAGAGTGTGAAGTTCCACTTTAAAGTAGCAAATGGCATTCTCTACATGCCGAACTAAATTAGCAGCATGGAAGGGTCGGAGACAGCCTTTTTCCACCCATTACATGAGAAAGGCAATACCAACATACTTCATTAAAGTGGTGGGACACCCTGAAAACAAAAACTTGAAAAAATGTTAGTAACAATTTAAAATGAAAAAAAAAAAATATATATTTTTTTTTTACTTACCAGAAATGGCTGTTGCTAGGCAGATCGTCCTAATCTGCCTCCTCCAGCGTCACAGTGATCTTCTCTCCTTCCGTCTTCTAGTGAATGGGGCGCGGTGTGTTGTGGGAACTATGTCCCACAACACACCGCGTTCCCCATTCACAAATAAGATTTGTGCATGCGCAGTAGGCCGCGCGCCGACTCGCGCATGCGCAGTAGGAAACGGGAAGCCGTTTCCCTTACTGAGGATGGCGGCGTTGGATCTGGATCGCCGAGGGACCTCTCGGCCTCCACGAACGACATCGCGGGCGCCCTGGGAGGGTAAGTGTACTTATTAAAAGTCAGCAGCGACTTTTTTTTTAGCTGCTGACTTTTACATTTTTTTTTTTCAGGTGAAACACCGCTTTAAAAAGCTGAAAAGCTTAAAGTGGACCTGTTGCTTTGCCTTACATCAGCCAAGGGCAGGTACACTTTAAATGGCTTTCATTCCAGAACATGATTTTATACCGTTTCCACTTGCCCGGCTCTGTACAGCGTTTCATTGTTGTGCTCTGATAGAAGAATTAGCCACACTTCGCAGTCAGAACTCTTCATTCTCCTCTACGCAACTGTCAAAAGATCTATGACATCCTCCACAATGGATATTGACTTGGTGCCTGTAGCACTTGTCACACAATCACTCACGGCTGCTGCCATTAGCAGAATAGGAGTGCGTCTCTGTCAACGTTTATTACAACGAAGCTCAAGGACCTTTCCAGACTCCCACGGGAGTATTAAATGTCAAGCACTAATTTATAATTAAAAGGATGCAATGTTCCTCTTCGAAAACCATTTGGGATTCTATGGTGCTCAAGCCGTTATGGAACTACAAATCCCATTTAGATTGCCGTTACGAGCCGGAACTTTTTGGCCCATCATGTGTTGGGGTGCTGCTGTTCATTCTTTCGAGTTGTTTAGCAGGATAGCTTGAAGGTTTAATGTGAACCTTTCTGTTCCCCAAGCAAGGTACACACAGTGATACTTTCCATAGAGTAGTACTCTCAATAATCTCTTTTAGATATGCTCCTTCCTTCCTGAAAAGGAAGTGTTAGAAGCAAGATGATGGTGGGGAGTATTTGGGCTTCTGTGGGGTAAGACACAGAGCAGCTCAGTTCTTGGACTTTTTGGTCCTGCCAACCCAGCAGTGCTATAAAAAGGGGGAAGGCTGAGATCCAAAAGCCTGGTTCGAGTCCTTTTGAGCCCATTGGTGGGGTCTGTTACCGCTTGCGGTTGGAGGTACTGCTGGGCTGAAGGCACCAGGACTTTTGGAGGCATCCAAGCCATGGAATATACCATCATGATGGACTCTTACCATGGAGGTATGTCTGGGCAGCCACACTACATTAGTTAGTTTAAGAAAAGAAAAGTTGTTCATATTGAAATGTCATGCTATAACCTGCTCTGTAAAGTTACGTTATCTTTTTCAAGCCTGGTCTGAAGTCACTCAACAGGAGCATGTGGGTTTTGGCATATCTAAAGAGTCAGGGTCTGTAAAACGCTACAGGGTATGAAGTTCTGCAACAAAAAGGCTTATGAAGAAAGGAAACCAACAGAAGAAGTACAGCTGTTGCTAAAGATTACCAAGCAATGGTATATAAACTACAAAGCAACCAGTCGTGAGACGTGGTACCTGGTATAGTTGGCAAGTCCTCCAGTAGTGAGGGGGTTGTTGTTCTGGCTCCCTCCCTAGCGGTTGGTATTCGATAGCAACCAGATCCAAACCCACGTTATGGAGATCTATGGCCTGGTTATGAGGTATGGGAAGTGTAGAAGTTAAAAGAGAAGTATGGGAATTTTTTTTCCCTCCCATATTCATACTTACCTAGGTGAATGCAGCATCGGACCGATGCTGCATCTGTCCCTTGCTGTCTCTGCTCTGAGAACCGAGCCATTGAACACCGCTGATGGCTTGGTTCTCTCAGCTCCCCGAGCAGAGAGCTGCTACCCGTCTGTCAGCAGCTCTCCTGCTCTGCTCCTTCACACTCATTGGAGTGCTGAGCTGTGGAGGGGCGGGGAGCGGCCGTCTCAGCCTCTCAGCGGCTCGCTGAGGGGCTGACACTGCCATCAGTCCAGGCACCTGGTGGATTCAGACTTCCAGAGTCAGGATGACGCAGTGCCTGGACTGATCTGTGTGACGTCAGCAGAGAGCGAACTTCAGACCGTTCTCTGCTAAAAACGGGTTTACAGGAGTGCAAAACGAATTGCATTCCTGTGACCCATAGGAGAAGTCCAGCCAAACGAGCCCAGGCTGGAATTCTCCTTTAATAAGTGCATGGTAGGTGCATAGTGGGACCCCATTCTGTTATGGGTGCAGGCTTAGCACATCCCTCCTAATGCAACATCTGCCAAGTTACAGTGTGTAGTGACAAGGGACAAGACACTTTTCACAGAAACTCTGTATATTATTTACGGCACACAGGGCTTATCTCCAAGTTGGGGAACTGCCTTAATGTTTGGCTGTTCACATGACCACAGTCGCTGCCTGGTCCCAGGCATTGATGAGGTAAACCCACGTGCATGGATGAGTAGGCCCCGCCCACAAGTTATGCACCATTGAGTCGTTTATAAGCTGAGTAGTAGGGGTGGGCCCGGTGTTCGATCCAAACCCATGTTCGAATCGCCCGCTCGGCGAGCCCAGAACTATTGGGGCCGCTCGCATCAAATTCGTGTGATGCGAGCGGCCCGCAATGCATTGCGCTAGTCGCAGTGCAATGCTGGCTGATGATTGGCCAAGCATGCACTGTGACCCCGCATGCTTGGCCAATCACAGCGCCGGCAGCGAGGAGAGCCATAATTGGCTACAGGCAGGCCTCGCATATTATGTGTCAGTGTCAGCGTGTCAGTGTGTTGCTGACTGCTGACTGCTGACAAGATATGCTCTATTTCTGGGGATTTGTGTGTGCGTGCTGTTAGAACAGCATTGCAGTATCACATCTGGGGGGTGTCTATAGGTGGTCTGTGAAGGGGGGCAGGTTTCCTGTGATTAGAACTTTCCCTGCAAAAAAGTGTAATTTTTGCAGGAAAAAAGCTATTTAAAAGCACTCGCGGCTAATGAATTGATGGCTCCTGTAACACAGAGAACTGTCATTCATTGATAAAAAAAAAAAAAAAAAAGTGTGGGGGTCCCCCCAAATGCAATAACCAGGCCCTTCAGGTCTGGGATGGATATTAAGGGGAACCCCAGCCAAAAAAAAATGGCGTAGGGTCCCCCTCAAAATCCATACCAGACCCTTGAGGTCTGGGATGGATTTTAAGGGGAACCCTAGCCAATAAAAATGGCGTGGGGTCCCCCTCAAAATCCATACCAGACCCTTATCCGAGCACGCAACCTGGCAGGCCGCAGGAAAAGAGGGGGGACGAGAGCGGCCCCTGGGGGGCCGCGGGAGGGGGGCCGCTCTCGTCCCCCCCTCTTTTCCTGCGGCCTGCCAGGTTGCGTGCTCGGATAAGGGTCTGGTATGGATTTTGAGGGGGACCCCACGCCATTTTTTTGGGCTAGGGTTCCCCTTAAAATCCATCCCAGACCTCAAGGGTCTGGTATGGATTTTGAGGGGGACCCTACGCCATTTTTTTTTTTTGGCTGGGGTTCCCCTTAATATCCATCCCAGACCTGAAGGGCCTGGTTATTGAATTTGGGGGGACCCCCACACTTTTTTTTTTAATTTTTTTTATTTTTTATCAATGACTTTTTTTTTATGAATGACTTTCAATGAATGACTGTTCTCTGTATTACGGGAACCGTCAATTCACATTAGCCGCGAGTGATTTTAAATAGCTTTTTTACTTGCAAAAATTACACTTTTTGCAGAGACAGTTCTAAACACGGGAAACATGCGCCCCTTTACATGCATACTATACTATACATACTTTAATTTACCATAGATCATATAAGTCATCCTTTCTCTTAAAGAACTTGATTATGGGAAATGCATTGAGTCAAGGGCTAGTCCCACCCCAGTCAGATACATTACATATAAATACTAACTTCTACTAATGCTAATTTACTGCTAATTTACTGTGATCTTTACTAGCTTCTGGGTCCAGTGTCAAGTGCAGGGTGGCCAACCACCAATACATTTTCTGGCAGATTGTAAAAATCTGTGATTAAATATGCCAGTAAATATTAGGGGCTGATAATTTTATGCTGTGTTGACTTTTTAAGTGTAAATCAAGCAAATTACTTTGTTATAGGTATTGTCAGTGTTTCCATATCATGTTTATACTGTTCAAATATTCACTGTGTTAGTTTTCAATAGGAGTTCTGTAATTTCTCAGGTTGCCAGAAAAAAAAATGTGCTCCATTTTCCATGTTTAGTCAGTAAAAAATGCTGCGGAAGGTTGGCAACCCTGGTCGAGTGGCTGTCCTGTGACATTGTGAATATAAGAAGTCAGTCACTCGTCATGAGCACCATTCAGAGATCACTTTGCATTTTTTCAATGAGCGCCTTTGCATTCTCTGATTCGACAAGGCGGAGAGGCTGGACAGTGATGTCACGTTCTCCACCAATCAGAGAATGCTTCGCAAACATTGAAAAAATGCAAAGCATTCTCTGAATGGCGCCTCTCAGTGTTCTCAATGCAGCAGGGCAGCCGCTCGGCACAGGTCTCGAAAGCTAGTGGAGATCACTAGAAATGTGCACAACAAAAAAATTTGTTTATTTTCGTTTCGTTTTTTTTTTTTGTTTCGTTTCCGTTGATTCGTAGCGATTCGTACATTCGTAAGTCGTCGTTGTACATATTCGTAACGATTAGTACATTCGTAAGTCGTCGTTGTTCGTATTCGTAACGATTCGTACATTCGTAAGTCGTCGTTGTTCGTATTCGTAACGATTCCTACATTTGTAAGAGTTAGTTTTCGTTGATTCGTTTTTTCGTTAGTTTAATTTTCGTTCATTCGTTTATTCGAAATTCGGACGCATTCGTAGTTATTCGTACATTCGTAAGATTCGTAGATTCGTAATCGGAGCATAATTCATAATTTTATGTAATGTGTATGCTATTATTACATTTTAATAATTTACGAATCGAAAAAAAAAGTTACGAATCGAAAAAAAAGTTACGAATGTACGAATTTTTTTGTTCAATCCATTCATTACGAATCGAAAAAAAAAAAAAAAAAAAGGTTACGAATCGAAAAAAAAAAAGTTACGAATCGAAAAAAAAGTTACGAATCGAAAAAAAAAGTTACGAATGTACGAATTTTTTGGTTCAATCCATTCGAAGCACGTTAAGCAGCACCATTGTAAGGGACACGGAAAATTACCAATTCAACAAAAAAAAAAGTTACGAATGTACGAATTTTTTCGTTCATTTTCGTTGTTCCTTTTTTCGTTTTTCGGATTTTCGTTGTTTGGATTTTCGGATTTTTGTTGCTTTTCGGATTCGTTAGATTCGAACGATTCGTTAATCGGATTCGAATGATTCGTTAATTGTTATTCGGATTCGTTCGATTCGAACGATTCATTCATTCGTACGAAAACGAACGAACGAAAAACTAAAAAAAAACGAAACAAATTGCACATGTCTAGAGATCACTGGAGTAGCGCCTACTACAGCGGTTTCCAGCTTCAAGAAGCATCCTACAGATATGGTATATGCATAGTCACTTTGGTCCAAGCTGGACCAATGCTACTATGTAAAAATATCCATATCTCAAATTCTTCTTTAAATATATTATTTGTAAGTAGCTGTCTCAAGAGTCTCAAGGTTCCATCTTCAACATCTGGAAAGTAAACTTTCTGAGCTTCAAGTACTTCTTTTTTAGTTCCAGCTGTACAATGAAAACATCTGGGGTACCAGTGAGGTCTCAACGTCAAAGCAGCTGATAAGGAAAACAGACAATATAACTTAAACTACAAGACAAGTACCTGCAGATGTAATCACCCTTGCAGGCATCCAGCGGGGTCAGGCAATTTGGCTTCTCTTTTGACTCATAGGAACATGCTGGGACAATGGTTTGTCTTCTACGTTCGGCACAAGCTGTGTCTTCGCATGGACAGAAGAGCAGTTCATTGGTGTACTCTGCAGGAACACGGTCAAAGAACTTCCTCAAGGCCTTGTGGCACTTGGAGCGATTGCAAGCATCATTCCGTGTGGTGGTGCGTATACACAATCCGACATACTCCGTCCGCAGCTTCTGGCATGTGGCGTCTACATTACAGGCTTTGGCGGCATCCAGGCAACGGTTCACTTGTGTGACTTCATTCTCAGAACCTAGAAAAGATGTGAGACTTATAATCTGATCTGTATTTGAAACACATTAAAGCAGTGGTATCAGATACAATTTTGTAAATTGTACCGCCCCTACAGTACATATGTAGGTTGTAGGTTGCTCTACCTTCCGTTTTTCTTTTTTTTTGTGACTTTCTCCACTGAAAATCTCAATAAAAATATATATAACAAAAACAAAAAAACATTGGTACATCTATAGAAAAAAAATATTATGCAGTAGTAATTTGTATCATTAGAAAAAGAAGATTGAAAGTAAGGGGAGATCCAAAATGTTACAGCTACCACCAGAAATTTTCTACCAACTCTTCCAGCAACAACTTTTAAAGGTTGGATATTCCCTCATTCTAAGGAGATTTCCTATCACTCGTTTTTCTGTCTCTTATGCCCCGTACACACGGTCGGATATTCCGATTGAAAAAGTCAGATCGGATTATGTTGTCGGAAAATCTGATCGTGTGTGGGCTCTAGCGGGCTTTTTCCGTCGGAAATTATTTGAGAGCAGGATCTCAAATTTTCCGACAACAAAATCCAATCGGACTTTTTCCGATCGTGTGTAGGGAATTCCGACGGAAAAAGTGCCACGCATGCTCAGATCAAATTACGAGACCAAAGCTATTGGCTACTAGCCTCTACGTAGTTCTGTCGTACGCAACGAACGTCACCACGTTCGGAACGATCAGATTTTCTGACAACTTTGTCCGACCGTGTGTATGCAACACCAGTTTTGGACAAAATCCGTCTGAAAAAATCAGACGGATTTTGTGGTCGGAATTTCCGACCGTGTGTACGGGGGCTTAGACAGATTGCAAAGGTAAACCCGCACCCATTAAGTACCTTCGCCATTCTAACGTAAGCAAAGCAAAATATTTTAGCTGGAGTTTCATTTTTTTTTAGTTTTGGATAGAGTGATGAGGAGATTGAATCCTCCATCAGGTTTTTACTACTGTTTGGGTCACCCCTAGGGAGATTTATTCTCTCTATTTGTCCTGGTGACCTTCATAACCTTTAATTAAATTGTAAAAAAAAAAATAAAAAATTAGATACAGTACTTTTACCTGTTGACAACTGTCCTAGACATGATTTTCTTTCACTTCCTGATGTATCATGAGGACAGGAAGTGAAAGCTCTGAAAAGGTTGGATTTACAGAGATACTACAAACCAGTTAGTTAACATAAGGATATCACACGCCAAATATTGAACAGCAGGGACTGTAAAACTGGCAACCAATTCAGACTAGTCCGAGATATTGTCTTCTCCGTTGCTACCTATGGTTGTTGTAGCGCCCACCACTTTAGGTGGGTGCTATTAGTTTAAACACAGGTTAAATTCCCAGTGCCTTACTGTGTGTTGTACGGGCCTGGAGGTTTGGTTTGGGTTAGGGTGGAGTTATAGGTTAGAGGGGGGTGTGACCACCTGTTCATCACCCTGGTAAACACTCCCTCACTTGTCCAGAGAAGTGTCTGGAACGGAGGCGGGTCAGGCCCTGAAGGACAGTGTCTATGGGTCCCTGTCCAATAGTTAATTTACTTGGTCAGGGGCGGGGCTCATACATATACACTGGGGTCACATGTTCCCTAGGGAGTTGGAGATGGGAAACTGATTAATCCACAAAGGTGTAAAGATGTGACGATAAGGCCTAGGGCTTGAAGGCCTGGGAATTGCAGCGATTCCAGAGCTGGAAAGCCACTGAACCTTGCCAGAAGGTGATGGAGAGCTGGGGACTCCAGAGCTGGAAAGCCACTGAACCTTGCCGGAAGGTGATGGAGAGCTGGGGACTCCAGAGCTGGAAGGTATTCATCCTACAAGCAATGAACTAACTACACATGGACCGGAGTGGACCAGGATATGCCTGGACCTTTCCTGAGCTGGCCTGGGAAAGAGGAAAGGGGCAGGAAGGAGAAGGCAGGTGAGGCCTGGGACTGTCAGCCTTTTAAGTACCACATATCTTTCAGAGGGATATGCGTGTCAGCTCACATAGGAAAGGGACTATCACTCACATACAGCATTCCAGAGGCAACTTGTATCCTGTGCATCATTGAGATGGTCGCACCTGCCGCAAATCTGAAATAAAATTGAAGTTTTGAACTGTTCTACACTGTCTGTGCCTCGTTATTACAGGGGTGGAAGAAGCGGGGGTTAAACCAGCATGTACTGTAATGAACTTACTAGCAGCTCCCAATGGAGTAGTGCGCTACATTGTGAAAGTTGAACCACGAGAACCGCAGACAGAAAGAAAATTGATGTATTTGAGCCATGGTGGTAAAGAAGGACCCTGTGTAATCCATGTACAGCAAAAATAATGAGCAAGGAAATAATGGATAGCATATTTCTAGTTTTACTAGATGACAAAACTATAAAATTAAGGACCAACTATAAGACAAAAAGCAAAGGTGGAGCTGCTCAACTTCCAAAAGTCCAAAATATGCTTATTGATGTTATCCAATACAGGTCCTCTTACATGTTTCAGTCCATTAGGAGCTTAGTCATAGAGTCACGGACTGTTTGGAACCAGCATTCTTTGGTTTTTGGTTACCTTTAGGCTGTGGTGAGATTCGCATCATGGATGTGCAGCCGACAAATCTGAGGCAACTGCGTGATGTTATCATGTCACTATGGACCAAAATCTCTGAGGAATGTTTCCAACACCTTGTTGAATCTATGCCATGAAGAATTAGGCCCCTTTCACACCTAAGCGTTTTTTAGGCGCTACAGCGCTAAAAATAGCGCCTGTAATGCGCCTGAAAAAAGCGGGTAGCAGGATGGTAAAAAAAAGTCCTGCTAGCAGCATACTTGGAGCGGTGTATTCACCACTCCTATACCGAATCAATGGGACACTGCGGTAATACCGCCGGTAAGCGCCGCTGCAGCAGGGGGTTTTTAACCCTTTTTCGGCCGCTAGCGGGGATTAAAACCACACCGCTAGCAGCCGAATACCACAGATAAAACGACGGTAAAGCAGCCCTAAATATAGCGCTGCTTTACCGCCACCACCCCACTGTGAAACCGGCCTTAAGGCAGTTCTGAAGACAAAGGGAGATCCAACCCGGTACAAGCAAGGTGTACCTAATAAAGTGGCCACTGAGTGTATCTGGATAGATAATAAGACAAACATGAAAAGAAGAACCATTTTACATTGGTGGTCATTGCGAAAAGGGCCCCATTATACTGGCGATCAGTATAAAGAATGCCACCCTACAGATAGGTAAAAAGATCCTTGGTGTCAGTGGTTACTTTTCTGGGTGGCGGAAATTGCTCATTGCGCAAGGAACCCCTAGAAACCTCTGGAGGGGTTCCCAAAACCCTTGTTAAGAAAGACTCTAAGCAGTAAGATAGATAATAGATGGATAGTAGACATGTGCAATTCGTTTCGTTTTTTTTCGTTATTTTTGTTTGTTCGTTTTCGTACGAATGATCGAATCGAACGAATCCGAATAACGAATCGTTCGAATCGTACGAATCCGATTAACGAATCATTCGAATCGAACGAATCCGAAAAACAACGAAAATCCGAAAAAAACTCATTAGAAACAACGAATGTACGAATGAAGAAAATCCGAAAAACTAAAACAGGAACCACGAAAATGAACGAAAAAATTTGTGCATTCGTAACTTTTTTTTTTTTTGTTGAATTGGTCATTTTCCGTGTCCCCCAATGGTGCTGCTTAACGTGCTTCGAATAAATTGAACGAAAAAATTCGTACATTCGTAACTTTTTTTTTTCGATTCGTAAATTTTTAAAATGTAATAATAGCATACACATTACATAAAATTATGAATTATGCTCCGATTACGAATCTACGAATGTTACGAATGTACGAATAAATACGAATGCGTCCGAATTTCGAATAAACGATTAAACGAAAAATCGAATCAACGAAAAAATAACTCTTACGAATGTACGAATCGTTACGAATACGAACACCAACGACTTACGAATGTACGAATCGTTACGAATACGAACACCGACGACTTACGAATGTACGAATCGTTACGAATCAACGGAAACGAAAAAAACGAAACGAAAATAAACAAATTTTTTTCGGAAACGAAAAAAAAACAAACGAAAATAAACACATTTTTTGTTGTGCACATGTCTAATGGATAGATAGATAGATAGATAGATAGATAGATAGATAGATAGATACTGTGTTTAGAAAAATAGGGAGATCGAGATACAGAAATAGATTCAATAAACAGACAGAAATATAAGAAGATAATCTAGATAGATAGACTGACAGATACATACTGCACATTGAGATAACTTTAGATAGTTTGGTTGGCTTTGCTCTTTAGGAGCACTAGACGTTATAATGTTAGAGCCCACACAGGCACAATTCCGATGTGTAATGTTGCATGGTAAAGTCATTAAAGAGCCACAGTCTCAGCATGTTGGGAAGTCTAGCTGTAGCATGGAACAATTCTGATTTTCACATGGAATCTAATCATTTATGTCTCCTGCGAATCCTTTCCTTGAGCAAGCCCCAAGAAGCGGGGACAGCTGGTCACTTAATATCTTCATCCATCATCCAGAGAGTTTCTTAGTACCTGCTCTTCCATGTGTTGCCTGAAAGGCAGTGTTCGCAGTGCATAAATCTCGCGCCTCTTGCATAACAGGGTTGCACATGAGGCTCCCAACATCCTCTGGGGCCCGGGCAGCATAATTGAAGGCAGGTGTTACATAGACAAGTGCTACAAGGATCTTGGCTGACTTTGTATGTTAAGGTTGATCTCATACCGCTGTTTGCTTCTCCGGCTCGTTGGGTGGTTTTGCCGATCTCTCTGGAGGCCCCCCGTGCCAGAATCGTTCTGGACTCCGACTTCTTTGGATTTATTGGGCTCCCTTCCTGTCAGAGCTGCTCCGTCTCTTCCAGCAGACGATGATATTCCACATGGACAAAATGAAATGTCATTATTCATCTGCCAGGCCTTGTCCAAGAACAGCTCGGAAAAAACTTATGCTTAACTCCAGCAGAATTATATCTAATGTTAGGAGTAGTGTTTGCTCCTTATAATGTATAGACTGGACAGAAATGTGCATAAAGTCCTTTAGACAGAAAAAGAGGAATAGAAAAAAAAAAGACAGATACACAAAAAAATAGATACTTTTTAGTGAGACTGGTAGGTGGCTTTTATGTGATGAAGACTTAAAGTGGTATTAAACCAAAAAAGTATAATACAGTATATTGCAGTTTACTAGTCCTTAGATATGGTGGCTACACTAGTTTGTTTTTAAACTTTATTTTTACTTGGTGATCCAGACAGTTTCACACTTCCTGTGCTAGGGTGTCTCCAGGGGCGGACTGACAACTCATGGGGCCCCCAGGCAATAGGAGATTATGGGGCCCCCAGGCAATCAGAAATGATGGGGCCACACAGTATACAATCACACAGTATACACATACATGTACAACCAGTATACACAGACATGTTCCTATTGGCTGAGAAGGTACTGGAGAGGTGGGGCAGCTATAATCTCTGGATTTTTAGACCAAAGGGATGTCGGTAAGGGACATTTCATAGACAGATGTAAAAAAAACACAGATTTTTACATACTGTCCCTGGTTTTACTGAGGCTGGCAACCCTGATGGGGCCCCCTAGTGGCCCGGGGCCCTCGGGCAGTGCCCGAGTGGTTGAATGGTCAGTTCGCCCCTGGGTGTCCCCTCTCTGGATGAAGGAGCAATGGAGACACTTTTGGACAGCAGCATTTTCAATCTGGGGGGGGAGGGTAGTGTTAGATGTGGTAGCAAATTTAGATAGATTTGGATAAGAAATTAAAGCGGCGCTCCAGCAAACCCACTTTAAGCAGTTACGGCACCATTTGTTCCCTGTTTGGGATAAAGGTTTTACATGTAACCATCTGACCATGGTTTGTCCCAACCCTGTAACTGCCAATTTTGCTGGAGAGCTTGGTCTGTTAAAGGAAGTTAAAAAATAAAAGACTAATGCCGCGTGCACACGATCGGAATTCTCGTCGGAAAAAACTCTGACGGAATTCCGCTCAAGCTGTGTTGCCTACACACGATCACACCAAATTCCGACGGTCAATTACACAGCGGCATAAAACACGTTCGACAGCACTATAAAAGGGAAGTTTAATGCTTCCGAGCATGCGTCAAATTGTTTCCGAGCATGCGTCGGAATTTTGCGTGTCGGAATTGCATACACACGATCGGATAGAAAGGTTTTCCGTCAGAAAAATTGAGAACAGGTTCTCAATTCAAAGTCCGTCAGAAATTCCGACAGAAAAAGACCGTTGGGCATACACACGGTCGGAAAATCTGATGAAAAGCTCCCATCGGACTGTTTCCATCGGAAATTCCGACCGTGTGTACGCCGCATTAGATCACCAGTGAAAATAAAGATCATGTCTAAGAATTGGTAAGCTGCAATATAATACATTTTTGTATTACAAAGTTGAAATGTCTGTACTTCCAACGTAGGCCATGGCGGCACATAGCCAAGTATACATTGTGTTGTTGACATCCCTGAGTAAAAATAAAAGTTTCCTGACTACCCGTACAATCCAGCAGAGTCCTCATTTCTGAGTCACTTTAGATTTTGTGTATTTTTCTTGGAGGAAGTGCCTATTGTGCATTATTATATATGGTCCCCCAGCCAGCTTGGGCTGCAATACTAACCTGTAATCTGGAGCTGCCACATGAAGTAGCTCTTCTCTATCACAAGATGTCCTCTGTCTTATGGGGATAAATGGCGCCCAGAATCACGCCCCCCAGAAGACTAGAACTAGGGTTGCCACCTCATCCCTTTAAAACTGAACACATATTAATTACACAGGTTATAGGGTTAATTGAATGCAGGTAAGGCATTCAATGAACTTAATTACCACTTTAATCAGCCACAGAATCTGTGTAATTAATGTGTTCAGTTTTAAAATCGATGAGGTGGAAACCCTACTGAGGATATACAGTGAGGGCAAGACATCATGGGCCCACCACATGTGCAGACCAAATCCGTGCCACTGCAGAGGATGGCAAAGCCTGGAAAAGAGGTTAAAATGGTCCTGCAGCATCATGTGACTGGCATTAGACATCTGGAAAAGATGAACTGAACTGCAAGCAGGCCATGCTTTTTCCTGCGCCCATTGGATCCCATTGGATCTGGGTAACCCAGAGCAGAGGGAGCATACTATTTTTTTTTTTTTTTGACCCCCCCAAATCCGGGGTGCCGTCTTACTTTGTTAATGGGATACCAGTCACCTGATTGGGGTCACTGGAGGCTAGGGTTGCTACCTCTTTAAAACCAAACACATATTAATTACAGTGCTGGGGTTCATTTAATGCAGATAAGCCACTAAATTAATTCAATTACCACCTTAATCAGCCACAGAACCTGTGTACTTAAAGCGGTTCTGCACTGACAAAATAAAACATTTTTTTTACAGTCTATCAATGTGCAAGATATTAATCTTATGCCCCGTACACACGGTCGGAAATTCCGACCACAAAATCCGTCTGATTTTTTCCAACACTGGTGTTGCATACACACGGTCGGACAAAGTTGTCGGAAAATCCGATCTTCCTGAACGTGGTGGCGTTCGTTGCGTACGACGGGACTATGTAGAGGCTAGTAGCCAAAAGCTTTGGTCTTGTAATGTGATCTGAGCATGCGTGGCACTTTGTCGGTCGGAATTCGCTACACACGATCGGAAAAAGTCCGATAGGACTTTGTTGTCGGAAAATTTGAGAGCAGGAGATAAAAATCCGACGGAAAAAGTTCGATGGAGCCTACACACGGTCGGAATTTCCGACAACATTGTCCAATAGGACATTTTCCGTCGGAAAATCCGGCCGTGTGTATGGGGAATTTGAATAATATTACCTGTTTCAGTGCTGCAGCATTTCTACGTCCGTTTTTCTCTTTAAACATTTCTTATAAAAAAATATCCAGAGCAATGTCATTTTGCTTGTGGGCATTTGAAGCCCACAAGCAAACTTCCTGGTTCCCTTGAGGAACCAGCGTTCATTTCCGTTTCCCGCGCATGCTCAGTGGAAGCCACTGAGCATGCCACAGTTACAGCTACGAGCGGCGCCATCGAAAATCACGCGAGATTTCGCGTCTGACCGCGTCTGACCTGTCTCATGTCTCCAATGTACACAAGATCCCAGGAGACACAGCGAAATAGAGGAAGGAAATTACGTGGATCCCCGCTTAGAGCCCGCCCACCCCCGCACGGAGAACAACAAAGAAGAAGCCAGCATTTAAGGTAGGCTTCAAAGATGCCAAATTGACCCATCATTCCTGTAATGTAACATGCTAGTGAATATATTGGAAGTAAGATTAGGAGATGGGTGCAGAACCGCTTTAATGTGTTCTGTTTAAAAGGGATGAGGTGGAAACCCTACTGGAGGCTAATGACTGGGAAAATAGATTTTTAATGTGTAAAATTAGTTTACCCTATGCGACACAGCATCACAGCCAAGGCTAGAGTTATCTTCTTCTTGCCCCATCAGGCCGAATGTCTTGTGCAACCAATGCTCTATGTGTAATTATTTATACACATATCTGTCTGGAGGCCAGGCCTCCATTGGATCAGGTAGCTCCGAGAACCATCCCAGAGGAAGAACAATGGAACGTTCTGTGTGCTGCGCACAGTGGAAAGTGTATAGAAAGCCCGCAGTAATGCTGTGCATTATTAACCCAGCGTGCACCCTTAGGACAGTGACCAGATGCTTGATGTTATTGCTTCACTATTCCTTAATCTGCTCTAAAGTTTGCCTCCAAATTGTATTGCTGAGTCTGTGCCTTCCTATGAGGATAATGTCATTACATTTCAGCTGCCATACTGAGAGACTATCACCATATTCCCATTGTTTAACCCTCAGTACCAAGGAGGCTCTGTACCATGGCTACAAATTAATAGAGCCCACAGGTAAAAGGGGCAGCAGAGAACATTTATGGCATTTTTTTTGAGATATGGGGCCATAGTACATCAGGCGAAAGGTTGACACTGGTCATCCACTTTTCTTGATCTAGGATAGATAGATAGATAGATTAAAGTTACCAGATTTTCAAAATTAAATCCAGGGACACCATCTGATTAAGGACACACAGGGGGTTATTTACGAAAGGCAAATCCACTTTGCACTACAATTGCAAACTACAAGTGCAGAGTGCACTTGAAATTGCACTGATAGTGCACTTGGAAGTGCAGTCGCTGTAGATCCGAGGGGGACATGCAAGGAAAATAAAAAAACAGAGAGTCCCGGAGCAGAAGAAGAGAAAAGCATTGGCGTAGGGACTGCATGACAGATGTGGACAGCACAGTCATGCTTGTGGAGAGAAAAAGTTGTCCCCTTTAAGAAAAGGGGAGGGGCCGAAGCAGGGGAGGCGCTTGGTTAGGAAGTTAGGAAGAAGAAAGGTGAGTGAGGTCATCAGTGAGCGACGGAGGAGAAGATTCCCACCCACCCTCCCGAGTATGGTCAATTATGATAGGGGCTGTAAGGACAGCCCGGGCAGTGGTTGGGTCTTTGGAGGAAGAGAATATGGTAGTTATATGCATATATAACATGGTTGGTACCCATCTGTGGTATGGGGATAACATGGTTGGTACCCATCTATGGGATGGGGGTTAACATGGTTGGTACCCATCTGTGGGATGGGGGTTAACATGGTTGGTACCCATCTGTGGGATGGGGGTTAACATGGTTGGTACCCATCTGTGGGATGGGGGTTAACATGGTTGGTACCCATCTGTGGGATGGGGGTTAACATGGTTGGTACCCATCTGTGGGATGGGGTTAACATGGTTGGTACCCATCTGTGGATGGTGGTTATCAGGTACCTTCCGGTTAACGAGGGGTTAAACAGGAAGGGGTTAAAAGGTAGGTCACTGCGAAAGTTGAGTACTGTCTCCGGGGTTTGGGGTCTTGCGACCGGAGGCCTAAAGTTTAAAGAAGTTTGGCGCAGTGACCAGTGGGGTGGGGTTCCCCGAGAAGACCCCAAAAGTACATAAAGTGGGTTAAGAGTTATTTAAAATGTTTTTTATTTAATTTTAAGGTAATTGTTTAATAAAAGGCCGTCAAGGCCATTTACTCCAAAATCTTGTCATGTCATTTGTGAGGGGATTTGGAGGGGTTAGATATTATGTTTAATGGATGGCTTAAGGGACTGTGGGTTAGGTCCTTCACATGTCAAGCATTTTAGCTTGCATATGATTGGATGATAAAATCAGCAGAGCTTCCACTCATTTCAGATATACCCCTCAGATTTACAGCGACTGCACTTCCAAGTGTACTTTGCACTTGTAGTTTGCACTTGTAGTGAAAAGTGGAATTGCCTTTCGTAAATAACCCCCAATGAGCGCAGAGCTGAGGAGTATAACGCAGGTGGTCAAACAGTATAGCTAGCTTCTGTGTTCTTAACCTATAGAAGCCCCCTTTTCCATAAGGCAAGCAGGCCTACTGGCACTCAGTTGCTCCCAGGTCTTATACACAATGCTATAGTGCCTGGCCACCATGCCGGGGCAAACGCGAACTGAGCAAAGCAAACAGGTACTCACGGTTGGCAGAAAGATATAGTGGTTCAATGACAGTCCAGGTACAAGGTGGGCAAGGTTCAAAATAGTCAGGGTCCAATCCGTAGTCAAAAGGCAGGCAGAGAAAATAATAAAAAAGGCTGGCAGATGTCAGAGAGTAATTGATATCTGACATGAGGTCACAAATAGGGGAATTCAAACAGCAGGACAGACAGACAGAGAGGTTGCACTTATTACACAAGAGACTGCAGGCTTGGCTGGCTTAAATCAGGTTTGGTCTCCACCCAGAGCACATCCATCACCTTGCAGGTGGACAGGCAGAGATAATGTATCACAACCAAAACCAGGATTCTGGAATAAGACCAGCAGCTGCCAAAGAACATGAGTGTTTACACCTGTGGCGGTGCATCCATAAGGACGCACAGGCGCGCCCCCTCTCTCCTGCCACCCCCTCTAGCACCAATAGATAGACTTATGCATGAATCTATCTATGGCCACCACTGCCACCCCCTATTCACGCACCCGGCCTCATTTTGGACGCAGGGCACCTGAATTACAGCAGCAGGGGGTGTTTTTGAATTAGAGCCGTAGGCACAGTGGCCGCGTTTGATGGGGCACAGTGGTAGCAATTGATGGGCACAGTGGGAGCAATTGATGGGCACAGTGGCGGCAATTGATGAACACAGTGGCTGTGTTTGATGGGGCACAGTGGCAGCAATTGATGGGCACAGTGGGAGCAATTGATGGGCACAGTGGGAGCAACTGATGGGCACAGTGGGAGCAATTGATGGGCACAGTGGCGGCAATTGATGGGCACAGTAGGAGCAATTGATGGGCACAGTGGCAGCAATTGATGGGCACAGTGGCAGCAATAGATGGGCACAGTGGCTGCGTTTGATGGCACAGTGGCGGCAATTGATGGGAACAGTGGCTGCGTTTGAGGGTCCAGTGGCTGCGTTTGATGGGCACAGTGACGGCAATTGATGGGCACAGTGACGGAAATTGATGGGCACAGTGGCTGTTTTTTATGGTACACAGTGACTGCATTTGATGGCACAGTGGCAGCGTTTGATGGCCACAGTGGATGTGTTTGATGGGCACAGTGGCTGCATTTGATGGCACAGTGGCGGCGTTTGATGGGCACAGTGGCTGCGTTTGATGGGGCACAGTGGCTGCATTTTATGGCACAGTGGTGGAGTTTGATGGCCACGGTGGCTGCGTTTGATGGCCACAGTGGCTGCGTTTGATGGGCACAGTGGCTGCGTTTGATGGGCACAGTGGCTGCATTTGATGGCTCAGTGGCGGCGTTTGATGGGCACAGTGGCTGCGTTTGATGGGCACAGTGGCTGCGTTTGATGGCACAGTGGCGATAATTGATGGGCATAGTGGCTGTGATTGATGGCACAGTGAGGCTGCAATTGATGGGGTTATTTTCAGAATTTATTAGTTTGTTTGCGACCCCCAAAAATTTAGAGCACCATCTGCCACTGGTTTACATGCTCCTGACAGTAACGCACCGAGTACAGAGGTCAGAGGTAAGTGATCCACAGAGTGCAGAGGTCAGAGGTAAGCGATACACCGAGAGCAGAGGTCAGAGGTAAGCGATCGACTGAGTGCAGAGGTAAGCGATCCACCAAGTGCAGAGGTCAGGAGTAAGTATTACATGGAAAGCAGAAGTCAGGAGTAACACTAGCAAGTAGTGGTATTTTCGCAATCATATTAATCACCAGTGGAGTGGGAATCTTTCTCCATGCTCCTCATCCCTGGCATGTCCCAGGGCTGCGAGGCACTAGAGTAAAAATACTGTGCAGGTGCCTCGACCACTCCGAAATGGAGCTGCTGGACTCCATAGCTAGGAGATGGGAAAGGAAATATATGTACCTCACATGCGCAATTGCCTACATAGGCCAGCAGCACCATTTTGGAGTAGCCAAGGCACCTGTGACATTTACAATTCACTGCCTCATGGCCAAGAACACGCCAAGTCCTCAAAACAGGGACTGTCCTGAGAAAACAGATGAATTGCAAACAGGTAGATGGATAGACTCCTAACATTCCCTAGGAATGAGGCAAGATAACAGCACTGCCATTATTCTTTGCACTGTGTATTGCCTGCCTTTCCCTCTCGCTTCTATCCAGGCTGGCTGGTTAGATATGGAGTCGAATGAAGGCTGATTTCAGACACATCTCCTCATGTGGAATCCAGATGTCTGTAATGTTATGAAGCTGCAGCGATCACTGATCCGCTAGCACCTCTTCAGTCTTCCGTTAGCTCTTGATTGAGAAACATGGTATGATCCATCTCATTGACCGCGATATTAGCTTTACATAGGAAAGGCCGCCATGACTGCGCCATTAATCATGATCAAAGGGTCTGTTTTACACAGCTGAATATTATCCAGGAAAATAGCTGGTTTATAATGAGAAAAATAGCTCTCTCTACAATCTGTCTCTCCCCTCTGTAGTAGGCTGCTATGATGAGAATACGGGGGGCTAACTACACATATTACAATGTGATTGTACAATCTCTTTTAGGCTGCATTCACACTAGCCTCCCGTGTTTGATTTATTTAAATGCAGATACATTTATTATTGGAATAAAATAAATTTTAAGATTCCCAGATCCAGTTCTGTGTTGGACTACTTCTATGGGTACAAGTCGCCTAGAAGTCGGATTGAAGTAGTACAGGAACCTTTTCTGAAGTCGGAGCGACTGCAATAGTGTACATTAAGATGGATCCATTCACTTACATTGATTTTTTCATGTAGCGCAACTTGAGGCAACTTGGGGCGACTTGAAGTCGGATCCAAAGTTGCCCCTGTGTGAATGGACTCTAACAGGTGCGCTTATTCATTACATATTGTTTATGTTTACATCTCTCCCGGAATGGGTCATTTACTAGGCAGCGGTGGTGGCACTGGCATAGAATGACTTTACCCCTTTGCCATTCTGCTTCTGAGTCATTCACTAGGTAGCATCATAGGGGCAGAAGGACCTCATCCTTCAGCCATTCTCCTCCTGAACCGCCGCCACTACCTACACATTGTTTATGTTTACATCTCTCCCTGTATGAGTCATTCACATGGCCGTGGCACAGGGGCCAGAATAATCTCAGCCCTGTGCCTTTGCCATCACCCAGACCTACACATTGTTTTTGTTTACATCTGCTCCCGAGTCATTCAGTAGGCACCAGCGCAGGCACAGAAGGATCTTGTCCTTCAGCCATTCTCCTCTTGCGGCGCCACTGCTACGTACAGATTGTTTATGTTTACATCTCTCCTCGATTAAATCATTCACCAAGCAGTGGTGGTGGCACAGGTGCAGAATGATCTCAGCCCTGTGCTTGTGCCATCACCGTGACTTACACATTGTTAATGTTTACATCTCCTCCTGAATGAGCCATTCAGTAGGCAGTGGTGCAGATGCAGAATGACCTCATGCTTTAGCCAATCTGCTCATGCACCAATGCCACCTACATGTTGTTCATATTTACATCTCCCCATGAATTAATTATTCACTAGGCAGCAGCTGTCAGGGACGTGCTGGCCAACTGAAGCTCTGAGTCAAATGCGCAGGCGCAGCCCTGCAGGTGCTCGTCTTACCAGGCACATTGAAAAGCACATGCACGCGCGTGTTCGCCATTAACGCTAGTGCCAAAAGACCTATGTAAGTGCAGCAGCTGCACTAGTCCCTTGCTGATCTGCAGCTGTACTCGTGTTCCAGTACCTGATATCTCTCTGAAAGAGGAGTCATTGCGTGGTCAAGCAACACTGTACCCAAATTACATTTTTATCATTTTTTTTTCACACAAATAGAGCTTTATTTTTGTGGTATTTAATCACCACTGGGTGTTTTTATTTTTTGCTTAAAAAAACAAAGCACTGATGGGCACAAATAGGCAGCACTGGTGGGCACTGTTGGGACTGCACTGATATCCAGGATGTTGGAGATGCAACAGCTTTCAGCTTAGCCTATTGACTGCAGTTCACAAACAGGACACTAGATGTCGCTAATGCTCAGTGATATGCTATGTATATATACATTTTTCTATGATATGTTGTATTTCCTGTATGTAATGCTGTACTTGTTGGTTTCTTTTTCCTGTCTGTGTTTTTTTTATTACCATGTAAGGTGACATTATTACTAGTGTGGTTATGTTCCACACTAGGAAATCGGCTCTCCTCTCCTGTCCTTACTCTGTCAGTGTGAGGAAAGGAATGCCGATAACCGGCTTGTGTTTACTTCACGATCAGCTATCATTGGACACAGCTGATCACGTGGTAAAGGGCCACTGTGATTGCCCCTTTACCCTGATCTGTGATCAGCTGTTTCCTAAGGACAGCGCGATCACGGGGAGACGTCCATAGACGTCCTCCCAGCAATGTAAGCCCGTGCTGTCGACTATAGCGTGGACGGGAACTGGTTACACCCAAAATCAAACATTTATTATATGCAGCTTACCAATTCTTAGAGGTGATGGCTGCATTGGTTTTCCTTTTTTTCGGTCCCGAAGAAGAAGAGGCAAAGCCACCTCATAGGTGCCCACCAGTACTGCCTGCCAGTGCCACCTGCCAGTGCCACGGATCAGTGCCCACAGTACATAAGTACCAGCAATCAGTGCCACCTATCAATGCCCACCAGTGCCACCTATCAATGCCCACCAGTGGTGCCAATCAGTGCCTCATCAGTGCCACCTAGCAGTGCTGCCTATCCATGTCACCTACCAGTGCTGATCAGTGCCCATCACTGCCACCCATCAGTGCCCATCACTGCCACCCATCAGTGCCTATCAGTGCCACCTATTAGTGCCCTTCAGTGCCACCTATCAATGCCCTTCAGTGCCACCTATCAGTGCCACCCATCAGTGCCCAATGCCACCTCTTCAGGGCCCACCAGTGCCGCCTTATCAGTGCCCATCAGTGCAGCCTCATCAGCGTACATCAATGAAGGAGAAAAGTTACGTGTTTGCAAAATTTATTAACATATTATATGTTATATATATATAATATTTTTTATTCTGTCTTTTTAAAAAAGTTTAACAAAAAAAAAAAAAAAACCCAGAGGTGATCAAATACTACCAAAAGAAAGCTCTATTTGTGGGGAAAAAATTATAAAAATGTCATTTGGAAACAGTGTTGTATGACCGCGCAATTGTCATTCAAAGAGCGACAGTGCTAAAAGCTGAAAATTGGTCTGGGCAGGAGGGGGGTTTAGGTGCCCAGTAAGCAAGTGGTTAAAATGATCAGCTTTTATTTATTCATATAAAATCTTTATCCCCCAAAAAAATAAATATATATGATTGGTAAGCTGCAATATATTACATTTTTTAATACCGCTTTAAAATTCACCATTTCTGAGATGAATGCCTACAAAGCCCTTGAATGTATGGTTAGACATGTCTGCTTATTAATAATCACACATTGACTCTCCACTGTGAGCCTTTCACGGATTTCCCCCCACAATCCAGAGACAATCGCTGTTAGGATGATACTTTGTGTAGGTGGCGGAGAACAGATAATATTATGCCGTTCTTAGAATTATATTCCGGGATGCGGAGGACTCTGACAGGGTATTCCAGGCTCACGCAATCTGTTTTGCTTTCAAAATATATCAGATTTCCTGGGAAATAAACATCTTTTTTATTTTCCCTTTGTGTCAGCCATAAGAAGGACCAGCATCTGGTCTCCACCTGGCAAATCGCATCGCTGGAACAGCTGAGGTGAGTAAAAAATTTTGGTTTGGGTTATGTAAAGTGCACCTGTACTGCTGCGATAAACATAATGCTGGGAGATGGCAGAGGGAATACACTACCGTATATACTCGAGTATAGGCCGTCCCGAATATAAGCCGAGGCCCCTGATTTACCACAAAAAAACTGGGAAAAGTTATTGACCCGTATATAAGCCGAGGGGGGAAATGGAGCAGCTACTGTAAGTGGAAAAGAGGGTCAGCAAATGCCCATCGGCATGTCCGCTGTGTCCTATACAAACCCCCGTGTCCCCAGTGCAGCCTACCTGTGCCGATCGATCTGTCTCCCGCCGATCTGCCACCTGTGTCAGATCGCTGGCTGTCCAGTGTCCGCTGTCCGGTGTCCCCCCCATTGCTGATCCTGGCGATCAGCGTGTAAGGCGCCATTACATGTTTAAAAGCCGCGCCTCCTCCTCCTCCTCGTCCGTGATAGGAGGAACACTCGGTTTTCCCAGCAGTCAGTGTGCAGTGTTCCGCCTATCACGGACATCCTCTCATCCTCGTCCATGAGATGAGAATGACAGGACGTCCGTGATAGGCGGAACACTGTACTGCTGGGAAAATTAGTGTCCGCCTATCACGGACGGGCGGGAGGAGGCGGCGCGGCTTTTGAACACTGCCGTCTGTCTGCATGACAAGCTGTTCATGTAGGCAGACGGCACTGACTCGAGTATAAGCCGAGAAGGGGACTTTCAGCACTAAAAAAAGGGCTGAAAATCTCGGCTTATACTCGAGTATATACGGTATATTACGAAAAGTATTGGGACGGCTGCCTTTACACGCACATGAACTTTAATGGCATCCCAGTCTTAGTCCGTAGGGTTCAATATCATTGGCGTCCACAGAACTTTTTTTAGGGGGGGGGGCATCATTTTAGGGTCACCCATGCACCCCCCTTTTTCGACAATGTCTTTATCACATTATCACGGTCAGAGACTGCAGATGTAGTACAGTCCGTAGGATAAGTAATGGATAATGGCCAACAGGCCCTCTTACCAGACCCAGCGAAACTACAGGAGTGATTCATCCGGCTGGACGATCGCTCACTCTGGGTTCCCTGGGGGTGACTCTGGTCAGTAGTGTGGCATGTCTGCACCCTGGTAGTTCTCTCTCTGGTGGCGCTGGGCAGCGTGGCTCTCTCTCTGGCTTCCACCCAGCACACTCCTCGTTCTTTGTCCTTCAGCACTCTCTCCCTCAGCTTTTTTCCAGGCTGAAGTCTATCAATCTCTCTCTTGATCGAGCTCTAGTCTCCTCCCTGTGTAAAATGGGGCCACCAATCTTTGGGACTACATGTCCCATGATGCTCTCCTCTCCTAATCTGCTTTTGATTGGCCAATAGGGAAGGAGCAGGCAGGAAGCTGGGTGGGGAACCTGGTGAGAGCCACCGTCTTCTCCCTGACTTGAGAAAGGGGGGAGCGAGCGGGGGGGAAACCTCTGACAGCCCGCAGCTCGACCCCCTTGCCCCTACCTGCGGACGCCCATGTTCAATATTGAGTTGGCCCACCCTTTGCAGCTATAACAGCTTCAACTCTTCTGGGAAGGCTGTCCACAAGGTTTAGGAGTATGTCTATCGGAATGTTTGACCATTCTTCCAGAAGAGCATTTGTGAAGTCAGGCACTGACGTTGGATGAGAAGGTCTGGCTCACAGTCCCCACTCTAATTCATCCCAAAGGTGCTCTATCGTGTTGAGGTCGGGACTTTGTGCAGGCCAGTCAAGTTCCTCCACTCCAAATTCGCTCATCCATGTCTTTATGGACCTTGCTTAGTTTGTGCACTGGTACAAATCACTTGATGGAGGGGGGATTATGGTGTTGGGTTGTATTTCAGGGGTTGAACTTGGCCTCCTAGTTCCAGTAAAGGGAACTCTTGAGGCGTCAGCATACCAAGACATTTTGGACAATTTCATGCTCCCGACTTTGTGGGAACAGTTTGGGGATGGCCCCTTCCATGACATGACTGCGCACCAGTACACAAAGCAAGGTCCATAAAGACATGGATGACCGAGTTTGGGGTGGAGGAACTTGACTGGCCTGCATAGAGTCCAACACTGGTGCCTGACCTCACAAATGCTCTTCTGGAAGAATGGTCAAACATTCCCATAGACAAACTCCTAAACCTTGTGGACGGCCTTCCTAGAAGAGTTGAAGCTGTTATAGCTGCAAAGGGTGGACCAACTCAATACTGAACCCTTCGGACTAAGACTGGGATGTCATTAAAGTTCATGTGTGTGTAAAGACAGGCGTCCCAATACTATAATATACAGTATCTCACAAAAGTAAAAAAAATAACATGAATTGTATAAATGTTTTACTCCAGGATTAAATAATACGTTTGGAAATTCGAGAGAAATGCAAAAATAATGCATTACTATTTAACTAAACAAATTCAATTTTAGTCGACTAAAATGTACTGGAGATTTTAGTCTACTAAAATGTACTGGAGATTTTAGTCTACTAAAATGTACTTGAGATTTTAGTCTACTAAAATGTACTTGAGATTTTAGTCTACTAAAATGTACTTGATATTTTAGTCTACTAAAATGTACTGGAGATTTTAATCTACTAAAATATAGGAGATTTTAGTCGACTCAAATGCAATTAAAGCTAGAACTATTCAGATGACTAAAATACAACTAAAATTAAAGTTGCATTTTAGTGAAAAGACTTTGACTAAATCGATATTTGAAGTCAAAATTAACACCAGTGTCAGGGTCAGTGTTATGCCACGTACACACGGTCGGATTTTCTAACTGGAAATGTTGGATGTGAGCTTGTTGGCTGAAAGCCCGACCGTGTGTATGCTCCATCGAACATTTGCTGTCGGACTTTCCGCCAACAAATGTTGGCTAGCAGGCTTTCAAATTTTCCGCCAACAAAATGTTGTTGTCGGAAAGTCCGATCGTGTGTACACAAGTCCGTCGCACAAAAGTTCACGCATGCTCGGAATCAAGCAGATTCAAGCAGAAGGAGCCGCACTGGCTATTAAACTTTCTTTTTCTTGGCCCGTCGTACGTCTTGTACGTCACTGCGTTCCCACGTTCGTAATTGTTGACCAACATTTGTGTGACCGTGTGTATGCAAGACGAGTTTGAGCCAACAGCCTTATGCCCCTTACACACGAGCGGAATTTCCGTTGGAAAAATCTTGGATGGTTCCGCTCAAGCTTGGCTTGCATACACAAACATCACACAAAAGTTCTCTGAACTTTCGACCGTCAAGAACGCGGTGACGTACAGCACCACGACAAGCCGAGAAAATGAAGTTCAATGCTTCCGAGCATGCGTCAAATTGTTTCCGAGCGTAGGAATTTTGCGCCTCGGAATTGCTACAGACGATTGCATTTTCGGATAGGAACTTTCTCCGACCGAAAAATAGAGAACCTGCTCTCAATCTTTTGCAAAAGTCCGATGGAGCCTACACACGGTCGCATTTTCCGACCAAAAGCTCACATTGGTCTTTTGCTGGCGGCATTTCCGATTGTGTGTACGTGGCATTAGAAATAAATCCATGTTTTTTAAGGGTTCGTGTCATGGTCAAGGTCAGGGTCAGGTAGTATTATTTATTTTTCCATATCTGTTATAGAAAGAATTTCTGCCTGTGTCCCAATGGGGAGACTAATGCAGCGTACACACGATCAGACTTTTCAACGGACTAGGTCCGACAGTCTTTCCGACGGACTTTGCAGCGGAGGTCCGCCGGACTTTCAAACTAACGGACTTGCTCACACACGATCACTCCAAAAGTCGGATGGATTCGAACGTGATGACGTACGACCAGACTAGAATAAGGAAGTTCATAGCCAGTAGCCAATAGCTGCCCTACTGTCGGTTTTCATCGGTCGGACTAGCACACAGACGGCGGTATTTTTCTACCGGACTCGAGTCCATCGGACATATTTGAAACATGTTTTATTTCTAGGTCCGTCGGACTTTTGGCAAAGAAAAGTCCGCTGGAGCCCACACACAATTGAATTGTCCGACGGATTCTGGTCCGCCGGACCAAGTCTGCCGGAAAGTCCGATCATGTGTACGCGGCATTACCTTCACTTCCTGTGAGCATGTATTTCCATCTCGTCATCAGATTCATCATCAGAATGTGTCTGAATTGGAGGATATTCCCCATATATCTTAGTCTGGTGTATCTCTCATCACTTTTTATCTCAGTGACAATGGTCAGCGGGACAAATAGAGGGTGAATTTACCCAGTGGTGACACAAACAGCAAAAAAAATATCTTTTACATTTCCTTCTATGTCCAAAGCAAAAGCAGTAGGGAATTAGGCCTCCTTGGGCATGTGGTTGACAAGTAATCAAAATCAAACAACTCTTAATACAATTACTTCTCTGATGGATGACCATGCAAAGGTAACATGGAATGATAAATATGGATTCAGCTTTGCCAGAATAAAGGATAACATAAATAATTTTTTTTTTTGGAGGAGTGTGGGTGTGGGGGGGGGGGGGGGGTGTTGGGGTTGCTCGTCTTGCAAACCCGGTCCCGTTCCTGGCCACACAAGTCCCCACATATACATCTCTGCAGACACGCCAAAGGGTGTTAGATTTTCTGATGTTATCGCAGGTGACAGGAACACATTCTATGCATGTTGTGAGATAATACAATGAGGAGTGCATTACCTGCTGTTATGGACGCCAGCCTGACGTAGTCAAACCCCCTCACAAATGACTCATAAGGCGAGCTCTCTAAGACACTGACACCTAAAAAACAACAGGAACACAATTAGTGGAATTAGACATTGTCCTCTGCTATTGTGTTTATTTCGGCTTTGCATACTAGAGTCGCCGGCTCACACTGTGCAATATACATCAATGTACATCAGTGTAGACATCACTTATGAGACAATACAATTGGTGTTTTTCCCGATGACTGCATTCATTTACAGAAAAAAAACCTTAGAATGAGTTGAGTAGTTAGTCACATTCAACTGGACTTGTTCTGTAATACTGAAGGCATTTCATAGCTTTTCCAAGCAGAAGAAGGGGCAGAAGGGGCATGTACCCCAGGTGCACTGGTGCTTTGTGTAGAGGAGGGGCATTCTGGGAGCTCCTGCCACCGACACATTCATCACTGTTAAGCCCCATAGTTGTGCACCAATTTTAAACTCTTCACTTTGCTCTAGTGGACCACAAACATTGGTACTATTTCATCGCACACCACAAAGAATACCTACATTTTGGTGTTTGCCGTTATTGGCATTGCCCCCTTCTTCTCCACCTGGGGGTGGGACACAGTTTTCCTTAAAGCGGAGTTCTACACAAAAATGGAACTTCCGCTTTTCTGGTTCCTCCCCCCCTCCGGTGTCACATTTGGCACCTTTCGGGGGGGGGGGGGCAGATACCTGTCTAATACAGGTATTTTGCTCCCACTTCTGGGCATAGATCATAGATACCCGAGCCACCCGCGGGTATCTATGCCACTCCCCCCCACCACTGTATTCTGGGAGACACACAGGTCCCAGAAAACAGCAGGGACCAGTGGGATAGCTCAGTGCGAGTCGGGCATGCGCAGTAGGGAACCAGGAAATGAAGCCGCAAGGCTTCACTTCCCGATTCCCTTACCGAGGATGGTGGCGGCAGCACTCGACAGCCGAGGGACAGATCGGCTTCGGGTGCCGACATCGCGGGTGCCCTGGACAGGTAAGTGACCATATTTTAAAAGTCAACAGCTGCAGTATTTGTAGCTGCTGACTTAAAAAAAAACAAAAAAAAAACGGCGGAACTCCGCTTTAGGCCTGGTACACAAGGGCCAAATGTCAGGCGGCATCGGCCGGTTCAACAGAAACATTTGTAGAAAACCAAACCATATTCACTTTAACTGCACCAAAATTGCAAAGGTGTTCATGGAGCCTTTGGACCCATCATGCTAGTATGCTACCAGCTACACGTCCCAGTTGACCCATGGTTTTCAATGCATTGAGAACCGCTCCCTGAAATTCCATGGTTTTCAATGCATTGAGAACCGCTCCCTGAAATTCCATGGTTTTCAATGCATTGAGAACCGCTCCCTGAAATTCCATGGTTTTCAATGCATTGAGAACCGCTCCCTGAAATTCCATGGTTTTCAATACATTGAGAACAGCTCCCGAAATTCCATGGCTGCCTTTATAAGGGAGAAGAACTTCAAAACAATGACATGAATGATACCCCACCTTCCATCAGCGTGTGGTGGATGCTCCAGTATATGTTCAGACAGTTCTTTTCCTTTTTCATCCCTCGTTTGCACTTGCAGCCATGCAGCTGGCTGGAGTGGAGAGCGTCCACGGTGCGCTTGCACTGACTCTTGGCGTTGGGTGCCAGTTTGTTGGCTCCGTTTCCTGCTATGCACTGACGCAGTGTCCGTAAATTGAAGCTGCAGCCTGGGTTATTCTTGCAGGCCTCGCCGGCCTGGAGGCAGTCTCTGCTTGTAGATGGCACTCCTGCTGTCCTGTCTGAAAATCATGAGAAAAATTAGAAATTAGGTTAGCAAGCCCAACCTGGCCAAATTCTTTGTGTCATTAGTTTAAAGCTGAACTCTAGGATAAGCAAATATTGTCTAAGTACATTCATCAAGTGTATTCTACCTTGAATCTTGGTGTGCTTTGTGTATTTCTTCCAGATCTGTACAGTAATACAGAGTGAAACTTTGCCAATGGTAATAAAGACCGGTCACTGCTGCTCTCTCCCAATGTGCAAGGTGACTGGTCTGGTCTACGCCCCCTCCTGTAGTTTTCTGCAGGCAGCCTGCAGTGGGTGGTGCCTGCTGGGCCCCTCCCACAGTTCTACTCTGTACAGCACAGTGATGAGGTCACTGCTACTTTTATAAGGTTATAATTGGGTTTGCAAAGGCATTTGCCTTACATAAAGTGGAATTTCATCCTTTGTGGCTATTAACTTCTTGGCACCGGCCGCACGCAAATATGCGGCCTCCTGGCAGGTGGGCCTCAGAGCTGAGCGGCAACAAATTTGCGTGCATTAGTGCAAATACAGCTGTGTCGAGAGTGCGTGCCCTGTGTACCCACACCGGAGGCAAACGGAAAGCTTTTCTATCACGTGGCTGCCGTGACAGCCATTTACGGCATTCACATGATCATAAAGCCCACCCCACCTCCCGGCATCCTAAACCCCTTAAAGGGTTTAAAACCTAAAATTACAAACCAAAATTAAAAGTATATAAACTAACCGAATATAATAAACTTAATTGGCCTTTAATATTCAGTATTTTCGATTATTAGGAATATATACTTTGTAGAATATAAATACGGTATATTATATATCACGTATCCTTTTTCAGATAGTACAATCTCTGCCATTATCCTTCCACAGTGCCTAGACACCTACGTAAATCAGGGTGCAATATAAATGTGAGTATGGCCCAAATCAATATTATTATTTTATTATAATCATAATTATTATTATTGTAATTTCAAAGCAACGTGCATACACAGTGTATACCAATATACATACTTTATAATCATTCTAGTTACATGATGTACCCCCATATCTGAATCCCTATGCTGGATGGCTGTCCAGATTGCTTGGGGTGGGATCCCCGTGGTATTCCTCTCCTTATCCACTAGGAGGGGAAACTCTTTGGATAGTGATGCTCCATCAGTGGGGGCAAGTAGTAAGATGATCCCCTGAACACCTTTTTAGGTGAGTTCACATGCCATAATATGCATATATAGGTATGCACAATATACTTTATGGATTAAAATATGTACATTATGTTCTAATTATGATTCATCTTTTTAAACAGAGACACAGAAGCTCCTGAAGAAGCGACACAATAGGGTTGCGAAACATGTTGAGCAATTTTTAAATAAATATATCCAGGACCGTTGAACGGCCCAATAGGACAAGTCGTCTTTTTTCAAGTGTGGGTTTTCTCCCACACTTCCACAGGAAGTATACCAAAATATCAAAATGTTCCTTCTATTGTAGTTCTTACGTCAATGTATTTTATTGAATGTGTACACTATATGTAGTTAATGTATGTGAATTATTAAAATTTGTTAACAATTTTCAAATGTGCCGTTAAAGTTAATTTTTCCTTATCCAAATAATTTTAAACCCCTTAAAGGGGCCAGGAAGTGCTGGTTCCAAAAGGTTAAGCAGTATATTTAATTACATTTATGTCCCCCGAGTTCAGCTTTAAATCCTCAAGTCGGTACAACATAAAGGAAACCTATTAATAAATACAGCTAAAAATTTTAGTTTTGAGTAGGGTGGAAAATCGTATAACGTTCTGTCCCAGCACAAACACAGCCCTGGGGGTTCATACTAACGTTTAGGAACCGGGACTCCTGATCACCTAATTGCTGTCACAGCCTCTGATTGGCTATCACAGTGATCAGTCTCCTCTGAATGGAGCGAATGATACACTGATTCTTGCGCTCCTTGCCATGGGAGAAAAATGTCAACAAACAAAAGTGTGTAAAAAAGAAAAAAAATATAACCAGGTCAAGGTTTGATCTAGGTCAGTGCCAGGGTTAGGGTTAAGGTAAGGATCAAAGGTCAGGTTCAAAGGTTGGTGTCAAAGATCAGGGTCAGTATATTTTGGGTAGAATTTTTTTTTAAATTAGTATCAGTGTCAGTGTGTTTTAGGTGGCATAAAAAAAGCAAAATGTGCACAGTAATTTCTGGACTCTACTATAGTACAAACAACAACAAATAACGTACATATATGTGATATCGCTGCAATCGTCAGGAGCAGAATTTATTTTGGGTTGTTCTTCGGTGGTAAATTATGATAATAGCAAGAATTATACAGCTAAATTGAATATTTTTTTACTATTTTGGCCCAGTTTTCCTTTGATAATAGAAAAAATTCAGGAGATATCTGTTACTACTTACCACCAAAAGAAAGCCCAATTTGTCCTTAAAAAACAAACCAAAAAAATTGTATAATGCTGGATACACTAAGTAGTTCATAGCGATGATATTTATAGTTTTACTTACACATGTCAAAGTTGAAAAATTGTGTACAGGCGTTAGAATTAGTTTTACCCTTTTTCATGATGGGATTAAACAGGATTTATATAGCACCAATAGTTTGTGTAGCACTTTAACCACTTGCCGACCGCTGCACGCCGATATACATCGGCACAATGGCAGCGGTGGGGAAATGGGCGTACCTGTACGTCCCCTTTAAGAGGCGGGGATAGCAGGCACGCGCGCGCCTGCCGTGTACAGCCTGACCGTGCCCGCTGGACCGGCGGACTCGATATCCGCCGGTCTCCTGGCGATTGTGTCACAAAGCCTCAGAGCTACGAAGTGCCTATGTAAACAAGGCATTTCCCGTTCTGGCTTGTGTCATGACAGAGACACTGTTCCCTGTCATCGGGAGCAGTGATCGATGTCAGGTGAGTTGTAGCCCATCCCACCCACAGTTAGAATCACTCACTAGGACACACTTAACCCCTTCATCTCTCCCTAGTGTTTAACCCCTTCCCTGCCAGTGTCATTTACACAGCAATCAGTGCATTTTTATAGCACTGATCGCTGTATAAATGACAATGGTCCCAAAATAGTGTCAAAAGTGTCCACCATAATGTCGCCATAATGCTGCCAAAATGTGCCATAAAGTCGCAGTCCCGATAAAAATCACAGATCGCCCCCATTACTAATTTAAAAAAATGTAAAATAAAAATGCCATAAAACGATCCCCTATTTTGTAGACGCTATAACTTTGCGCAAACCAATCAATATACGCTTATTGCGATTTTTTTTTTTACCAAAAATATTTAGAAGAATATATATCGGCCTAAACTGATGATGACATTTTTTTTTATTTCTGGGATATTTGATATAGTAAAAAGTAAAAAAAATATTGTTTTTTAAAAAAATGGTAGCTCTTTTTTTGTTTATAGTGCAACCCTACACTGGTGCGGTGGGTCCTGGGTTTCTCCTGGTGCAGGACAATGCCCGGCCTCATGTGGCAAGAGTATGTAGCCAGTTCCTGGAGGATGAAGGAATTGTTACCATGTGATGGACTGGCCAAGCATGTCTCCAGACCTAAACCCTATTGAGCATCTGTGGGGCATCCTCAAACGGAAGGTGGAGAAGCTCTGGTAAACTCCATGCCCAAGAGGGTTAAGACAGTGCTGGAAAATAATGGTGGCCACACAAAACATTGACACTTTGGGGCCAATTTGGACATTTTCACTTAGGGGTGTACTGACTTTTGTTGCCAGCGGTTTAGACATTAATGGCTGTGTGTTGAGTAATTTTGAGGGGACAGCAAATTTACACTGTTATACAAGCTGTACACTCACTACTTTACATTGTAGACAAGTGTCATTTCTTCAGTGTTGTCACATGAAAAGATATAATAAAATATATACAAAAGTGTAAGGGGTGTACTCACTTTTGTGAGATACTGTGTATATATATATATATATATATATTAGGGCTGTGGAAATGAAAGATTAATTCCTCGATTAAGCATTAATCTTTTTGATTGATCAAAATTCTTTTGATCGGTACTCACCTCTTTGCCGGGTTCCGGGTCTTCAGGGAGTTCCGTCGGAGATCCAGTGGCATCACGGACATCGACGTCATCGGACTCCTCCCCCTTC
Organism: Lithobates sylvaticus; assembly: GCA_028564925.1. Classification (NCBI taxonomy): domain Eukaryota; kingdom Metazoa; phylum Chordata; class Amphibia; order Anura; family Ranidae; genus Lithobates; species Lithobates sylvaticus. The sequence continues at coordinate 742,787,357 of CM053026.1, read as the reverse complement.
CCCAAGAGCCTCCGTCTGCTAACAAAGGAAAGGGGGGAGGAGTCCGGCGACACGAAGTTCTGATTGAATGTAACGCATACGGGGAGGAGCTACGCATGACGTCACCAGCTGCTGCCCTACGGAACTAATGCGATTGTCGGCTTTACATGCTGCGTTTTTATCATCTTTATGTGAGTAGTTTGTGTTTGAACACAAAAATTAAATCTTATACTTAAGCGGTGAGCACTTGGATCTTTTTGATACCCGATTGCATGACCACCTGTTTGCACAGGGGTCCATGCCATAAGGTGAGAGTGATTAGTCAGACCGGAGGTGGAGGGATTGTCACGCTACTGTGGAAAAAAAATTACTTACGTCAGCGCTACAGTTTGAATTTAAAACGTATTTGTGTGAACTGTGAAGTTAAGTCATGGATTGTGGAAACTAACTAGTGTCGGGTGATTGTATACAGTGTATACCACATTTACCAATGACTAATGCAGAGTTGCAATGCAAGGAGATCAGCTAAAAGTAGTTGGATCTGTATGTGCGTTATAATTCATCGAAGTGAGTTGATTAATCGATTAAAAAAATAAATTGATTAATCGAACACGAAAATTTTAATCAGTAACAGCCCTAATATATACAACCACGAGAGTGGGAGGCAAAATTATCTGGTGATATACTGTGAAATAAGGCTGCGCTAGCAGATGTGAATCACCACTAGGGGTGTAAGTGAGGCAAACAAAACAATGAAAATTGCAACTTATAGTGACAAAATTGCTAATACACGTGACTCACCACTGGAGGTGGTGCAAATATTGCGACTGTGAATACTAATACCACTATGAGGCAATCATAACAATAAAAATTGCAACTTATAATAACAAAATTGCTAATACACGTGACTCACCACTAGAGGTGGTGCAAATATTGCGACTGTGATTACTAATATACCACTGTGAGTATAAGTGAGAAAACCTTGCTTTACAAAACAAACAGTATAAGCAACAATAAATTAAAAGTCAATATTGCAGGTTGGGATAAATTGCAGGTGATCCTGAAGGGATGATCCCCTAGATTCTCACTTATACTCACAGTGGTATATTAGTAATCACAGTCGCAATATTTGCACCACCTCCAGTGGTGAGTCACGTGTATTAGCAATTTTGTCACTATAAGTTGCAATTTTCATTGTTTTGTTTGCCTCACTTACAACCCTAGTGGTGATTCACATGTGCTAGCGCAGCCTTATTTCACAGTATATCATATTTAAGGTTTTTTAACTTTTTCAGGTAGCAGCAGCAGTATTTGTTTATTAACTATTGCATGGTGTTATGCGTTTTTTATAGTACTCTTTGGCGCAAGTATTAAGTTTTGTTTACCAAAATTATCTGGTGAGTGCGGTCCAATTGGGAGAGGGATCACGAGACACGTCGGTGTGGTGGAAGATTATAGAGGAGTGTTTTGAAGATTAACCTTTATTGGACACATTCTGTCATATACTGTCTTATATATTTTTACCACAGTCATCAAAAAGGACTTTTTTTCACTCAACATTACTTCACGTGGTGTTATATGTTGTTGTTTCATGATAATTTTGCAACATTCTTTATTTCATATTAGTATTATTGTTTGAGCGCTACTTGATAATTTCTTTTAACCACTTCAGCCCCGGACGAATTGGCAGCCAAAGGACCAGGCCCCTTTTTGCGATTCGGCACTGCATCACTTTAACTGACAATTGCGCGGTCGTACGACGTGGCTCCAAAACAAAATTGGCGTCCTTTTTTTCCCACAAATAGAGCTTTCTTTTGGTGGTATTTGATCGCCCCTGCGATTTTTATTTTTTGCGCTATAAACAAAAATAGAGCGACAATTTTGAAAACAATGCAATATTTTTTGCTTTTTGCTATAATAAATATCCCCAAAAAATATATAAAAAAACATTTTTTTTCCTCAGTTTTGGCCGATACGTATTCTTCTACATATTTTTGGTCAAAAAAATCGCAATTAGCGATTATTGATTGGTTTGCGCAAAAGTTATAGCGTTTACAAAATAGGGGATAGTTTTATAGCATTTTTATTAATATTTTTTTTTTTACTAGTAATGGCGGCGATCAGCGATTTTTATTGTGACTGCGACATTATGGCGGACACATCGGACATTTTTAACACATTTTTGGGACCATTGTCATTTATACAGCAATCAATGCTATTTAAATGCATTGTTTCCTGTATAAATGACAGTTGTAGTGAAGGGGTTAACCACTAGGGGGAGGGGTTATGGGCTGTGACGTGTGTGTTTTTTTGACATTACGGGGCGTGGCTGACGTCTGACGTCATTGATCGGCTTTCCCGATGACCGGGAACAGCCAATCAATGACAGGCAGAGTAGGAAGCGCGGGGAGAGGTTTGTTTACACAGACCTCTCCCCGTTCTTCAGCTCCGTGACCCGATCGCGGGACAACAACGGCGATCGGGTCCGCTGGTCCCGCGGCCGGGGTCACGGAGCTCCCGACCGGGTCGCGAGCGTGCCGCTGGCGGCGCGCGCGTGACCCACAGGCAGGCAAATGCACGATCACGTACAGGTAGGTGCTTTTGCCTGCCCGTGCCATTCTGCTGACGTATATATGCAGTGGGCGGTCGGGAAGCGGTTAAACACTTTGGTACATTACACGTTTGAGTATAATCTAGACATCATTTAATATATATTTAAAGTGGCAGCTAGGTTTAATTCACTGATTCATTTTGTATATTTTATATACACGTATATCTACTTATTTTTTTGGAAAGATTGGCGCAGTGAAGGTTCGCTATTGCAGCGCAAAGATATATAAAGTACCATCAGATCATATATATATATATATATATATATATATATATATATACACATACAGTAACAGAAGCAACAGCACTCCTTTCCAATTATGTTATGTTTTATGGGAGAGATATTACCGTTCTCCAAATATATGTTCCATTTTACAAGTGGAGTGGAATTACTGGTCTCCAAATATGTTCCATTTTACAGGAGGGAGAGCTGACTGCCGCCCAAATCTTTTACAGGAGCGACCTCACAGCTCTACAGATGCAAGTTGTTATTTATAAGGAAAAACATCACCATTTTCCAAATCTATTTTCACAGGCGCGGCCCCGTGACTCTGATGCCATTACACAAAACAGACACATTACAAATGCAACACGGGAAGCATATTTTGTGCTGATGGCCACATACGGGGCAGGCAAAGCGCCATACTATTCAGCATAGAGACAATTGGCAATATGAGATGTGCAGCTAATCTCCGGTGAATTGACAGCAATGAATTTAAATGCCTGGCTGAATTATGCACGGTGTTGATATGGACGCCGGCAGTAAGAAGGTGGTGGAGGCAGATCCTAATTCTTGGAAGCGGAATCCGGGTTTTGGCATGTCAGGCTCATCACGCCGAGCGCCATTCCCGAGAACAACCGCAGATTACTAATGCCTAAGCAGTTGTGTCTGCAAAGCATGAAAAATGCATTTGCTCGAATTAAAAATGTAGTGTTTCTTACACACTGGCTCGGCTTCAATTATAAATCTCTGTTATTACACTTTATAAAGGGAGGTCTATATGACCCCAGTGGGACGGTTTATACAAATATTGGGGAAGGGGGGGGGGGGGGGCGCAGAGAAACAGGATTGGTTACTGATCCAAGGGATGGAGCCAAGTATAGGATTCTGGCAGAGGAAAGCCTCATATACAAATTAAAATCCATTTAATGAAGCATAAGTCATATCAATTGTTATATATTATGTATGAGTCACTGGGCTTCATTACTCAGCCACAGAAACGGCCTGTGTTGCCTTGCTTTGTGCACTGGTGGGCAGTCATGTTGGAACAGGAAGGAGCCGTCCCCAAACTGTTCCCACAAAGTTGGGAGTATGAAATTGTCCAAAATGTCTTGGTATGCTTAATGCCGCGTACACACGGTCGGAATTTCCGATGGAAACAGTCCGATGGGAGCCTTTCATCAGATTTTCCGACCGTGTGTATGCCCAACGGTCTTTTTCTGTCGGAATTTCCGACGGACTTTGAATTGAGAACCTGTTCTCAATTTTTCCGACGGAAAACCTTTCTATTGGATTTTCCGATCGTGTGTATGCAATTCCGACACGCAAAATTCCGACGCATGCTCGGAAACAATTCGACGCATGCTCGGAAGCATTAAACTTCCCTTTTATAGTGCTGTCGAACATGTTTTATGCCGCTGTGTTATTGGCCTTTGGAATTTGGTGTGACCGTGTGTAGGCAACACAGCTTGAGCGGAATTCCGTCGGAAAAACCGTCAGAGTTTTTTCCGATGAGAATTCCGATCGTGTGTACGCGGCATTAGAGTTCCCTTCACTGAAACTAAGGGGACAAGCCCAACCCCTGAGAAACAACCCCACACTATAATCCCCCCTCCACCAAATGATTTGGACCAGTGCACAAAGCAAGGTCCATAAAGATATGAATGAGCGAGTTTGGGGAGGAGGAATTTCACTGGCCTACGAAGAGTTCTGACCTCAACCCGATAGAACACCTTTGGGATGAATTTGAGTGCAGACTGCGAGGTCTTCTCATCCACATCAGTGCCTGACCTCACAAATGTGCTTCTGGAAGAATGGTCAAACATTCCCATAGACACACTCCTAAACCTTGTGGACAGCCTTCCCAGAAGAGTTGCAGCTGTTATAGCCACAAAGGGTGGGCCAACTCAATAATGAACCCTACGAACTAAGACTGGGATGCCATTAAACTTCATGTGTGTGTAAAGGCAGGTGTCCCAATATTTTTGGCTGTATAGCGTACATACAGTATCTCACAAAAGTGAGTACACCCCTCACATATTTGTAAATATTTTATTCTATCGTTTCATGTGACAACACTGAAGAAATTACACTTTGCTACAATGTAAAGTAGTGAGGGTACAGCTTGTATAACAGTGTACATTTTCTGTCCCCTCAAAATAACTCAACACACAGCCATTAATGTCTAAACCGCTGGCAACAAAAGTGAGTACACCCCTAAGTGGAAATGTCCAAATTGGGCCCAAAGTGTCAATATTTTGTGTGGCCACCATTATTTTCCAGCACTGCCTTAACCCTCTTGGGCATGGAGATCACCAGAGCTTCACAGGTTGCCACTGGAGTCCTCTTCCCCTCCTCCATGATGACATCACAGAGCTGGTGGATGTTAGAGATCTTGCACTCCTCCACCTTCCATTTGAGGATGTCCCACAGATGCTCAATAGGGTTTAGGTCTGGAGACATGCTTGGCCAGTCAATCGCCTTTACCCTCAGCTACTTTAGCAAGGCAGTGGTTGTCATGGAGGTGTGTTTGGGGTCTTTATCATGTTGGAATACTGCCCTGCGGCCCAGTCTATGAAGGGGGATCGGGGATCATGCTCTGCTTCAGTATGTCACAGTACATGTTGGCATTCATGTTTCCCTCAATGAACTGTAGCTTCCCAGTGCCGGTGTTCTGACACGAACAGTCCGGCTATCATCAAGTGTCCGCTGTGTACTGCGCATGCGCAGCGCATGCGCAGTATGGAGCTGAAGGATTTTCGGAAAATCTCTGAAGATGAACGGCGCCTGCGCTGTGAGTCGAGGTGTAAGCCCCACCATCCAAGTGGACATAGGGCTACACAAACTTAGATGGCCCCTCGCGGGCTCGCTTCGCTCGCCACGCTTCGGGCACGGCCTCGCTGCGCTCGGCTCTTTTATATTCTAACTCTATGTCCACTTGGATGGTGGGGCTTAAAAGTGGACTCACGGCGCAGGCGCCGTTCATCTTCGGCAATTTTCGGAATCTGTTAGCACACGCAGTACCCACGGACACTTTCTGATGGGGACAGAAAATGATAGTACACCGGCAGCACTCATGTAACCCCAGACGATGACACTCCCACCACCATGCTTGACTGTAGGCAAGACACACTTGTCTTTGTACTCCTCACCTGGTTGCCCCCACACACGCTTGACACCATCTGAACCAAATAAGTTTATCTTGGTCTCATCAGACCACAGGACATGGTTCCAGTAATCCATGTCTTTAGTCTGCTTGTCTTCAGCAAACTAATTGCGGGCTTTCTTGTGCATCATTTTTAGAAGAGGCTTCTTTCTGGAATGACAGCCACGCAGACCAATTTAATGCAGTGTGTGGCGTATGGTCTGAGCACTGACAGGCTGACTCCCCCCACCCCTACAACCTCTGCAGCAATGCTGGCAGCACTCATATGTCTATTTCCCAAAGACAACCTCTGGATATGACGCTGAGCATGTGCACTCAACTTCTTTGGTCGACCATGGCGAGGCCTGTTCTGAGTGGAACCTGTCCCGTTAAACCGCTGTATGGTCTTGGCCACTGTGCTGCAGCTCAGTTTCAGGGTCTTGCCAATCTTCTTATAGCCTAGGCCATCTTTATGTAGAGCAACAATTCTTTTTTTCAGATCCTCAGAGAGTTCTTTGCCATGAGGTGCCATGTTGAACTTCCAGTGATCAGTATGAGAGAGTGAGAGCGATAACACCAAATTTAACACACCTGTTCCCCATTCACACCTGAGACCTTGTAACACTAACGAGTCACATGACACCAGGGAGGGAAAATGGCTAATTGGGCCCAATTTGGACATTTTCACTTAGGGGTGACTCACTTTTGTTGCCAGCGGTTTAGACACTAATGGCTGTGTGTTGAGTTATTTTGAGGGGACAGCAAATGTACACTGTTATACAAGCTGTACACTCACTACTTTACATTGTAGACAAGTGTCATTTTTTCAGTGTTGTCACATGAAAAGATAGAATAAAATAGAATAAGAATAAGATAGAATAAAATACAAAAATGTGAGGGGTGTACTCACTTTTGTGAGATATATATATATATATATATATTAGTATTTTTATGATTAAGGTCATTGTTTTAGGTAATAGCTGAGCTTTAATTACAGTGTCATCATTTAGAAAGACCCCAGGGGGACTATCTGTTGTCTCTTACATTCTGAATGCTTCCATCACATCTATCCTAACCTTTCGTTCTTGTTCTTTAATAACTGCTTTCACTGGGGCTCGTTTTAGATTGTAATGTTAGTGAACATTACAGCATGTTATATGACAACTCTAGCACAGAAACAGGCTACAGTGGAGTAGGCAATAAGACAGATACGCACCTGACATGTCTGTGAAGGTCATTATTTAGGAGGACAAATGCTACACATTGCAGTTTTCCTACAAAGGGACATTCTTTCAAGGACAGCGAGGTGCACATGTTCTACAACTGGTTTGCAAAGGTGTGAAGGAAGCGATCTACATCAAACTGGAACAACCATCACTGAACAGGGTTGGGGACCTCTGACACCACGGGGGAGATTTACTAAAACTGAAGCATGCCAAATCTGGTGCAGCACAGAAACCAATCAGCTTCCAGGTTTTAGGCCCCTTTCACACATGCGGACCGTATGTCCGTTTTTCATCCATCCGTTTTTGCATGTCTATGGGATAGCGGGTGTCAGCGGATGAGCATCCGCTGACACCCGCTATAGTCCGCCTCCGCTATTGTCCGATTCTGCAGACGGAGGAAAACCCTATTTTTCTATCTGTCTGCAGAGCAGATCGGATGAACACGAACAGACGGTCCGTGTTTATCCGATCCTCCATAGAGGAGAGCGGAGAGAACTGACAGGGCGGTCCCTGCACAGTGTGCAGGGACCGCCCTGTCATCAGCCGGCTCAGCGGGGATCAGCGGATCGATCCCCGCTGAGCAGCGGATCTCAATACGGATCAGTCCCGTGTGAAAGGGGCCTTATTGTCAAAGCTTAATTGAAGTTAACCAACTGAAGTTAGAAGCTGATTGGTTACCATGTACAGCTGCACAGATTCTGAGCGCTCCAATTTTAGTAAATCTCTTTGCATCTGTTTTCTACATATAATACAATTTATATCACAAATACCACCAAAAGAAAGCTCTATTTGTGTGAAAAAAAGACATCGATTTTATTTACATACAGCATTGCATACACCGCGCAATTACCAGTTAAAGTAGCACAGTGCCAACTACCAAAAAATGGCTGGTAATGAAGGGGGTAAAACCTTCCGGAGGTCAAGTGGTTAACATTTCAGTTGCCTCCTAGGCCTATCACTACCGGTGCTCATTAGTGCAGCTCATCAGTACCAGTGCCATCTATCAGTACCAGTGTCACATATCAGTGCCATCTATCAGTACCAGTGTCACATATCAGTGCCATCTATCAGTACCAGTGTCACATATCAGTGCCATCTATCAGTACCAGTGTCACATATCAGTGCCATCTATCAGTACCAGTGTCACATATCAGTGCCAACTATCAGTACCAGTGTCACATATCAGTGCCAACTATCAGTACCAGTGTCACATATCAGTGCCATCTATCAGTACCAGTGTCACATATCAGTGCCAACTATCAGTACCAGTGTCACATATCAGTGCCATCTATCAGTACCAGTGTCACATATCAGTGCCATCTATCAGTACCAGTGTCACATATCAGTGCCAACTATCAGTACCAGTGTCACATATCAGTGCCAACTATCAGTACCAGTGTCACATATCAGTGCCATCTATCAGTACCAGTGTCACATATCAGTGCCATCTATCAGTACCAGTGTCACATATCAGTGCCATCTATCAGTACCAGTGTCACATATCAGTGCCATCTATCAGTACCAGTGTCACATATCAGTGCCATCTATCAGTACCAGTGTCACATATCAGTGCCAACTATCAGTACCAGTGTCACATATCAGTGCCATCTATCAGTACCAGTGTCACATATCAGTGCCATCTATCAGTACCAGTGTCACATATCAGTGCCATCTATCAGTACCAGTGTCACATATCAGTGCCATCTATCAGTACCAGTGTCACATAGACATGTCCATTCGTTTTTCGTCCGAATGCATTTTCATCAGAATTTCAGGTATTTTAACAAATGATAACGTGCAGAATCCGAAAACCGAAAGATCCGACATAAACAAATGCTTTATTTTCGTTTTCGCTGTGACAACAGTTCAATATAGATAGGAGATTCAACATAACGCTGACAATAGTAATCTGTGTCCATCAAACCTGTGGTCGAATGTGCCTAACCTTAGCTCTATTAGTTCAAGATTATTCTACACAGAGAGAAAAGATTCGACATTGAGAGAAAAGATTCGTCATAGAGAGAAAAGATTCGACATAGAGAGAAAAGATTCGACATAGAGAGAAAAGATTTGACATAGAGAGAAAAGATTCGACATGAAGATTCGACAAATTATTACTAGTGTCATACAACATTAGAATTCTACTATAGCTTGTAGGCAGAACATTCGACCGGAAATGTACGATTGCTTTAACAAACGATAACCAACGTGCAGAATCCGAAAATCCGACATAAACAAATGCTTTATTTTTGTTTTCGTTGTGACAACAGTTCAATATAGATAGGAGATTCGACATGACATTGACAATAGTGATCTGTGTCCATCGAACCTGGGGTCGAATGTGCCTAACCTTAGCTCTATTAGTTCAAGATTATTCTACATAGAGAGAAAAGATTCGACATAGAGAGAAAAGATTCGTCATAGAGAGAAAAGATTCGACATGAAGATTCGACAAATTGTTACTAGTGTCATACAACATTAGAATTCTACTATAGCTTGTAGGCGAAACATTAGACTGGAAATGTACGATTGCAGCGTCGTACAGGTTAGCTGCTCCGTCGAATCTTCTTAGAACATTCAACAGACACCATAAGCCTTCAATGACAGATTCGACCTTAATTATTTCGGATTTTGCATTTTTTTAACGAAACAAAATAAATAAAAATAAATTTCGGGAGTAACTAAATAAATGTATTTTTCTAACGAAAACGAAATTACGAAACAAAATATTTCAGTTTGCACATGTCTATATATCAGTGCCACCTATCAGTGCAGCTCATTAGTGCCACCTATAAGTGTAGCTCATCAGTGCCACCTATCAGTGCAGCTCATCAGTACCACCTATCAGTGTCAGTGTCACTGATCAGTGCCACCCATGGGCGTCCGCAGAATTTTTTTCAGGGGGGGGCATAATTTTAAGTCATCCATGTTCCGCCCCTTATTGACAATGTCATGAAGGCAGAGGGGCTTAGTCATTATCAGATTTGGCCTGTACAGTACGGGGGTGTACAGTATGTGCATATATAGGGGGTGGATGGTATTAGTATATACAGGAAGGAAGGTGGGTGTATATAGCTGTATTCAGGACAGATGATGTATATCTGCAGTCAGTAATGATGGAGGAAGGTCTCTATATACAGGAAGGAAGGTAGGTATATACAGCTACCTGTATATAGAGACCTTCTCCATCATCACTGACTACATATATATATCATCTGTCCTGTATACAGCTATATATACAGGACAGATGATGTATATCTGCAGTCAGTGATGATGGAAGAATACAAGAAGGAAGATGGATGTTGGGTAGATAAGGGTCCGAGTGATGTCTGTCAGCTGGATATATAACCCCTAGCACTCTATGTATGTCCAGATAATGTGAAATTTATTTATGACAATTCATGTAACCCTGTGTTATATAAAGCTCTGGGGCTGCACCATCAGAAGTGTAAACTCACTACATAAACAGAGTTACATGAATGGTCATAAATGACCTTCACTTTATCTGTACAGAGTGATTGGGGGAAGTTTCGGCTGTCTCTTCATTCTCCTCATCTTCTTATCACTGATCACAATACCTACAAGACAAATCCTACAGAAACATTGGCAGCTTTTCTTCCAAGGAGAGGTTGAGTCAGAGATCTCACAGTGCAGGAGACGGATGGAGAGAAGAGCTTTGGAGGTTCTAAATACATACACCGCTGGCACAGTGTATGTATTTAGAAGCTGCTGTCCCCACAGTGACAATTGTACCCCCCCATCCACTTACTCTGGGCCCTCAGTCCGCCCCTGGTCAGAATGAAGGAGACTGGCTCCATCGGCTAGGTGTGCTGTTGTGATAAGCAGCCGACACCTGTCACAGAAGAGCTTCATTGCCGCGCTGGTCCTCAGAGGATATGCAGAAAAGTACCCAAAGCAGCGGTTCCTGCTCGGGCTATGAAAACAGTGGGCCTGTGTGCAAGATCAAAAGTGGGCCCTAGGCATCAAGAACAAACAACAATATGGTGCGCAAAGCGCGTCGTGGTGAACAGTGGACATGTTTTAAATTGCGCTAAATATTGGCTTAAAGGGGGTGTTGTTAATATAGTGCAGAATGTAGTAATGTTAAATAGGGAATGCAGAGTGTATGTGGTGAGTAGTATGTACAGGAGAGCAGTGCGGAGTGTATGGCAGGGGTGGGTAATATGTACAGGAGAGGAGTGCGGAGTGTATGGCAGGGGGTAATATGTACAGGAGAGGAGTGTGGAGTGTATGGCAGGGGGGTAATATGTACAGGAGAGGAATGCGGAATGTATGGCATTGGGTAGTTAGTGGAGAGAGGAGGAAGAGGAGTGCAATACCACCTCCTGATAGTCTGTCAGGCACTGCTATAACACCTTGGTGGTGGGGCACTCTGAAGGATGTAAGGGGGCACTCTGGAGGCACTAAGGGGGCACCCTGTAGGTTGGAGTGTGCCTTACATCCTCCTCCAAAGTGACCCCTTACATCCTCCTACAGAATTGCCCTGAATCTCTAGCAAAGTTCCCAGGATTCCAGACAGTACAATTGTCCCCTCAATAGCAGTCAGTTTGTCTTTAGGGAAGGGGGCAAGTTGTCAAAGAAGAATACTTGCAGTGATTTTGGGGGATAAGAGCATGTTGTATTTGCTAAGGGGCACACTTTGGGAGGGGAGAGAAATTGTGCTGGAAGGGGGGGTTGAATAAAAAATTCTGAGCCCCCAGAACAATTTCTCTCCCCTCCTAAAGCACATACAACATGCTCTTATCCCCCAAAATCACTGCAAGTATTCGTTTCTGACAACTTGCCCCCTGTCTCTGTCTCCTTATCCTGCAAGTGCCAAGCATTAATATTCTGTACAAACCTTAGATCAGCATGTCCCGTCCTGTGTGCTGTGTCCATTCTCCTCCCCCTCCTTCTCCTGTCTGTGACACCCAAGCCGAGGAAAAGGGGGAGGGGACTTCAGTCCGTGTGTTAGTGTGAGGTGGGCAGGAGGGGGAGGAAGGGAGAGATGCCATACAAACTGTAATTGCAGCGTGTGGGAACAGAAACACCCCACACACGCTGCATGCCAGTCACTGGAGCCAAGTGCGGAGGTGAAAGAACCAGCAGTGACTCCCAGCAGCACTATGCGCAGGAGGAGGAAGTGAAATCCTCCTCCACTTTCAACGCTGGGCCAGGGCTGGTGCTAGACTAACTTGCACCCTAGGCAAGACCAGCTACTTGCCGCGCCCCCCCCCCCCCCCCAACCCCCCCCCCCCCCCCCCCCCCATAAAAATTACATCTTTAAAACACAGGCGACTACAGTATGGGTGGACAGGGTCTTAGGTAGAACTTCAACTGCATATGTGGTGTCACTAAAAAAAAAAAATGTCTCTGCATTGATAGTGTTGCTGGAAGGACAAATGTCCTTGTACTGCGCTGTAGAAGATGTTGGTGCTATATAGGCATTCATATGGGTATAGTGAGGAAGGCTCCTGCTATCCTTGTACATAGCCACAGTCAGTGTTGACACTATACTTGGTGCAGTAGAATGGGGATGGATGGTGTACTGATAATGGAGACCTGCTCCCACACTTTTTTTATGCCACCCCCCTCCGTGTACACACTGCTCCCCTGTCATAAATATCTCTCACAGCCTATCAGTGGCCTTTATTTAGGTATTTTTTTACACAGTATGGGGCATGCGGGAGGGAACATTGTAGGGGGCACAGTACATGAGGCAGGGGGGAACAATACATGGAACATGGGTACCGGAGGGCATAGTACAGGGGAGGTACAGTACAGGGGGGGTACAGTACAGGGGGGGTACAGTACTGGGGGGGGGGGGGCAGTACTGGGGGGGACAGTACAGGTGGGCACAGTACAGGGGGCACAGTACAGGAGGTGTTACAGAGCTCTGTGACCTGGAAAGGGCATAGTATCCAGGAGTAAAGTGTCAGGCTTACCGTGACCATCTGAAGATCAAAGCCATCCATGACTCCTGTGTGCAGCTCCAGGTGATCTCACTGCTCTCATGCTTCTCAGTGAAGGGGAGAGATATCCGCTCAGCCTGGCCGTTCTTTGCAGGCAGTGTGGGGAGTGGACCCCTCTCTGAGTGCACTGCACTTTGAGCTGCATGGGGCAGCGGGAAAATGCCAGCCAGGCTCCCGAGATGTTTAAACACAGGCTCCGCCCCGGAGTGTCATCAGGCAGCACTCTAAGCATGCCCCATACCAAGCTCAGCTGATGAAGAACGGCTGACTGTTAAACTGTGCACGTGCAGTTTGTATTTGCCAGCGCCCAGGGGAGCTGTCATTATTACTGACAGGCAGCTCCCCCATGTTCACAGTCTGCGGGGGACGAAAGTTCAGGAGCTCCCCATGCACCTCAGGCCCTTGCCGGTGCGTTAAGACGGCCCTGTCTCCTCTCCCTCTCAGTTGCCGGGCAATCCGGGACACGTGGGCACCCTAGCCAGGGGGGGGCACTCGCCCCCCCTTGCCCCTACCTGCGGACGCCCATGGTGCCACCTATCAGTGCAGCTCATCAGTGCCAGTGTCACCTATTAGTGCCCATCAGTGCAGCTCATCAATTACTGCTGCCTCATCAGTGCTACCTTATCATTGCCCATAAATTACGCAAATCAGTGAAGGCTATCAGTTCAGCTCATCAGTGCTGCCCATCAGTGCAGGTCATCAGTGCTCTCTATCAGTGTTTATCAGGGCAGCTCATCAGTGCCAATCCATAATTTGTTAATTGAAAGATTAAAGAGCTTGACTTGTAGCTTTGTTAGCTTTTTTTGTTAAGTTTATCTGAAAGAGGGGTTTTAAATGTTTTGACAGGGGCGCAGCTTCAGTTCTTGCCATAGGCGCCATTTTCACTAGAAATGCCTCTGATTAGAGTGCCCCAACTCTGGATGAAGGAGCACCTTTGGACAGCAGCATTGCCAGTATGGGGGGGGGGGAGAGGAAGGTGTTAGATGTATTAGCAGATTTAAATACACTGGGGGTTGGTTCACACCACAAAAACGCACTCCAGATCCGTTCCGGATGCGTTTTTGCATGCACATTTTTGCATGCACGTTTTTAACGCGTTTTGGTGCATTTTAGATGTGTTTCCAGATGCATTCAGGTGCTTTTTTTTTTCTTCTTTTTTCCTCTCTTTTTATACTGTACAGGGGTCCGGTGCATTTTTGATGCATTTTATTGTGTCCCAGTACAGTCCAGTGCAGGAAAAATGCAGCATGTTCTACTTTTTTTTTTTGGAACTGGAGAGCCCTGGCACTGACCGCACTGGTGTGAACTATGCCATTGGAAACCATATAACATACTTTCCATGAGTTTTTGATGCAGAAAAAAAAAAAACGCACTGGACTGCATGTGGTATGAACTGGCCCCAAGAAATTGAAGCCAAATGCCAGCTAACATGTTATAATCAGTTGCAACTGTTTTGTATTTGTTGCCGATTGGGATAAAGATTTTACATGAATAAATAAAAGCTGATCGTTTTATTAACCCCTGCCAGTGGTAAATGGTTTGCCTCATCAAAGTACACTGACACATTTTGCTGGAGAGTTTTTTTCTTTTGATAAACAACAGACTTGCTAGCTGGATCAACAGATGAAAACAGAAGGAAAAACGAAAAAAAAAAAAAAAATTATACAAATGCAGCCATCACATCTAAGAATTAGTAAGCTGCTATACAATAAATGTTTGATTTTGGGTTTAATACCACTTTAAGGCTCCGTTCACACTAGTGCGACTTTGGACACATAAAGTTGTATGAAAAGTCGCAGCCCGTTGATTTCCAATGGCACCCGTTCCAATCAATGCGAATTTAAGTCGCAGCAACTTTGAAAAGGTTCCTGCACTACTTTGATGTGACTTTCTTGTGACTTGAGTCCCAGAGGGTGTAAAGTCGCACTCTGGAGTTCGACTGCCAGCGGCATTAGTTCACACAGTCAGATGCAATAATAGACTTCTATTGAAGCAATACAGCAACAATTCTGGTGGGAAGACTGCCCCACCTGGTGCACTCACGGTTAGAATGTGAACAGAGTGGGTCCCAGCTGGAATGAAAGCGTCTGTGGGCTGTTTTGTGTCAAACAGGAGGATGTCCAGAGGAGATGTGACCCCAAGCTTTCCCTCATCGCCAGGAACCTCTCCTTACCGCTAGGACTGTCTCTAACAGACAGGGTACCTTTCCCTGCACTGCCCACTTGCAGACCTGGGAGCCAGGGCCTTAAACAGGCTCTGCGTGACCCAAGATGGCTGCCAGAATCCCATGGGGCAACAGCATCCAACCTGATCGCTTCCCAGTGACCCAGGAAGCCATGCAGGGATATGCAATTAGTGGACCTTCAGCTGTTGCAAAACTACAAGTCCCATCATGCCCCTGGGTGTCATGCTTGTGTTTGTCAGAGTCTTGCTATGCCTCATGGGACTTGTAGTTCTGCAACAGCTGGAGGTCCGCTACTTGCTTATCCCTGCCATAGAGGAACCAGGTTCCTCCTGACTTCCTCTCCAGCTGCAGAGCCGCTGCAGTGGAGAAGATAAGCTGCACCTGCCTACAAGCTGCCTAATTGACAGCTGACTCCGCGGCTGAGAGCCAAAGCCAACTGTGCCCGCTCCCTATCCTGCCTGGCACTCCAGTGAGTGCTGGAGGCGAAGAGCGGTGACTGACAGGCACCGATCTCTACTCAGAGCTGAGTGATCAGCAGTCATGTGTTTTAAGCATATTGAGCAGGTAGGGCATATACCAGTGATGGTGAACCTTGGCACCCCAGATGTTTTGTGAACTACATTTCCCATGATGCTCAACTACACTAGTGCATGAGCATCATGGGAAATGTAGTTCCAAAACATCTGGGGTGCCGAGGTTCACCATCACTGGCATATACAGTATACTGTAGATACGACTAAAAATTGTACATAGAAATTAGGATATTTATCCACTTCAGCTCTGGAAGGTTTACCCCCCTTCATGACCAGGCCCTTTTTTTGCGATACGTCACTGCGATACTTTACCTGACAATTGCGACGTGTCGTGTGACGTGCAGAAAAAAAAATGTTATGTCCTTTTTTTTCCCTACAAATAGAGCTTTATTTTGGTGGTATTTGATCACCTCTGCGTTTTTTTTTTTTTTTTTTTTTTTTTTTGCGCTATGAACAAAAAAAGACAGATAATTTTAAAATAAAAAAAAAAAACAATATTTTTTACTTTCTGCTATAAAACATATCCAATTAAAAAAATGTAAAAATCTAATTTCTTCAGCAATTTAGGCCAATAAGTAATCTGCTACATTTTTTTGGTAAAAAAAAAATCCCAATAAGCGTATATTGATTGGTTTGCGCAAAAGTTATAGTGTCTACAAAATAGAGGATATTTTTTATTTATGGTCTAGAGCCCTACGGACGACATGAGTAACGATGACACATAGGGACAACACAAAACTCACCAACATGAAATAGACCTGAAAGTGTGCCTTGGTCTACCGTATGGTACGCCAAAATAAGGGGGCATACCCTAGATAAAGAATGATAAGAGGTAGTTATGGAATAATGTGGAATGAGTATTCAGTCTGGGGTAAGAATACTTAGAAGAGGCTTTTAAAAGGGGGGGGGGGGGCCCAATCACGCACAGGAAACCGACAAAGACCGGCGGCCTTTGGGCTGCTTAAATACCCTCCGGGCTCCTCCCATAACTTCAGGCCGGTACCCGGCCTTCCAATTTATGGTCTAGAGCCCTACGGACGACATGAGTAACGATGACACATAGGGACAACACAAAACTCACCAACATGAAATAGACCTGAAAGTGTGCCTTGGTCTACCGTATGGTACGCCAAAATAAGGGGGCAAAAACCTTCAGGTAGGGGATAATTATTTATTAGAGGTAATGTCACTGAGTGAGTCGAGCAAAGGCCTGAGCCATCTCTAACTGTGGGTTAGGAATGTAGCGAGAGAAGCAGGCCGACTTCCACCGACCCAGTTTCTTGATTACGTGGTCCGGAACCCCCTGTCTTGAGGCCGTCGTGGCCGCCCCGATCCGGAACGAATGCCCGGAGTACTGGCTGGGGTCCAACTGAAGATGGCCGAGAAGGACCCGGACATGTTCCACGAACTGCGAAGAGTTAAGGGCTTTCACCGGAAAAGGTAGCAGTGGACTGGCCCCTGGGCAGTCGGACAGCAGTGCCGTCAGGCGGTCCAACACGGCAACTGGGCACCAGTTGTTGTGAGTCCTGTACAGGTGAATATCTACTCCGGAACCTCGCTGTTGGGTTTTGGATGTCGCCAAGTGAAGGACGTAGTGATCCTGGTGGCGATAGAGATTATTTCTACGCAAGACTGGACCGGCTGGGTGGCTGCGAGTGAACTCGCTGGGCCGCAGAAACCCGTAAAACGCCATGTGTATCGCAGCCTGCAGGACGGTACTGAGGAGGAGACCGAAAGGGGACCTATCCAGGATGTCAGACATCCCCTTGAAGATCTCCCCCGTGATAGGCAGCCGCTTTGAGCTGACTGGCGGCTGGCGTTTCTGAACTCCACGTAGTAGAGCCCTCACGGCGTGGCAGGAGAACACCGAAGGCCTTGCGGGGTCTTGAAGTGACAAATAGTGCTGCACCCCGGCCACGTACTGGCGTATCGTGCTGTGTGACAGTGCTAGGTGTGAATGGCAGTAGGCGATGAACGCCAAGACCTGCTTGAGGCTGGAAGACTCGCGAGGCCGCTGGGGCAGGAACTTGTTAAACGCCCTCCAGGCCGTCTGGTAGGCCCGACGGGTGTTGCGGGCGAGTGAGGCGTTGATGATATCGGTAGCTGAGTGTAGATGTGGGGCTAGTCCAAGGTCAGTTGTGACCAATCCGGGATAGTGGCTGAATGACGGCAGGCTCCTGGCACCTGTTCAAAGAAAGAAATAAAGTTAAAACGGGAGAGTGCGTCCGCTGCTGCGTTGAACTTCCCTGGAATGAAGGAGCAGTACACATTGAACTGATGCTGTAGGGATAGCTGGACCAGTCTGCGGAGGAAGGACATGACGGGCCTGGACTTAGACCTGCCCTTGCTGATGATCTCGGCTGTGGCTTGATTGTCTGTCGAGAAAGCCACCGTCTGTCCAGACCAATGGTGACCCCATAGGTGGGCGGCTGCTACAATAGGGAAGAGCTCAAAGAGGGCTGACGTAGTAGTAAAGCCCGGTGTGGCTAGTGCTTGAGGAGGCCACGGGGCGGCGAACCACAAATGGCCAAAAATGGCGGCGCATCCTGTGGATGCCGCCGCGTCGGTCACCACCTGTGGTGACTGCGTGGACACGACTGGGATAAACAGGGACACACCGTTCCAATCACTAAGAAAGTGCTCCCACATGGCCAGATCTGCCCTGGCTGCAGAATCCAGCCTAATGACCTGGTCTGGGTCCTGCGTGTAGGACAGGAAGACCAGCAACCGGGACACAAAGGAGCGGCCCTGGGGGATGATCCTCACGGCAAAGTTCAGCATCCCGAGGAGAGACTGAAGTTGCTTCTGAGTACATCCCCCCCCCGGGTGAACTCTCGCAGAACCGTCCTGATACGGTCCAACTTATCTGCTGGAAGGCTGGCCTGCATGGCCAACGTGTCAAGGTCGACGCCTAGGAACGTGATCTTGTGTGCCGGGCCGTCAACCTTGTGCTCCGCTATGGGGACGTTCAGATTGTCGAAAACCGTCCTCAACTTTCCAAGGTCCCCTGGGGGAGCCCCGGGCGGCTCTATCAAAAGGAAGTCATCCAAATAATGGATGACCTCGTGGCACTGTGCCTCATGGAGAAGGATCCACGCCAGGGTCTCGGCGAACTTGTCAAATAGCCAAGGACTACTTTTAGACCCGAAGGTCAATTTGGTCGCGAAATAATATCGCTCCCTCCACTTGATGCCGTGCCAGCACCACAAGGAAGGATGGATGGGCAGCAGCTTGAAGGCGTCGGATATGTCCGCCTTCGAGAGCCACGCACCCACCCCTGCCCTGAGAATGGCCTGGATAGCCATGTCTACCGAAGCGTACTTCAGCGAGAACTCCTCGGAGGGGATGAGCGAGTTGAGACTGGGAACGACGGAAGAATGAGGCGCTGACAGATCATACACCAGACGTTTTTTATTTGAAAACTTTCCCTGCACAAGCCCGATAGGGCTAACCCTCCAGATGCTGAAGGGGGATTTACAGAACGGGCCTATCATGAAGTCCCGATCCAACTCCGTCTGCAAAAGGACATCAATCGCTGGCTCGTCTGTTGCTGCTGAGCGTAAATTCGGACATTCGTGGGTGGAGTGGGGCAGGGTGATGAGCCCGGTATGGAACCCCTCAGTGAAGCCTCGGATGAGGTAGCTGGCGAGTGACGAAGTGGGGTGTGAGGTCAGGTAAACGCCGAGCCAAAGGACATTGACCCGGCTTAGTCATGGTCTCTTCTGTTTGACCTCACACAGGATCCTGGGGTGCGCCCTCTGGCACAGGGTGCAAACGTGCAAGAGCCGGCACTGGCTGAAATTGCAGGAGCCGTAATTAAAATTGTTGCAAATGGCGGCTCCGCCAACCATCCGCACCGGACGTCCCAATTTGTCCATCTTTCGCCCCTGCACCGGGGCCTGCTGAGCCTGGCTCGTGCTGGCAGAGGCCGTGCTAGCTATCGGATGGACAGAGGCTACGTTGGCACACCAGACCGTGGTGTGAGACGCTGACTGACAGACAGCACATAGCGGGGAGCGAAGGCCTGCAAAGTGGCGGCAGAACAATTCCGTGTCCACTACGCTCCAGTCCGTTGGCAAATGGAACTGTGTGAATCTGGCTGCGGCTTTGGCCGAGAAGGACCGATGGTAGTCGTAGAACGCTGAGCCACCGTATTTGTGGCCCAGGTCTACGACCAAATGGAGGTAGAGGTCCAGCTCTTCCCGTCTGCCGGGGGAGGCTGAGCACAGCACGTCTCTAAACATGCCGAAAGCGAGCGTGAATTCGGGCACCGTGAGCTTCCTGTTGAGCCTCGGATCCTTCGCTTTCAACACCACCGAGACATCCCCCCAGGTGTAGGCCTTGTTCTCGGCCAAGTCATGGACCGAGATCAAGAGTGAGGCCAGATTGACGTCTTTGCCCTCTAGAATGTCCTTCCTTACGCTGGGTGGCACCAGGTGGGAAGGGTGAACGGTAGGCGTGGCAAGCTCACTACCTGCGGCCGGTGCACTGATGGCTGGGACCACCGCGTGGTCCGGAACCGTGGCAGCCGGGCTGGCCTCAAGCCGAGACACCCTGTCCTGGACCTCCACGATTGAGGAAGACAGGGAAGACACGAGGGTGTGTAGCTGGGCAACGGCGGCTGAAATCGATTCCAGAGACGCCTGCTGGCTGCTGGGGCTTGCTGCGGCCGGTGGTGGGAAGAGAAGCCTGAACAGCTCCGCCTTCCTGGCCGTGGACGAGAAGGGTATCCCTCTGCGTCTCAGCTCGGCGGACAGCCTGGGAATTGTCCATGCCCTAAGAGACTGGACACTGCCAGCCTCGGAGGCTGACGCCGGAGATAGTGGGGTGGTGAGGTCATCGCTGCCAACTGACGACATGGCGGCTGCCAAGACCTGTAACTTGGTAGACTGGTCACGTGTCTGCAGGCTGGGCCTAAAAGGTGACAAGAAATGAGTTTGGACGTGTCACCTATGATATACGTACCTGCCACAAGAAAGCAGGAGCCCCCCGTGCCCTTGTGTTTTTTTTTTTTTTTTTTTTTTTACCTGCTGGAACCCTGATCAAGTTGGCGCAGGTGGACCTACTGAATCCGACTGACCTAAGAGAGTGTGAGAAAAATACCTATTTAAGAGCCTAAAACTGCTGCCGTCCAGAGCGACGGAACCCAACGCAGATGATAACAACAGGCGATAGTGACTTGAGTCGACTGCCGAGATCGCTGTGGGATCAACTGACAGATGACAACACGAACGACTGACTTGACACGTTGCCATACTGAATGAACTTCCCGTGACAGGGCCCGGCCCGTTCGTACCGTATGGGGGTGACTGTGGGCCGGACTCTGGAGCACGTACAGAATGAGGCCACCATGAAACTAGGCCGACTGCCTAGGTATGCTGAGGCCGAACTGTGACATCCAGCTGCCACCGAGTCTGACTCCAAGCTCCCCCCTTTTTTTTTTTTTTTTTTTTTTTTTTTTTTTTTCCTTTTTTTTTTTTTTTTTTTTTGAAATGCGGCCGGCCTAGGGCACGCCGGCGCGAATTCGTACAAGCGGGTGACCAATTGACACCGGGCGTGGTAAGGTGACACAGAAATGATATCACATGACAAGGGCAAGAATCAAAGTTTTTTTTTTTTTTTTTCTTTGCGACTCCGCCCCTGGCGCATGTATTGAAATGAGGCCGAGCCTAGGGCACGCCGACACGAATTTAGTGCGAAGAAGTGACTCCATTCATGCCGGGCGTGGTAGGGTGACAGAAATGAGATACCATGACAGGGGCAAGAATCAGGAATGTACGTAAACCAGTGATGCGATTCTGCCCTTGGCGCATGTATTGAAATGAGGCCGTGCCTGGGGCACGCCGACATGAATTCAGTGCGAAGAAGTGACTCTATTCATGCCGGGCGTGGTAGGGTGACAGAAATGAGATACCATGACAGGGGCAAGAATCAGGAATGTACGTAAACCAGTGATGCGATTCCGCCCTTGGCGCATGTATTGAAATGAGGCCGTGCCTAGGGCACGCCGACACGAATTTAGTGCGAAGAGGTGACTATATTCACGCCGGGCGTGGTAAGGTGACAGAAATGAGATACCATGACAGGGGCAAGAATCAGGAATGTACGCAACCAGTGATGCGATTCCGCCCTTGGCGCATGTATTGAAATGAGGCCATGCCTAGGGCACGCCGACATGAATTTAGTGCGAAGAAGTGACTACATTCACACCGGGCGTGGTAAGGTGACAGAAATGAGATACCATGACAGGGGCAAGAATCTGGAATGTACGCAACCAGTGATGCGATTCTGCCCTTGGCGCATGTATAGAAATGAGGCCGTGCCTAGGGCACGCCGACACGAATTAGTGCGGGGAAGTGACTGCATTCATGCCGGGCGTGGTAAAGTGACAGAAATGATATGCCATGACAGGGGCAAGAATCAGGAATGCCCGCAGCCAGTAAAGTGATTCCGCCCTTGGCGCATGTATCGAAATGAGGCCGGGTAGTCGTGCATCTGGATCGCCCCGATCGGAGCATGCGTGGATGCGACCGGACCAGGATCGAAGCGATGGCATGAACGCCCTGATTAACTGATGCGAAATGATTTAGCATGACCGAATGGCCTGGTACGTTAGCCACGTTTGAAATGATGAAATGATTGTCATGCTAATTCGTGAAATGTTTCGACACGGTCGAAGTGATTCGTACAACTAGAATGCCAACAGTGCTTCGGAATATAATAGCGATTCGGCACGCTCGCTAGCGCCACTAATTCGGATAATGGCAGAACATGAACGATACGTGTGAGTGCGAACGGCACCCGTGCGTGAGTTATGTTGAACGATTCGGAGACTGTGTAGCCCGCTCGTGTAAGGGAACCCTAAGTGCCGGATGCGACATCGGTCGGAGTGTCTGTGGCGGGCGGCCCTGAATGTGCGTGCCGTTAGATGGCTCCCGATCGGGTACAACAAACGTGCGAGTAAGTGTTTAGGTTTCGAGACAAGCAGCGCGTGGCTCGTGAGCTACGCAGATCACAGTTTAGTGACATGATAAGCAGTGCATGAGAACGTAAAACATGGGAGCCGAAGCCCTACCTGCGACAGCCGAACCAGACTCTTTGTACGAAACTGCGACTCGACGACACGAGTGCGACACGAAGGGACGACACAACTTACGAACACGGAACACGGGACTGCAACAAGAGAAGACGGATAGACGAAAACGGAGCTCACGAGCCGGCACCAAGAGCGCTTGTCACGAACGAGTCGGTCCTAGATGTCTGACGTATCAGATATCACGCACAGGAAACCGACAAAGACCGGCGGCCTTTGGGCTGCTTAAATACCCTCCGGGCTCCTCCCATAACTTCAGGCCGGTACCCGGCCTTCCAATTTATTTATTTTTATGTTTTACTTGTAATGGCGGTGATCAGCGCCTTAAATCGGGGCTGTGATGTTGTGGACACCTAACTGACACTTTATGGGGACCAGTGACACTAATACAATGATCAGTGCTAAAAAGTACACTGTTATTGTACTAATGACACTGGCAGGGAAGGAGTTAACATCAGGGGCGATCCAAGTGTTAAATGTGTTCCCTGGGAGTGATTACTAACTGTGGGGGAGGTGCTTTGACTGGGGGAAGGTAAATATCCGTGTTCCTGCTTAATAGGAACACAGGATCAGCACATTCCCCTCTCGCGGAACGGCGGTCTGCCTTGTTTACATAGGCAGACCTCCGTTCTGTCTTTCTCCTGAATGATCGGCGGGTCCTGGTGGATATTGCATCCGTCAGACCCACTGATTGACTCCCGTTGTGTCCAATCACAGTGAGTGAGGGTCATCAGTGCAGCTTCATCAGTGCCCATCAGTGCAGCCTTATCAGTGCCCATCAGTACAGCTTCATCAGAGCCTATCAGTGCAGCCTCATCAGAGCCCATCAGTGCAGCCTCATCAGTGCCCATCAGTGCAGCCTCAGCAGTGCCCATCAGTGCAGCCTCAGCAGTGCCCATCAGTGCACTGTCATTAGTGTCCAGCAGTGCAGCCTCATCAGTGCCCATCAGTGCAGCCTTATCAGTGCCCATCAGTACAGCTTCATCAGAGCCCATCAGTGCAGCCTCATCAGAGCCCATCAGTGCAGCCTCATCAGCGCCCATCAGTGCAGCCTCATCAGTGCCCATCAGTGCAGCCTCAGCAGTGCCCATCAGTGCACTCACATTAGTGCCCAGCAGTGCAGCCTCATCAGTGACCATGAGTGCAGCCTCATTAGTGCCCAGCAGTGCAGCCTCCTCAGTGCCCATCAATGCAGCCTCCTCAGTGCCCATGAGTGCAGCCTCATCAGTGCCCACCAGTGCAGCCTCATTAGTGCCCATCAGTGCAGCCTTATCAGTCCCCATCAGTGCAGCCTCACCAGAGCCCATCAGTGCAGCCTCATCAGAGCCCATCAGTGCAGCCTCATCAGAGCCCATGAGTGCAGCCTCACCAGTGCCCATCAGTGCACTCTCATTAGTGCCCAGCAGTGCAGCCTCATCAGTGCCCATGAGTGCAGGTTCATCAGTGCCCGTGAGTGCAGCTTCATCAGTGCCCGTGAGTGCAGCCTCATCAGTGCAGCCTCCTCAGCGCACATTAGTAAAGAAGAAAATTTACTTATTTGCAAAATTTTATAACAGAAACAAAGAAGAATGTTTTTTCTTCAAAATTTTCGGTTGTTTTTCATCTGTTTAGGAAAAAAATAATAAATCCCAGTGGTGCTTAAATACCACCATAATAAAGCTCTATCTATCTCAAAAAAAAAATTCCATGTGGCCTGGGCAGGAAGGGGGTGAAAGTTGCATTCATGAAAAATTCATGTTGGGGTCAGCTTTGAATTGAATGTGAGTGTTGCAGCCTGAGATGATTTTTTTCTTTTTTTTTACACCTGCTGGGGAACTAAAAAAAAAAGAAATAGTCCAGAGTCAAGCTTTAACACTCACTGATAAGACTGGTTACAATAAAATGATCACTTTATCTAAAAATAATAAAAAAGAGCATAGTCTCCCATGAAGTGTAAAATTGTCTGCCCGTGTTTGCTTTTTCACTTACAAAGTATCCTTCAAATAATCCGATTAAAGCCGGGATCTCCCAGCGGTACCATTTACCTTTAAACAGGTCCCACTGCACAAATGACATTGCCGTACCCCGCAACGTATTTCATTGTCTATCGGTTTCAGGCTGTACTGGAATCCAGACACGCTTCATTTACTTCATCTCACTGTTTTACTTTCCCTTGACCTCCCACACCGTTACAGATAAGGTCATGCTTAAATGATTGTTGCAATTTAGGATTGTGCTCTGTTAGGTACAATATTACCTCGCCAAGAGGCGCACTGAGAAAGCGGCTTGGAACACATCCACCAGGGTTGGAAAATGAGAAGCAAAACATAGACTTTCTAGTAGACATGTGCACAATAGAAAAATTTGTTTATTTTCGTTTCGTTTCTTTCGTTTCCGTTGATTCGTAACGATTCGTAAATTTGTAAGTCGTCGGTGTTCGTATTTGTAACGAGTTATTTTTTCGTTGATTCGTTTTTCCGTTAGTTTAATTTTCGTTTATTCGAAATTCGGACGCATTCGTAGTTATTCGTACATTCATAACATTCGTAACATTCGTAGATTCGTAATCGGAGCATAATTCATAATTTTATGTAATGTGTATGCTATTATTACATTACAAAAAAAAAGTTACGAATCGAAAAAAAAAAAGTTACGAATCGAAAAAAAAAGTTACGAATTTAGTTTAATTTTCGTTTATTCGTAGATTTAGTTACATTCGTACTTTCGTTAGATTGATTTATTCGTACTTTCGTAACATTGTTTTCGTAGATTCGTAATCGGAGCATAATTCATAATGTTATGTAATGTGTATGCTATTATTACATTTTAAGAGACACGGAAAATTACGAATCGAAAAAAAAAAGTTACGAATGTACGAATTTTTTCGTTCAATCCATTCGAAGCACGTTAAGCAGCGCCATTGTAAGAGACACGGAAAATTACGAATCGAAAAAAAAAAAAAAAAGTTACGAATGTATGAATTTTTTCGTTCAATCGTTTCGAAGCACGTTAAGCAGTGCCATTGTAAGAGACACGGAAAATTACAAATCGTAAAAAAAAAAAAAAAAAAGTTACGAATGTACGAATTTTTTCATTCAATCCATTCGAAGCACGTTAAGCAGCGCCATTGTAAGAGACACGGAAAATTACCAATTCAACAAAAAAAAAAAGTTACGAATGTACGAATTTTTTTTTCGTTCATTTTGATTTTCGTTGTTCCTGTTTTCGTTTTTCGGATTTTCTTCTTTCGTAGTTTCGTTGTTTCTAATTTGGTTAATTCGGATTTTCGTTGTTTTTCAGGTTCGTTCGATTGGAACATTCATTATTCATTAAAATTTTTAGCGAATCGTTCGTTCATTCGTACGATAACGAATGAACGAATATAAGGAATTTTAACGAAAAACAAAAAAAAAAACGAAACGAATTGCACATGTCTACTTTCTAGTACTCTTATCAATGAAAGTCCCCGCAGCCGCCCTCGGTCACTTCCTCCGTCGCCGCCATGATACCCGGGGTGATTTCCAGGTATCGCGGCTCCGACGCTGTGACTGGCCGGAGCCGCGATGATGTCACTCTCGTGCATTATCCCCGTTTATTGCATATATTAACAGAATCAGTCAATATTCAATCAATACAAATTGAATTTTAGGATATGGATTGTTTTTAGGATATAATTACCATATATATAATACCGTAAATGTCCCACTCAAAACTTTTGGTGCCTTTGATATCCAAACATTCTAAGTATCTAAGGTAAGAGGACTTACCTGGTACTGATACTCATTATGGGATATATTGTTTTCTTTCCATTCTCTTTTGCCTCTTTTCCTTCTTCCAACTGTTTACTATTTTCCATCTCCTTCTTACTCTTCTTAACCTTTCCTTTCTGTTGCCCTTACCAATTAGACTTAAGAAGTCAATTTTGAACCTATCTCATAACTACCCCATATGTCTTCATTGTCTGCCTGATTTTGATATATTCCTAACGGCGCCCTTATTATCTTAGAATCTTTGCTATGCCATAATGTTTATTTTCAACTGATTGCAAATGATGACCATATGCAGCACATATGTATACCGTTTCTCATGGACATGTATTGTCTCTAATTTATTTGCCATTTTTCTTTGCAAAATGAATAAGAGTCTTATAAAAATGAAATGTCAAGCAAAAGAAAGAAACATGCTATTGCCTCAATAGATGATGCTTGATAGGCAGCATAGTATCCATGTGTGGTCCTGTTGGTGTATTTTAACCACTTCAGCCCTGGAAGATTTGGCTGCTGAATGACCGGGCCATTTGTGGCGATTCGGCACTGCGTCTCTTTAACCGACAATTGCGCGGTCATGCAACGTTGCACCAAAACAAAATTGCATTTGCAATTGTTTTTAAAGTTTAGGCCGATATATATTCTTCTACATATTTTTGGTAAAAAAAAAAAAAAAAATCGCCATAAGTATATATTGATTGGTTTGCGCAAAAGTTATAGCGTCTACAAAATAGGGGATAGATTTATAGCATTTTTATTATTATTTATTTTTTTTTACTAGTAATGGCGGCAATCTGTGATTTTTATCGGGACTGC
Source organism: Lithobates sylvaticus (assembly GCA_028564925.1). NCBI lineage: Eukaryota > Metazoa > Chordata > Amphibia > Anura > Ranidae > Lithobates > Lithobates sylvaticus. Next base: position 742,759,832 of record CM053026.1, on the reverse strand, counting down.
GACATTATGGCGGACACATCGAACACTTTTGACATGTTTTTGGGACCATTGACAATAATACAGCGATCAGTGCTACAAAAATGCATTGGTTACTGTTAAAATGTCACTGGCAGGAAAGGGATTAATACTAGGGGGCGATCTAGGGGTTAACTGTGTTCCCTGGGAGGTGATTATAACTGTAGGGGGAGGGGACTGACTAGAGGAAGTGACGGATCGTGGTTCCTAGCTAATGGGATCTGTCACTCCTCTCAGAACAGGGAAGTGTATGTTTACACATACGCACATCCCTGTTCTGCCTCTCGTGCCCGCGATCGCTCGTGGCCGGCTGTTATCGCGACCGTCGGCCACGAGCATCGGCACCCCCGCTGTGCAGTGGGCTCGCGCTCGTCTGCTATACCGATCCCGCAAGCCGGCGTATAGCTTCGGCGGTTCGTGGGATCGTGCCGGCCTGCTGCAGTATAATGACGGCGGCTGGTCGGCAAGCATTTAAGGTCAACCTGAGCTGTGTACATGCAGGGAAAAGTAACTGGTTCACCTTATTGCCATGGTCGAATTTCAAAAGAATTTTCTTTTGAAAATCAGAAATTTTGTGCGTATTATGATCCGATGGTGCCACCATTGATTTTGAAATTCAACCAACCAAGCCTTCAATTTCACCTCCTGTTGCTACAGAAAATTATTTTCGTCGCTGGGAATCTTCTTTTCCGATTACTTTTTCTTGCACGATTCTCCCATCATTGATTAGAAAATCGTTTGTTTTGCAAAAAATTTCCAACATGCCGATTACTCAAATTTGATGGCTGCACTAAACTAATGCTGCAAAATATGAACGAAAACTATGTCAGGGTTCTGCAAATAGTCTACCTCTCCTCTCAAGAGCCCTGATGCAAGCAGTGGGCTGGGAAGACTTATGCAAATATCAAACTGCCTTGATGGATGGATATCAGGGGCAGGCCAGTCATTGTGTTCTGTTTCGAGCACCCTGTTATGCACTGATATACCTCCTTTAGACCTCGGTCCATCCAGCCAGTAGGGTCATCTGCTAAATAAGTGTCCCGCACAGACAGCTTGGCTCTCCAATAAGACACAACAGTTTAATCCAATGTAGTTTTACTTGTTAAAATGCAGTACATGGGATGTTCACCGGTCATTTGAAGTGTAAAGTGTAAATAATCTTCTAAGCCTGTTGCCCACTATCAAGGCTGGTAACTTACTGAGGGAACATGAAGAAGTACAGAGGGGGAAAGGGGTCTATCTATACCATCTAGCCCCAACATGCAGGTAAACTGGAATATACCATTTTGAAAGTACAAAAGTAACAAGTTGTAATTACACTGACTTGCCACTAGATGTCAGCATCAAGACATTAATATATGCATAATGAAATCCAATGCAGCAGTGATGGATGCACGATAGGGGGTCATGCACACTGTAGCTCAAAATCTTTCACGGTCACACAAATATTGGCCGAACGTGAGAACGCGGTGATGTACAAAGACATACGACAAGCCAGGTAAAAGGAAGTTCAATAGCCAGTGCGGCTCCTTCTGCTTGAATCCGAGCATGCGTGAACTTTTGTGCGACGGACTTGTGTACACACGATCGGACTTAACGATAACAACGTTTTGTTGGTGGAAAATTTGAGAACCTGCTAAGAAACATCAGAAACAACAGCAAATGTGCGATAGAGTGTACACACGGTCGGAATTCCAACAACAATCTCACATCCAACATTTCCCGTCGGAAAATCCAACCGTGTGTACGCGGCATTAGTGTTCCAGAACAGTCAGGCTGGAAAGAAAAGAACAGGATGATGATCTACTATCTGACTTGCCGTAGCTTATAAGGCACACCGTGAGAAGCTCACAGTATGCAGTTAAATCAAGCAATTTCAGTCCAGGAGAGGGGCTTGTCCATGCCAAAGGTCAATGGCAGGATAGCCATCAAAGGTAGGTGGGTGGGGAGGTGGGCTTTTCACTTGTTTCATTCATTTCTTGCCTCCCTATACCATCTATGTATGCCGGCGTACAGAGCGGCAAAGCGCATCAAGGTAATGCACGTTGCAGTGGCTCCACAAACACCAGCTAGTGATAGAAGCCACCGCCAAAAAAAAAGGAAGTCAGGCTGTGCAACAAAACGACAGGATCTTTGGCTGGAAAGAACAGACAGTCCACATAATGAATGCATCCACCAGAGAAAATGTAAGTGTATCTATTTAATAAAAACTTTATTCAGCCGGGTTCAATAACACTTTAATGCAGAAAAAAGTTGTAGCAGTTTCAGAGTTAGTGATAAAGAATGATCGCTTTGCAGACGGGTTTAAACAAAGTGTCTGGCACAAACAATAAAGATGATGAGCCAGCGGAAAGACGAAACGCGTCAAGAGTCATAGAGGGGACGGTAAAATCCTATTATCAATATGGATTTGGCAGCCCCGCTGCTAACTACACAACAGGGTTCATTAAATATAGAATACACAATCCACAGACAGTACACAGGAGGACTCAAACTGCCACTTACAGTCTTAATTATATATTTGTTGAATATACATTAATTATGCATACTTTTAAACAAGCTATCGAAATAGAAGCTCCTCCTGGGTGTTAATGATATTTGTGTTTTTGTCTTTATTGCTCCCCTGCCCGGACGCTGGTATGTGCTCTTAGATTATTGAATGGTATAACAGACTGTTTACGTTTATTTTTGCTTTATTAATCTATTAGCAGATATAAAAAGTCATTTCATGAATATCAACATGTAGTTACAAAGGAATTGGAATGCAATCAGCTTAAAGGCATGCTGCTTTTCAATTTGTGTTTGTACAATTTTTTTTATTTTTTTATACACACACTTTTGTTTTTTAAATATAATGATGGATTGTTTATTTTTGTTTTCATTTAATAAATTTTGTGCTATTTGTGGGCAGTGCTATAATTGCAGCCTGTCCAACCCCTGCAGAGCAATATAAATTGCATTCTGCAGACCTCAGACGTTAAGGTTTGATGTTACAGTTCGGGCTCTTTTAGACTAGTGGTTGGTGGTCGGGGGGAGGGGGGGGGGCATTAAAATCAGGTAGTTGATCTGTGTTTTTGCTGCATCCAACTGTACTCCCTCTGGGCAGTCCTATAATTGCAGCCTATCCAACCCCTGCAGAGCAATATAATTTGCATTCTGTGGACCTCACACATTGAGGTTTGATGTTACAGTTTGGACTCTTTTAGACTTGTGGTTGGGGGGGGAGGGGGGCAGTAAAACTAGACAGTTGAGCTGTGTTTTTACTGCACCCAATTGCACTCCTTGTGGGCAGTCCTATAATTGCAGCCTATCCAACCCCTGCAGAGCAATATAAATTGCATTCTGCGGACCTCACACACTGAGGTTTGATGTTACAGTTAGTACTCTTTTAGACTTGTGGTTGGTGGGGGAAAGCAGTAAAACTAGACAGTTAAGCTGTGTTTTTACTACACCCAATTGCACTCCTTGTGGGCAGTCCTATAACTGCAGCCTATCCAACCCCTGCAGAGCAATATAAATTGCATTCTGGGGACCTCACACATTGAGGTTTGATGTTACTGTTAGGGCTCTTTTGGACTTGTGGTTGATGGGGGTAAGTAGTAATACTAGGCAGCTAAGATGTGTTTTTACTGCACCCAATTGCACTCGTTGTGGGCAGTCCTATAATTGCAGCCTATCTAACCCAATAAAAATTGCATTCTGCGTACCTCACACTCTGAGGTTTTATGTTACAGTTAGGGGTCTTTTAGACTTGTTGTTGGGAGGGGCTGGGGGTTCAGTAAAATCTGGCAGTTGAGCCATGTTTTTCCTGCCCCCAACTGCCCCATGTTAAGCTGCAGAAGACGGTGGACAGGGGTGTATACCTTGCTTTGCAGCTGTAGCCAAAATGTTGTTGCGTTCAGCGGGCAGTACTGCTGCCAAACATGACTCATTCAAGCAAATTGGGCTGCGCTGCAACCGCCCCACAACTGTGTGCAATGCACTCATTTGTGGCTTGGCATTTACAGGGTTACAATAGGCAGCGAGGAGGTGATACGCCTACGAAAAAGCCATTCACCATCTAAATGTAGCCTTGCAGAGTTAGTCTTCATCACACAGAAGGCTGAGGGAGGGGTTAGGGTTAGTTTACGGTTTTATCACCTTCCAGGCCACCCATTGGCGGAGCTGTTGTGCGTCTGTATTGTTTTGTGTTTGTCAAGAAAAATAGAAAATGTTTTCCAAAAAAAAATGCAGTTTCCTCTAATAAAGACTGGTCACGGCTGCTCTCTCTCCTTGTGCAAGGTGACTGGTCTTGTCTCCGCCCCCTCCTGTAGTTTTCTGCAGGCAGCCTGTAGTGGGTGGTGCCTGCTTGGCCCCTCCCACAGCTCTGCCTTCTGCACAGGATATGTACAGCCCAGTGATGATGTCACTACTACTTTTAAGAAGTAATAACTGGGTTTGTAAAGACATTTTGTGTCTACAAAGTGGATTTTTATCCTCTGTGGCTATTGAGAAATATATTTAAAGGAAAGTTTCTTTTGTGCCTAGAGTTCATCCTTTAAGCTTTTTGGCGTTTTGCTTTATGAAGGTTCTAGTTCCCCTACGAGGGGACAAATTATCACAATTTCCTCTGAACAAAAATAGGCAGTGAGCCTTAATGAGCTTCTGAAATCTATCTATAAAACATCTTTGGCTGGATAGTCTCACCTTTGTTGAAATATGATAAAAATGAGAAAATAAATCACCCCGCGTGGCCTTATAAGAAAAAAAAACTGTCAAAATCTGAATTTTCAGAGGAAAACGTAGCAAGGTAACGATTTGGGCGTTTTATAAATAGGCCCCGAAGTTCTACACGTGGGTTTAGAATTGCGGAGCGGTCGCCGTCTCGAGTGGCTCGGAGGCCGCGTGATGGAGACGGAGGCATTTTTCATTCCAGAACGGCTCTTTAAGCTGACAGTTTTATTTCCACTTTGTGGGACAATCTGCAGCTCTGGGGCCATTGAATTGTACAGAGCGTGTGACATTCTGAGTTATAATTGGATGTGCTCTGTACATTGCAGGAACAATGCGAGCGCTTCCATCTGTAGTGGGTGATAACACCGCGTCCTGCCGGCCTGTCAGGGAGGTACACGGCGTCCAGCCTAGAGCACCCGGCAGATACGGGGCCGTCTCACCCAACAATGCTTATATAGGAACGCCGCGGATGTGGGTCAAATGATCAGTTCTACTCGTCCTTGAGAGATTCAATAAATAAATTTTCAAGAACAATTTTACTACATTTTTAGTTATCATGTGTAGAATAATAGTATAACATGATCCAGTGTGTTAGGTGATGTACTTCCATCCCGAATAGTCATATACTCTAACCACTCAAGTGCCCATCGGACTTTAAATAAGGTACAACATAGACAACAGTACAATTTATAAGGGAAACTTTATTACAGGAGCCTTTAATTAAAATGTACGGAGGTCCGGTCAGCAAAATTTCCTTCCGCTTTGGTCCACATCTCGTTAGCACTATAAAACATCATTGTCCCCACATACATTATCGTCTTCAGGTACTTTTCACACCATAGTCCCCTTTACATTACAGTCCCCTCTTTAAAGCAATCCCACAGTGTCCTCAGTTCCCCGTCCCAACACTGCCTTTTACATCACAGTGCCCCTTTACACCACTCAGCGCCCCTTTGCACCACTCAGCGCCCCTTTGCACCACTCAGCGCCCCTTTACAACACTTAGTGACCCTGTACACCACTTAGTGCCCCTTTACACCACCCAGTGCCTCTTTACACCACTCAGTGTCCCTTTACACAACACAGCGCCCCTTTACACAACACAGCGCCCCTTTACACCACCCAGTGCCCCTTTACAACACTTAGCAACCCTGTACACCACTCAGTGCCCCTTTACACCACCCAGCCCCCCTTTACACCACTCAGCGCTCCTTTTCACCACCCAGCCCCCCTTTACACCACTCAGCGCCCCTTTTCACCACTCAGCGCTCCTTTACACCACTCAGTGCCCCTTTACACCACTCAAAGCCCCTTCAGTGCCCCTTTACACCACTCAGCGCTCCTTTACACCACTCAGCGCCCCTTTACACAACACAGCGCCCCTTTACACCACTCAGCGCCCCTTTGCACCACCCAGTGCCCCTTTACAACACTTAGCAACCCTGTACACCACTCAGTGCCCCTTTACACCACCCAGTGCCCCTTTACACCACCCAGCGCCCCTTTACACCCCTTTACACCACTCAGTGCCCCTTTACACAACACATCGCCTCGTTACACCACTCAGTGCCCCTTTAGAACACTTAGTGACCATGTACACCACTCAGTACCCCTTTACACCACTCAGCATCCCCTTTACACCACTCAGAGCCCCTTCAGTGCCCCTTTACACCACTCAGTGCCCCATCAGTGCCCCTTTACCCCACACAGTGCCCCTTTACACCACTCAATGCCCCTTTATACAACACAGTGCCCATTTACACCCACTTTACACCACACAGTGCCCCTTTACACCCCCTTTACACCAAACAGTTCCCCTTTCCATCAACATTACACCAAACAATGCCCCTTTACACTCCTTTTACAACACTCAGTGCCCATTTACACCACACATTGCCCCTTTACACCACTCAGTGCCCCTTTACACCAAACAGTGCCCCTTTAATCAAACAGTGCCCTTTTAACCACCTTTACACCAAACAGTGCCCCTTAACACAACACAGTGTCCCTTTTAATGCAATCCTTCTCTGCACAGTCCTATGGAACCTTTGGCAGGGAAGAGGCACTAATCATCTGAGGGTGTCCTCTCCGGGGTCTCCAGCCCAGCCACTGATGTCATCCTCACAACGAGTGTGGGAGGATCTGCAGATCAGGACTGAGGGGTGGGAGCTGCCCAAGTTATCATGTTAACAAGCGGATGATTACCCAGCCTGTTAATATGAAAAGACTCCCGCTCTCTGTCCCAATCTGCAGCATGCTGACATGCTGTAGATCGGGACAGAGAGCGGGAGCCTTTATGCTTTGGTTACCTTTTTTGCTGAGCTGCAGTCAGTTATCATCATAGCAGAGGAGCGACACGCTTGCATTCTCTTTCTATGTGGATTCCGCATTCTATTTTGTCATTTTTTGGTCATTTTATTTTGTCATTTTTTGGTCATTTTATTTTTAACAATGAAAAAAAAAATCTGCCTGTACTCTCTATATATGGTGCTGAAACTGTGTCTTTACACAACTTCAGCACCATGGACAGCACGTTTCAGCATATAGAGGAATAGACTCCTTGATGGAGCCCTTTTGTTGCCAGAGCAGTTTTTGCATTTATTGCACATATATTTAAAAAAATAAAAAAAATTTTAGGCCTGAAGATAAGTAAACACCCTCAAACATTTTTTTTTTTTCTGAAAGCAGACACCCAAGTGAATCAACCACTTGCCAACCGCTGCACGCTGATATACGGCTGCACAATGGCAGCAGTGGGCAAATGGGCGTACCTGTATGTCCCCTTTAAGAGGCGGGGATAGCGGGCGTGCACGAACAGCGTAACTCAATGTCCACCCGTGTCCCGCGATCGTGTCACGGAGCCGCAGAACAAACAAGGCATTTCCGTGTTCTGCTTTGTGTCATGACAGAGATCACTCGGGTCATCGGGAGCAGTGATCACTGTCATGTCAGTGGTAGCCCACCCCCCTCGCAGTTAGAATCACTCCCTAGAACACACTTAACCCCTTGATCGCCCCCTAGTGTTTAACCCCTTCCCTGCCAGTGTCATTTACACAGTAATCAGTGCATTTTTATAGCACTGGTTGCTGTATAAATGCCAATGGTCCCAAAATAGTGTCAAAAGTGTCCGATGTGTCCGCCATAATGTCGCAGTCCTGATAAAAATCGCTGATCGCCGCCATTACTAGTAAAAAAAATAAATAATAATAATAAAAATGCCATAAAACTATCCCCGATTTTGTAGACGCTATAACTTTTGCGCAAAACAAACAATATACGCTTATTACGATTTTTTTTACCAAAAATATGTAGAAGAATACATATCGGCCTAAACTGAGGAAAATATATATTTTTGGGGGATATTTATTATAGCAAAAAGTAAAAAATAATAAGTTTTTTTCAAAATTGTCGTTTTTTTTTTTTTGTTTATTGCGCAAAAAATAAAAACCGCAGAGGTGATCAAATACCACCAAAAGAAAGCTCTATTTGTGGGAAAAAAAGGACAATTTTGTTTGGGTGCAAAGCCGCATGACTGTTGTCAGTTAAAGCGACGCAGTGCCGAATCGCAAAAAGTGCTCTGGTCAGGAAGGGGGTAAAATCTTCCGGGGCTGAGGCAGTTAAACAGTAGTAGTTCCATTTTTTTTTTTTTTTACAGCGGGTAAAATAAGTAACCGTTGCCATTTTTCTAGGTAAATATATTTCTACAGGTGCCATTGACATGATATTTTCACCACATGTCGGTAACAACCCATGCAATCCATACATAGAAAGAAACCAAAACAAAGAAGTTCAGAAATGAAGTTCTGTGTAATAAAATGGAATGACACAGGGAAATTGAAGAAAGGGAGGTGCAGAAAGGCATGGAAAGCCAAGTCACCAGCTGAAATCTATCAGTAATTAGAAAGCAATCCTGCCCCTTATCTGTGCAAAAATAATATCAGCTGGTTCGGTCTCAACTGATGGCCTATGAAAAGGTGTCTGATTTCCAAGGTGTCACACAAGAAACATCTCATGATGGGTAAAAGCAAAGAGCTCGCTCAAGACCTTGGCAACCTTATTGTTGAAAAACATGGTTACAGAAGGCTTTCTAAACTCCTTTCCTTTCTAAATGTTTCAGTGAGCACTGTTGGGGCCATAATCTGGAAGTGGAAAGAACATAATTTCACCATAAACCGCTCTGCGCAATATTTCTGACAGAGGAGTGAAAAGAATTATTAGAAGAGTTGTCCAAGAGCCAAGGACCACTTGTGGAGAAATTTAGAAAGACTTGGAATTAGCAGGTGCAATTGTTTGCAAGTAATGCGCTCAACCGCCATGGCCTGTATACACGCTCACCACGCAAGACTCCACTGCTGAAGAAAAAGCATGTTGAAGCTCGTTTAAAGTTTGCAGCACAACATTTGGACAAGCCTGTGAAATACTTGGAGGTAGACATGTGCAATTCGTTTAGTTACGAATTCGTTTTCCGTTCAAATTCGTTATATTCGTTCATTCGTTATCGTATGAATGAACGAATGGTTCGCTAAAAATTCTAATGAATAACGAACTATCGAAACGAACGAATATGAAAAAACAACGAAAATACAAAATAATTCAATTAGAAACAACAAAACTACGAAATAATGAAAATCCGAAAAACGAAAACAGAAACAACGAAAATCAAAATGAACAAAAAAATTCGTACATTCGTAACTTTTTTTTTTTTGTTTGTTGATTCGTAATTTTCCGTGTCTCTTACAATGGCGCTGCTTAACGTGCTTCGAATGGATTGAACGAAAAAATTCGTACATTTGTAAATTTTTTTTTATTTTTTTTTGTTGATTCGTAATTTTCCGTGTCTCTTACAATGTAATAATACATACACATTACATAAAATTATGAATTATGCTCAGATTACGAATCTACGAAAACAATGTTACGAAAGTACGAATAAATCAAAAGTACGAATGTAACTACGAAAATACGAATGCGTCCGAATACAAAATATAACGAAAATACGAAAGAACGAATCTCGAATAAACGAAAATTAGACGAATCAACGAAAAAATAACTCTACGAAAATACGAACGAGTCCGAATACGAACACCGACGACTTACGAAATTACAAATCGTTACGAATCAACGGAAACGAACAGAAACAAAATGAAACTAAACAAATTTTTCTATTGTGCACATGTCTACTTGGAGGTTATATTCTGATCAGATGAGACTAAAATTGAATTCTTTGGATGACATAATACACACCATGTTTGGAACTCGGATGACATCACCCCAAAAACCACTGTATATCACACAATATTAGCACAACAGTTTATATGAAAAAACGCAAAATTTAAGTAAAATACAAACTAAAGTTCATTTTGGGGGAAAAAAACACACAATATTACCCAATTTCTTTGGTAAATTATAAAAGACGAGGTTGCGCTGAGTAAAGAGATACCCAACATGTCAAGGCTTAAAATTGCATGCACCTGTGGAACAATTTTTTTGTTTATAGCGCAACAAATAAAAATTTCAGAGGTGATCAAATACCACCAAAAGAACGCTCTATTTGTGGGGAAAAAAAGGACATCAATTTTATTTGGGTACAGTGTTGCACGAACGTGCAATCGCAAAAAATAGTCTGGTCATGAAGGGGGGTAAACCTTCCTGAAGCTGAAGTGATTAAAAGCAAAAGATCAAAAAAAAAAAAAAAAGTTTTTGTTCTTTTGCTTAAAAAGAAAAAAAAATATTTACTTCCAGCCTGGACCGGAAGTGAAATCATGACGTCGCTCCAGTCCTCCAAGGTATCTACTCTTTGATCACCGATGGGAGCAGCCGGCCACGCTGTTGGATTGTAGACATGTGCAATTAGTTTCGTGTTTTTTTGTTTTTCGTTTTTTTTCGTTATTTTCGTTTGTTCGTTTTCGTACGAATGAACGAACGATTCGCTAAAAATTTTAACGTATAACGAATCGTTCGAATCGAACGAATCCGAAAATAACGAAAATCCGAAAAAAACAAACTAGAAACAACGAATGTACGAATGAAGAAAATCCGAAAAACTAAAACAGGAACAACAAAAATGAAAATGAACGAAAAAATTTGTACATTCGTAACTTTTTTTTTTGTTGAATTGGTATTTTTTGGTGTCTCTTACAATGGTGCTGCTTAACGTGCTTCGAATAGATTGAACGAAAAAATTCGTACATTCGTAACTTTTTTTTTTTTTTTAGATTCGTAATTTTCCGTGTCTCTTACAATGGCGTTGCTTAACGCGCTTCGAATGGATTGAATGAAAAAATTCGTACATTCGTAACTTTTTTTTTCGATTCGTAATTTTCCGTGTCTCTTAAAATGTAATAATAGCATACACATTACATAAAATTATGAATTATGCTCCGATTACGAATCTACGAATGTTACGAATGTTACGAATAACTACGAATGCGTCCGAATTTCAAATAAACGAATGAACGAAAATTAACGGAAAAACAAATCAATGAAAAAATAACTCTTACGAATGTACGAATCGTTACGAATACGAACACCGACGACTTACGAATTTACGAATTTACGAATCGTTACAAATCAACGGAAACGAAAAAAACGAAACGAAAATAAACGATTTTTTTTCGGAAACGAAAAAAACGAAACGAAAATAAACAATTTTTTTTTGTTGTGCACATGTCTATTGGATTGTTTCTTGGGTCAACCGGCGGAAACAATAAGCCCGGGAGACACCGGCAAGTGGGGGGTTCCTTCCCGCTGCTTCAGAAACCGTGAGAAAGAAAGCCACCGGCTGCAAAAAACAATTCTGGGATTATGGCTGATAGCTTTGGCAATAATACCGGTAAACCACTTGCAAACGGCAGCATATATATACGTACAGTAAAACCTTGGTTTGAGAGTAACTTGGTTTGAGAGCGTCTTGCAAGACAAGCAACATTTTTAAATACATTTTGACTCGATATACAAGCGATGTCTTGATATACAAGTAGCGTCACGTCACAACTGAGTAAAAAAGAGAAGAGAGGAGCCTCTAAGTGTAGCAATATGGTTACATTTAATGAAAGTACATTTAGCAACTCACATGGTTGATGATTAAGAATCTAAGTATACAGGCATCTGGGTAAAGCTCCCCACATAGACCGTCCTCCTCACCGCCGTTGACGTCATCCCTTCCACGCTGCGCTCCACGAGCGATTCAAGCCTCGTTTTCAGATCGCTCTACTGCAGGGTAGTCTTCCCAGTCACGATTGCAGACTGACAGCGGTGAGAGCTGGCGGTGCGGAGGACGGTCAATGTGGACAGATTTACCCCGGGATGCCTCCATACTTAAGCCCCATACACACGGTAGGATTTTTGCATGGATTCTGTCCGATCGGACAATGTTGTTGAAAAATCCGACCGTGTGTATGCACCATCGGACAGTGTACGTCGGATTGTCCGACGGACAAAGTCCTATCTCCTGCTGGATAGATTTTTTGACAACACGGTCCGATCACACCAAATCCGATCGTGTGTAGCGTTGTCCGACGGACAAAGTGCTACGCGTGCTCAGATCACATTACAAGACCAAAGCTATTGGCTACTAGCCTCTACGTAGTCCAGTCGTAGGCAACAAACGTCACCACGTTCAGAATGATCGGATTTTCCGACAACTTTGTCCGACCGTGTGTACGCAAAACCAACATCGGACAAAGTACGACGGACATGATCCGACGGACCTGGTCCTCGGATAATCCGAGCGTGTGTATGGGGCTTTAGATGTGCCTCTTTTAATCATCAACCATGTGAGTTGCTAAATGTTGTACCTTCATTAATTATAATCATATTGCTACACTTAGAGGCTCCTCTCTTCTTTTTTATACTCTGGAGCTCCTGCTGGATTTGGTTTCTAATCCCCTTGTGGAGGCTTCCATTTGTGGATGGACATTTTATGGTTACACAATCATTGCTATAATCTTTTTATATGGACTATAAACTAAAAGACCTATGAATAAATGGTTGTGGAACGAATCATCTGAGTTTTCATTATTTCTTATGGGGAAATTCGCTTTGATATAAGAGTGCTTCGGATTTCCGGAACGAATTATGCTCGCAATTCAAGGTTTTTCTGTATTGCGGTCAGCAAGTGGTTAAGGGAGCCTGCAATCAAGCCTAATCTTCCCTTTCAGAATTCTGCCGATTTTCCTGCTTTTATATGGCACCATGAAAAAAAAAAAAAAAAAGCCGGTGTCAGTAATGGGTCACCTTGCTTCAACCTTTGCTTGCTTTAACGATATATCACGGCACTTACGCCTCCCCCAATAGTTTCTACAATTCAGATTTTGTAAGTAAAAGGTTTACATCACGCCATAACGAAGCGGGCGGCTCGCTGTGTATTTAAAAGCCCAGGATCCTGGCTCCCCGCTCAATAATCCAATTGCGAGCACAGTACGTAGATGAGGCCTCGTGTCTTCCCAATCGCAGAGCGCAATGCAATGAGCGAGATCTATTTTATGCGCGGCAATCTCTGAGCAGCATAACAAGCGGCGGATCAATGCGGCTCGCTCGTCTGTGCCGAGGCTCTTAGCTTCAAGTGATATTTCTTGGTAAATATGGAACAATTTTCGCTTCCATTACGGCTACCGGGAGACTTTGATGCGCACAGTTTATAGGGAGTGAGGTAGTTTCAGTCTTGGAGGAGATTGACAGGATAATGTATGTAACATCAGGCCTTAACTCACCTATTCCCAATCCCCTCTCCACACTCCTATCTTTAATAATATGATTGACTAAGTCGCAGATGAAAGGCGTATCATTGACTAGTAAAAACACGCTGTACATACGAGCTATGTGAACATGAAAGGAGGAAGCAAACATGTTTATCTATACAATCTACTCAAATTATCGCATGGGAACATACAGCATACTTCCTATCGAAGATCGCAGCAGCCTGGCGTCATGGTGACACAACTTCACGCATTACTGGCTGCTGGGCAATCGGCCAGATGGCAGGACAGCAGAGAAATTACCCTCGCCTATCCATTAACCTTTTTGCGCTGCCAGAGCAATTGTTTGCATTTTTTGCACACATAGTTACAGACACTATATTACCAAAAGTATTGGGACACCTGTCTTTACACACATGAACTTTAGTGGCATCCTTGTCTTATGCCCCGTACACACGGTCGGATTTTCCGACGGAAAATGTCCTATCGGACAATGTTGTCGGAAATTCCGACCGCGTGTGGGCTCCATCGGACTTTTTCCGTCAGATTTTCCGACAGACAAAGTTTTATCTCCTGCTCTCAAATTTTCCGACAACAAAGTCCGATCGGACTTTTTCCGATCGTGTGTATCGAATTCCGACGGACAAAGTGCCACGCATGCTCAGATCAAATTACAAGACCAAAGCTATTGGCTACTAGCCTCTATGTAGTTCCGTCGTACGCAATGAACGTCACCACGTTCAGAATGATCGGATTTTCCGACAACTTTGTCCGACCGTGTGTATGCAACACCAGTGTCGGACAAAATCCGTCAGAAAAAATCTGACGGATTTTGTGGTCGGAATTTCCGACCGTGTGTATGGGGCATTAGTCTGTAGGGTTCAATATTGAATTGGCCCAACAGCTTAAACTCTTCTTGGAAGGCTGTCCACAAGGTTTAGGAGTGTGCCTAAGGGAATGTTTGGCCATTCTTTCATTGATCAGGTCAGGCCCTGATGTTGGACGAGTCGGCCTGGCTCGCAGTCTCTGCTCTAATTGATTCCAAAGGTGTTCTGTTGGGTTGAGGTCAGGACTCTCTGCATGGCAGTCAAGTTCCTCCACCGCAAACTTTCTCATACATGTCTTTATGGACCTTGGTTTGTGCACTGGTGAAGGGGCCATCCCCAAACTGTTCCCACAAAGTTGGGAACATGAAATTGTCCAAAATGTCTTGGTATGCTGATGCCTTAAGATTTTCCTTCACTGGAACTAAGGGGCCAAGCCCAACCCCTGAAAAAAAAAACAACCCCACACCATAACCCCCCCCCCCTTCCCCCCGTGGCTGCTTTGAGGCCAAAAACTAAAATTTTGGTCTCATCTGACCAGAGAACCTTCTTCCACATGTTTTCTGTGTCCCCCACATGGCTTCTTGCAACCTGCAAACAGGACTTCTTATGGCTTTCTTTCAACAATGGCTTTATTCTTGCCACTCTTCCATAAAGGCCAGATTTGAGGACTAATAGTTGTCCTGTGGACAGATTCTCCCACCTGAGCTGTGTATCTCTGAAGCTCCTCCAGAGTTACCGTGGACCTCTTGGCTGCTTCTCTGATTAATGCTCTCCTTGCCCCGCCTGTCAGTTTAGGTGGACGGCCATGTCTTGGTAGGTTTTCAGTTGAGCCATACTCTTTCCATTTCTGGATGCTGGTGCTCCTTAAGATCCTAACCCTGCTTTAAAATTCTACACAACTTTATCCCTGACCTTTTGTTGGTGTGCTCCTTGGCCTTCATGATGCCATTTGTTCACTAAGGTTCTCTAACAAACCTCTGAGGGCTTCACAGAACAGCTGTATTTATACTCAGATTAAAGTACACACAGGTGGACTCTGTTTACCAATTAGGTGACTTCTGAAGGCAATTTCTTCCACTAGATTTTAGTTAGGGGTATCAGAGAAAAGGGGGCTGAATACAAATGCACGCCACACTTTTCAGATATTTATTTGTAAAAAAATGTGAAATCCATTTATCATTTTCCTTCCACTTCATAATTATGTGCCACTTTGTGTTGGTCTATCACAAAAAATCCCAATAAAAAAACATTGACAATTTTTGTTGTAACATGACAAAGGGGTGTGAATACTTTTTCCAGGCACTGTACACTATATACAAATATGGGGCAGCACAGTGGTGTAGTGGTTACCACTTTCACCTAGCAGCAATAGGGTTGCTGGTTCAAATCCTAATCACGACACCATCTGCCTGGAGTTTGCATGTTCTCCCTGCGTGGGTTTCCTCTGGGTACTCCGGTTTCCTCCTACACTCCTAAGGTTAATTAGAGTCAAAAATTGGCCAAATATGTGTATGTGTATGTGTTTGTAAGCGCATTGGAACCCCATGGGGTAAAAGGACAGCGCTATAGTGCAGATGGACACCGGCAGGAAAAAGCGCCCATTCATTCATTCAAATGGGGAACACAGAAAAGCAGGATCAAACTGGAGGTGCAGGGAACATATAGGAAGGAGGAACCAAAACTGGGATCAGGAACAAGGGGGAGTAGGAACAAGGCAGCAGGGTACAGGGTATAAGCATAGCTCCCAACTGTCCCTGATTTGGAGAAATGTCCCTCTGTCCCTCATTCCTCCTCATTTGTCCCTCATTTTGGTCAGATCTATATAGATGTATATAAAATGAACTTTTTATTTATCAAAAGCCAATATAAAGGAATAGTAGTGGTAAAATAAATCACATGTGGGTTTAACCAATCTTGTTTTTTTGTACAATTCTCCTTTAAGGGGGCGTGGCAAGGGGGCGTGTCCTATGCCTGCATACCTTTGCTGATAGGTGTCCCTCATTCCCATCTCAAAAAGTTGGGAGGTATGGTATAAGTACAACGCAAAGAGCATGATCAAGAGCAGGAACAGTATCTGGCAACAAAGCAAAACACTGGCGCAAGAGGCACTAGTATAGGAGGAACTAAATACCCTCCCAGCAGCCAGCATCACCACCAGCAGATGGTCCTGACAGCCATGTCCCTTTTGGTGACAATATATTTTAGCTCCAACTCTACTAAACCCAGGGAGGACAGAACCACTTTCAACTGCAGCTGCCTTTTCGAGACCTGCCAGAGAAAACTCAGCAAGACCTTCCACCGACCCCCATTGAGCAATCAATTCCCACCCCTTCACAAGATATTTCTCTCCTTAATTTTGTAACCCCTTCTAACTACCCCTCTTCACGGCGTGCCTCTATTAGGCCCCTTTCACACTGGGGCGGTGAGCCGCGGTGACGGTAAAGCAGCGCTATATTTAGCGCTGCTTTACCGACGTTTTTACCGCGGTTTTCGGCCGCTCGCGGTGCGGTTTTACCCCCCGCGAGCGGCCGAAAAAGGGTTAAACACCCCCCGCAGAGCGCCGCCGTAGCGGCGCTTTGCGGCGGTATTGCCGCGGTTTTACCGCGGTCTCCCATTCTTTTCAATGGGAAGGAGCGGTATAGGAGCGGTGAACACACCGCTCCTATCCCGCTCCAAAGATGCTGCTAGCAGGACTTTTTTTGTCATCCTGCTAGCGCACCGCTCCAGTGTGAAAGCCCGCCGGCTTTCACACTGGAGTGAATGGGGCAGGATTTTTTCATGCGGTGAACAGGCGCTATTTTTAGCGCTGCACCGCATGAAAAACGCCCCGGTGTGAAAGGGGCCTAAATGATTCACCTGGACTCCATCCGTACTTTTCTTTTTTACCGTTGATAAGCAGAAATATGGTAAAGTTTAAAGTGGATTTTTTCTTTGATGTCATGATGTAGAGAATAAGATTTCCTTTCATCTGAGCCCAGTCTTGCCACACAGATTTACTCGAGGCCTGAGCAATCCTCTTTTATTGTTCAGTTAGAGAAATCTTGACAAAGTGCTGAAATCTTTGTCAAAAACGCCCCCTTGCTGTGAGTGACAGGTGATTTACATATCTCATGCACTAGCCTAAGAGACAGGCACAGACCACAGATCCACAGACCAGAGTGAAAATAAATGTATTCTCGAGTGAACAGCAATAAGAATATAGGGGAGATGTATGTAGTCAGAGCTGGGCAGAGTAGAACATGCAGTGATCTGATGATTGTTATAGTGCAGTGTGTGTGTCTGAGGATACATTGATCACAGGATTTGTTATGTGGGGGAGGGGTGGATTTCTCACTTTTTTTAATAATTACACAGGATGTGCCTGTCTCAGGCTAGTGCATGAGATATGTAAATCACCTGTCACTCACAGCAAGGGGGCGTTTTTGACAAAGATTTCAGCACTTTGTCAAGATCTTTCTAACTGAACAATAAAAGAGGATTTCTCAGGCCTCGAGTAAATCTGTGTGGCAAGACTGGGATCAAATGAAAGGAAATCTTATTCTCTACATTATGACATCAACAAAAAAAATCCACTTTAAACTTTACCATATTTCTGCTTATCAACGGTAAAAAAGAAAAGTGCGGCTTGGAGTCCAGGCGAATCATTAAAGTGGTTGTAAACCCTCGTTTACAACTTTAGCTTACAGGTAAGCCTAAATTAAGGCTTACCTGTAGCTAACAAGGATATCTCCTAAACCTGCACGGTTTAGGAGATATACCTGTATTAGCATGTGCCGACGTCATGCGGCACATGCGCACTTGCGACAACTGAAGCAACGGCGCTATATGCCGATGCTTCAGTTGTACTATGCCGATGTCGTGCGCATGCGCGGAGTGACGGCATCGCGGCTCTGGCAAATCACAGCGCCGGAGCCGCGATACCCAGAAGTCACTCCGGGAGAAGATGTCGGCGGTTGGAGGGGGAGAAGAGGACCGATGCCGGGGCTTCGATCTCAGGTAAGTGATACATAATTAGCTAGTATGCTATGCATACTAGCTAATTATGCCTTTGTCTTGCAGGTTTTTATTTTTTTCCTTTTTTTTTTAAGAGGGTTTACTTCCTCTTTAATAGAGGCACGCCGTGAAGAGGGGTAGTTAGAAGGGGTTACAAAATTAAGGAGAGAAAGGTCTTGTGAAGGGGTGGAAATTGATTGCTCAATGGGGGTCGGTGGAAGGTTTTGCCGAGTTTTCTCTGGCATCCACTTTAAGAATCGCTATATTATTCCCATTTATCATGTTATCACCACATCTGTTCCCTCCCCAACGTTATTAATCAACATAGTTATTTCTTGTAAAGAAAATACAAGAACATAAAAAGAATCGTACAGGAAGCAATGTCTCAGAACACAAGTACATATAATTTTAGAGAACCCTGTAATCAATCACCGAGAACAGCGAATTTCACATCAAAGCCAGACATATTATTTATTTAATTCTGCTTAATAACACACTCTGCATTACATCAAAAGGAAAGTAATCATAATAAAAAAAATGTTCATAATAACAAAAACAGCCCATAACCAAAAAAAAAAAAAAAAAATGGTTTCTAATTAGCTTGTACGTGGAATCATTTTCTGCTTCGCTACAGCGTGCTGCCATCATGGAGCGAACCGCATAGCGTTTTCTGTAATGGTAGGAGAGTCTTAATAAACACGTCCGCTGGTTTCAGACCCCCCACCCCTGCCATTTATAATACAATAGCAATATAGAACTGTACCTGCCTATCCCAGAACATAATTACAATAACCAGCATCAGCATTAAATAAAAGCAGCGGTAAAAAAAGAGGAAAAAGAAAAAATGAAACTCGGGCAAAACCTTTTCATGCATCTACATCATTTAGGGATCGTTTATTTGATTGTAGCCAGATCTTTGCTTGTGCATTACCTTTGAATTGAGGCAATTTCTTTAAAGTGGACCTTTCAATAAATTTTAGTACAGTCTGTCTGAATGAATTCCTGATATGTCATAATATACAGCCACAGTTTAATTTTTTTTTTTGTAAAAGTTCTACTTTTTAGCATTAAAAAGGTATCCTTGAGTTTCCTAGACTGGGCTCATGACATTGTTCTGTTGCAGGCAGGTGGGAGCATTTCCTCAGTCTCCTCTCCCCCAGGGATCAACAGCAACATTGTAATTCCGCGTACACACGATCGCACATTCCGACAACAAAATACATGTTTTTTTTCCGACGGATGTTGGCTCAAACTTGTCTTGCATACACACGGTCACACAAATGTTGTCGGAAATTCCAAACCTCAAGAACGCAGTGACATGCAACATGTATGGCGAGCCGAGAAAAAAGAAGTTCAATAGCCAGTGCGGCTCTTCTGCTTGATTCCGAGAATGCATGGAATTTTGTGCGTCGGAATTTCCGACAACGGATCAGAGGAGAATGGGCAGACTGGTTTAAGATGATAGAAAGCCAACAGTGACTCAAATAACCACTCGTTACAACCAAGGTATGCAGAATACCATCTCTGAATGCACAACACATCGAACCTTGAAGCTGATTACTGTATAAATGTCACTGGCAGGGAAGGGGTTAACACTAGGGGGGCGATCAAGGAGTTAAATGTGTTCCCTATGTGTGTTCCAACCATAGGGGGGATGGGACTGACTAGGGGAGGAGAGAGATCGGTGTTCATACTTAGTATGAACATACGATCTCTCGCCTCTCCCCTGAGAGAACCGGAATTTGTGTGTTTAAACACCCAGATCCCGGTTCGCGCTCTGTCACGAGCGATCACGGGTGCCCGGCGGTCATTGTGGCCGCCGGGTATGCGCATGGGCTCCGGGGACACGCGCATGGGCTCCGGGGACTCCTGCCTGCTGGGGGTGCCTGCTGTCAAGTCTAAAAGAAGCGTCGTACAGCTACGGCGCTTAGCATAGCCGTGACAACCTGGCCAGTGAGTGTATATTTATTTAAAAAATCCATAACTATATACTTTAGGTGCTGACAGTATAAGGCCCTGATATCTGTTTTTATGTTGGCTTCTTGCAGTCCTTTCCACCAATTGTTTTAAAGGAGCACCAGTGTTGTGAGTCATTCAGGTTTCCTTGCTTCCAGTTTCTCCAGAACAGCCATTCCCAACCGGAGATCCTCCAGACTTTGCTAGGGGCCTCCTTGCACTGTGGCTGTTTGACTTCCTATTTGATGGCGCCTGCATAGTTCTGGGGCCAATGTCATTTGGTAGAGCCGTCATCATGACACTGGTATTTGAGCTGCCTGGAAGGGAGGAATTCGTCCCTCTGACCATCAATATAAAGGCTCGTCCAGACGTGCAGGGAGTTGAGCCACGTTTGACTGCCCACCTAAACAAGGGCATACAACCACTCCATTTGCAGGTCTCAGAGAAACTGCTAAAATAAATTAATCAGGGATCATTGGGAAAATGCCCTTTAGCGCTCGTTCTTATGTGTGGCAGCTCTTTGGTGAATTCTTCATGGCCTGTTTTAGCCCTGAAAATGCCAACCGCCATGCCACCATGTGCATTGCACCTAATTCCAGGGTGGTTGCGGCGCAGCCTCATTTACTTGAATGGGTCATTTTCAGTTGTAGTACTGCCCATCAATAGCGACATGCCATTTAATTTTTACCATGGTTATGCTTTTCAGATAAGTGGCAAAGGCTGAGCCCTAAGGGGTATTCTTCCCACCGACCTTCAATATATGAGCATTTTCCCATAGACCTTCTGATGAATTTATTTTAGGACTGTTTCCTGACCCTCGTGGTCCCTGCTGCACTTACCCATAGCTCCCAGCTGTCCCTGATTTGGAGCAATGTCCCTCTGTCCCTCATTCCTCCTCATGTGTCCCTCATTTTGGTCTGATCCATATAGTTGTATATAAAATGCACTTTTCATCTATCAAAAAGTGTTTTCCAGCTCTAAACCTTTTTTTCTGATTTCTAAATTGCTGCATTTGTAAATTCCAAAAGCCAATATAAAGGAATAGTAGTGGTAAAAAAGCACTTGTGGGTTTAACCAATCTTTTTTTTTTTTTGTACAATTCTCCTTTAAGGGGGCGTGGCAATGGGTGTGTCCTATGCCTGCATACTTTTGCTGATAGGTGTCCCTCATTCCCATCTCAAAAAGTTGGGACTTGGTATGGCTTATCTCTGTGGGTGATAGAGTTTCCCCATCTATTCAGCCCTGGGGTTTGAAAACCATTCTGTTCTTCTTCTTCTTCTTTCTCTAAAGACACCATGAGAGATCAGAGTGATTCTGAATGATCAGCACCAGCACAAGACTGCACTGGCCAATCAGACCCACTCTCATTCTTCCCCGCTTTTCTAGGAAAGGAAAGGGAAGAACATTGGAGGTTTTCAAACCCCAGACAGCGTGGGCGATAAAACGCTATCACCCAAGGGGTTAGGTGCGGCAGGGACAAGAGAGTAAGGAAGGTGTAGGGTGCTAGTTCACCTTTTAATTCTCCCTGAAAAAGGTGAACTAATTCTTTAAAATTGATTTTTTGGGGGGTTTTATACCATGTGAAATACACAACATGCTTACAGCTTTGAAGATGCAAAAGTGTGTATGTTGCATGTTGGTGTGCTGTGGTGCAATTCATTCTTAATTGCACCCTTTTCAAAGCACAGGTACTGCAGTCCACCACAATGCATGCTAACGCACCGCTTCATTCAGCTGCAGGGAGGGAAAACAGCCCCGTGTGCATTAAGATTTCCCATTGAAGCTTACACAGGACTGATTAGTCCTCCTGTCTCTTTGTGACATTGCTGTGCCAATCAGCAAGAACCGGTGCTGTCACATGGCATTGATCACATGCTCCTCCATTTTCAGAAGTAGCGTGTATTGATCCTGCCAGCTGCATGGACAAAGCATAAGGTTTAAGGCCTCGTTTACCCCATGTCAGTTGAGCGATGAAGATCATTGCAGGCTCAATGTAAGGACACCTACAAAATAATGGCAACGCACCACAACTCTCCACCTTTCACCGCACCAAAGAGCAATGTGCTGCAGTGCATAGACGTGAATGAAGTGTCATTTTGTGACACCTCAATAAAGCTAAAACAAAAATAGAGAAAAAATAAACAGTAAACAGTGTGATAATCTATGGCAATGCATCGCACCACCTCATGCCCCCTAAATAACATACATCAGTGGGCACGGTGCCCAGGTATGGGCAGGGGTGAATTACCCTTATTGGATCTGTTTGCCATTGATACACAGTGATATAATACTGCGATGACCGACTGCCATTTATACACAGCTTTATAATAGGGTCATGACCAACTGCCATTTATGCACATTGCATACCTCACAACTTTTTGAGATGGGAATGAGGGACACCTATCAGCAAAAGCATACAGGCATAGGACACACACACCCTTGCCACGCCCCCTTAAAGGAGAATTGTACAAAAAAAAAACCAAGGTTGCTTAAACCCACAATTTCTTTTTTACCACTACTATTCCTTTATATTGGCTTTTGGAATTTACAAATGCAGCAATTTAGAAATCAGATGAAAGGTTTAGCGCTGGAAAACACTTTTTGATAGATAAAAAGTACATTTTAAAAACATCTATATAGATCAGACCAAAATGAGGGACACATGAGGAGGAATGAGGGACAGAGGGACATTGCTCCAAATCAGGGACAGTCCCTCCAAATCAGGGACAGTTGGGAGCTATGACATTGCTATAATACTGTGGTAATCTACTGCCATTTATACATAATGTTATAATACTATGATGACTGCCTGCCATTTATACACATTAATACAATACTGTGATGACTGAATGCCATGTATACATAGCGTTATAATTCTATGATGACCGACTGCCATTTATACATAGCATTATAATACTATGATGACTGACTGTCATTTATACACAGCATTAGAATACTGTGATGACCGACTGCCATTTATAGACAGCATTATAATACTGTGATGACCGACTGCCATTTTTACACAGCATTATAATACTGTGATGACTGACTGACATTTTTACACCGCTTTATAATAGGATCATGACCGACTGACATTTATACACATTGCTATAATACTGTGGTGACCGACTGCCATTTATGCACATTGCTATAATACTGTGGTAATCTACTGCCATTTATACATAATGTTATAATACTATGATGACTGCCTGCCATTTATACACATTGATATAATACTGTGATGACTGACTGCCATTTATACATAGCATTATAATACTATGATGACTGACTGCCATTTATGCACAGCACTATAATACTGTGATGACCGACTAACATTTATACACAACCTTGTAATACTGTGATGACTGACTGCCATTTATAAACAGAATTATAATACTATGATTACCGACTGCCATTTATACACAGCATTATAATACTGTGATGACTGACTGCCATTTATACACAGCCTTATAATACTCTGATCACTGCCATTTATACACAGCATTACTGTGATGACTGCCATTTATATACAGTGTTATAATACTGTGATGACCAACTGCCATTTATGTATAGCACTAAATTACTGTGATTACCAACTGCCATTTATACACAGCATTGCAATGCTGTGTTGATCAACTGCCATTTATGCACAGCATTGCAATACTGTGATGACTGACTGCCATTTATGCACCGCGCTATAATATTGTGATGATCCGTAACAATGCATCATACCTCCTTTTACGGCCCCTATGCAATGTACACCAGTCCTCTTAGGTTTTTACATGCGGGATGGGGTGAACGAGCCTTAATGGATCTGACTGCCATTGATACACAGCATTTTAATATTTTATGGATAAAAAAAAAAAAGAACAAATAAATTAAACAAAGAGCCAAGGTGGGACCTTGAGATGTTCCTCCAATCCAGGTGGAGCCTGTGAGGCCACATAGTGCACAATAATAACATCGGCATCTGGAAGACGAAGATATGATTCAGAAAGATAATCGCTCATGTGAAGCCGCTCCTCCTGTGAGAATTACCATAGAGTGTTTCATAAAGAAATATTGATCTTTACATCAGTAAGGGGACCCCAAGCGACCATCCAGACTGTGCTGGAGCAATGTAATGGTCAGTGAGCTATGACAGATGTGATCACTGCAAGATGAACATTTCCGAGCCATAAGCTGGATGCTGCAGTCCGCCGATTACATATCCTTCCTGTCTGCGTCTTTTACACCCCCGCCGAGGAGAAGAGCGATCAAGAACTAGCCATCCTGCTGATTACACCAAGGAGCCCTTCAGAAGAAAACATACAGCATGGCTCTAGTATGGAGAATCGATCACACCTGTACCAATGTATTTTGATGCTGCTGGTAACAGCAAAAGACTTATGCCCCGTACACACGAGCGGATTTTCCGTCGGAAAAAATCTTGGATGTTTTTTCCGAAGGAATTCCGCTCAAGCTTGGCTTGCATACACACGGTCACACAAAAGTTCTCTGAACTTTCAATCGTCAAGAACGCAGTGATGTACAACACTACGACGAGCTGAGAAAATTAAGTTCAATGCTTCCGAGCATGCGTCAAATTGTTTCTGAGCATGCGTAGGAATTTTACGTGTTGGAATTGGTAGAGACAATCGGAATTTACGATCGGAACTTTTTCCGACCGAAAAATTGAGAACCTGCTCATAATCTTTTGCTGGCCGAAATTCAGCCAGCAAAAGTCTGATGGAGCATACACACGGTCGCATTTTGCGACGAAAAGCTCTCATTTGTCTTTTGCTAGCCGAAATTCTGAAAGGGGCCGGACGCACGAATAGCGGGTGGCAGCAGCAATGGATCTGGGAGGCAGAGCCCTTAATGGAAGGGCCCGCCCAGAATGTACGCAGCATTAGAGGAAGTAAACCCTGGGAGGGTGTTTTCTTGGGAGGGTGTTTTCTTCCTTTATTCGTCCCTTTCAAAGTAAAGGTATAATGTGCTAGTATGCGATGCACATATGACACTTACCTGTAAACGAAGCCGGCGTCGTCCCTGGTGCAGGCCGCATTCATTTTCACCTGTCTTCCTTTCTGGGGGCCGTGGACTCCGGCTCTCTGACTGTCCGGAGAGGCGTGACGTCACTTACATGCATGCGCGTGGTAGCCGCTGGTCTCGGCACTCTCGCCTGAAGTGGACATCCTCCCATTCTCGTGCCATCCACCAGCCCCGGAGGCATCTGATCACAGAGCAGGGTAAAGGGCCAATCACAGCGGGCCCTTTACCACGT
This sequence comes from Lithobates sylvaticus, assembly GCA_028564925.1. Lineage (NCBI taxonomy): Eukaryota > Metazoa > Chordata > Amphibia > Anura > Ranidae > Lithobates > Lithobates sylvaticus. Next base: position 742,734,366 of record CM053026.1, on the reverse strand, counting down.
GATCAGCTGTTGGCCAATGACAGCTGATCATGGAAGTAAACAGAAGCCGGTTACCTGAAGAAAAGAAAAAAGCCGGTAACCGGCTTCTGTAATGCTCTGTACACACGGTCGGAAAATCCGATGGAAAAGGTCCGATCGGATTATATTGTCAGAAAATCCGATTATGTGTGGGCTCTGTCGGACTTTTTCCGTCGGAGAGCAGGATCTCAAATTTTTCGACAACGAAATCCGATCGGACTTTGTCCAATCGTTTGTACATAATTCCGATCGGACAAAGTGCCACGCATGCTCAGATCAAATTACAAGACCAAAGCTATTGGCTACTAGCCTGAACGTAGTCCCGTCTTAAAGAACGAATGTCACCACGTTCCGAACGATCGGATTTTCCGACAACTTTGTCCGACCGTGTGTATGCAACACCAGTTTCGGACAAAATCCGTCGGAAAAAATCTGATGGATTTTGTGGTGGGAATGTCCGACCGTGTGTACGGGGGCTTAGAGGGACATCGGTCCCCTAAATGCCAACCAGTGCTGCTTATCAGTGCCCTCCAGTGCTGCAAATCCATGCCTACCAGTGCCATCTATCAGTGCCCATCAGTACTTCTAATCAGTGCCCACCAGTGCCACCTATCAATGCCCATCAGTGCTGCCAATCAGTGCCCAGTGCCTCCTGATTAGCGCCACTTATCAGTGCCCATCAGTGCCACCTATCAGTGCCCATCAGTGCCACCTCTTCATGCCACTTATCAGTGCCATATATCGGTGCCTATCAGTGCCACCTCCCAGTACCACCCATCAGTGCCTCCTGATCAGTGCCACCTTGTCAGTGCCCATCAGTGCCACATCATCAGTGCCCATCAGTGCCACATCATCAGTGCCCATCAGTGCAGCATATCAGTGCCCATCAGTGCACATCATCAGTGCCCATCAGTGAGAAAAAAAATTACCCGTTTGCAAAATTTTATAACAAAATATGAAAAACGTTCTGTTTTTTTTTTTTTCAAACTTTTTGGTCTTTTTTTGTTTGTTTACCAAAAAATAAAAAACGCAGTGGTGATTAAATACTAACAAAAGAAAGCTCTATTTGTGTGAAAAAAAATGTTAAAAATGTAGTATGGGTGCAATATTGCATGACTGCGCAATTGTCATTCAAAGTGTGAGAGCGCTGAAAGCTGAAAAATTGGCCTGGTCAGGAAGTGGTTAAAAGGGGGATGGTTCTTTTATATACCCACTGTATATGCTTTGTGGCTTTTGAGTAATACATTTAGATTAAAGTTTGTGTGCATTGTTATAACACGTTGGATCGAAAGTGCTAGTTGGTGTTTTAGTTAAAAAATCACAATATCTGTATTACGGTACCTTCTTGTCATTGCTCATGCTCGATGGATGTCCGATGCAATCTGTTCAATATGTATACTCTTTTACCTACCGGTTGCAATTATTGTATGCATTGAATGAGCAATTTATTAATAAAAAAAGTTTTGATTAAAAAAATAAAAAAAAATTGTGTGCACGGAGTTCAGCTTTAAGATGCCTACAGACATCAGAGAATGCTTGCCATTGGAGATCTTATCCACCAATCAGCAGGAAATTTACTGAAGGTCCAACAAGCAGATGGCAGAGCAGAAAGGGGGGTTGTATATGGGAGAAATCGTTCTATCATGTATAGAGGGCACAGCTGGTGCATAAGTTGGTGCAGCCCCTGACTTGGTGGTCCTTAGTTATGTCCTCGATCAGCAGTGAACATGCTCGGTCCTAATAGGATGTCACATTTTAATGGAATCCTAAGATGTTGAGGATTTCAGGCTGTGTAACTAATTAGTGGGATGTACAGAAAAACCAGGCGGATTTATGTTCTCCGGGGATTCAGGCATGATTACAATACCTGCATCCAACCGCGGACAAATATGGGATGCAAACTGTGAATTTCATATAATTATTTGAAAATGGCTAGGAGCAATTACCATCGCAGATGTTATTTGATTTGGAGAAAGAAAAAAAAAAAAGGGAAATTTTAGAGCAAATTACACAACATTAAGTGCTCCATCCTAGACTCCTCATAGATTTTACACTGCGCCTGTATGGTGGGTAATAATTAGACAGTGAAAAAGAACACTGACCACCGGTGGGTATTAGAAAGATATTTCCGATCAAGAAGAAAAAAAGAAATAAATTAAGCAGTTATAAGGAAGGTTCCCACTGGAAAATAGTTTCCACTGTTAGGCAGTTGGCAGAGCCAGTGCTAGCACTAGGCAAACTAGGCAGCCGCCTAGGGCGCCCGGCCACTGGTGTTCCTACTCTCTTCTCTCTGCAGCAAGCAACTAAGTCTCAGCATCAGCAGGCAGCCGCCGCTCCGTTCGCACATAGTGTCAGAGGCGCAGCGGCGGTGGAGGACTGTGTCTGTGTCCCGACTCCTGAATGAATGGAAGCAAGCATTCATTGATGGGCACTGGTAGGCTACATTTGATAGGTGCTGGTGAGGCTGCATTTGATGGGCGCTGGTGAGGCTGCATTTGATGGGCGCTGGTGAGGCTGCATTTGATGAGATCAAGGCATATGTATGTGTTAAGCCTCATACACACGATCGGACCGTGGACCAACTTTCCCGTGGATTTTTGTCCAAAGGGCGTTGGCCCCAAGTTGGTATTGCATACACACGGCAGGACTTTTTCAGCCAACTTTCACCAAATCACTTGTTTTTTCTGCTCTTTACCGCCACCTTTGGTCAACTTCTGTATTGTTGTCTGATCTTTTGCATTGGTTCTGCATTGGTTTGTACAAAAGTCCGTTGGTTTTGTGTACACACGGTCGGACTTTGGTCCATCAGACTTTTGTTGGCAGAAAGTTGGTCCGTTCACACAGCCAACAAAAGTCAGATGAAACCTGGAAAAAGTTGGTCCGATGGAGCGTACACACGGTCGGATGTTGGTCCAAAACAGCTAATTTGCATGTTGGTTGTCAAAAAGTCTGATCGTGTGTATGGGCCTTTAGAATGGCCCAGTCAAAGTCCAGACCAAAATCCAATTGAGAATCTGTGGCAAGACTTGAAAACAAAACAGACGCTCTCCATCCAATCTGACAGAGCTTGATCTTTTTTGCAAAGAAGAATGGGCAAAAATGTCCCTCTCTAGATGTGCAAAGCTGGTAGAGACATCCCCAAAAAGACTTAGGCCCCTTTCAGACGAGGCGGACTCTGCTTGCACGGAGCCCGCCTCTGTCCGCCGGCTCAGCGGGGGATCTGTCCGTTGATCTCCGCTGAGCCGGCGGATGACAAGCCTCTCTCCGCTCACTGAGCGGGGAGGGGCTTGCGAGCGCCGCTGATCTCTATGGAGAGATCGGATGAAAACGGACAGTGTGTCCGTTTTCACCCGATCTCACCCGATCTCACCCGATCCGACGGATCTGGACGTGTGGTCCATACGTCTGGATTTGGCGGATCGGACCGGATCGGATGTCAGCGGACATGTTTCCGCTGACATCCGACGCTCCATAGAGTAACATGGAGCGCCCGTTCAGATCCGCCGTCAAAACTGACAGGCGGATCTGAACGGGCCTTCCGTGTGAAAGGGGCCTTACAGCTGTAATTGCAGGAAAGGAGGTTCTATAAAGTATTGACTGGGGGGGGGGGGGGGGGTGAATACAAATGCACGCCACACTTTTCACATTTTTGGTGGTTAAAAATGTTTTTGATTTTTTTTTTTTTGTATTATCAAAATAAAACTGGCCCAAAATCGTTTAAAAAATAAATAAATTACAGTTTAGCTGTATATTTCTTGCTATTCCCATAACATATGAAGGGGGAAATTGGAACAGACATTTTATTTGCCAAAAATGTAGTTTTGATTAAGCAGACATATTAGATGTATAATTTATAATTAGAAATCCTGTTGTGTACATCTGCATTTCTTGTGTTCGAATGCTATTTAACCACTTCAGCCCCAGAAGGATTTACCCCCTTCCTGACCAGAGCACTTTTTTCGATTCTGCACTGCGTCGCTGCACCCAAACAAATTTGACGTCCTTTTTTCCCCACAAATAGAGCTTTTTTTTTTGGTGGTATTTGATCACCTCTGCGTTTTTTTTTTTGGCACTATAAACAAAAAAAAGAGCGACAATTTTGAAAAAAAGCAATATTTTTTACTTTTTCCTATAATAAATATCCCCCAAAAATATATAAAAGAACACATTTTTTCCTCAGTTTAGGCCGATATGTTTTCTTCTACATATTTTTTGGTTTGCGCAAAAGTTATAGTGTCTACAAAATAGGGGAGAGTTTTATGGCATTTTTATTATTATTTTTTTTTTTATTAGCTGTGGCGGCGATCTGTGATTTTTATCGTGACTGCGACATTATGGCGGACACATCAGACACTTTTGACACCATGTTGGGACCATTGTCATTTATACAGCGATCAGGGCTATAAAAATGCACTGATTACTGTGTAAATGACAGGGAAGGGGTTAAACAGTAGGGGGCAACCAAGGGGTTAAGTGTGTCCTAGGGAGTGATTCTAAAGCCCCATACACACGGTCGGACAATCCGCGGACCAGGTCAGTCGGATTCTGTCCGTCGTACTTTGTCCGATGTTGGTGTTGCGTACACACGGTCGGACTACGTTGTCGGAATATCCGGTCTGCAAGAACGTTGTGACGTAAGTCTTCGTCCACGAGATTAGAAAAGGGAAGTTCAGCACCACGTCAGGCACCCGTTGGGCTCCTTCTGCTGATCCCGTGTTTATCGAGATTTAGTCGAAGTTTGGTGACTTAAGATTCGCGCTTCTCAGTTTTCTGACTCAGATCGTTACTGCTCTTCAGTTTGTGCTTGTCGTGCGTATCTGTTTATTAGTGCGTGTAGTCAGTTTGCATTTGTTGGTCATTGCGGCCTATATCTTGATATAGGACGCTTTGATTTGCACTGCTTATTGTCTGCTCGTTTCTGGTATTCATTTCGTTCTTTCAGGCCTTGCTGTTTATCGGTGCTTTCTGTTTGTCCGTTCTGACCAGCCGACCTTTTGTGACCTTGTGAGCGATGTTTCCCGTGCATACTCATCGCCGAGTTCGTGCTGTACGCGGAATTGGTGTCGGGCTTTTAGCTTTGACCCAAGACCCGTCCATGAACAGAGTGACGAGGAGTATGTGGACCAAGAATTGGTTGCTTCAGCGTGACCAATTCTCGCACATGCCTTTGCTTCGTGAGATCCGGGAGAATAATCCTGATGATTTCAGGAACTTTCTCAGGATGACGGACCCCGATTTTCACCGTCTTTTGGCTTTGCTGACCCCCTTTATCAGCCGGCAGGATACCTGCATGAGACAAGCCATTACTCCGGAGCAGAGGCTTGTTGCTACGTTGAGGTACTTGGCGACAGGGAGAAGTCTTCAGGATTTGAAGTTCTCTTCAGGTATCTCTCCCCAGGCCCTGGGAATCATTATTCCAGAGACCTGTTCTGCCATCATCCAGGTCCTGCAGGAGGACTATATTAAGGTAACATTTCTACTTGACTATTCCCTTCTATGTATGCTCTGTTTGCTAATGTCTTCTATTTTTGACCTCCTTCCCTAATTACCATGATTGCAATATGTTCTAATATGCTGTGCCCCTTTTCTCCTTCATGCATTTTTCCCTTCACTTACCACACCAGCATGCTCTTCTGCCCCAATAGACACCTATGGCCTAGTCACTTAAGCAATGTCTTTTGTCTGCTGCATAGTATTGTTTGCCCTCAAACACCCCCTAAAATATGCACAAATGTTTGCTCTGTGGTTTACTTCATGTAGAGCCCTTTTTTTTTTTTGTTTTTTGGTGGGGGGGGGGGGGCAAACTCATTAGGAACCCCCCTCCCCCAACTGCTCTGTCAGATGGTACCAATCCTTTATCTGCTGGCTTTCCCAAGGTCCATACACACTATATACCTACCTCTTTATAGTGGGCATCTTTAGGGATGAATTCAGCAAAGCATGTAGTGCAAGGGGCTGCCTCCATACTTTCCATTTCCGATTTTTTTGTGTTCTTTCCCTCCTATTAGCTTGCTTGGTAATTTCATAATGTCACAATGTGCTTGCCTTTTTTGGGGGGGGGGGGGTTGAAATGTTATTTTATCTTTCCTGGGGGCTGCCAATAGTGTTAAGTACAGAGGGTCTGGCCAAACTAGCACACATTATTGAGCCATTTGCCAATCAATGAAGTGCAGAGGGTTACCTGTCCACCACCCCCCCCCCCCCCCCCCCCCAAAACCCTAGTTATTGCCAATGGCCCATCAGAAGTGTGGGGATTGATGGGGGGTGAGTAATCTGTGAAGGGGAGCCTCTACTTTTCTGTGCAAATACTTTCCAGCCTCCAATTTTATACAATGCTCTTGTTCCAAGATGTTGATTGTCTAATCTGCTTGCAATGTTTATGTGCAAAGTGACTAATTAGTTTTTCTTGTTTCACTCCACAGTTCCCTTCCACGCCACAGGAATGGCAGACTGTGGCCTCCCACTTTGCCAGCCGTTGGGACTTTCCTAACTGCGGAGGGGCAATTGATGGGAAACACGTCCGCATCGTCCCACCGCCCAACTCGGGGTCCTACTATTATAATTATAAAGGGTTTAATAGTGTAGTGATGTTGGCGGTGGTGTCGGCAACATACGAGTTTATGTATGTGGACGTGGGGATGAACGGCCGGATCTCGGATGGTGGTGCCATTATGCACACGGAGTTCTACTGGCGTCTCCAAAGTGGCAGTCTGTGCTTGCCACCTCCAGAGGAGAATGCAGAAGGACTCCCCTTCGTCTTTGTCGCAGATGAAGCGTTTGCGTTGACTCCCCATGTGATGAGGCCGTTCCCGATGAGGACCCTCACCCCAGACCAGAGGGTCTTCAACTACAGGCTGTCCAGAGCCAGAAGAGTGGTGGAGAACACTTTTGGCATCCTGGCCAGCCGCTTCCGCCTGTTCTTGACGGCTTTTAACTTGGCGGAATACAAACTGAACCACATAGTTCTTGCCTGTTGCATATTGCACAACTTCCTCAAAAGACATAACAGGAACTATGTGGTGCCCGTTGGCCCAGATGTGGAGGGCCCTCCAAATGCGGACCTCACAGCCCTTCAAGTGGCACGTCCAGGCTTGCCCCCTCTAAATGCCTGCGCGGTCCCCAAGCAATATATGGAGTACTTTGTGGGTAGGGGGGCCATTGCTCTGCCTGACGATGTGTGAGAGGCATTTTTTAATAAATCTGATATTTCAACCAACCTATGATTTCTTGTCATTTCCGTATTCTTTTTAGCTTATTTTACCTTGAAATTTTTTCCCTTTGCCTTCGACAGTGGGAATGCACTTTCTGGGCAAAAGGAGGTAACAGTCTCTTCTTCCCAAAAAGATTAGTCTCATGTTGTGTGTTTGCTACCTAATCTTTGGTCTAGATAAGGTTTGTACTGCATAACTGACACCCAAAATAATCCTTTTCATCACCAGGTCAGACATGTGTGTATTCTCAAAAATGCTGTGCTCCGTGTTTTCGTACAAAGCACTGTGGGTGTCATTTACATAAGTCAAATCCACTATGCTCTACAAGTGCAGTGAAAAAGTGCCCTGGAAAAGAAACTTGCAGTGCAAAGTGGACTTGCCTTTAGTAAATAACACCAATTGCCCCCCATATCCTTTACATTTGACATACATAATGCATTGTGTTTTTGAAATAAGGAAGCCACACATTTAGAAAAATAAAAAAGTTTACTTGGAAAACATTCACAAGTGCGTTTACAATCTTCACGCCCAAACTGACAACATCTTGGTTATTTACAACATTGTTTACAAACATTGCGCAATTGGTAAAACCAGGCATGGAGCAAAACAGAACCTATGAACTTGGAAAGTTCAACTTTGTAAAGTGAAGACAAGATCAGACATGACTATATGTTCAAAGTGTGTTTGATCTTGCCTTCATCACATGGGGGGGTCACCCCTGGAAAGTGGAAATTTAGAACATGCACACAATTTGGGTCTGAAAATGGTCATTAGATGGTAAAACACATGCCTAGAAGCTTCAAAAGTGCCATTTTCCATCATGGGGATGAATGGACGTTTTTTGGGGGTGCAACCCCTTCACCACAACCACTTTCGTAGTTCGTAAAGTGTTTGCACCCCCAAAAAAACGTTGGCATTCATCCACCATGATGGGAGCTAGCACATGTGGACACAATGTGTGCATGTTCCAAATTTCACACAGTTCTAAAGTTGCAAATGTGTTCAGAAGCTGGCACAAATGTGTGGTAATTACTTGGTGCGTTTTCAGATTTTTCCTAAAACATCAATGATGTTCTTCAATTTTTGTTGAACATCATTGATGTTTTGCTTTATGTAATCTAGATCTCTATTGCAGACCATTATCTCCCCGATGAGTATGTGGGCACTCTCTGTGGTAAAGTGCAATTTTTCTTTCCACAACATCCACGTCACCTAAAAACCACAAACAAACAAAAATGGGGTGTTGGAAATGAGGCAGCCATACATTGATTAGCTTACCAGTAGCTGTGTTCTCCCACACTCACCTGTTGTGGTGACAATTTCTCCAAGTTCGATGATCTCTCCTTCCTCCTCCTCCTCCTCTGCTTCTGCTCTTTCCCCTTTTTTGGGAGGTGTTGGTTTTGGGGTTTCCTCAGACGGCCCAAGTTTTCGCTCCCCTATGAGAATGTACAAAAGGAAGATTTAGCAACACAATCTATTGAGGGCAGAAATAGGAAATGACAAACATTGCTTGAAAGTGACGGACACTATTTTTGTTTGGCCAGTTACAAATGCCAACTACATGAATGTAGTCACTTTGTAAAGGTGCTAAACTGACTAGCTTTTTGGTAGAAGTTTGTGTGATGGAGACACCCCTCTAGTATCCACTGGAGCACATGTGTGGAAAAGCCTAATAAAAAGGGGGTTTGGGTGTCCCAGCACTAGTGCTCTAGAGTCCAGATGGGTAAACAGCTACTGGGTGACCTCTCCTTTACATTGAATAAATTGGCTTTACATTCTTGATGACATTTCTAGTGAGAACAAACTTCCTTTCCCCCAAAAAAAACACCAAACATCGTATTCTAAGTGGCCGAACGATCGAGGTTGCGTACGATCGAATGGACACACACACGACCATGACAGTGGCAGAAAGATCGAGGCTGAGTACGATCGAATGCACAGACGAACATGAAAGTGGCCATTTTGGAATGTACAACTTTGTAAAAATAAAACCACATGGAGCAGTATGCAAGCAAGAAATCAAACACAAAACACAACTACTTACTTTTTTGAAGAATTCGCTTGATCTTTCTGTACTGATCGGCCTCCCTCAGTTTCAGGTCTGACCAGCGTTTCCTGAGTTGCTCCTTGTACCCCAAAATGATTGTACAGCCTCCTCACAACTTTAGACATGATCTTGGCCTTGCGGGCATTGGGGTTGAGGTAAGGGCCATACTTCCCATCATAGTCGCTCCTCTTTAATATGTCCACCATCTCCAACATTTCTCCAAATGACATATTGGAGGCCTTGAATTTCAGGCTCCGGGATCGGGACGTTTGTGCCTCCGGACTTTCCTCGTCCTCCTCCTCGTTGGTGGGATATTTGGGGCGCACCTGCTGTGTCCCCGCCATGTGCTCTCCCCACTGCGCCGTAAAGAGAAGGGGTGGGGAATAGATGAGAAAGATCGTCAGGGGCGGGCGGAGTTTGACGCATGCGCACTGTATATAAAACGTCACACGCCTGTGTCGTAGCCACGATCTGGGAGACGAGGGGAGAGAAAGCTCACGCACGAGACGATCGCTAGAAACGAAGGTACAATTTGACGTTGGTACATAACTAGCCTAGACTGATTAGAACTTGACGCTTCTTTATGGAGAAGATTAGGAGAGTTTAGGCTGACATTATTTATATTGTTTGGTGTGGTGTTGTGTCTTGCAGAGGTGATGGAGGCCTTCTACGACGTGAGTTTTCTCCCCCTCTTCATTGATAAATACCGGGAATTCCCCCTCTTATGGCAACCTAAACATCGTGACTACAGCAACAGACCAAAGAGGTACGCAGCCCTGCTGAAACTTGTGGCATTTGCAAAGCCTAACCTGCCCATGGCAACCGTGGCAAACTTAAAAGTGAAGATTAACAACATGAAGAGTACCTAATTCCGGGAGCGCAATAAGGTCCGGAAGTCCCTAGCATCTGGAGCTGCAGCAGATGATGTCTATGCCCCCACGCTCTGGTACTATGAGAGGCTCCACTTTCTCAAAGACCAGGCTACTGTCAGGAAGTCACTCTCGACTCTTCCTTGCACGCGTCCTTCCGCGCACGCCACCCCTGATGAGGCTTCCGAGGACCAACCTGGGCCTTCCAGTATGGAATATGTGCAGGAGCCCAGCTTGTTCCAGGTATAGTAGTTTTGTAACCATTTTGGGGAATAATGAATGATGTTCAGTTAATTCAGGATCCCCAATTGCTTAGTTCCTAACGTGATTGACATATCAACAGACAGTGGTGTTGGAGACATTTTTGGGAAGAATCTAAACTGCAGGGCTGAGAATTGTATGGTTTTCTATTTGTAAACATTTTGCAACAGTCACTAGATGAGAATTGTGTGTGTTTGATGAACAAATAACTGAAACTATGTCCCTTTTTCATACACAGGAAGACCTCAGCCAGGAGGTGGCTGTGGAAGGTGGCAGTCAGGAGGAGGCAGGGGTTAGTGGCAGCCAACAGGGGGGTAGGCGTAGGAGCCTGACTGTCTCCCAAGTCCCTCCCCTCCGCCTTCCCTACAGAAGGGCGAAAAGCATGGGGGAGGTGGGAGAGTCAGCGCTCCAGCTGATCCGAGATGCCTCAGCCTCCCTATATGCCACACCCACCTACGAGGAGGCCTTTGCCTCCTTGGTTGGCAGTAAAATGACGGGTATGGAGGCGGGGCAACGCAGCATGTGTGAGGATGTCATCCTCAAAATACTAAATAAGGGTATGGCTGGGGAGATGACCCCACTCACACATGTTTGCGAGAGTGACCTTGCTCCGCCTCCTCCTCCTCCTTCTGCCACCCCACCAGCACCAGCACCACGGCGTGGAAGGAAGCGTACAAGGAAGACAAGAGAGTGACGACCTGGACTCAGTCTGGTCTGAGAGAAGATGGAGCCTCTCGTAGGACCAGAGCCTGGGGACCTAGATGGCATCTGCTGCAGTTCCGGATGTTTTGGACTTCAGGACCAGATTGCGCTCCCTTATGATTTAGATAGGTACTCTTCATGCCCCCAATTGTTAAAGCCTGAAAAATGATGGTTGCCATGGGTGTCCAAGGCTTTGCAAATTCCCCAAGTTTCACCATGGCTGCGTTCCTCTTTGGTTTGTTGCTGAGACCTAAATAAATGTTTTTTGATTTGAAATAATCATTGACTATTGTGTTTTACTTTTGTACAATGACAGTTTTTCTTTGAGTAGGCTGGTACATTTCACTAATCCTAAAGTAGAATTAACAAGGGGCACCAACAACCAACAAACTCCTAGTAAATTTAAGCAAGAAATACAAATGTTAATAATGTGGTTTTGATAAGTTGAGACACACAACCCCCCTCCAAAAAAAATAAAAAAAAAACCTTCAAATATGTATTCCCAAAAAAATAAATAAATAAAGACAAATCATGGTAAAAATAGAACAACGATTCTTTTACGATCTGAGTAAAAATAAACATGTTGTGTATAAATGCTGAAAAGTAATAAAGAAGTAAGTTTGTGAGAAGTGCGGGTGAATAGGAGCAGCTAAAACATGTCATTCTTGTTGCATTGTAAAGAAAAAGAGAATGCGCTGCATTAAAGACATTTTAACATTGCAGCGTGACGAATGTGCTGTGTCGATTAGGAAAGGTATTTTTACCTGACCGAGCGCTTCCGTCACAGAATTTCTTCTGAGCATGCGTAGCACTTTGTCCGTCGGACAACCGTACACACGATCGGATTTGGTGTGATCGGACCGGGTTGACGGCAAATCTTTCCAGCAGGAGATAAGACTTTGTCCGTCGGACAATCCGACGTACACTGTCCGATGGTGCATACACACGGTCTGATTTTTCAACAACATTGTCCGATCGGACAGAATCCATGAAAAAGTCCGACCGTGTGTATGGGGCTTTACTGTGGGGGGGATGGGCTACCGCTGACATTACAGCGATCACTGCTCCCGATGACAGGGAGCAGTAGATCTCTGTCATGTCACTAGGCAATTGGTTCCACTAGATTTTAGTTAGGGGTATCAGAGTAAAAGGGGCTGAATAAAAATGCACGCCACACTTTCAAGATATTTATTTGTAAAAAATTGGGGCGGAGGTTCACCTTCCAGCAAGACAACGACCCTAAACATACAGCCCGAGCTACAATGGAATGGTTTAGATCAAAGAATATTCGTGTGTTAGAATGGCCCAGTCACAGTCCAGACCTAAATGCAATTGAGAATCTGTGGCAAGACTTGAAAATTGCTGTTCACAGACGCTCTCCATCCAATCTGACAGAGCTTGAGCTATTTTGCAAAGAAGAATGGGCACAAATTTCACTCTCTAGATGTGCAAAGCTGGTAGAGACATCCCCAAAAAGACTTGCAGCTGTAATTGCAGCCAAAAGGTGGTTCTACAAAGTGTTGACTCAGGGGGGCGCTATACAAATGTACACCACACTTTTCACATATTTATTGGTAAAAAATGTTGAAAACCATTTATCATTTTCATTCCACTTCACAATTATGTGCCACTTTGTGTTGGTCTATCACATAAAATCCCAATAAAATACATTTACATTTTTTAACAGGACAAAATGCGTAAAATTTCAAAAAAATAAATAAAAAAAACATGTGCCTTGAAAAAGTATTCACACCCCATGAATACTTTTTCAAGGCACGTTTTTTTTTTTTTTATTTATTGCCCGGGCATACAGTACATGAATATTGAACTCATGTCTCGCAGAAGGAGTCATTGAACGCTGATGACCCCCCTGGCTAAAATGGAAGCGTCCCGCCTTTTCTTTATTGTAATGATTTGCATGGTCATATTGCTCTTTGTAATAGACATGTGCACAACAAAAAAATTTGTTTATTTTCGTTTCGTTTCCGTAACGATTCGTAAATTCGGAAGTCGTCGTGTTCGTATTCGTAACGATTCATATTTTCGTAAGAGTTATTTTTTCGTTGATTCGTTTTTCTGTTAGTTTAATTTTCGTTTATTCGTTTATTCGAAATTCAGGCGCATTCGTATTTATTCGTACTTTCGTAACATTCGTAATCGGAGCATAATTCATAATTTTATGTAATGTGTATGCTATTATTACATTTTAAGAGACACGGAAAATTACGAATCGAAAAAAAAAAAGTTCCGAATGTACGAATTTTTTCGTTCAATCCATTCGAAGCACGTTAAGCAGCGCCATTGTAAGAGACACGGAAAATTACGAATCGCAAAAAAAAAAAAAAAAAAAGTTACGAATGTACGATTTTTTCGTTCAATCCATTCGAAGCACGTTAAGCAGCGCCATTGTAAGAGACACGGAAAACTACCAATTCAACAAAAAAAAAAAAAGTTACGAATGTACGAATTTTTTCGTTCATTTTGATTTTCGTTGTTCCTGTTTTCGTTTTTCGGATTTTCTTCTTTCGTAGATTCGTTGTTTCTAATTAGTTTTTTTCGGATTTTTGTTGTTTTCGGATTTGTTCGATTCGAACGATTCGTTAAAATTTTTAGCGAATCGTTTGTTCATTCGTACGATAACGAATGAACGAAAATAACGAAAAAAAAAGAAAAAAGACGAAACAAATTGCACATGTCTACTTTGTAATGCTGTCTTGCAAACAGCTAGCAGATGTCTGTCCTAGTGAGGGCATTCACTCATTACCAGCTGCGAATAGATGGATTTAATTAGTGAACCGCAATGTTGTAAAGAAGAGAACTAGTGTGTGAGATGAAGACTGGACATCATTACTCTGGTCGGGAGAAAACACGGCGTCTCTCATTATCCTCACACATCCGACAATCGTACACATTTCTACACTTTCTTTTAATTGGAAAATTGAAAATTGTCTTGGAAAGTTCTTGGTGAGTCAAGAAAAAGTTCTTGGTGAGTTCAAGTAAAAGAATCTTGAAACTAGTTTAACAATGTAGCTATTTTAGTAGAATATTCAAATGTATTTAACCACTTTCACTTCACTTTCACTTTCACCCCCTTCCTGCCCAGGCCAATTTTCAGAGTTCAGAGCTCTCGCACTTTGAATGACAATTGCGCGGTCATGCAACACTGTTTAATTAAAATGTTATAATTTTTTTTTCACACAAATAGAGCTTTCTTTTGGTGGTATTTAACCACCACTGGGTTTTTATTTTTTGCTAAACCAACGAAAAAAGACAGCACATTTTGAAAAAAAAAAAAAAAAAAGTTTGTTTTTAGTTTCTGTAATGCGGCGTACACACATGGTCGGAATTTCCGATGGAAACAGTCCGATGGGAGCTTTTCAATGGATTTTCCGACCGTGTGTATGCCCATCGGTCTTTTTCTGTCGGAATTTCCGACGGACTTTGGATTGAGAACCTGTTCTCAATTTTTCCGACGGAAAACCTTTCTATCGGATTTTCCGATCGTGTGCATGCAATTCCGACACACAAAATTCCGACACATGCTCGGAAACAATTCGACGCATGCTCGGAAACAATTCAGCATTAAACTTCCCTTTTATAGTGCTGTCGAACGTGTTTTATGCCGCTGTGTTACAGACCGTCGGAATTTGGTGTGACCGTGTGTAGGCAACACAGCTTGAGCGAAATTCCGTCGGAATTCCGACGGGAAAACCATCAGAGCTTTTTCCAACGAGAATTCTGACCGTGTGTACGCGGCATTAGAATATTTTGCAAGTAGGTATTTTTTCTCCTTCACTGATTGGCACTGATGAGGCAGCACTGATGGGCACTTAAGATGTGGCACTGATGAGTCTGCACTGATGGGTACTGATAGACGGCACTGATGAGGAGGCACTGATAGGCAGCACTGATGATTAGTGCCTGATTATCTGTGTACATATCTCCTGCCACACTTGCCGGTTACAGCTGTGACAGTGCGTGAGGATGAGGAAAGTAATGGTGATAACCAGCAAGTCTGTTTACATTGTGATCAGCTGTGATTGGACACAGCTCATTACATGGTAAAGGGCTGCTGAGAATGGCCCTTTACCATGATTTGTGTCCGAAGGACACCGCTATCACACAGTGCTCCTGATGTGCACCCAAGGAGGTGCGTGGAGGGTGTGGTTCCGTGCTAGAGCCATCTTTGGAAACTCAATGGAATTAGGACATAAAGAAGATCGACTCATTTCAGCTTTGGTGCTAGACAAGGATTCTATGCGTGCCGTGGACAGCCCATGGAGCTAACAGACTGATTTTGGAAGAGATCAAACCGGCTATGTCACTAGAAGCCCATATGATGAAGTTAGGACTGTAGTATTTTGGTCAGAAGAAAGAGATCACTGGAGGAGGAAATAATGTTTGGAAAGATTGAAAGAACCAGGCGAAGAGGGAGACCCATAGATGGTTGGACCCATTGACTACAGCTGTAGGGGTGTCACTAGAAGATCTTAGCTAAACTAACACAACTCCAGCTTCTCTTTACATTTCTCATTCATCAAACCACTAGGACCCGAGTTGATGGCACTTAACCAATCCTTGCATGGGGGGCCCACTGCAGGGGTGGATTTTTTGATATTCCTGGAGTCAGGCTTTAAAAACTGTCAATTCAGAATCTTGATTTTATTTTGGTCCCGTTAATGCATAAAAGTGGTTAATATGTGAGGACACTTGGGCCCACAGAGAACACAAAGTCAAAGGAAAAATCCTTTTAAAGTAAGGGGGAAAATCTCTCTGATGCCGCGTACACACGACCGGACTTTTCGATGGACTAGGTCCGACGGTCTTTCCGACGGACTTTCGGCGGAGTTCCGACGAAAACTTTCCGAATGAACGGACTTGGCCACACACAATCACACTAAAGTCCAACGAATTCGAACGTGATGACGTACGACTGGACTAGAATAAGGAAGTTCGTAGCCCAGTAGCCAATAGCTGCCCTAGCGTCGTTGTTTGTACGTCGGACTAGCACACAGACGAGTGGATTTTACAATAGGAACTGGGTCCAGCGGAGTTCCGGCGGGAAAATTTGAAACATGTTCTATTTCTAAAGTTGGTCGGATTTTTCAACAGCAAAAGTCTAATGGAGCCCATACACGATCGAATTGTCTGATGGATTCGTCCCGTCGGACCTTTGCTGTCGAAAAGTCTGGTCGTGTTTACGCAGCATTAGACAAGAAAGTCACTGTGTCACCATTGGAAGCTTTCCCCTCTATACCCGTTCTGGTGGAATCTGTAGAGTTATCAATTTGCCATCACTTTCCTGCCTAAGACAATTGGTTGAACAGAAACAGCCATAAAACTTCAGAAACAAAAAAGGCCAGCACTCAACCAATGAACTTCACAACAGGAAAACTATTTTATATAATTGACTATAGTAGATTATGTTGATTAGTTGTTTCAGCCATAGTTACAACAAGTCACTTACGCATTTCGGCTTGCAAAGCTATGGGTAAGGCTAGGGAAACTGAAATCCATTAGATCTGTTAACTGCCCCTTGCTGCTATATGAAAACTCTTTTTACAGGTAACCTCAGGTGTAAACAAGCCCTGAGAGAGTTATGGACTATCACACCAGGCTACATTTAATTTTCAAACGATCCACCCAGATTTCAAAAAGTAAACCAGAATTCAATAAACCAAAAGAAAAGTTACATGTACAAAAATAATCTCTAGAAAATCACTGTAGTAAACGCCACAAAGCATTTTCTGATTGAACGAGGTGGAGATGATGACATCACTGCCCCGCTTCTCCACCTTGTCCAAATCAGAGAATGTTTTGCAATCACTGAGAGCATTCGCAATGCAGCTGGGCAGCCACTTAGCATCTGTCCTGTAAGCTAGTTGAGATCACTGGAGCAGTGGTGTCTACTACAGTGATTTACAGCTTCTATGGGAATACCAAAGGTATGGTATATGCATAGTTCCTTTGGTCCAAGGTGGACCAACCATGACGTCACCACCCCATCTCTCCACCTTGTTCAATCAGAGAACACTTTGCATTCTTTGAGAAAATGCAAAGCATTCTCTGACTAGCACCCATGCTGAGTAACTTGACCTACTGTGTTCAGAATGCAGCAGGGCAGCCCCTCAGCATCAGACTCAGAAGCTAGTGAAGATCAATGGACAAGTGCTGTCTACTAAAGTGATTTACAGCTTTTACAGGGATCCCACAGGTATGGTATATCCATTGTGTGGTTGGTCCAAGCTGGACCAACCATGACGTCACCACCCTGTCGCTCCATCTAGTTCAGTCAGAGAATGCTTTGGTTCTTTGGGAAAATGCAAAGCATTCTCTGAATGGCATCAATGCCAAGTGGCTGGACCTCCTGTGTTCAGAATGCAGCTGGGCAGCCCCTTGGCACTGGACCCAGAAGCTAGTTGAGATAAGTGGAGAAGTGGTGTCTACTACAGTGGTTTCCAGATTCCACATTGATCCCACAGGTATGGTCTATGCATAGTTACGTTGGTCCAAGCTGGACCAACCGTGATGTCACCACCCCGCCTCTCCACCTAGTTCAATCAGAGAATGCTTTGCATCCTTTGGGAAAATGTAAAGCATCCTCTGAATGGCACCCGTGCCGAGCAGCTGGACCTCCTGTGTTCAGAATGCAACAGGTCAGCCCCTTGGCAAAGAGCCCACAAGCTAGTGGCGATCACTGGAGAAGCAGGGTCTACTAAAGTGATTTCCAGTTTCCACTAGGATCCCACAGGTATGGTATATGCATAGTTACACTGGTAACCAAAACTAACCAATTATACCTAAGAAAAAATGCCACACCTAGAATTCTTTTTTTAAGAAATGATATGGATATTAGAGTAGAGTTCAACCGGCCACTACACACGGAATGATCATAAAAGTAGTGCCTGGTCACCCAGGAATCATACCAATCACATAAATCAGGTCCAAATTCCGGCCCGTGGGCCAATCGCAACCCGCGTTCCGGTATAATACGCCCCCCCCCCCAGTAATTTGGATATATATATATCTTTGGTAGCCCCCAGGGCCACCAAAGATATTATATACCGTATTTATTGGTGCTGTCTCGGAGGGGGCGGGATGAGTGCCATCAGATTACATACAGGAGAATCTCCTGTTTACTCAGGGGCATCAGTAATAGGAAATCCCGTCTCCTGGGCTGCCATTGGACGACTGTTCTGTCTATAATAGGAGGCGGGACTTTGTATTAACTAGGCAGCCAAGTAAACAGGGGATTCTCCTATATGTAATTTGTCCTGCCCCCCTCCCTGTCTCCTCTGAGGCTGCAGATGGGCATTGATCAGGCTGCACTGATGACAATGGTGAGGCTGCATTAATGGCAATGGTGGGGATGCATTAATGGCAATGGTAAGGCTGCATTCATGGCAATGGTGAGGCTGCATTGATTGCAATGGTGAGGCTGCATTGATTGCAATGGTTAGGCTGCATTCATGGCAATTGTAAGGCTGCATTCATGGCAATGGTGAGGCTGCATTCATGGCAATGGTGAGGCTACATTAATGGCAATGGTGAGGCTACATTAATGGCAATGGTGAGGCTGCATTCATGGCAATGGTGAGGCTACATTAATGGCAATGGTGAGGCTACATTAATGGCAATGGTGAGGCTGCATTCATGGCAATGGTGAGGCTGCATTCATGGCAATGGTGAGGCTACATTAATGGCAATGGTGAGGCTACATCAATGGCAATGGTGAGGCTGCATTCATGGCAATGGTGAGGCTACATTAATGGCAATGGTGAGGCTACATTAATGGCAATGGTGAGGCTACATTCATGGCAATGGTGAGGCTGCATTCATGGCAATTGCGAGGCTGCATTCATGGCAATGGTGAGACTGCATTCATGACAATGGTGAGGCTGCATTCATGGCAATTGCGAGGCTGCATTCATGGCAATGGTGAGACTGCATTCATGACAATGGTAAGGTTGCATTGTCCACAAAAGATATATATATCTCCAAATAACACGCCCTTGCTCGTCTCTTCACCACACACAGCCACAAAGGCAGGATTAGTGTTGGGCAATTTATTAGTGCTCAGACGAACACACTTAGACCGAATTTTAATGATTCAAAGAATATTAGTCAAAATGGTTGGCCTTCGCGCATGTTCACTTCATCAAATCTGGCCCTCTTTGAAAAAAGTTTGGACACCCCTGACAAAAATCAAGGCAGCGGCATTGATGGCACGCTGATTATGTGTTTAGCAAAAGACTGTTGGTAGGGAGTAACGATGGTCAAAGTGTGAAATAACAAGAGTGTAAATTAATATTTTGCCAACGTTTACAGAAAGAAAAGGACAAACGTGTTACTTGCGCTGCTTTAGGCCTTCAACAAGCACATAACTAATTCATCTGAACTTTGCATCCCCCCTGATAAATCTCATTCCCAACTCCTAATAAGTGAGAAGAATTAACGTTGGCCTCCAGTAACGAAGAACACGTCCCCCCTCTGATGAATGAGATACACCGGTGGATATTCCTACCCACCACACAATTGTCACATTCTAACCGTGTTACAAAACCCGGGAACAGATGGCGGCATTGTTGAGATTTTTAATGATAACATTTCATTATCGTCTTAGCTGTAAATTGATTTAATGAGTTTATAGTTTATAGGAAAAACGTATGACTTTTATGTATGGTGGAAATCTATAACAGTAGAGCCGGATAATTGGAGTCTGATTGTGGAGGATGATACAGATGGAGTCACTTTTATCCTAGAGGACCTAAAGGATTTTAGTTGGCGTTTTATCTCTAGTGGATGTGCCCTTAAGGGATTGTATAGGTTTTTTTTTTTTGTGGTTTATATTTTCTATACTTTCATTTAGAACAACAAATAAAAAATTAATTGTAAACTCCAAACCAACTGTTATTTTCTATTTTTCCTACAGCTATGCTGTGAAATAGACCTGCAGGGCAGAAAAGATCAGATTACACAGATGGCTGAATGATTTAGAGGAGAGACATGCACATATATCTTATTAGAGAGAGCAGGAGCAAACTGATCTCCTTGTTGGCTCTCTTAACATTCATCAGTTTATAAGCTTTAAGCTTAAAATATCAACGATCAAAACGAATTATACTAAATCTGAACTCCGGCCTTCACTTCAGTCTTGCACAGTTGTACAGGCTCCTCTGCTGTACTGAAATAGCTTACTCTGATTTCACTGCACACTGTGTGCTTCTCAGAGTGTGCATTAGAAGCTGCAGCAAGTCAGATAAAGCCCCGCCTTCTTTCCTGATTGGAGAACATCCAGAATTATCTAGCCTTTCCTTCAAGGCTCCTCTCTTGGATGGCATGGTGATATCACTTGCCTTTTACTTGCACAATAGAAAAATTTGTTTATTTTCGTTTCGCTTCTTTCGTTTCCGTTGATTCGTAACGATTCGTAAATTCGTAAGTCATCGGTGTTCGTATTCGTAACGATTCGTATTTTCGTAAGAGTTATTTTTTCATTGATTCGTTTTTTCGTTAGTTTAATTTCCGTTTATTCGAAATTCGGACGCATTCGTATTTATTCGTACTTTCGTAACATTGTTTTCGTAGATTCGTGATCGGAGCATAATTCATAATTTTATGTAATGTGTATGCTATTATTACATTTTAAGAGACACGGAAAATTACGAATCGAAAAAGTTACGAATATATGAATTTTTTCGTTCAATCCATTCGAAGCACGTTTAGCAGCGCCATTGTTAAGCCCCATACACACGGTCGGACTTTTTCATGGATTCTGTCCGATCGGACAAGGTTGTTGAAAAATCAGTCCGTGTGTATGCACCATCGGACAGTGTTCGTCGGTTTGACCGACGGACAAAGTCTTATCTCCTGCTGGAAATCTTTGCCGTCAACACGGTCCGATCACACCAAATCCGATCGTGTGTACGGTTGTCCGACCGGACAAAGTGCCACGCATGCTCAGATCACATTACAAGACCAAAGCTATTGGCTACTAGCCTCTACATAGTCCCGTCGTAGGCAACAAACGTCACCACGTTCAGAATGATCGGATTTTCCGACAACTTTGTCTGACCGTGTGTACGCAAAACCAACATCAGACAAAGTGTGACGGACATGGTCCGACGGACCTGGTCCTCGGATAATCCGCGCGTGTGTATGCCCCATACACACGCGCGGATTAAGAGACACGGAAAATTACGAATCGAAAAAAAAAGTTACGAATGTACAAATTTTTTCGTTCAATCCATTCGAAGCACGTTAAGCAGCGCCATTGTAAGAGACACGGAAAATTACCAATTCAACAAAAAAAAAAGTTACGAATGTACAAATTTTTTCGTTCATTTTGATTTTCGTTGTTCCTGTTTTCGTTTTTTGGATTTTCTTCTGTCGTAGTTTCGTTGTTTCTAATTTGGTTATTTCGAGTTTTCGTTGTTTTTCGGATTCGTTCGATTCGAACATTCGTTAAAATTTTTAGCAAATCGTTCGTTCATTCATACGATAACGAATGAACAAATATAACCAATTTTAACGAAAAACAAAAAAAAAAACGAAACTAATTGCACATGTCTAATACAATATACTGTGTAACGGGGACACTTTTGCAAGGTGTCCGCTGTGTGTAAATTTAGTTATTTTTTCTCTCAAAACAGTAAAGGGGTTCTGAGAGCTAATTGGGTAGGGTAACTTTGGCATCAGTTTGGCTGGGCTGTGTTCTGCCTGTGTGTGTGCAGTAAGGTACACATGACAGGTTTAGAACCAGGCCTGGTTGGACGTTTGGGTACCGGCATTCCCCGGAGCCAATCAGTGGGTGCGTTTGGCCTCGCTGAGGAGTCTGGGGAAGGGTACTTAAGATGCTAGAGTCATGTGTTCGGGGTTCATTCGGCCGTAGCTGCCTGCTCCTGGATCAGGACCGGGGTAGCTCCGCGAAAGGTCCTGGTCCCGGGAGTGTGTGCTGCCCCGCAACATGGTTGGCTTGACAAGCCCCACAGACCCGCTTGGTCTGGGGCAAGGATCTATCTGTTCCAGAGTCTCGGAACGAGCTGGTCCGAGGCACAGTAACTGAGGGAGGATTCAAGGCGTCCGGGTGCGCTCTCAACTTGGAGGGGCACCGCAGCTTGTGTAAGTGACCGGGGGAGGACTCTTTGGAGGAGGGCCAACAAGCTGGCATCTCAAGAAGAGCCTGGTTGCTGGGTTGTCAAGGACACTAGAGAATCCACGCTTCCCCAATACTGACCAGACTTTTCCAGACAGTAAATGAATGTACCTGGGTCCCACTGGTTTCCACCAGTTCTGTGCTGATGGCACTGCTGGACATTGTCCGATTTGAAAGAAAAGTAAGCATGATGTTTCCTGCTTCTGCAGTCCCCAACTTTGCCTATTTCTTTGTGCCTCTTCAAAAGAGCTTGAACAGCACATCTTGAAACTCTAGTCTGCTTTGAAATCTTTGCCTGGGAGAGACCTTGCTGATGCAGTGTAACCACCTTGTGTCTTAAAAGAGAGAAGCTGCGCTAAAAGGTCTCAAACAATCACGTTAAGACATAAAAAGTCCATATTGAATCACTATTTCCTCTTTAATGATACCACAGTGATTATGTTCAAACAGGAGAGTGCCCAGCCGCCGTAATAAAGATCTGCTTACCAGATGGCAAGCATAAAGGGCACATGGCTATAACCCAGCCGCGGCCTTTAGCTTGCAGGTCTCAATCAAAACCGGTTCTAGCGGACTGGATGGTGCAAATCTCTCCCTCTCGCCATCTATGGAGTCCGTTTTCTCTTAGGTAAATGCCCCAAAAAAGAAGACTGACCATAGCGTAATACAGTCTTAAATGTTTTATTTATAAAAAAGATATTGCACTCACTGTAGGTTGAATATCGCGTATATTAAAAGTAATGCCGGCCGGCAACAAACAGAGCCCATCCTCCTAGTAAACTCGCATGGTGACGTCAGTACACGCCCTCCTCCAGACGCGTTTTGTCATACGTGACGTTATCAATGGAGAATGCTCTGCTTTGAAATCTTTGCCTGGGTGAGACCTTGCTGATGCAGTATAACCACCTTGTGTCTTGTTGCTGGGCTCAGTCTTGCAATGGTGTATGACTTGTGACAGGGCAGCACAGTGGTGTAGTGGTTAGCACTTTCACCTAGCAGTAATAGGGTCGCTGGTTCAAATCCCGACCACGACACCTTCTGCCTGGAGTTTGCATGTTCTCCCTGTGCCTGCGTGGGTTTCCTCTGGGTACTCCGGTTTCCTCCCACACTCCAAAGACATGCTGGTAGGTTAATTAGATCCTGTCGATAAAAATTGGCCAAATATGTGTATGTTGTATGTGTATGTGTTTGTAAGCGTGTTGGGACCCCACAGGGCAAGGACTGCACTATACCACAGATGGACACCAGTGGCAAAAAGTGCCCTGAGGCGATTCAGTTTGCATAGGTAGCGCTATACAAGTCATTCATTCATTCATGAAACTGTCCTCCACAACCTCACCTTAGTAGCAGAGTTTGGCCATTCCTCACCCAGTTTTAAGCCTCCTACTCAGCTGTTCCTGTTTCAGTTAATGACTGCCTTTCAGCCTACGTATGAAATTGATGATCATTAGCCCCTGCTTAGTATAGTTGGTCAATCATACGCCTGACTGTAATCCTACAAAATCCCTGACTTTGTGCAAGTGTAATGCCGCGTACACACGATCGGAATTCTCGTCTGAAAAAACTCTGACGGTTTTTCTGACGGAATTTCGCTCAAGCTGTGTTGCCTACACACGATCACACCAAATTCGACGGTCAATAACACAGCGGCATAAAACACATTTGACAGCACTATAAAAGGGAAGTTTAATGCTTCCGAGCATGCGTCGAATTGTTTCCGAGCATGCGTTGGAATTTTGCGTGTCGGAATTGCATACACACGATCGGAAAATCCGATAGAAAGGTTTTCCGTCGGAAAAATTGAGAACAGGTTCTCAATTCAAAGTCCGTCCAAAATTCCGACAGAAAAAGACCGTTGGGCATACACACGGTCGGAAAATCCGATGAAGAGCTCCCATCGGACTGTTTCCATCGGAAATTCCGACCGTGTGTACGCCGCAAAAGGGTGGTCACACCAAATATTGATTAGATTTTAGATTTTTATTCTGTTCGCTCACTTTGCATTTGTAAATTGATCAAGATAAACAATTACAATTTATATTTTTGAAAGCATTCTTACTTTACAGCTTTTCTTCACACCTGCCTAAATATTTTGCACAGTACTGTATATATACTGGATATACAATTAAGTGTCCCTTTAGTCTAAATCAGAAGCATCGCCATCAGTTTCTGCCATCCCTTCCACAATAAGACTCATCTCTTGGCTCTTGTCCATCGCTTTCATCCCCTGCAGTAAGAACATGTAAATCTCGTAATAGCCTGCTAATTGCCAGGCGCTGGATGCCGAGTCTTCGGCATCCCATTGTCAATAAAGGAATAGAAAGCCTTCTCATGTTGTCCGGCCTGGCTCTCTAGCCGAGACTTGCTTACTTAGATCAAACGCAGAGATCTCTGACCCGACTCCTCTCTTCTATTGTTCCGCGGCGAGGCCGGCGATGCGAGCTCCGTCTGTGATGTGGTGACACGGCTCGGCTAGAGGTGCCCTAGCACAGAGGTAATTGTATGGTGGACAAGAAGATCTTGGAGAAGATCTGCACGCACAGCTCGCAGGAAAAACGGGAGAGAAAACTAATGGTATTACTTTGAAAATCCTGCTGAGATATTGTGCTATTTTGCTTGAAATCTAAGAGAAAATTTTTAAAGAGTAATTCGATGCAAACTTATACATTCATTGGAAGCTTCACCGGCGATCCTTACCTGCTTCTGACCTCCAGATACTGATGTTGGCCCCCTTTTTATTTAAACGGACTGCTGAGTGGGGTGGTCTGCTTTCAATAAAAGTGCATGATAAGCAGGGCTGTCTTTAACCACTTAAGGACCGAGTCTCTTTCTGAGATGTGTTGTTTACAAGTTAAAAACATTTTGTTTTCCTAGAAAATTACTTAGAACCCCTAAACATTATAAAAAAAAATTCTAACACCCGAGAGAATAAAATGGCGGTCGTTGCAATACTTTCTGTCACACCGTATTTGCGCAGCGGTCTTACAAGCGCACTTTTTGTGGAAAAAATACACTTTATTGAATTAAAAAATAAGACAGCAGTAAAGTTAGCCCAATTTTTTTTAATATTCTGAAAGATTAATTTTACATGAGTAAATTGATACCCAACATGTCACGCTTCAAAATTGCGCCCGCAATGGAATGGCGACAAACTTTTACCCTTAAAAATCTCCATAGGCGGCATTTAAAAATTCTACAGGTTGCATCTTTTAAGTTACAGAGGAGGTCTAGGTCTAGAATTATTGCTCTCGCTCTACTGATCGTGGTGATACCTCACATGTGTGGTTTGAACACTGTTTTCATATGCAAGCGCTACTCTCGTATGCGTTCGCTTCTGTGCGCGAGTTTGGCGGGACGGGGCAGGTTTAAAAAAAATAAAAAAATTCTTATTTATTTTACCTTTTATTTTTTTTTATTTTTACACTGTTTAAAAAAAAAAAAATATGTCACTTTTATTCCTATTACAAGGAATGTAAGCATCCCTTGTAATAGAAAAAAAGCATGACAGGGCCTCTTAAATATGAGACCTGGGGTCAAAAAGACTTCAGATCTCATATTTACACTAAAATGCAATAAAAAAAAAAAAAGTCATTTAAAAAAATTAATAAATAAAATGGCCCTTTAAGAGCTATGGGCGCAAGTGACATTATGACGTCGCTTCTGCCCTGCAATGTTATGGAAACAGGTGGGGGCCATCTTCCTCTCACTCGTCTCCATGCCCAGCAAGGGTGAAGATACGATCGCCGACGGCTCCGGTAAGCGGCAGGGGGCACCGGAGTGCGGCGGGAGGGGGGGCCCTCTCCCGCCGCCGATAAAAGTGATCTTGCTGCGAATCCACCGCAGAGTACACTCTTATTGGAAACCGGACCGCCGGCCGAACAAGAAGATACCGGGGTTATGGCAGCTAGCTGCTGCCATAACAACAAAATCCCCCTTCAAAGTGAGGACGTATATTGGCGTGTGGCGGTCCGGAAGTGGTTAATATTGACTGGACCCTGAGCAAACATTTTCTTGGGCCCACCCAAATTCACTTATCAACTATTTTCAGGCAGTAAAGGCTCAAGGGGCAGCTGCTTTTTGGGCCCCACAACAATAACTGGACCCCAGGCAGCTGCCCCTTTTGCCCTGTGTTTAAGATGGCCCTGATGGTAAGCAGATAATATAAGGAAAGGGATGGTCGTGCCGACCATCCCTTTCCTTATGACATTCTTCCTGCGTGCCGCAGGATGACATCCAAAATGGTATTTATTTATTAAATACATGTACAAAGATGTAAAACAGCCTACGCGTTTCGGACGTTAGTCCTTAGTTATGACTAAAAAGACGAAACGTGTAGGCTGTTTAACAGCTTTGTACATGTATTTAATAAAGAAATACCATTTTGGATGTCATCCTGAGTGCCGACCATCCCTTTCCTTATTCTGGTACGTCGGAGGTGTCAGCAGCCTCAAGGTCTGAGCACCGGGCGGAGCTTTTATGTAGGAAGGTTGCAGCGCCTATACACCTGTTTTCCTAGGATTTATACAGTGCCAGCAGTTTACGCAGTGCTTTACAATAATAAGGGGGACAGTACAATTACAATACAGTTCAATACAGAAGGGATAGGAGGGCCCGGCTCATGGAGCTTACGATCTAAAGATTTCACTGGATGTCACTGGGACAGGAAGTGAGGGGAAATTGCCCCCTGGTGACAGCGGCAATCCAACAGAATTCTCATGCTATTAAAAAAATTAATTTCAACTAATTGTAATCCTATATTTATTATATCTTTAATATTTGAATGTAACCTTGTTAAAATTATAAAAAAAATAAAAAACATTTGAACAAAAAAGTAATTGCAGCCGTCATCTGTGTCCCTAATAAAACCCAATAGAACTTTGAGTTTAAATCAGCTAAAAAAACATTCCAGGCCTGGGACAACGGCAAAAGTATGAAGGCATAGGACACACCCCTTGCCACGCCCCCTTAAAGGATAATTGTGAGAGCCGGTGATGTGTCGAATACTGTCCCCCGTCGGATAGTGTCCACCCTGTACCGCGCTTGCGCAGTACGGAGGACAAGGAGACGCCAAAGGTTTCCGAAGATGAACGGCGCCTGCGCTGTGAGTCAAGGTTAAAGTCTCACCATCCAAGTGGAAATACAGTTAGAATAAAAAAGTGGCGAGCGTAGCGAGGCCGTGCCCGAAGCGTGGCGAGCGAAACGAGCACGCGAGGGGCCCTGTTACTATGTGCTAGCGTATGTCCACTTGGATGGTGGGGCTTGCACCTGGACGCAGGCGCCGTTCTTCTTCGGAGACTTTCGCAGTCTCCTTGTCCTCCGTACCAAGCAAGCGTTGCGCCTGTGCAGTATGGGGCGGACACTATCCGATGGCCGCACAGTTTTTGACAGAACACCGGATTTGATAGGAAAACATTCTTCCCCCCTCCGACTAATGAACCGAAAGCAGTGTGTATTGCGTCACTTCTGGTTTCACAGCTGTCATTCCCCAGCTACTGTAGCTGAAAATGCAGCTAATCAAGCACGATCTGTGCTTTATTAGCTGCTGTGGAGGACAGGGAAGACATTGGGGGCCTGATAGACCACTGATGTCTCCATAAAGAGAACCTGTCACCTGCTCATGCTATTACATAGGGGGCTTGCCCTTGTGGTAGCTGTAAAGTTTAAAAAAAAAAAAAAACATTTTAAATTATATAAAAGAAAAAAAAATAATCTAAAAACATTTTAAAGCACCCCCGTCACCCCCATACACTCTCCAATTCAACCACACAGCATAGAGAGACCACATGTATCTAAATCTAAATTGTGCCGTGAGCGCCGGAGTGAGAGCAACAATTCTGGGCCATAATTCATGGTTAATAAAAAAAAAATGCAAAAAACAATGTGCAAATTAAACACTATATGAATAACAGAACATTTTGTGTGTTTTTCATATCATGTTTAATTTGCACTTTTTTTGCATATTTTTGCACTGTGAGTTTCACCGAATAATTCAGCTCTGGAATGATCTGATTATTTGCTATAGGATTTAAAGGGAGAGCACACTATTTTTTGGCTAAAGAAACCAAAAACACTATTTAGTTCAATTTTAATATTCATGCTTAATTTTGCTTAGAAATCACTTTGAAAAATACTCCCTTAGCATTTCTGGCCGCGGCCATCTTCACTAAGGGCAAATGATTCATGTAGTGTTTACTTCCTGGAATCCATGTGCCCTTCTCTCAAGCCTGCATGCAGGAGAGAGTGCTTAGCTGAGAAAACCCCTCCTCCTTTCCTCCCCTGCCGGAGACTCCTGGGATATATGGCATCATTCATAGCTCCCAATTGTCCCTGATTTTGAGGGACTGTCCCTGATTTGAAGCAATGTCCCTCTGTCCCTCTTTCCCCCTCATTTGTCCCTCATTTTGGTCTGATCTATATAGATGTATATAAAATGCACTTTTTATCTATCAAAAAGTGTTTCCCAGTGCTAAACCTTTCATCTAATTTCTAAATTGCTGCATTTGTAAATTCCAAAAGCCAATATAAAGGAATAATAGTGGTAAAAACGCACTTGTGGGTTTAACCAATCTTGTTTTTTTTTGTACAATTCTCCTTTAAGGGGGCGTGGCAAGGGGGTGTGCCCTATGCCTGCATACTTTTGCTGGTAGGTGTCCCTCTTTCCCATCTCAAAAAGTTGGGAGGTGTGCATCATTTGCCTAGGCATGGAAACCAGGAAATAACTGAAGAAATGTAAAAAAAAGTTTAAAACACGTAAAAATTATCTACTTTCCTATCTATTTAGGCTGTATTCACACCTGAGTGTTTTCAGCTCATAAAACGCTCATAAAACGCTCATAAAACGCCCAAAAAAACGACTGAAAAGCGCCCAACAAGCAAAATCCCATTCATTTCAATTGCACCTGTTCACAACTGAGCGTTTTGTCACCTGAGGCAAAACGCCTGGAAAACGCCCTAAACTCAAAAAAGAACACGAGCTCCTTTAGGGCAGATTACAGGCGTTTTTCTGCCTTTTACATTGGTGACCTGAACAAAATCGCGGCAAAAACACGGCAAAATCGCAGTAAAAATACGGTACAAACACAGTAAAAATACGGTACAAACGCGGCAAAATCGCGGTAAAACTTTAAGCGACATTTAAACGCTCAGGTGTGAATGCATAAGGATTAAAAATAATCAAGGTTGATTGGGAGAGTGAAATTCCACTTTAAGGGCCAGTTCACACCAGATGCAGTTCTAGTGCAGTTCCGTGCCCTTTTTTCTGCACTAAAAATGCATGCACAGTGTTTTCCATGTATTCCAATGGCTCTAGTTCAGACCATGCAGTCAGTTTCCGGTGCAGAAATCTGGACTGCATCTAGTGTGAACTGGCCCTAAGGTTTGACATGTTTGGTATCTACTTACTCTATTTTCTCAGATGAGGTGTAGAGGCTGGGTGGTAACGTCATGCTCTCCATCTCATCGAATCACAGTACACTTTGCATTCATTCAGAGAATACGTTTGAATGGTGTCCATGCTGAATAGTTACCCTCCTGTGTTAACAAGGCACCAGACCAGCCGCTTGGCATGGGACCCGGGAGTTTGTGGAGATTACTGGAGTAGCGTTGTCTACTTCAGTGATTTCCAGATTCCAGGGGCATCGGCCAGGTATGGTATATACCAGTGGTGGCTGGTCAATAAGGGGTGCATGGGTGCCGCCCCCCCCCCCCCCCTATACATGTGTCCGGCCCCCATGATCTACATGCAGGGTGCCGGACCATGGATTCCAATGGGTGGGGGTGTTTTTTTTTGAAGCACATGATTAGAGCCAGAGGCTGTAATAGGCTTCAAAAAAGGGTGGGCTCGGGGCGCCGAGCCCACCCAATTCTGTGACAAGAACGAATGAATATCCGCTATTGCTACACTGATCCTCCTCCCGGCCAATCAGCAAGCGGGTCTTGAACCCAATCAATTACGGATTTGATCACATGGTCAAAAGATACAAGTATTTACATGACATTTATTTCTGTGATTGTTAGCTATGATTAAGCACTGTTTGATAGTGTGAAACGCGTCAGATCTTCTGTCCGTTCTGCTGTGACATGTCATTTTTGATTTTCCTTGACGAATAAAGGCAATTTTTTGGAGTGCGGCTGTCCGGAATTTTTCTCTATTTCATTGCTATATGCATTGCCAGCACCCTTGGCTTCTAAACTAATAGGAGAGGTTCATTCCCATTTGATCCACCTGGAGAGGTAATATCCCTTTCCCTCTTGAGACCCATCGCCAGATTGGCTGAAAGGACAGGCGATCCTATTGGATGCCTAGGAGGAGGGAGGAGATGTGCAGAGATTCAGGAGAGGAGGAGAGGACACAGGAGCTGCTGCCCCCCGCCTGCCGACACAGGAGCCTCTGGCCGCCGCCAACCGAAACAGGAGCCTCTGCCTGCCGCCTGCCGCTCACCAGCAACCTAGATGAGTTCCGGGCTGGATGACCCAGACCGACCTGGGGTGTGGGTGACCTACCTAGAGCAGGCGCGAGGGTGGTTGTTTTTGTCCCCCCCCCCCAAATAAAAAAAAAAAAAACACGTGCTATTGGTACATACATAGTTACATTAATCCAATTTGGACAATGTACCCATACCTGGAACTCATCTTCAAGTACTGTGGAACACAAACATGTACCATTCACTGAGAAGTACCGGTGATACGAGGATAGTGTCCTTTCTATTTCTAAGTGGCGGGCACATACCTCTCGCAGTCTTTTCTGACCACCCTGGGGGTACAGCCCCTCCCACTATCAAGCAGAACAGCCGGTTTTCCCTCCTCATGCTGAATACCATCGGGTGCTTTTTACTGTCATCCTGATGTTATAACAGAGCTGTGTCCTGTCTGATCAGCCAAGCCTGACCCCCATAGTTAAATAGGGAATAGAACGTCTTTTCAGTGGACACATATTTCCAGTTAATAAAGCAGTATCAGCTTTAAAGTCATTTTGATGTGACCTTCACATTTTACATGCTTTACTTCTTTCTACTTTTTTGTATTTGTGATATAGGCCAACTCCAATCTTAGAATTTTACCCCGTTTGCCCTCTATTCCCATTGGAACTAAGGATGAGCCCGGTGTTCGATTCGAACCCATGTTCGAATCGAGCACCGGGTGTTCGCTCGCTCGGCGAGCCCAGAACTATTGGGGCCGCTCGCATCAAATTCGTGTGATGCGAGCGGCCCCGCAATGCATTGCGGCCCGCGCAGTGCAATGCTGGCTGATGATTGGCCAAGCATGCACTGTGACCCCGCATGCTTGGCCAATCACAGCGCCGTCAGCGAGGAGAGCCATAATTGGCTACAGGCAGGATGCCTGTAGCCAATTATAGCTCAGGGGCTTTAGTACACGCCCCACGGTATAAGAGGCCGCCGCGCCGGCGGCCTCGCATATTATGTTTCAGTCAGTGTCAGCGTGTCAGTGTGCTGCTGACTGCTGACAACAATATGTGCTCTATTTCTGGGGATATGTGTGTGCATGCTGTTAGAACAGCATTGCAGTATCACATCTGGGGGGTGTCTATAGGTGGCCTGTGAAGGGGGCAGGTTTCCTGTGCTTAGAACTTTCCCTGCAAAAAAGTGTCATTTTTGCAGGAAAAAAGCTATTTAAATCACTCGCGGCTAATGAATTGATGGCTCCTGTAACACAGAGAACTGTCATTCATTAATAAAAAACAAAAAAAAAGCGTAGGGGTCCCCCCAAATTCAATAACCAGGCCCTTCAGGTCTGGGATGGATATTAAGGGGAACCCCAGCCAAAAAAAATAAAAAAAAATGGCGTAGGGTCCCCCTCAAAATCCATACCAGACCCTTGAGGTCTGGTATGGATTTTAAGGGGAACCCTAGCCCAAAAAAATGGCGTGGGGTCCCCCTCAAAATCCATACCAGACCCTTATCCGAGCACGCAACCTGGCAGGCCGCAGGAAAAGAGGGGGGGACGAGAGCGGCCCCCCCTCTCGCCTGAACCGTACCAGGCCACATGCCCTCAACATTGGGAGGATGCTTTGGGGGTCTAAGACCCCTAAAGCACCTTGTCCCCATGTTGATGAGGACAAGGGCCTCTTCCCCACAACCGTGCCCGGTGGTTGTGGGGGTCTGCGGGCGGGGGGCTTATCGGAATCTGGAAGCCCCCTTTAACAAGGGGACCCCCAGATCCCGGCCCCCCCCCTGTGTGAAATGGTAAGGGGGTACAAAAGTACCCCTACCATTTCACCAAAAAAGTGGCAAAAATGGTAAAAATGACAGGAGACAGTCTTTGACAATTCCTTTATTAAAATCTTCTTTCTTCTTTCTTCATCCTTCGGATTCTTCATCTTCTCCTTCCTTCATCTTCTTCCATCTTCTTCTTCCATTTTCTTCTTCCTCCGATCCGCTTCTTCTTGCGCTAGTCTTCTCGTCCTTCTCGTCCGGCATCTTCTTCCGTCGGTGTCGGTGTCTCTGTCTCTTCTTGGGCCGCTCCGCGCAATGGGAGGCTCCCGCTGTGTGAGGCTCCGCTCCGTCTGACAGGTCTTTTATAATGGAGGGCACCTGGTGACCCCGCCCCCTCTGACGCACAGAGACGTCATGGGGAATTCCATGATGGCTTTCCCCATGATGTCAGAGGGGGGCGGGGTCACCAGGTGCCCTCCGTTTTAAAAGACCTGTCAGATGGAGCGGAGCCTCACACAGCGGGAGCCTCCCATTGCGCGGAGCGGCCCAAGAAGACACCGACACCGACACCGACGCCGACGCCGACGGAAGAAGATGCCGGACGAGAAGGACGAGAAGACCAGCGCAAGAAGAAGCGGATCGGAGGAAGAAGAAAATGGAAGAAGAAGATGGAAGAAGATGAAGGAAGGAGAAGATGAAGAAACTGAAGGATGAAGAAAGAAGAAAGAAGATTTTAATAAAGGAATTGTCAAAGACTGTCTCCTGTCATTTTTACAATTTTTGCCACTTTTTTAGTGAAATGGTAGGGGTACTTTTGTACCCCCTTACCATTTCACACAGGGGGGGGGGGCCGGGATCTGGGGGTCCCCTTGTTAAAGGGGGCTTCCAGATTCCGATAAGCCCCCGCCCGCAGACCCCCACAACCACCGGGCACGGTTGTGGGGAAGAGGCCCTTGTCCTCATCAACATGGGGACAAGGTGCTTTAGGGGTCTTAGACCCCCAAAGCATCCTCCCAATGTTGAGGGCATGTGGCCTGGTACGGTTCAGGCGAGAGGGGGGGCCGCTCTCGTCCCCCCCTCTTTTCCTGCGGCCTGCCAGGTTGCGTGCTCGGATAAGGGTCTGGTATGGATTTTGAGGGGGACCCCACGCCATTTTTTTTGGCTAGGGTTCCCCTTAAAATCCATACCAGACCTCAAGGGTCTGGTATGGATTTTGAGGGGGACCCTACGCCATTTTTTTTTTTTGGCTGGGAACCCCCTTAATATCCATCCCAGACCTGAAGGGCCTGGTTATTGAATTTGGGGGGACCCCTACGCTTTTTTTTTTTTCATTTTTTTTATTTTTTATCAATGACTTTTTTTTATGAATGAGTTTCAATGAATCACTGTTCTCTGTGTTACGGGAGCCGTGAATTAACATTAGCCGCGAGTGATTTTAAATAGCTTTTTTACTTTCAAAAATGACACTTTGCGCAGAGACAGTTCTAAACACGGGAAACATGCGCCCCTTCACAGGCATACTATAGACACCCCCCAGGTACGAAATTTAAAGGAATATTACACTTTTATTGTTTCAATTTAAGCATTATTAAAATCACTGCTCCTGAAAAAACGGCCGTTTTTAAAAAAAAATTTGCATTGATACATGTCCCCTGGGGCAGGACCCAGGTCCCCAAACACTTTTTATGACATTAACATGCATATTAGCCTTTAAAATGAGCACTTTTAATTTCGAACGTTCGCATCCATTATAACTAATAGGGTACTAAAGATCGCACTGACTTTAGGTCCGTTTGCGGGTTCTGGTGCGAGCCGAACGGGGGGGTGTTCGGCTCATCCCTAATTGGAACACCCCTTGACCCTTTTCTAAACAAAATAATCTTTATACTCACCTTATTCCCGGTGTCTTCAGTCTACTCTGGTGGTGTCACAGATCCTCTTCTTCTTCTTCTTTTTCCTCCAGCAGTTGGCTTATCCTAATGCCGCGTACACACGATCAGATTTTCCAACGGAAATGTTGGATGTGAGCTTGATGGTGGTAAGTCCGACCGTGTGTACACTCCATCGGACATTTGTCGGACTTTCCACCAACAAATGTTGGCTAGCAATTTCTCAAATTTTCCGCCAACAAATGTTTGTTGTCGGACTTTCTGATCGTGTGTACACAAGTCCGTCGCACAAAAGTCCACGCATGCTCGGAATCAAGGACGAACTGGAAGCGCTTGGCCTTGTAAAACTAACGTTCGTAATGGAGATATTACGTACGTCTTGTACGTCACTATGTTCGGAATTGTTGGCCAACATTTGTGTGACCGTGTGTATGCAAGACAAGTTGGAGCCAACACCCTTCGAACAATAATCCACGGTTTTGTTGTTGGAAAGTCAGATCGTGTGTACGAGGCATGAGGCCTCATGCACACTATTTTATTGTAAATGTTGTGTAGCCCATCCGCGTAGGGGCTGCAGATGAACTTGGATCCTCCACTCCTGCACAGCCAAGCACACCAAAATTTCACAAGCACCCCGAGTCAGAGAACAGTCCATGACTTTGTTTTGTTTTTTTATTTGAGGGATAATAACTTGGATAGGGATGGGAGGTTATGGGATGCCCACTTGACTTCAAACTTCAGCAATACTTCAGGGACATCTTCCTATATACATCTACTGTATATACAGTCTCCTTCACTTTCCTCCTGCACATTCACTTGCTTGCTGCAGCTGAATCACTCTGATTGATCTGACAGGCTTCCAGTCAGATTAGCGGACACACAACAACCAGACATACAGTTACATCGCTAGGGGGTGGCTTTTGGGGCTATAGCCCCGAATCTGGGGCCCATAGCCCCGAGTCTCTGCAGGGGTCCCCAAAGGGAAGGGGAGGCTCTCTGGGGACCCTGATGTAAGTGGGGGCCTCTCTGGGGACCCTGATGCAAGGGGGAGGCTCTCTGGTGACCCTGATTTTAAGGAGGAGGCTCTCTGGGGACCCTGATTTAAGGTGGAGGCTCTCTGGGGACCCTGATTTAAGGGGGAGGATCTCTGGGAACCCTAATGTAAGGGGTGCTCTCTGGGAACCCTGATGTAAGTGGGGGGCTCTCTGGGGACCCTGATGCAAGGGGGAGGCTCTCTGGGAACTCTGATGTAAGGAGGAGGCTCACCGGGGACCCTTATGTAAGGGGGGGCTCTCTGGGGACCCTGATGCAAGGGGGAGGCTCTCTGGGGACTCTGATGTAAGGAGGAGGCTCACCGGGGACCCTTATGTAAGGGGGGGGCTCTCTGGGGACCCTGATGTAAGTGGAGGGCTCTCTGGGGATATATATACACACACACACACACACACATATATTACTGTATGTACCACCCAAGCATATGACTTTCTTTACTATGCTGCTTTGGGCTCTAGCCCCAGATCTTTTGTAGACCTAGCAACGCCCCTGCAAATCGACCAAAAAATCCAGTGACAGAATACCTGACTAATAACGAACAAATAGAAGCCTAACTAGCAATTACTATATACAATATATACAACATGGGAAATACATAAAAAAGCATGGAAAACTGGAGGTGCAGGGAGCATATGGGAAGGGAACCAAAACCGGGTCATTAACAAAGGAGAGCAGCTACAGGGCAGCAGGATACAGGGTACAGAGCACATGTTAGAAACAGGATAAATGGCAACAGCATCCGACAGTAGCAAATCAAAACACTGAAACAAGAGGCATGAAAAGGGGAGGACCTAAATACCCTCCCAGCAGCCAGCAGATCCCAGTAATCAGTATCCACCTTATGCTGGCTGCTGGGAGGGTATTTTAGGGCGCTGGGAGTCAGTCCCCCCGCTGGTGGATACTGGAACCACAGTGCCACCAGCAGGTGAACCAGGTCCTCATTGTCATTGATGACTAGATGTCAGTGTTAAAATAACAATTGCTAGGTGTTGCCTTAAACCTAAAGCTTTACACCTAAATCCGAAATGGTTAAAATACAGGTCATAGGTGTTATCTCATACCGAAATGTGAAGCTCTCAAAGTTGCAGGGGTGATGAGAACAGAGCATATTCATGAGGATAAGGATGAAATCATTAAAGGGGAATTGTATGGAGGGAATATTGTGTTTTTACTGTGAGTTTTTTTTCTTTAGTCCTTGTCTGTGTTACCTTGTTAGCGTTGGGTTTATTACAAGTTCTGCATTAATATAAATGGATTGCACTCAGGTCTGTAAGATGAGAGCTGCCAATCAAGGGCTGGCGTCTTCCCCAGAGCTCGCCCCACCAGCTTCCTGTGTAATACAGCTGTAGCGGCGGATCAATATTGATCACAGCCAGCAGACATGAATTAGCTGCGTGTGTGAAGGAAGTCTGTTTAAAGTATAATAGGATTGTCTGTGTCACTTACAATATGTGTCATCGTAGGCTTGTGAGATAAAACGTGGCCACGCGTGTCCCCGTCCATGCCGGCCTTCCCCTGGGGCCTTCCCATGTATGCTTTGTGAGATATCTCATTTAATCCTCCCACCGTCGGACCTTGTTTATTGTGTGGCGTGATTACTATGTAACCCCTTTGAATTAACGTCAATCGATAGATTCCTCCACAGTCCCCGAACAATTTCCCTGCTGCTGCATGGTGATGTAGTGCATTGCACGTCTGCAAAAGTTTGCTGCCGACTTTCGGAATGAATATCGCTTTTTTTTTCCTTTTTGTCATCCGGGTAATATGGGTCTGCTGCAATGTCAGGAAACAACAACCCTATCGGAGGAAAACAAATTAAGAACTGAACTCCAGGTTAAAAAAAAACTAAAAACATTGAAATACATTTCTCAACAGCCACTTTGTGACCTCCAACACCTATGAATTTCTAGATACACTTTTGTCAAAAGTATTAGGACGCCTGCCTTTACACGCACATAAACTTTAATGGCATCCCAGTCTTAGTCCGTAGGGTTCAATATTGAGTTGGCCCAACCTTTGCAGCTATAACAGCTTCAACTCTTCTGGGTAGGCTGTCCACAAGGTTTAGGAGTGTGTCTATGGGAAGGTTTGACCATTCTTCCAGAAGCGCATTTGTGAGGTCAGGCACTGATGTTGGGCGAGAAGGCCTGGCTCGCAGTCTCCGTTCTAATTCATCCCAAAAGTGTTCTATGGGGTTGAGGTCAGGACTCTGTGCAGGCCAGTCAAGTTCCTCCACCCCAAACTCGCTCATCCATGTCTTTATGGACCCTACTTTGCAGTTGCGACCCATTGAAGTGTATGGGGCCGTGCCACAATCACAAGTCAAACGATTGACTCACAGTTGCGTCCCCAGCAGAGACCGTTCTATATTGGTTAATTGATTGTTTGTTTATGCGGCATGGCGGTTAGTCTTGTGGCAGTGAGTTTGTTCTTGGTGGGTTTGGGTTATTTAAGGTATGGCATCTCTCTATATAAAAATAAGCTGCAAAAAAAAGCTCAAAAAAAGCCGCTGTTAAAACATCCGTATGTATGAGGCCTAAGTGTTCCATAGGGAGGTGTTTCTAACTGTCGGAGGAGGGGACTGCCTGGAGGAGGAGAGAGATCGCTATTCCTAATCACTAGGAACAGCAGATCTCTCTCTACTTCCCTGACAGAAGAGGGATCTATCTGTTTACATTGACAGATCCCCATTCTGCCTCTCTGAGGAGCGATCACCGGTCGCCGGAAGACATCGCGGCCACCGGCGACGCACATCGGCTCCATGTGCTCCCCCTAGAGCTCTTAAAGTGGCCGACGTACACCTATGGCAATTCACGCAACCTGCTGCAGTATAATGACGGCGGCTGGTCGGCAAGTTGTTAAAGGAATTACACAAATAAAACACACTACAGGGAATATTCACAATGGCTGTGCAAATGCTGAGACCTTCCAATAGGAAATTTTTAGAAATGGACCCCTTTGTGCCTGTTACTGCTGATTGTCGCTACTGCCTGTGGAATGAGTAATCGGTGGCCCCCGAAACGTGGCATCGTTTGGTGGCAAACAGTGATCCTCTTTGTAATCCAAAGGTGTGCTGGTGATACTTTGCTTTTCTAGAGGAGGAGGAGATCAATTAGGATGAAAAGACAGAGCGTTGTCACCCTATAACAGGAAGTGCCTTCATGGCAGGATCACCAAGTCTTAATTTAACAAAAGCAACAGATATAACATTTTGAAAAAGACTTTTGCATTTATATTGCCTTGTTAAAACTTATATCAGATTTTAGTGATTGAGTTTACATTTACTTTATCTCTTTTTCAGAAGAACCTCTTTAAATACTTCTACTTTGTGCAATTTCCGCCGGTCGCAGCCGCTGTCTTTCACCTCTCTCATTAACATGCCAGAGTCGGCACAATAATGGGTAATGAATACATGATTTATGAGAGGCAGTCAATATACTTGATATACCGTATGATAAATTGTGAATGTGTGACCCTGATACTTCCCTGCTTTGTAAAAATCAACAATCAAAGGAAAATCTGTCACTCTGCCAAGCTGCCAGGATCAGGCGTTGCCCGGGCGCTAGACAATCAAATCATGGAGTCTGGCACTATTAGCCCACAATGATAACCAGTTTATATGTTTTTCTGCAGGATAAAGCAATCTTTCCAGTGGCGGCTGGTGCTCAAAATTTTTGGGGGGCGCAAACAAACTGAAAAATACTGAAACCCCCCCCATCAATTGCAGCCTCACTGTGCCCATCAAATGCAGCCATTTTGCCCATTAATTGCAGCCACTGTGCCCATCAAATGCAGCCACTGTGCCCATCATATGCAGCCATGTGTGCCCATCATATGCAGCCACGTGTGCCAGCCACATGCAGCCATGTGTGCCCACCATATGCAGCCACTTGTGCCCATCAAACACAGCCATTGTGCCCATCAAACACAGCCACTGTGCCCATCATATGCAGCCACTTGTGCCCATCATATGCAGCCACTTGTGCCCATCATATGGCCACTTGTGCCCATCAAATGCAGCCACTTGTGCCCAGTATATGCAGCCTCTGTGCCCATCATA
Source organism: Lithobates sylvaticus (assembly GCA_028564925.1). Classification (NCBI taxonomy): domain Eukaryota; kingdom Metazoa; phylum Chordata; class Amphibia; order Anura; family Ranidae; genus Lithobates; species Lithobates sylvaticus. Next base: position 742,694,932 of record CM053026.1, on the reverse strand, counting down.
TGCAGCCACCTGTGCCCATCAAATGCAGCCACTTGTGCCCAGTATATGCAGCCACTGTGCCCATCATATGCAGCCACTTGTGCCCATCATATGCAGCCACCTGTGCCCATCACATGCAGCCACTTGTGCCCATAAAATGCAGCCACTTGTGCCCATCATATGCAGCCACTTGCCCATCTAATGAAGTCACTTGTGCCCAGTATATGCAGTCACTGAGCCTGTCAAAAGCAGCCACCGATCCCACCGACCCCCCCCCCCCCCACTCACAGGGTTTGCAGCACTGGCAGCAACCCGCCCCCACCCCGATCAGGGAGCACTCTCTGCACAGTACAGGGGGGACAGAAGCGCACAGTACAGGGGGGTCAGGAGGGCACAGTACGGGGGGGTCAGGAGGGCACAGTACGGGGGGGTCAGGAGGGCACAGTACGGGGGGGGTGAGGAGGGAACAGTACAGGGGAGTCAGGAGGGCACAGTACAGGGGGGTCAGGGGGGCACAGTACAGGGGGGGATCAGAAGGGTACATTATGGAGGGATCAGAAGGGTGCAATATTGGGATCAGGAGGGCATAGTAAAGCTTCCAAGATGCTGCCCAGGACATAGTAAAAAGCATGACTGTCCCAGGAAATCTGGGGCAGTTGGAAAATATGTACTGCAAGATTATCATGAGGCACTTATGCACCTGGGCAGTGCCCAAGAGTACTTATGCATTAGGAAAAATAATAATTAAACTGGTGTACCCCGTGGCACACTTCCACCCCTATTGAACATGCAAATACAGACATTTTTGCCCGTGGGACTTTGAGTGAGGTGTGACACTGATATTGATGAAATAAAAAATAGATTTATTGGATTACCCATGATCGACAGTAGCCACAAACAGATGTCAGGTATATGAACAGATTTGTAATGTTATACACATAGTATTGCAGTATAAAACGATTTTCCATAACAAAGGTCCAAAATAAGTACAAGAATGCATCCAAGTGACCCGCCGCGTTTCGTGAAAACCAGTTCACTTCCTCAGGGGTTGATGCAAACTTGATATCTATAAGGTAAAAACTGTATAAGTATAATGGAGAAGGTAAATGAATTGTATAGGGTCAAAACTTCAAATGACCGCCATACTGTGCCCATACTTACAAAACTGTTACAGGGAATACATATGCTCATATTCACCGGACTACCGCTGAAAATATCTGTCCCGGGAGATGTTGGTGTAAGATCCAAAAAGGCCCAGTAGGCCAAACAGGGAGAACGCAAGCCCAAACCAACATAATGGCCTCCGTGATGATGACTGTAGAAGACATATCAGAAAATAAACCTCGCTACCACAATGTATACACGATCGGACTATCCAACGGGACTAGTGTGTGGGCTCCGGCGGACTTTTTCTTCCCAAAAGTCCGGCGGACTTAGAAAGAAGTTTTGACTCAAAATTATCCGCCGGCCGTCTGTGTGCTAGTCCGTGGGACTTTTGAAATGAACGGACTTGCCAACACACGAAGTAAAGTCCGTTCATTTATAACGTGACTCCAGGTAGACAAGACTAGCGAAGGACACCTTGCTAGCCCCGTCACCTGGTATGGATTTAAAGGGGAATCCCTACGCCCGAAAAAACTGCGTGGGGGTCCCCCCAGATCCATATCAGACCCTTATTCGAGCACGTAGCCCGGCCGGTCAGGAAAGGGGGTGGGGACGAGCGAGTGCCCCCCCCCTGGGCCGTACCAGGCCGCGTGCCCTCAACATGGGGGGGTGCCTTGGGGAAAGGGGGGCCCTGCAGCCCCCCACCCCAAAGCACCTTGTCCCCATGTTGATGAGGACAAGGGCCCTCTTCCCGACAACCCTGGCCGTTGGTTGTCGGGGTCTGCGGGGGGGGCTTATCAGAATCCGGGAGCCCCCTTTAATAAGGGGGCCCCCAGGTTCCGGCCCCCCCACCCTATGTGAATGAGTATGGGGTACGATGTACCCCTACCCATTCACCTGGTGAAAAAAGTGTAAATAAAAAACACAACACAAGCTTTTAAAATACTTTATTACACAGCTCTGGGAGTCTTCTTCCGTCTTGGGGGCTCTTCTCGCCGGACTCCTCCGCTATCTTCTGCTAGCTCTTTTACTAGCGGAGGAGCCCGGCTTTCTCCTTCGTCGCCGTCTGGGGGTCTTGTTCCGACTTCAGGGGGTCTTGTCCCGCTCTTCTGTTCTTCTTGCCGGGCCTCTGCTTCCTTCTTGCAGCTCTTTTACTAGCGCTGGCCCGGTCTTCTGTCGCCGTTGCTGTCGTCACCCCCGCCTTCTGCTTCTTCTTCTGCTTCTTCTTCTTCTTTCTTTATCCGATGTTGACACGACTACTGCTGAAAATGTCTATCCCGGGAGATGTGGGTGTAAGATCCAAAAAGGCCCAGTAGGCCAAACAGGGAGAACGCGAGCCCAAACCCACATAATGGCCTCCGTGATGATGACTGTAGAAGACATATCAGAAAATAAACCTCGCTACCACAATGTTTAACTATAGTGATCGACTGAAAGCAATGAATATAATACCGAACAAAAAGTGCAAGTGTATGTCAATATCCCTGAAGGTGACTGAGGTGAAAATAATTTGTTTAATGCTCAGAGACAAGGCAGAAAGTGAAAAATGAATGAGTGACAAGGGTATAAAACAGAGAAAACAAAAAACAAAAAACAAACAAACAAGGGTTAGAATAGAATTGGAATTGGAATGGAATTGAAGTGAAAAGGAAACAAGCAAAAAAGCTTTTTTGCTTGTTTTGCTTTCACTTCAATTCCATTCTAACCCTTGTTTTGTTTTTTTGTTTTTTTATTTTCTACTCTATTTTATACCCTTGTCACTCATTCATTTTTCACTTTCTGCCTTGTCTCTGAGCATTAAACATATTATATTCACCTCAGTCACCTTCAGTGACATTGACCTACACTTGCACTTTTTGTTCAGTATTATATTCATTGCTTTAAGTCGGTCACTATAGTTATACATTGTGGTAGCGAGGTTTATTTTCTGATATGTCTTCTACAGTCATCATCACGGAGGCCATTATGTTGGTTTGGGCTCACGTTCTCCCTGTTTGGTCTACCTGGCTTTTTGGATCTTACACCCACAGCTCCCGGGACAGACATTTTCAGAGGTAGTCCGTGAATATTAGCATATGTATGCCCTCTAACAGTTTTGTAAGTATGGGCACAATATGACGGTCTTTTAACGTTTTGACCCTATACAATTCATTTACCTTCTCCATTATACTTCTGTTTCAATATGTTTATTGAGTTTTTTTTTTTTTTTTGGGTAAACAAGAGAAATATAACAAGCTCGTTGATCGCCCACGCAGGGGCTAGAGACATGTAAAAATTACCAATGATCAATATCGTTCACAATTATAGGGGATTATATGAAAAAATTACTACTGCCCTGTCCCCAAATTCGTTGCTGAAGGGGAGGCTCTTCTACAGCAACCCCCCTCCATAGGAGGCAACGGTAGGAGTCAGAATAGTGAGAAACCAGAAAAAAAGCGAGAAGAGCAAAAAGGCAGAGAGAAGGGGGGTCATAGATAGGAGGGGGGGAAAGGAAACGGGAGATATCGGACACGGGGGCCTCACAGAAGGGAGTCAGACAAGGCCCAAACAGGATGCTTGAAGTGTGGGAAACTCATAAGAGATCCATGGTTCCCAAATTTTCATCATTCACAATCCTGGACATTTGTTCCTGAAGTAACATAGCAGTCATGCGTGTCCTCACCCCTTGGTAAGCTACGTGTTGGGTCTTCCAGGCTTGAGCTGTAGTTAGTTTAGCCGCTATAAAGAGGTAAGTGGCCAGCTTCTGCTGAGGAGCGAACAAACCAGGTATTAGACAATGTAATAGGGCTAGCTTAGCATCCCGTCAGACTGTTAGATGGAAAAGTGTCTGCAGTAAGCCAAAAACCCTAGTCCAAAACCCCACCAGTCTTGGGCAGGACCACCAGGTGTGTATGACATCACCCCGTTGTCCAACGTTGACTTCCTAGGAAGGAATGAGCTGTGCGGGCCGAGGCCCAGTCTTCTCCATTATACTTATACAGTTTTTAGCTTATAGATATCAAGTTTGCATCAACCCCTGAGGAAGTAAACTGTGTTCACGAAACGCGTTGGGAAACTAGGATGCATGCTTATACTTATTTTGGACCTTTGTTATGGAAAATCATATTATACTACAATACTATGTGTATAACATTACGAATCTGTTCATATACCTGACATCTGTTTGTGGCTACTGTCAATCTTGGGTGATCCAATAAATCAATTTTTCATTTCATTAAAAAATCTGAAGCTGAATTCAGACTTTTGAGTTTTTGCTTGATGTGTTTTCTTTTGAAATCAAAGAAAATACATTAAAAAGCTTGTCAATGTACATTAACCACTAGACGACCAGCCGCCGCAGTTATACTGCGGTAGGTTGGCTCACCTGGGCAAATCTCTGTAAGTATATGTCAGCCGCTTTAAGACCACTAGGGGGCGCGTGCGACAACGGAGCCGATGCACGTGCCCGGTGGCCGCAATGTTCACCGTGTACCCGAGATCGCTCCTGAGACACACAGTGGAGGTCTGTCAATATAAACAGACAGATCTCCATTCTGTCAGGGGTGAGGAGACTCATCTGTTGTTCATACTAAGTATGAACAGCGATCGGTCTCCTCCTTCAGGCAGTCCTATCCCCCCACAGGTAGAATCACTTCCTAGGACACACATTTAACCTCTTAATCGCCCCCTAGTGTTAATCCCTTCCCTGCCAGTGACATTTATACAGTAATCAGTGGCTATTTTTAGCTCTGATCGCTGTATAAATGTCAATGGTCCCAAAAAAGTGTCGAAAGTGTCCGATCTGTCTGCCGCAATGTCACAGTCCCAATAAAAAGATCACCGCCTTTACTAGTAAAACAAAAAAAATTATAATAAAAATGCCATAAATCTATCCCCTATTTTGTAGACGCTATAACTTTTGCACAAACCAATTAATATATGCAAAACATAGAAGTGTTCAATGCTGAAGAGGTAACCCACCATAGAGGTAAGTACCAGTGTCTTCTTTTGCAAAGAAGCATTCTTTTTTTTTAAGCAAAAGAGCTGCTTTAATTTCTATTATGCTATCACTTATGTTGAAACTGTTAGCTCAAAAATTATTGTTGTAATACTACTAAATGCCAGTTTATTTATAGTTTAATTATCTTACTGTCAGTTTATAGATTTCTACATATTCTGAATAATGCCTTATGTCTGATCTTCACTGTTGATTATAGAGCAATTCCAGGCAAAAGGCGAAAATATTAGGTGAGCTACTACTGATCCTCCAAGTACTTTGTGAGGGCTTTCCTGAACCTGTTTGAGGGAAAAAAAAGTAACCCAAGGGGTACATATCCCCTACCCAACATCAGGGCAGGCCCCAAAAAACCTGCGCCTCTGTAAATAAAAAAAAAATTAAAAAACACACATATGCCCTGTACACTCGATATGATTTTCCGACAACAAAATCCATGGATTTTTTCCTACGAGCGTTGGCTCAACCTTGTCTTGCATACACACTGTACAGGACGCCAAGGTTGGGTCCTGGACGGGTGCTATATAGCACCAGTATTTGGGCTGTGGTCCCTTTAAAAGGATTCGCAGCGTTGGCTCGAAACTTGTCTTGCATACACACACTCCAGGAAGACCATAAAACAGGAAGTAGGGAAGTGTTGTTGGTGTGAGGAGGGGTAGGTGAACAACTGTCTGGAGGCTGCTAAAGAGACCTGCTGCAAAAAAATGTGTTTTCCTTAAAAAAATAAGCCCTGTTTTTTTGTGTTATTAAAAACTGAAGAAACTTATTTTTTGATTTTTCCTGTCTTTTATTTTACAACTGACGTTTATGACTTAATCCCGTGGAGCTGATCCTCCAAGTACTTTGTGAGGGCTTTCCTGAACCTGTTTGAGGGCAGCAGCAGCCCTGGCAAAAAAAGTAACCCAAGGGGTACATATCCCCTACCCAACATCAGGGCAGGCCCCAAAAAACCTGCGCCTCTGTAAATAAAAAAAAAATTAAAAAACACACATATGCCCTGTACACTCGATATGATTTTCCGACAACAAAATCCATGGATTTTTTCCTACGAGCGTTGGCTCAAACTTGTCTTGCATACACACATTCACACAAAGTTGGTCGGAAATTCTGAACGTCAAGATCGCAGTGACGTACAAGACGTACGACAAGCTGAGAAAAATTAAGTTCAATAGCCAGTGCTGCTCTTCTGCTTGATTTCGAACATGCGTGGCACTTTGTGCGTTGGAATTGTGCACACACAATCGGAATTTCCGACAACGGATTTTGTTGTCGGAAAAATTTGAGAACCAGATCTCAAATTTTGTGTGACCGAAATTCCTATGGAAAATGTGGGATGGAGCCTACACACGGTAGGAATTTCCGACAACAAGGTCCTATCACACATTTTCCATCGGAAAATCCTATCGTGTGTACAGGGCAAAATAGCGTAAGTGCCTGTGATAGATACGCTAGGCAGACCTATAAAAATAGCTCCGGTCTAGCCAAAAGACCTGCCGAGTGCAAGAAAAGCAAAGGTGAAATGCATGTAGTGCCAGTGGAACTCAATGGGGTCCCAAACCCATAGGGGTTCAACACTCCTGACAGGGTAAATGTACTCTTGGTCTGACCAGGACAAAGCCAGGTGGACCCTGCTGTTTAGAGACCTGCTTAAGCTGTGCTGACTGTGCTGATGATGCAGATTCCTTTTTAAGCCACACTGCTGTCAGGATCCTACCAAGCCAGCCCGAGCTCCAGCCTAAGGCAGAGCCCCTACCGGCAGGGGTTCCCCTCTTGGGCCACCGACAGTCTCCTCAGCACTCCATCTTCATTTAAGGGCCATCTCAGCCATCGTATCAGGCCCACTGCCTGAGATTTGCAGATCAACCCTCCTGGCCTCCGCCCACTAACTTCTAGAAGTTTCTCCTAATTTTCAGAATCAGAGGGAGGCACCTGTCTATATGAGTCATCCATCCTGACATGCAATAAACTCAAGATTCAAGACTCATTTTACCATGAGCCAATAAATTTCCCTGCACTAGTCTAGTAGCACACTAGAGGGAGCTACATTAAGATAACACATATCTAGTACTGTATAGTTTAGCGTCAATTTACACCATTTCTGCAGTGCTACTAAAGGCAGATTAAAATGCTAGAAATTGAAGGTTAAAAGTTAATTTCCTGCACCAATACCCTCTTCTTACCTGATAACTTATATCTTTAGCATGTGTCCCTAGTAGTGTACTGATTATGGCCACCTGTCCTGTTTTAGGCATGCTCTGTGGTAGTATTCTAACAGTTGAAACTGCCAGGTGTTACAGAAAGAAGTAGGATGATGGCTATGATTAAGGCTAACAGCCGAAACGCATAAGCCGCTGTAATTTTTGTACTCCGCTTGCAATAATAAGAACGGGGCATGTTTTGACAGCAGCATTTTCTTTTCTTTCAACAGGTTGGTGGTCATTGGCATTGTGATTGACATGGATCTGCATCGCTGGATGACATGATTGACAGAGAATTTACATTGAGGGACATTTTTTTTTTTTTGTTTTTTTTTTTTTTAATAAACATTTAGCTTTTTAATGCTAGGTTACAACTTTTATTTTAGTAATAAGTGGGGGTACTATGCACCTCATACTCACATGGAGGGATGGAATCTGGATTTCCCCTCATTGTAAAAGGGGACTTCCAGATAGGCCCCCCACCCACAGACTCCTACAACCCCTGGACCAGGGTTGTGGGGAAAAGGCCTTTGTCTTCATCGACATGGGGACAAGGTGCTTTACAGGGTAAGCCCCTGGCAAGGTGCTTTCCCCCACCATGTTCAGGGCACATGGCTTGCTATAGTTCAGGAGGGCACCTGCCAGCATCCTTAGCAACCATTCACATTGACATCCTTAATAACCAATGAAACCTCATACTCACATGAAGGGGTGGGATCTGGGTTCCCCCTCATTGTTAAAGGGGGCTTCCAAGTAGGGCCCCCACCCACAGACCCCTACAACTCCCAGCCAGGGTTGTGGGGAAGAGGCCTTTGTCTGCATTAATATGGGGACAAGGTTCTTTACAGGGGCAGCCCCTGGCAAGGCGCTCTCCCCCACCATGTTCAAGGCTCCCCTGAGTTGCTATAGTTTAGGAGGGAACCTGCCAGCATCCTTAGCAACCATTGACATCCTTAACAACCATAGAAACCTCATATTCACATGGAGGGGTGGGATCTGGGTTCCCCCTCATTGTTAAAGGGAGCTTCCAGATAGGCCCCCCACCCACAGACCCCTACAACCCCCGGCCAGGGTTGTGGGGAAGAGGCCTTTGTCTGCATTAATATGGGGACAAGGTGCTTTACACCATGTTCAGAGCACATGGCTTGCTATAGTTTAGGAGGGAACCTGCCAGCATCCTTAGCAACCATTGACATCCTTAACAACCATAGAAACCTCATATTCACATGGAGGGGTGGAAACTGGGTTCCCCCTCATTGTTAAAGGGGGCTTTCAGATAGACCCCCCCCCCCCCCCACCCGCAGACCCCTACAACCCCCGGCCAGGGTTGTGGGGAAGAGGCTTTTGTCTGCATTAATATGGGGACAAGAAGCTTTACAGGGGAAGCCCCTGGCAAGGCACTCTCCCCCACCATGTTCAGGGCACGTGGTTGCTATAGTTAAGGATGCTGGCAGGTGCCCTCCTGAACAGCCATTGACAGTGGGAAGCTGTCATGTGTAATAGTGCTATTGATCTAACACTGCTATCGTACATGATGTTCGGCTTGCAATGAAAAACCAAACCTTGAGCTTATTCCTAATCTCAAGCATAGTGGGGGTTTAGAGACTGCCAATATTCTATTGCTTTCAATTAAGATCAATGAGACACAACCATTGTGCAGGACTACTAGACAGAAAGCATAGAATTTTAGTATATGCAATGAGCAAATGTCTTTGCTTCCATGTACACATAAAATGATGAGCTCTACATTAAAATATATTCCCTCTTTATAAGTCACTAACACAAATTCATAAGATTGTTTGCAATGCGCTGATCACACTCACATATACAGTACATATTTACAGTCTATATTCTCCTTTTAAATATATTCCATCCTCTTGCTGTAGCCACAACCCTGCAGCCTTTTTTTTACGGGAGCCAACAGACTCCTTTCCAGGCCAGTGCTAACGCAGTGATGTCTCAGATCTGCAACGCACTCTCCCCACTCTCCCCATCTCGTTATGAATCAGTGTTAACCTTTTTGTACTGTAAATTTATGCACATTGCCAGAACTGGAAGAAAATTAAAAAAATTCAGCTTTAATGTATTCGGTGGCAGACAGGTGTCCTCACACAACACATCCTACTTTATATACTCCACATCCCTCATATTTTATTTAATTTCACTTGATTAACCCATTGGTAGGCTCTATTTCATTTCTCTTGATTGACCCATTGGTAGGCTCTATTTCATTTCTCTTGATTGACCCATTGATAGGCTCTATTTCATTTCTCTTGATTGACCCATTGGTAGGCTCTATTTCATTTCTCTTGATTGACCCATTGGTAGGCTCTATTTCATTTCTCTTGATTAACCCATTGGTAGGCTCTATTTCATTTCTCTTGATTGACCCATTGGTAGGCTCTATTTCATTTCTCTTGATTAACCCATTGGTAGGCTCTATTTCATTTCTCTTGATTGACCCATTGGTAGGCTCTATTTCATTTCTCTTGATTGACCCATTGGTAGGCTCTATTTAATTTCTCTTGATTGACCCATTGGTAGGCTATGTTTCATTTCTCTTGATTAACCCATTGGTAGGCTCTATTCCATTTCTCTTGATTAACCCATTGGTAGGCTCTATTTCATTCCTCTTGATTGACCCATTGGTAGGCTCTATTTCATTTCTCTTGATTGACCCATTGGTAGGCTCTATTTCATTTCTCTTGATTGACCCATTGGTAGGCTCCATTTCATTTCTCTTGATTAACCCATTGGTAGGCTATGTTTAATTTCTCTTGATTGACCCATTGGTAGGCTCTATTTCATTTCTCTTGATTAACCCATTGGTAGGCTCTATTTCATTTCTCTTGATTGACCCATTGGTAGTCTCTATTCCATTTCTCTTGATTGACCCATTGGTAGGCTCGATTTCATTTCTCTTGATTGACCCATTGGTAGGCTCTATTTCATTTCTCTTGATTGACCCATTGGTAGGCTCTGTTTCATTTCTCTTGATTGACCCATTGGTAGGCTCTATTTCATTTCTCTTGATTAACCAATTGGTAGGCTCTATTTCATTTCTCTTGATTGACCCATTGGTAGGCTCTATTTCATTTCTCTTGATTAACCCATCGGTAGGCTATGTTTCATTTCTCTTGATTGACCCATTGGTAGGCTCTATTTCATTTCTCTTGATTGACCCATTGGTAGGCTCTATTTCATTTCTCTTGATTAACCCATTGGTAGGCTCTATTTTCTTAAAGTGGACCTTCAAAAAATAAAAAATAAATCGCTCATTGCATTCCTCTTTCCCCCACCCCCTTCTACCACAGGGTAAAATAGCTGACCTTTTTGAGCTCACTTTTTGATCCAGCTCACCACCCTTGCTCCATTATTACCTAGGGAAGAATGATGTGCCCTGGCTCCTGAAGCCTCCTGGGATTTGCATGTCCCCTATCTCAGGAGGCATTGGCTTCCACACGCTGGAGGAGGGAAGACCTGGCCCGCATCATCAGGGAGCCCAGCTTCAAAAATGTCACAGAGCAAGATGGCGGCGTGGGGGCCTGGTGCATGGCAGCCAAGTGGTGGATCACAGCAGGTTTGTCTGCCCTGGCTCGCCTCCATAAAATATGCAGTACGAGAAGAAATGGCTGCACACCACAGCTGGTCCTGAGTCCTCTGATTAAATATCTCCAAACGTGACACAAACAGGACACTGACCGGATGCTAATGGTTGACGCATTTCACACAAATGCTGTGCCTAATCCTAACTCCTGTTTGTGTCACGTTTGGAGATACAGTAAAACCTTGGTTTGAGAGTAACTTGGTTTGAGAGCGTTTTGCAAGACAAGCAAATTTTTTTTATATATTTTGACTTGATATACAAGCGATGTCTTGATATACAAGTAGCCTCACGTCAAAACTGAGTATAAAAGAGAAGAGAGGAGCCTCTAAGTGTAGTAATATGGTTACATTTAATGAAGGTACAACATTTAGCAACTCACATGGTTGATGATTAAAAGAGGCACATCTAAGTATGTAGGCATCCGGGGTAAAGCTGTCCACATAGACTGTCCTCCGCACCGCCATCGATGTCATCCCTTCCACGATGCGCTCCACAAGAAGTTCAAGCCTCACTTTCAGTGTAGTCTTACCGGTCTTGATTGCAGACTGACAGCGGTGAGAGCTGGCGGTGCAGAGGACGGTCTATGTGGACAGCTTTACCCCAGATGCCTGCATACTAATGCGGCATACACACGATCGGACTTTCCGCCAACAAAACCGTGGATTTTTTTCCAAAGCATGTTGGCTCAAACTTGTCTTGCATACACAAGGTCACACAAATGTTGGCCCAAAATTCCGAAGCGCGAGAACGCGGTGACGTACAAGACGCATCACGAGTCGAAAAAAAGGAAGTTTAATAGCCAGTGCGGCTCCTTCTGCTTAAATCCGAGCATGCGTGAACTTTTGTGCGATGGACTTGTGTACACACAATCGGAATTTCCGACAACAAAGTGAAGTTGGCAGAATATTTGAAAACCTGTTCTCAAACATTTGTGGCCGGAAATTCCGACAGCAAATGTTCGATGGAGTCTACACACGGTCGGACAAGACTCACATCGAACATTTCCCGCTGGAAAGTCCGACTGTGTGTATGCGGCATTAGATGTGTCTGTTTAATCATCAACCATGTGAGTTGCTAAATGTTGTACCTTCATCAAATGTAATCATATTGCTACACTTATGCCGCGTACACACGGTTGGAATTCTCGTCGGAAAAAGCTCTGATGGAGTTTCGCTCAAACTGTCTTGCCTACACACGGTCACAACAAATTCCGACGGTCAATAACACCACGCCTTAAAAAACGTTCAACTGCATTATAAAAGGGAAGTTTAATGCTTCTGAGCATGCGTCGAATTGTTTCCGAGCATGCGACGAATTGTTTCCGAGCATGCGTCAAAATTTTGCGGAATTGCATACACACGATCGGAAAATCCGATAGAAAGGTTTTCCGTCGGAAAAATTAAGAACAGGTTCTCAATCCAAAGTCCGTCGGAAATTCCGACAGAAAAAGACCGATGGGCATACACACGGTCGGAAAATCCGATGAAAAACTCCCATGGGACTGTTTCCATCGGAAATTCCGACCGCACCTCTCTTCTCTTTTATACTCTGGAACTCCTGCTGGATTTTGCTGCTAATCCCCTTATGGAGGCTTCCATTTGTGGATGGAGATTTTATGGTTACACAACCTATCACATTGCTAGAATCTTTTTATATGGACTATAAACTGAAGGACTTATAAATAGATGGCTGTGGAACAAATCATCTGAGTTTCCATTATTTCTTATAGGGAAATTCGCTTTGATATACGTGCTTTGGATTACAAGCATGTTTACAGGAAATTAATTATGCTCTCAATCCAAGGTTTTACTGTACTTAATTAAAGGATCTGCCGTGGTGTACAGTGGCCATTTCTTCTTGTACTACCAGTTAAAGTTGTACAGTGCTGAATAGCGAAAAATGCCGGGGTGAGGAAGGGGGTAAAACCTTTCCGGTGGTCAAGTGGTTAGCCGCTTGCCAACCAGCCGCCATCATTATGCGGCGGCAGGTCGGCACAATCCCACGAATCGCTGTAGCTGTATGTCAGCTTGTGGGATAGGGATAGCAGGCGCAGCGGGGGTGCCGATGCCCGTGGCCGCCGGGCGCGATAACCAGCGGCCACGAGCGATCCCAGGCATGAGAGGCAGAACAGGGATGTGTGTGTGTAAACACACACACATCCCTGTTCTGTTCTGTGAGGAATGACAGATCGTGAGTTCCTAATAGCTAGGAACCCCGATCTGTCATTCCCTTTAGTCAGTCCCCTCCCACTAGAGTTAGAACACACACAGGGAACACAGTTAACTCCTTGATCGCCCCTAGTGTTAACCCCTTCCCTGCCAGTGACATTTTTACAGTAATCAGTGTATTTGTATAGCACCGATCGCGGTATAAATGACAATGGTCCCAAAAATGTGTCAAAAGTGCCCGTTGTGTCCGCCATAATGACGCAGTCCCGATAAAAATCGCAGATCGCTGCCATTACTAATAAAAAATAAAAAAATAATAAAAATGCTATAAATCTATCCCCTATTTTGTAGACGCTATAACTTTTGCGCAAACCCATCAAAATATGCTTATTGCGATTTTTATTACCAAAAATATGTAGAAGAATACATATCGGTCTAAACTGAGAAAAAAATTAGCTTTTCTTAAAAAAAAAAGGGAGATATTTATTATAGCAAAAAGTACAAAATATTGTGTTTTTTTTCAAAATTGTCGCTCTTTTTTTGTATATAGCGTAAAAAATAAAAACCGCAGAGGTGATCAAATACCACAAAAAGAAAGCTCTATTTGTGGGAAAAAAAGGACGTCAATTTTGTTTGGGAGCCACGTCACGCCACGCGCAATTGTCAGTTAAATCAATGCAAAAAGTGCTCTGGTCAGGAAGGGGGTAAATTCTTCCCGGGGGGCTGAAGTGGTTAATTAAAGGACCAGCCGTGGTGTGCAGCAGCCATTTCTTCTTGTACTACCAGTAAAAGTTGTACAGTGTTGAATAGCGAAAAATGCCGCGTTGATGAAGGGGGTAAAACCTTCCGGTGGTCAAGGGGTTAAAGAAGGAGGAGCAGCAAAAATAAATGTTTAAGAGCTAAAATAAGGAAAACATTTATACAGTATTTGGTGAAAAGAATTCGGAATTTGCTGCTAAAATCTTCCCCAAACCAGAGTCAGACTTTAAAGAACGCCAACTGCTCCTAAATGAATTGAAGGTTTTTCCGGCTTTGAATGTGCTTTTAATTTCACGTATTCATCGAGACCGCCGTCCGCACTTTATCTTAAGAAGGCGACTCCTTATCTAGAAGTTGCAGGTTGCCTTGCAAAATAGGTAACTAGCCTGTTTACCTAGCTGGGGACAATAGCGCGGCCCTTTTTTTATAAATGTCACCCGAGACATGGGGGCTATACTGTGCCGGGTGACATCTAGATGGAGAGGAGAGAGTGCGGGAAATGATAAACATATATATTGGCACGCACCTAAGCTTCCATGCCTGACACGTTTCACAGATTACACTCTAATGCACTGCCGAGATAATAGGACCGCTGAAACAAGTCGTTAGAATTTCCATTCACATTGTCACCGCGTTCTTACTTGCAAATTCTTTACCGAGATTCGAAACACACAATGATCTCCTCGCGTCTGTGGCCACAGAAAAGCATACCTGCCTCCCAGACACAAGGCATCGATTTCCCTATTCACTGGAAATAATCGCATTTTTTTTTTCCCTTACAGCATAAAGCAACGCTTTGCAGCTTAAAGACACAATTAGTAAAATGAATGTAGGGGGGGAAAAAAAAACCTTTTGTCTTTTGTCTGTTGTTCGCAGAGATTTCTGACGTCGTTTTCCTCCTGTTGCTTCGCTGGCTGCTGCTTGAAGCTGCAATAATAAAAAGCAGACGTAAATATATGTTATTGATAAAATTAATATGTATTAAACTAATTAAAGCATTCATGTAATTAAAACATTCGGAAAAAAAAACATTAAAACATTAGAAAAAATTAATAAAAAATAAAACCTTCACATTCTTTTGTCCACCCCACTCACTTAAATTCAAATACTATATGGCCAACAGTATGTTGTAGCCACCCCTCCAAATTATTGAGTCAAGGGGTTTCCAATGGGTTTCCAACAGAGGGTACTGTTAATACTACAGCATACAAAGACATTTTATGTTTAATCGCATTTATATTAAATTTTTATACATTTTTGAAGTTACAAACGTCAATAATATAAATGAAAATTACAAAACGTTGCCTGTGGTTCCAAACTCACAATTATCTGTGCATGTATTTCCGTTTCAAGATTAGATACATTAACCACTTACCCACTGGGCACATAAACCCCCTTCCTAACCAGACCAATTTTCAGCTTTCGGTGCTCACACTTTGAATGACAATTACTCAGTCATGCAACGCTGTACCCAAATTAATTTTTTGTCCTTTTTTTCACACAAATAGAGCGTTCTTTTGGTGGTATTTAATCACCGCTGGGTTTTTTATTTTTTGCGCTATAAATCAAAAAAGACTGAAAATTTGGTTAAAAAAAATGAATTCTTTGTTTCTATTAAAATTTATTGCAGAGTATTGGCGAGTATTGGCAGAGTATTGGCAGAGTATTGCACAGTATTGGTAGAGTATTGCACAGTGCTGGCAGAGTATTGCACAGTGCTGGCAGAGTATTGCACAGTGATTCTGAATACTGTAATTTTTTTTTTTAAATCAGTGCCATTGGCAGCCGAGTAAACTGGAAGTGACGTTGTGACGTCGCTTCTGTGTTTTTACATAGGAGACTAGATCGAAGCCGTTTCCGACTTCATTCCAGTCTGATGCGCGTACACACGTTCGGAATTCTCATCGGAAAAAGCTCTGATGGTTTTCCCGTCGGAGTTCCGCTCAAACTGTCTTGCCTACACACAAATTCCGGCGGTCAATAACACCGCGACATACAACACGTTCATATACTTCGTATACTATAAAAAGGAAGTTTAATGCTTCCGAGCATGCCTCGAATTGTTTCCGAGCATGCGTCGGAAATTTGAGTGTCGGAATTGCATACACACGATCGGAAAATCCGATAGAAAGGTTTTCCGTCTAAAAAATTAAGAACAGGATCTGAAGTCCGTCGGAAATGCCGACAGAAATAGACCGATTGGCATACACACGGTCGGAAAATCCAATGGAAAGCTCCCATCGGACTGTTTCCATCGGAAATTCCGGCCGCGTGTACGCTGCATCAGCCTAGCCCTCGGAAGTGATGTTTTGACGTCGCTTCCGCCCTGAAATGGTATGGAGACGGGTGGGGGCCATTTTCCCCTCACTCGTCTCCATACCAAGCCAGCAGAATGACCCGATCGCTTCCACCGATGTCGACGGCTACGGTAAGTGGCAGAGGGCACCGGAGCACGGCGGGAAGGGGGGGCCCTCTCCCGCCGCCGATAAAAGTGATCTTGCAGTGAATACGTCGCAGAGAACACTATTAATCGAAAACTGGACCGCCAGCCGAAGAAGTGGATACTGGGGTTATGGCAGCTAGCTGCTGCCATAACATAGATATCCCTCTTCAAATTTACCGTATATTGGCGTGCGGCGGTCCGGAAATGGTTAAGGTGAACAAAGTACTGTATATCGGAATGCTAGAGAAACGTACATAAGATCAGCGTTCAGCAGTCTCTGTCTTTATTGTCTTAAGCAGTGATATTTACTTCCATAATCATTAATAATACATTTTTGGCGTATTTTAGGGTGCTAAAAACTCATTAATTATGCTATTAGATAGATTGTGAAATCTGGAGTAGATAGACATGTGTTATCACTCAAAACTATATATATCTTTTGGGTCACAATGACCCTTTTCTGCAGGATGTAGCTTGAGTGAAACCGCAGATATTCAAAATACGGAAAGAAGAGGAAAGAGAAAACAACAATTAGACTAAAGTAAATTAAGACTAGTGTCCATGTTGTATCTTATTTAAAGCAGTACTCTAAAGCAGTGGTCTCCAAACTGCATCCCGTGGGCCGGATTTGCTTGCCTTTATCATTACCCCACCAATGATGGGGCACCTTTCCCCCAACCGACACCATCAATGGGGCACTAGTCTTCTCATTGATATCAACAATGAGGCACTACATTCCTACCATTAAAACCACTGATGTGCCAGGACATTTTCTACTCCCACTGGCTACAGTCTGGCCTCCCTAAAGCCTGAAGGACAGTAAATTGTCACTTTGCTTGAATGAAGGGTTCTTCCAATGCTATAGCACACAAAGACATTTTAGACCAGTGATGGTGAACCTTGGCACCCCAGATGTTTTGGAACTACATTTCCCATGATGCTCATGCACTCTACAGTGTAGTTGAGCATCATGGGAAATGTAGTTCCAAAACATCTGGGGTGCCAAGGTTCACCATCACTGTTTTAGACAATAGTGTCCTTGAGGCAATGGTTTGGGGAAGGCCCTTTTCTCTTCTAGCATGACTGTGGCCCTGTGCACAAAGCCCGCTCTATAAAGACATGCTTTGATGAGTTTGGTGTGGAGAAACTTGAGTGGCTTACACACTCTGACCTCAGACAAACCAAACACCTTTGGGTTGGTTTGCAACAACAATGGTGAGCTAGTGTCAGGGCTGGGCCCAGCCCTTCCTTCTCTGAGCTTGCCACTCAGCTGTCGGATAATTGCCAGCTCATGTCTCTCCACAGTTACTCAGCTGTTGATGATATCCTGCTTGTCAGTCCTGCCTACTTAAGCCGCTCAGCCCAGTGGATCTCTGCCTTCGCCTTGGTCAACGTCACAGAGACTATCTCCTGCTTTCCTGTTTAAACGCTTGCTTTTCTGACATCCCTTCTGACTCCAGATCCTGTTTGCTGTTCCACTACATTGATCCCCGACTTCTGGCTTGGCTGACAAATCCGTTCTGGTTACTGAACTTTGGCTATGTTTTGACTACGTTTGTTCTTTTTACTTTTATTATTAAACAAGTGTGATTTAACTGTACTTCTGTCTCGGTCTGATTTCATGGTTTCTGACAATTAGGTCTTCTCATCCAACATCAGTACCTGACCTGACAAATGCTTTTTTGGGTAAATGGACACAAATTCTTATAGAAACATTCCAAAATAATGTGGAAAGGCTTCCCGGAAGAGTGGAGGCTGTTATAGCTGCAAAGGGGGGGGGACAAGGTTTGGCAACTCCATGGTTGGAATGTCCAGCAAGTTCAATTACTGTAGCTGCATGGATTCTGGGCATCTGTCACTGTCACTCTGAAGGAGAATATCAGAATTGAAATGAAATGCTGAATGGCTGATTGCACTCACTAGTAATAAAGTAAACAATACCTATGTGTATGGTAGGTGACCAGCTGCTAAGGGAGCAGGCTAATGAAATGACATTTTTTGCAAAACCACTTGCCGACCGTATAACTTACATATACGACGGCAAGGTGTCACTGCTGTGCCGGATCATGCACCTAGTATGTGAGCCGACACCACCATGTAGGGGGCGCATGTGCGCGCCGCCGGCAGCCCGCTCCCGCTGTGATTATACACAACAGGAGCTGATCTGCGGGTACTGCGCACTCAATATCCATCGGCACCTGCCGATCATCCAGGACAGAGGCAGAACAGCGGTCTGTCTACTGTATGTAAACAAGGCAGATCGCCGTTCAGACAGGAGGGAAGGCATGGATCCTGTGTCTCTGCAAAGCATGGACTAGAATCCATGTCTTTCCCTAGTAAAAGCACCTCCCACACAGTACACTCAAACACAGGCTAGGAACACAGTTAACCCTTTGATCGCCCCTGATGTTTAACCCCTTCCCTGCCAATGTCATTAGTACAGTGACAGTATACATTTTTAGCACTGATCACTGTATTAGGGTCACTGGTCCCCAAAAACTGTCAAAAGTGTCAGTTAGTGCCCAACTGTTCATTGCAATATCGGAGTCCCATTATAAGTCGCTGTTTGCCACCATTACTAGCACAAAAAAAAAACATAGTTTGTAGACGCTATAACTTTTGCGCAAACCAATCAATATTAGCTTATTGGGATTTTATTTACCCAAAATATCTAGAATACTACCGTTGGAAGAAAAAGGGCACACAGGAAGGAATTTGTCACTTTTCGCTCTTGGTTCAAGCCCGGTGGCTCTCTGAGTCGCATGTTTTTTCTCTTTTTGCCATCTGAGCCCAGCTAAAGAAACAAAACCTTGAGGAAAGCATTGCGATAAGTATCTTTGATATTCTTGTATTATATGTTCTATTGGTATATGCTTTGTAATATCTTTCTTTAGTATTTTCATGTTAGCGTTTCCTATTTTCTTGGGAAATAAATAAGACTTTGTTTTATTAAGCAGTGTGCTTGATTTCATAGCTAACCTTGTATTATTGTGATATGAATAGTAACAGGTGATCAGAGTTTTAATAACTAACTAGGGGAAAAGACAAGTTAATACATAGGTGCAATAGATAGAGGAAATCCGTAATCACCCTTCAATAATATTTATTGCACCAATTACTTCAACTACATATTGGCCTGAATTGATGAAGAAATTCGATTTTTTTTTTCTATTTATTTATTGGATATGTTTTATAGCAGAAAATATTGTTTTTTTTTCAACATTGTCGGTCATTTGTTGTTTATAGCATAAAAAACGTCAGAGGTGATCAAATACCACCAAAAATAAGCTCTGTTTATGGGAAAAAGGACAAACATTTTATTTGGGGGACAGCGTTGCATGACCGAGCAATTGTCAGTTAAAGTAACGCAGTGCCGCATCGCAAAAAAGGGCCTGGTCAGGGAGGGGGAAATCTTCTGGAGGTCAAGTGGTTAAAGGGTATTTAGCTATTATATATACTAGAGAAGAGCCAGCAACTGCAAAGTCCTTGATGCAAAAATGTATTTGTTACAGTTGAGCATTAAAAAGCAAACAGTTGACGCGTTTCGTCGTGAGCCTTAGTCATATAGCTATTATATTTGGCAAACATATTGAATCAGAAGTATGAACTTTTTCTAGCACTTGTAGGTTCTATGAAGGTGTTAAGAAGTTTTTCGGGATGCCTGCTTTCTATGGAACAAGGTGAGCACCCATTAAGCTTGTATGCTGTATAGGTAAATCATGGTGCCTATGAGCAGTGTGGAGGAAGGCAGAGACCGTGCCATAACTAGAGTCTTCAAATCAGGCTGGTAGAGGTGCAGCCCCATTTACTTCAATGGATCATGTTCAGTGGAGGTACTGCCCACTGAATGCAACAGGGGGTATGTTCCCACCTCCATCTTTGGAGCTTAAAGTGGAACTAAACCCTCCTATCCTTTTCAACCAAGGATGCTGCCATCTTAGCCTCTGTTTGATTTGCAGCTGCCATGGTGCTGCACATGTGATCAGTTATAACACCAGCCATTTGATGCTTTTGAGAGCACAAGCAAATGTGACAGTTAGCATTTCCGGCATGACGGGAATATAACTGTTTTTTCAAACCGTTAAATCGATGGGTTTAGTTCCACATAAAGCGGAACTTCAGTCATTTTTTTGATCTTTCCATCTATTAAATCTTCTGCCCTTGTTGTTTTAACTTTGGATAGTAAAATATTTTTTTCTGCCAGTAAATACCTTATACAGCCCACTTCCTGTTTCTTGTCTGGTAAAAAGCCTAGGCTTATGACATCATGCACAGCTCTCTCTCGCTCACTCTCATGAGAGTTTGCCAGGAAAGAGTGGGGTGAGTCATAAGAGCTGCAGAGCTGGAGGTGTGTGTCTGTGAAAACCCAGGAAGTGAACAGACAGCAGCTTCAGCTGCCCACAATTAAAATGGCTGCAGCCAGACTCAGTGGAGGGAGATTTCTGCAGCGTATTTGTCAAGTACAGAATCCCAGTATATATAAAATAATATGCAAAGTGGTTGGAGGAAAACTTCAGAATGACAAAGATGTTTTTTTACAAATTATGTGAGCAGACTGCAGTTCCTCTTTAAGGGAGGTGGTAATGTGACACAGCTGCCTGTTTTTTTTCTTTTATTTTTTTTTTTACCACCCCCCTTCCCACCCGCAAGTGTATCCGAGTCCTTACATTGTAATTTTCAAAGTAAACACATGAAAATGTCTGTTGCTAAAGAGAGAGAAGCAGCAGATAATCAAAACAGTTATTTTATAGCAAAACAAAGTGTTGTTTGGATCACAGCGTGGCAATCAGGTGATTGATAGAGTTAAACATGCAGTTAAGAGCCCTCAAAAAAGAATGAAAGTAACTGTAATCTCTATATTTTCCTTGTTATGCACTGCAGGGTCATATACAACGACACAGTGTGTTATAGGCACAATGCAGAAGCTGAGAGCTTGTATCACTCAGCACGGCACAAAGGCGTATTAAGGAACACAAGACAATGAAGGATTCGGATTTTTGAAAATTAATTAAAATTTGAATGGAGATGATAAGAGTTGCATACAGCAGAGAGTGATGGGCTGTTTCTATCCACATCCAAAGAAGAAGACATTGCTACTAGACTTATCTACCTTACCAAGCGTTCAGTGTCCTCCATCCCTCTCTGCCAATCCCTCCACTAAAATCTGATTTCCCAATGTAAACATTTCAAAATATGAACCACAACGTATAAGCCATACACAACTCTGCCCTCATCTACATAACCAACCTCATCCCAAAATATCAACCAAAACATCCTCCCAAGACTTCCTGCTATCTAACTCCCATACTTGCCTCCAGGACTTCTCCAGAACCTCTCCCATCCTCTGGAACTCCTATCTCCTGCTCTGTCCTACTCTGTCTGATTTTAGGGCAATCCCTAATGCCGTGTACACACGAGCGGAATTTCTGACAGAAAAAGTCAGACGGGAGCTTTTCATCGTATATTCCGACCATGTGTATCGGACTTTTTACGTCGAAAATTCTGACGGACCTAGAAAGAGAACATGTTCTAAAATTTTCAGACGGAACCAATTTCTATTGGAAAACCGCTCGTCTGTATGCTGTTCCGACGTACCAAAAACGACGCATGCTCTGAAGCAAGTACGAGACCGAAGCTATTGGCTACTGGCTATTGAACTTCCTTTTTCTAGTCCCGTCGTACGTCACCGCGTTCTTGACGGTCGGAATTTGGTGTGATCGTGTGTAGGCAAGACAGCTTGAGTGGAATTCCGTTGGAAAAACCTTCAGAGTTTATTCTGACGGGAAAACTGGTCGTGTGTACAGGGCATGAGAACTCATCTCTTCAGGGAACCCATCCCACCTCCACCTAAAAAGTATGTTTTCTACTTTCTCCATAAGCCCATCCCTCAGAGGTATTACCTTATGTATCACTTTGCCCCTCCCTTTTAGATTGTAAGCTCTCACAAGCAGGGTCCTTCTAAACCTCTTAAACTGTATTGTAACTGTATGTCTCCCTTTACTTTGTAGAGCGCTGCGTAAACTGTTGGCTCTATATAATTGCTGTGTAGCACTGTGATGTTTAGGCAGGGTTGCTCCTAAATTTACCTGCCAGGTATAGTTGCCTTGGTCAATTGCTAGGGATCAGGGCCGTCTTTAAGGCAGGGCAAAAGGGGCATCTGCCCTGAACCCTGTAATTGTTGTGGGGCCCAAATCAGCTGCCTCATACTTGCCAACTATCCCAGTTTAAATTCCCTTGTCCTTTGAAGTTTTAGTCCTGTGCTGTGTCCCAGTATCTCAGTGTGAAGTGCTGGTACTAATGCTGCCCAGCTCTGCCTTATTGTTGTGTACAGATGACTCACCTGCATACCCTGTGTTTACATGTAAATAAACGGCATTCATATGTAAATAGCGGCAACATTCATAAGTAAATAGCTGCGGCCGGCGGTATTGATATGTAAATAAAGGCTGCATTCATATGTAGATCAGTCCCCCCCGGCAGTGAGGAGATGATGTGCTGTAACCTCTAGCAACCAATCAGTGAGCAGTAATACTGTACAGTAATCTCTAGCAACCAATTAAGCAGAAATCATTTGCTGTAACCTCTAGCAACTAATCAGTGAGCCATAGTGTGTGCTGTAACCTCTAGCAACCAGTCAGTAAGCAGTAATGATATGCTGTAACCGCTGGCAACCAATCGCAATTGCTGCCTGATCTGATACAGTAAACTGATATTAATTCTAGCAGCTATTTATTGTATATATGAGCAGGTGGAGAGTGAAATTGCATGGGGGGGGGGGGGGGGAGAGAACATTTTTGCCCAGGGTCCAATCAATATTAAAGACGGCCCTGCTAGGGATCAACTGATTTCACCCTAAGTCTGGAATTGCTGCACTTCTCTCTTCTGTCGATGGGTGGCCGGGGAACCTGGTGACATTAGATAATATAAGGGCGATGTAAGAACAGATTAGGAGTATATGGGGTATCTCAGCCAATGGGCAGGGGTTTTCTTGGCCCCTTAGACTGCTGGGAGAACCTAGTTATTTGGGTGAGGTCAGGTGATCGGAGTTCTGTGCCACCTGAACGGCTGTCTGGGTGGACGTGTGTTGTGCTGCCCCGGGCCCATTTTTTTGTGGTAAAATTAGGTGCCTCGGCTTATATTCGGGTCGGCCTATATTCGAGTATATACGGTAATAGAGAAACAAGGACTGTTCCCCTTGATATTGTGGCAATCTCAATCTGGGAGTCAAAACCCTCACGCTAGAAGGGAAAAAAGAGAGCCTGGATGTGGAGCAGATAGTTTAGTGTGGATGAGCAAGTTTGGGGTTGAATAACTTGACTGCCCTGCACAAAGTCCTGGACTCAACCCGATAGCTTTCTGGAAGAATGGTCAAACATTCCCATAGACACACCGATTGCCTCTCTGGGGATCAAGAAGGAATTTTTTCCCATGCTTTAGCAAATTGGATCATGATCTTCTGGGGTTTTTCACCTTTCTCTGGATCAACAGTGGGTATAGAATTGGGTATATGGGATTGTATGATATTATTTTTTGTTTTTGTGGTTGGACTGGATGGACTTGTGTATTTTTTCAACCTGACTAACCAACTATGTAACGCACTCCTAAACCTTGTGGACGGCCTTCCCAGAAGAGTTGAAGCTGCTATAGCTGCAAAGGGTGGGCCAGCTTAATACTGAACCCTACGGACTAAAACTGGGGAGCCATTAAAGTTCATGTGCGTGTAAAGGCAGGCGTCCCAATACTTTTGGTAATATAGTGTATATAGATACTAGTGGGTACTAAGCGGCTCTCCACAAGCTATAAATGGCTGGTAAAATAAAATGGCTACAAAGTTCCATTAAGAGGTTCTCGTAAAGAAATGTTCTGCAGTGAGGACGGTGACAACCATCACCTACATTTGAAGTGATACTTTGTTAAGTATAATTGGATGTATATGAATATGAGGGTTCTCGTCTTTTTCCCGGTAGATATAGCTGAGCCAACGCTGTGATTTCCTGACCTCAATAAACAGCCCATAAATAGGTATTGTGAAGCGTCTCACACACAAGCCCCCTTCATTTTTACATCATTAAAAAGACTAAATACGTAAAGACCCTAAAAAATAATTAGACTCGTTGAACGGGAAGCCGGCGGTCAGCGCGCCACTTAGGAAGTGTGTTTATTAACACTTTTTAATTGTTTCGGTACCGTACCCACAACAGATATAAATGAACGCCATAGATTTGCAGGCTTCCTAATATGTTTCCATGTTAATTTAATTTTTACACAGCGAGGAAAACACACACGGGTTCACAATGGGCTTTGAATTCACTCCTGAATTGGAGAAGTTAATTAGCTTTGAAGCAGTGACAATAGCCATAGCAGCCCACGCATCTGCTGTGGGGCCTGGGGATTGGAGGGGGCCCCATTAGGGAGCCTGTCGAGGTTAATTAAACCACAAAGGCCGCAGTGCAGAAGAGCCGACCTTAGACACCATATCATCAGGATCCTTGCAAGTCACAGATCCCCCTTTGTGTTATCACTTTTGTTTGGCTGCCTTAGTAGTGGAGCTTTATTGACCTCAGAACTTCTACTAAAGACCAGACACGTTGAAATGAACGTCATATGTCTAACGCAGTGTTCCCGATCCTGAGCCTTTCTCAACTTTACCACTGAGGAACCCCTAATAATCTTGAGGTCTTGGGGAACCCTTACTAATACTAATTGGGGGTCAATGGAAAAATATCTAACATTTGTGGTCAGTAGGAAGAATGCAATCCTTCTGGGGTGGTATAAATACATAGCTCCCAACTGTCCCTGATTTGGAGGGACTGTCCCTGTTTTGGAGGGACTGTCCCTGATTTGGAGCAATGTCCCTCTGTCCCTCATTTTCCCTCATTTTGGTCTGATCTATAGAGTTGTATATAAAATGCACTTTTTATCTTTCAAAAAGTGTTTCCCAGCGCTAAACCTTTCATCCAATTTCTAAATTGCTGCATTTGTAAATTCCAAAAGCCAATATAAAGGAATAGTAGTGGTAAAAAGCACTTGTGGTTTAACCAATCATTTTTATTTTTAAACAATCCTTCTTTAAGGGGGGCGTGGCAAGGGGTGTGTCCTATGCCTGCATACTTTTGCTAATAGGTGTCCCTCATTCCCATCTCAGAAAGTTGGGAGGTATGTAAATGCCATCCTTAACCACTTCAGCCCCGGAAGATTCGGCACTGCGTCGCTTTAACTGACAATTGCGCGGTCGTGCGACGTTGTACCCAAACAAAATTGCCGTCCTTTTTTCCCCACAAATAGAGCTTTCTTTTGGGGATATTTGATCGCCTCTGCGGTTTTTATTTTTTGCGCTATAAACAAAAAAAGAGCGACAATTTTGAAAAAAAACACAATATTTTGTACTTTTTGCTGTAATAAATATCCCCATTTTTTTTTTAAAAAAGATAATTTTTTCTCAGTTTAGGCCGATATATATTCAGATGAAAGGTTTAGCACTGGGAAACACTTTTTGATAGATAAAAAGTGCATTTTATATACAACTCTATAGATCAGACCAAAATGAGGGACAAATGAGGAGGAATGAGGGACAGAGGGACATTGCTCCAAATCAGGGGACAGTTGGGAGCTATGCTTTATGTCACACCGTATTTGCACAGCGGTCTTACAAGAGCAATTTGTGTGGATAAAAAGCCACTCAAATGTTATCCTAAAGGAGCGGGAGGGGAGGCTCTTCCCAGGCCACCCGTCCCATTTAAAAAAAAATTACAGTAATTACAGTATTCAGAATCGCCAATTTAGAATTTTAAGTGTAGAGGAGGGAATGGGGTAAAGGGACAATGTAAAAAAAAAAAGCGCCCCCCCCCCCCCGTGCGCGTGCAACAAAGAAAACGCATATGTAAGTAGCGCCTGCAAATGTAAACGGTATTCAAATAACACATGTGAGGTATCGCCACGATCGTCAGAGTGAGAGCAATAATTCTAGCAAGAGACCTCCTCTGTAACACTAACCTGGTAACAATTTTTTTTTTTAAAGCGTTGCCTATTTTTAGGTAGCGTAGTTTGTTGCCATTCCACGAGTGTGCAAAATTTCAAAGCGTGACATGTTAGGTATTTATTTACTCGACATAACATCATCTTTCACATTATAGAACAAAAATTGGGCTAACTTTACTGTTTGTTTGTTTTTTTTTTAAATAAAAATGTATTTTTTCCCCCAAAAATGCGTTTGAAAGACCGCTGCGCAAATGCCGTGTGACATAAAATATTGCAACGATCGCCATTTTATTCTGTAGCGTCTCTGCTAAAAAAATATATCCCTACACTGGCTCCCAATATCCCCACAAATGAAATTCAAAATACTAACCAAAACATACAAAGCCATTCACAACTCTCACTGCCCCGAGCTACATCACCAATCTTGTCTCCAAATATCACCCAAATCGTCCTCTCCGCTATTCTCAAGACCTCCTACTCTCAAGCTCCCTCGTCTCCTCCTCCCATCCTCATCTCCAAGATTTCTCCAGAGCCTCTCCCATCCTCTGGAACTCACTACTTCAACCTGTCCGGCTATCCCCTACTCTAGCCACCTTCAGGCGATCCCTGAAAACTCATCTCTTCAGGGAAGCCTATCATGTCTCCAACTAATCTCCTACCACTTCCATCAGCTCATTCCCCACAGTTACAACATTTTGTACCACATCCCCCACCCTATTAGATTGTAAGCTCTTCTCCCTCTTGTATTTTATTGTATTACCTCCTTTTTATATTGTAAAGCACTGCGTAAACTGTTGGCGCTATATAAATCCATAATAATAATAATAATAATAATAATAATAATATATATATATATATATATATATATATAAAATGTTTGGGGGTTCTAAGTAAAATTCTAGCAAAAAATACAGATTTTACTTGTAAGCAACAAATGTCAGAAATAGGCTTAGGCATGAAAGGGTTAAAGTGGAGGGCCACCCTGAAAAAAAAAATCTTGATAAAAAGGTTAATAAAAATGTAAAATGAAAAAAAAAAAAGATTTTTTTTTTTTACTGACCAGAAATGGCTGTTGCCAGGCAGATCGTCCTAATCTGCCTCTTCCTGTTCCGCGGCGCTGTTCTGTCTTCTGCTCCTACGCCGTCTTCTAGTGAATGGGGCGCAGGGTGTTATGGGAACTGTGTCCCACAACACATGGCGTTCCACCATTCACAAAGCGGCGCGCGACGACTCGCGCATGCGCAGTAGGCCACGCGACGACTCGCGCATGCGCAGTAGGAAACGGGCAGTGAAGCCGTAGTCTTCGCTGCCCGTTTCCTTTACTGAGGATGGCGGCGCTGGGACCGGAGCGCCGAGGGACATCTCAGCCTCCATGACCGACATCGCGGGCGCCCTGGGAGGGTAAGTGTACTTATTAAAAGTCAGCAGCTACCTTTTTTTTAGCTGCTGACTTTTAAAAAACATTTTTTTTTTTTTTTTTGCTGAAACACCCCTTTAAGCTGAATGAGTTGGTTTTACAAGGTGATCGTTTACATATACTTTAAACAGAAGGGAATTAAAACATTCTGGACCCCGGGTGATACTTCTCAATGGACAGGAAAGGAAAAGGAAAATGCAATACCCTGTATTATAAATCATAGTTCATTTGTCCAGATATGAGTAAAGGCAGTGGCGTCGCTAGGGGGTGGCTTTTGGGGCTATAGCCCTGAATCTGGCGCCCATAGCCCCGAGTCTCTGTAGGGGTCCCCAAGGGGAGGAGAGGCTCTCTGTGGACCCTGATTTAAGGGGGAGGCTCTCTGGGGACCCTGATTTAAGGGGGAGGCTCTCTGGGAACCCTGATTTAAGGGGGAGGCTCTCTGGGACCCTAATGTAAGGGGGGCTCTCTGGGGACCCTGATGTAAGGGGGGCTTTCTGGGGACCCTGATGTAAGGGGGGACTCTCTGGGGATATATATACACACACACACACACACACACATATATATTATATAAAGGCAGTGGCGTCGCTAGGGGGTGGCGTCGCTAGGGGGTGGCTTTTGGGCCCATAGCCCGAGTCTCTGTAGGGGTCCCCAAGGGGAGGCTCTCTGTGGACCCTGATTTAAGGGGGAGGCTCTCTGGGGACCCTGATTTAAGGGGGAGGTTCTCTGGGGACCCTAATGTAAGGGGGCTCTCTGGGGACTCTGATGTAAGGGGGGCTCTCTGGGGACCCTGATGTAAGGGGGGACTCTCTGGGGATATATATATACACACACACACACACACACATATATATTATATAAAGGCAGTGGCGTCGCTAGGGGTGGCTTTTGGGGCTATAGCCCTGAATCTGGGGCCCATAGCCCTGAGTCTCTGTAGGGGTCCCCAAGGGGAGGGGAGGCTCTCTGTGGACCCTGATTTAAGGGGGAGGCTCTCTGGGGACCCTTATTTAAGGGGGAGGCTCTCTGGGGACCCTGATGTAAGGGGGGGCTCTCTGGGGACCCTGATGTAAGGGGGGCTCTCTGGGGACCCTGATGTAAGGGGGGCTCTCTGGGGACCCTGATGTAAGGGGGGCTCTCTGGGGACCCTGGTGTAAGGGGGGACTCTCTGGGGACCCTGATGTAAGGGGGGACTCTCTGGGGATATATATACACACACACACACACACATATATATTATATAAAAGCAGTGGCGTCGCTAGGGGGTGGCTTTTGGGGCTATAGCCCCGAATCTTGGGCCCATAGCCCCGAGTCTCTGTAGGGGTCCCCAAGGGGAGGGGAGGCTCTCTGTGGACCCTGATTTAAGGGGAGGCTCTCTGGGGACCCTGATGTAAGGGGGAGGCTCTGGGGATATATATACACACACACACACATATATTATATACACGTGTATGCCCGCCCAAGCATATGACTTTCTTTACTACGCTGCTATGGGCTCTAGCCTGAGATCTTTTGTAGAACCAGCAATGCCCCTGAGTAAAGGAAATAATCTGGGATAAAAGTGCATTGATATTTCAAGCACACTTTCTGAAGCACCTCCAGTACTGCATTATGAGATATGGCATCCAATGACGACGCCAAGCTCACCTTGCTTAGTATGAGAATTTAATATGGAACCTTCCTCTTCATCACCACAAACCACTGCTCTCTCCCCGAACGTCTACACTAAAAGCTTCTGTCTAATATTGGAGTCACATAACCAGCCTTCCCACAAATGTCACTTTCAAGCATGGCAAACTTAACGTAGGAGGTGGCTTTTTTCTATGCTCCATATAATTCTGGGCCTCTTTTTTATGCCTTCACTTACTCAACATGTCAAAGCCAGAAGGACGGGCACATTACCTGTTCTCATCATTGATTTCCTGTGTCCTGTTTTCCTAAAATTACACTTCCACAGCTTTTCCCTGCATCAAGGGCTTGAATTTCGCATCGGTCGTGTTCGATAAGTACCACAGCCAGCAAGGTTCTAGGTGTCTGTTTACACAGCCCATATACTCGGCTTCTAAATAAAAATGGCAGATTTTTTTTTTTTCTTTCTACGACCTCCTTGCTGTCAGGTATGTGTGTATATCAGATAGCAGATCTCTCATGCCTGTGTATGAGGCCTGAGCATTAACAGACAAATGCCAGCAGCTCCAAAAATGACATAGACAACCGTCTCTGCGACTTCAAAACGTAAAATGGAGAAAACATCATTATTCAATGAAATTGCTGGCTCTGGTGAGGCTCAAGTACCCAGAAAACTCCCCAAAACCTAAAAACACAACAGGAGAGCCGGACCGAAGCCAGTGTAAGTATCTCTACTGATCGTCACATAAAACCACTGACGCGTTTCACTGGCTTTAAATCACACCCCTTTATTATGGCTTGAATATTTTTTATGAATAAAAGGACTCAAAGAGGCAGAATTGAGCATGGGTCATGCTATCTCTCAAACTCCGGAGATATTTCATACATCGCTGTCTAACCTATACTGGTAGTTCTGCTTCTTTGCAGCTCTATAGCATGTCTGTAGTCTCTATTCTCTAACCATCTCCTGTAGCATCACTGCAGTCTTTGATCTTGACCTGTAGTCTGTCTATAGTCTTTGACCATCTGCTATAGTATGTCTACACTCTCTGACTATCTCTTTTAGTATGCCTGCTGTCTCTGACCATCTCGGGTAGTATGACTGCAGACCCTGACCATTTCCTGTTATATGTCTGCACTCTCTGACTATCTACCATAGTATGCCTGCACTCTCTAAACATCTCCTGTAGTATGTCTGAAGTCTCTAACCATCTACTATAGTATGTCTGCACTCTCTGACCATCTCTTGTACCGTGTCTGCAGTTTCTGACCATCTCCTGTAGCATGATTGCAGTCTCTGACCATCTACTATAATTATGTCTGCACTCCCTGACTATCTCCTGTAGTATGTCAACACTTTCTGACCATCTTTTGTAGTATGTCTGCAGTCTCTGACTATCTCCTGTAGTATGTCAGCACTTTCCGACTATCTCCTGTAGTATGTCTGCACACTCTGATCATCTCCTGTAGTATGTCTGCACACTCTGATCATCTCCTGTAGTATGTCTGCAGTCCCTAACTATCCCCTATTATATGTCTGCAGTCTCTGACTAACTCCCTTAGTATGTCAACACTATCTGATCATCTCCTGTAGTATGTCTGCACTCTCTGACCATCTCCTGTAGTATGTCTGCACTCTCTGACCATCTCCTGTAGTATGTCTGCACTCTCTGACCATCTCCTGTAGTATGTCTGCACTCTCTGACCATCTCCTATAGTATGTCATAACTCTCTAACCATCTCTTGTACCATGTCTGCACTTTCTGACCATCTTTTGTAGTATGTCTGCAGTCTCTGACCATCTCCTGTAATATATATGCACTCTCTGACCATCTTCTGTAGTATGTCTGCACTCTCTGACCATCTCCTGTACTAAGCTAAGCAGGGCAATAACTTCTCCGCAGGATGTGGAAACCTTACAAAAAGATCTGAACAAATTAATGGGGTGGGCAACTACATGGCAAATGAGGTTTAATGTAGAAAAATGTAAAATAATGCATTTGGGTGGCAAAAATATGAATGCAATCTATACACTGGGGGGGGGGGGGGGGACCTCAGGGGGAATCTAGGATGGAATAGGACCTGGGGGTCCTAGTAGATGATAGTAATGACATGCAATGCCAAGTTGCTGCTAACAAAGCAAACAGAATATTGGCATGCATTCAAAAAGGGGATTAACTCCAAAGATAAAACGATAATTCTCCAGCTCTACAAGACTCTGGTCCAGCCGCACCTGGAGTATGCTGTCCAGTTCTGGGCACCAGTCCTCAGGAAGGATGTACTGAAAATGGAGCGAGTACAAAGAAGGGCAACAAAGCTAATAAAGGGTCTGGATTAGTTATGAGGAAAGGTTGCGAGCACTGAACTTATTCTCTATGGAGAAGAGACGCTTGAGAGGGGATATGATTTTAATATACAAATATCATACTGGTGACCCCACAATAGGGATAAAAGTTTTTTCCGGAAGAGAGTTTAACAAGACTTGTGGCCACTCATTAAAATTAGAAGAAAAGAGGTTTAACCTTAAACTACGTAGAGGGTTCTTTACTGTAAGAGCGGCAAGGATGTGGAATTCCCTTCCACAGGCGGTGGTCTCAGCGGAGGGCATTGATAGTTTCAAAAACCTATTAGATAATCACCTGAACAACCACAACATACAGGGATATACAATGTAATACTGACATATAATCACACACATAGGTTGGACTTGAAGGACTTCAACTTCACCTACTATGTAACTATGTACGTCTGCACTCTCTGACTATCTCTTGTAGTATGTATGCAGTCTCTGACCATCTTCTGTAGTATTTCCACAGTCTGAGCATTACATTTAAAATAATAAATAATTTGCATGTCCACTTGGTGATTTCAGGGTCTGCACTTGAGCTCCCCTATATCAAGTAAATTGAACACCACCAAATTAAGGGGTCAACTAACACTGGATATGCATACGGTTTCATAGGTGTGCACAGCCTATTGCATTAGGGTGTGCACCCCAAAGCTCAAACGCACATGCATGTGTCTACAATACATATATATGACCCGACACATTGATCTCCCTGACGGCACAGTGAAAGAGAATTGCATAAGTACTTCTCTGATGGCAGTACCAATAAGAGGGAGATCTTCCTGCCTGCACAGAGAGTGATAATGCTAATGTGCACAAGGTGATTAGGGAGTGCCCAGGCACACCCGGTACACCCTGTGCGCACGCCTACGTATGGTTCATTGTTCTATCTGTGACTGTATAATGGCAATAAGATTGTTTGAGCCCTTGGTTGTTCCAGGAAAACAATTAAACATGTGTTGGAGGAAGGAGAAGAATCCCTGAAACATGCACCTTCAAAAACAAGTCAGCAATGGCAGTCCTACTGTATATCCATACTAGAAGGTTCCTTTAAAATCAGTCCTGCTTTTCATACATATTTTTTCAGGTATGCTTCTGTCCAAGAGGGAACAGCTCAATAATAAAACTCTTTACATGCCTCCACGAACCAGCCAATATCTCAAAACAAACACATGCCGATGTGCATTCTTATCACAATGAGAGTTATCTTCCCCCGCCAATGCATAATTCAACCCCTACACTGGTACGTTGGCTCTGCATCTATTTTAACCTTAAGCCTTAAAGGAATAATTTTTACTATCTGCAAAGAATCTGCAGCGGCGGGTGGGGAAGTGCAAACTCATGTACAGTACAGTGTGAGGATTTGGCCGAATTGCACCTGAACGTGAGCAGGAAGCTAAACTTATACTTCTCCAGTGGATTGGTGGAAAGGTGAGCAGAGGATGGCGGTATCTGGCAGGAAAGCATGAACGGCTCACAAAATATTAAAGTGGTCCTTCCTGGAATTTTACTAGACTATATAAACTCCTGACATGTCACTATATGCAGAAACCGTATCATATCAGTAAATGGAGACCTGGGATTCCAGTCCGGAGGAATTTTGCGTAGGCTAAGATGATGCCATCGTCATTGGACACACGCGTCATTGGATTTGATTGACAGCAGCGGGAGCCAATGGCTGCGCTGCTATCAATCTATCCAATCAGAACAGGAGACACCTGCCAGAGCTGGTGTGCTCATTCCTAAGGCCCCTTTCACACTTATACGACTTGTCCCACGATTTGGGACTGCAAAGTAGCATGACAAGTTGTTCCCCATGATTTCCAATGACAGCCATTCATATTAGTACGACTTCAAGTCGTTCCGACTTCAAAGTAGTCCCTGCACTACTCTGGTCCAATTTTGATGCCACTTACACAGGCATTCCTTGAAATCGTGCCAAAAATCGGGGGGAAATCGTGGTAAAATCACGCGACTTTGAAGTCGCACAAGTGTGAAAGGGGCCTAAGAACTTTTGCCATAGTCCATTGTAGGAGGTACCTCTTTAGAGAGTGTTATGCCGCGTACACAGGAGCGGAATTTCCGTCCGAAAAACCTTGGATGTTTTTTCCGACGGAATTCCGCTCAAGCTTGTCTTGCATACACACGGTCACACCAAAGTTCTCTGAGCTTTCGACCGTCAAGAATGCGGTGACATACAACACTACGACGAGCCGAGAAAATTAAGTTCAATGCTTCCGAGCATGCGTCGACTTGTTTCCGACCATGCGTTATTTTTTGCGCGTCCGAATTGCATACCTACGATCACATTTTCGGATAGGAACTTTTCCTGACCGAAAAATAGAGAACCTGCTCTCAATCTTTTGCTGGCTGGAATTCCGCTAGCAAAAGACCGATGGAGCATACACACGGTTGCATTTTCCGACAAAAAGCTCTCATCTGCGTTTTGCTGGTGGCATTTCCGATCGTGTGTGCGGGGCATTACATTTCATTTCTGACATTCATTTGGAGTGCCCTCTAAAGTGGAGATAGCCTGCCTACTAAGTGTAAGAAAAAATAAGGATATGGGATATGGGATTTTATAGGTACATTATATAAACATTGTAAATTGCCTCTTTATTTATATGTAATTAATTTTTGTCTTTTCTTATGTTTTTCTCATTATTATACACCCAAGGTTCAATACTTGAATGAAACCATTTCTTGAATTTTTAACCCTTTGTGATCATGTCAACTTTCCTGATGAAGCCTTTACAGGTGAAACATGTAGAAGTCCACTGAACACATGACCACATACCAATGATCATTGCACTATCTATGGTTACTATAGGAATAGGTGTATATACCTTGTACTGTAGATATTGGCCTGTTTGTTCATTTTTTATCATTTTCGTTGTGAAATAAAAATTATATCTCTAAATATCAATCTATGTATCTGAGTTTCTAACTTAGCTAACTTCTTTATAATGTACCTATAAAATCCCATATCCTTATTTTTTCTTACACTTACTATCCAAGGGATGATGGTACGATAATTTAAAACATATCAAGGACAAATTGATTTCCAACCATGCTTCCAATTGGAGATAGCCTACTGTTTACAGAGGAATTATTGCATTATTGATTATCATTGTCTTCTTTACCGTTTTCTAATGCCATTACTTATTGCTGATTTTGTGGATTACCAGGTTTACTCTAATTTAGCTACATATAATTCCATTCTATGCTGCTGTAGCCTAGTGAACATATTGTCTAGTGGACTGTCATTAACCTAATCCTTTACTCACTCATTTATGTGCATATTGGGTTAATTTACCACTAACCAGTCTGTTGTTTGCTTTTTGATATTGAACCATTATATCCAATGCCAGGTCAACGTTAAACTGCCAATCTGCTATATCTGTAATGCTAAAAGAAAGAAAGTTTTGTTTGAAACTTCACTTCACGTACAATTTTTACTATTGGGCAGCTCATCAGCAACAATACAATCCCAGCAACAGTGCTGTCTCCTAATAACTCTCAAACCAGACTTCCACCATGGGTGCTGCAATTCAGACTAAGTGCCTACTCAGATTTACTCCAGGACCAGTGGTGACAGAGTTTATTGAACCACGTGGGATGGAGCCACAGACTTCAAGAAGAGAGACAGCTATACAGGCAGTGGAGTAGGAGTGCAAGCCATGGGCGTCCGCAGAACTTTTTTCAGGGGGAGGGGGCATTATTTTTAAGGTCACCCATGCTCTGACCCTTTTCACGGTCAGAGACTGCAGACATAGTATAGGAGATGGTCAGAGACTGCAGACATGGCACAAGAGATGACTGGAGACTGTATACATGAATGAATGAATGACTTGTATAGTGCTACCTATGTGAACTGAATCGCCTCAGGGCGCTTTTTGCCACTGGTGTCCATCTGTGGTATAGCGCGGTCCTTGCCCTGTGGGGTCCCGACACGCTTACAAACACATACACATATTTGGCCAATTTTATCGACAGGATCTAATTAACCTATCAGCATGTCTTTGGAGTGTGGGAGGAAACCCACGCAGGCACAGGGAGAACATGCAAACTCCAGGCAGAAGGTGTCGTGGTTGGGATTTGAACCAGCGACCCTATTACTGCTAGGTGGAAGTGCTAACCACTTCACCACTGTGCTGCCCTTCACATGGCCCAGGAGACTGTCAGAAACTGCATACACGGCTCAAGAGACTGCGGACATGGCACAAGAGACTGCATACATGTGGGGGGGGGGGGGGTGACAGAGAGAGAGAGAGGGGGGTGACAAAGAGCAAAGAGACATAGGGGGTGACAGAGAGAGAGGAGTGAGAGAGAGACAGAGGGGTGGGGTGACAGAAAGAGGGGGGTGAAAAAGACAAAGGGGTGACAGAGAGAGAGAGAGAGGGGGTGACAGAGAGGGGTGATGGGAATATAATAGAATCGACCTCTGAAATCTGCTTCCACCGCCAACCACCCAAACATGCACATGTCCTCCCCCTTGGCATACATTTTCCCTTGCGCCTCGATGGCCCCTCCCACAAGCTTCCTAAGCCAATCACAGTTTGGGACGAATTCCTGTGCCTTAAGCGATGCCCTCCAAGACTCACAATGCTAAGAGCTTTTCACATCGAGACAGATGACCCATTTAAAATGTCTGAAAATGAAAAAATCATTTGGTATTCTGAACATGGGCCTCCAAAAAGCCACGGGCACATGTTTAAACTGAACACACGAGAATTCTTTCAGAGTGCAATAATAGGCTGGCTGATTTTTCTCATCCTAAAGCAGCGAAAATGCATTTAAATCCCAGGCTTAAATCTACATGTAATTAAAATCTACCATATAGCCGGAGTATTTAATTTCTAGTTTTATGTGTTAAAAGCTCATCTGCTGTGTTTTTCCGCGAAGACATCTTCTTCATTTGCATTTCACAAAGAGTCGCAAAAAAAAGTCAGCAAACCGGAGTAATTACAGCCGGATCCAATTTAACGGCCTGACCAGAAAAGAAAACCGCAGAGGAACAGAAAGTTTGGAGGTACTGGCCCGTATTTCTTTGTGGCATACTGCAACTTCTGTAGCGGGAATGTGAAACTCCACTGAGAGTCATACTGCATGGGCAAACTATGTGTATTTTTAAAAATTAAAGGTGCTCATAAGATACGAAGTTGATAAATGTGCACAATTATTTCTGAAATCTTAAAGGAAAATTTATGTAGCGGTGACACTTTTGCAAGGTGTCCGCTATGTGTAAATTTAGTTATTTTTTTCTCTCAGAACAGTAAAGGGGTTCTGAGAGCTAATTGGGTAGGGTAACTTTGGCATCAGTTTGGCTGGGCTGTGTTGGGGTTCTGCCTGATCATGTGTGCAGTATGGTACACATGACAGTTTTAGAACCAGGCCTGGTTGGACGTTTGGGTACCGGCATTCCCCGGAGCCAATCAGTGGGTGCGTTTGGCCCCGCTGAGGAGTCTGGGGAAGGGTACTTAAGATGCTGGAGTTCGTTCGGACATAGCTGCCTGTTGATAACGTCACGTATGACGAAACGCGTCTGGAGGAGGGCGTGTACTGACGTCACCACACAAGTTTACTAGGAGGACGGGCTGGCATTACTTTTAATCTGAATCTGGACCGGGGTAGCCCCGCGAGGGGTCCCGGTCACGGGAGCGAGTGCCGCTCCGAAACATGGTCTGTTCTATTAGCCCCACAGACCCGCTTGGTCTGGGGCAAGGATCCATCTGTTCCCGAGTCTCAGAACCGGCTGGTCCGAGGCGCAGTAACTGAGGGAGGATTCAAGGCGTCCGGGTGCACTTTCAACTTGGAGGGGCACCACAGCTCTTGTAAGCGACCGGGGGAGGACTCTTCGGAGGAGGGCCAACAAGCTGGCATCTCAAGAAGTGCCTGGTTGCTGGGTTGTCAAGGACATTGACGAATCCACGTTTTCCCAGTACTGCCAAGGAGACAGAGAACGTTCCAGGTACTGAGGAAAGGTTCCTGTTCACGTTGAGTGCAACCTTTCTTCAAGGTCAGAGACTTTGCAAGTTTCCGAATTCAAGTGCTGACTGCCAAAATCTCTGGCTAGAGATTTGTTCAGCTATGAAGTGTCCAGCTGCGAGTGGCTACTCTCTGGGTTTGCATTTTAGACTTCCTACTAATTTGCAGTTCAAGGTGTCTGAGTTTCTTCACCCTTGCCCTCTGTTCCTATATGAGACTGTGTCTGTTGGATGTTACCCCTGCAAATAAAAACCTTTCTAAAGGACTTTTATGGTGTCAGCGTCCAAAGTTGTTGGGTGCTAACTCTGGGAACCCCTAGACCTGGAAGGACAAGCCAAGCGGAGGTAACCGGTAAGCCTAAAAGTCAAGGCCGCCCCATCGAGGGTTATGGCCGCTACACTTACTTCCATTTGGTTTTTAGTGTTCTGTCCCCCAGGAGACAAAGTACACGTAGAACTTTATCTGATGTACCTATGTGTTTTGTAAGCCTACCTAGGAGGTTGGGTGTGACGCCCTTTTCTCCCCCCATGCCCATCCGACTATGCAGCTAGCAAGGAGATGACTGCTTGATAACCAGTGCTTGCCTCGGCTCCAAGCCAAAGGCGCCAAGAGGAATGTAGAAGGATGGGAGACCCTTCTATGTTCTCTCCTCTTAGGCACTTTCTTGGAGGCAAGACAAGCACTGGTTATCAGGTAGGCCTCTGCTTACTAGATACGTTGTCAGACAGAGGTGGGAGGAGGGGGACACCCTGTCTGACCGCATTCTTTCTTTCTTTCTTTTTCTTTCTTTCTCTTTCTTTCTTTCTCTCTTTCTTACTTTCTCTTTCTTTCTTTTTTTCTTTCTTTCTTTCTCTTTCTTTCTTTTCTTTCTTTCTTTTTCTTTCTTTCTTTTCTCTTTCTTACTTTCTTTCTTTCTTTCTTTCTTTCTTTCTCTCTTTCTTTCTCTCTTTCTTTCTCTATTTCTTACTTTTTCTTTCTTTCTTTCTTTCTTTCTTTTTTCTTTCTTTCTTTCTTTCTTTCTCTCTTTCTTTCTTTTCTCTTTCTTTCTTTCTTTCTTTTTTCTTTCTTTCTTTCTTTCTTTCTTTCTTTCTCTTTCTTTCTCTCTCTTGCTCCACCCTTATATAGAAGGTGACAGGAGACTTTCCAGTGGAGACACCAGTCCCATTGACATCTCTTTAAGAAAATTTGCTTTGGCCACGCTATATTGAAATATCAACAACTGGGAGGAAAAATCCATCTTGCAATTCAGGTAAGTAGGGGGTGGTTTGGGGAATGTGACCATATTTCAAGTTACACCATTAGACCCTATTCACGCCTGAACGATTGGAAACACGTTTCTGAAATTGCTTCAACGCTCAACATCAAGATTCCCATTATATTCCATGGTGCCTGTTCACGCCTGAGCATTGTGTTGCTTGAAGCTTGTAAAAAGATAGATGATGGCTTATTAGACGAAACGCGTCGGTACGGGCTCTGCTGATGCTACTGCGTCCCAATCCATATTTTATAACAAGAGCTTTTTTATCTTCACAAATGTGAGTGTTTCTTTTTTATTTAATACATACGTTTTTACTGAGATGGAATTACACTATGTGGCCTCTCTCCTTTTCTTCCCATAATTAACACTACATGGGAGAGATCTCTTATCCGGCCCACGGCATCACCTTTTTGAGGGTTATTCATCGGAAGCATTGCTGTGGAGGACCACAGGAGCATATATTCTCAACTGGAGGTGGCGTATGTGGTTGCTGGTTTCCCCTTGGTGTATTACACCACAAGCTCGATTGACTCATTAGGCGTAGGTCTGTTTGAGTTCAATCCCTCTGGTAAGCCCTATACTTATTGGTGGTGGATCGTCTACTGACAAATCTGCTCTACACAAATTTATATTTCAAGTCACCATGTTACTATATTCATTCACTCATGGAATTATTTCACTTTTTGGACTTTTGCTTTACTTATTTTTTACTTTTCACCTGAGTGTTTTTTACACATTAGAGTCACGTTTACTCAATACTTATATTGATTATCAGGTTTTCTCATG
The DNA here is from genome assembly GCA_028564925.1 of Lithobates sylvaticus. Classification (NCBI taxonomy): domain Eukaryota; kingdom Metazoa; phylum Chordata; class Amphibia; order Anura; family Ranidae; genus Lithobates; species Lithobates sylvaticus. The sequence continues at coordinate 742,655,280 of CM053026.1, read as the reverse complement.
TTTTTTGCAACAATCGATATGAGCACCGTTTCCTAAAATTTTTGATATAGTGTAAATTTACTGCGCATGCGCTATGCAATCCAAGGCTCTATGCGTTCCAAACACTTCATGATCTGACGGGTAGCGGTAATCTGACAGTACACCCACGCAGACATCTTACTACACCCAGCTACGTCTTGAATTTCAGAGTAATTTTAGCAATAAAGTGATCGTATATAAATAAATATAGTATATTGACATCTGTGATGCTGTTTTGATGTTACATTTTGAAAGAAGCTGGATGCCAGCAGTAGGAAGGTGGCGGAGGCCATGTTGGTACACCCGGCGCTGCTCAGTGCTTAACCTTTGAGGCTTTCAAAATTAAACATCCAAACAGCATCACAGATGTCAACAAACTATATTTATTTCTATACGATCACTTTATTGCTAAGATTACTCTGCAATTCAATAGACATGTGCAATTCGTTTTGTTTTTTTTTTTGTTTTTGTTTTTTTTCGTTATTTTCGTTCGTTTGTTTTCGTACGAAGGAACGAATCGTTCGAATCCGAATAACGAATCGTACGAATTCGATTAACAAATCATTCAAAACGAACGAATCCGAAAAACAATGAAAATCCGAAAAAAACTAATTAGAAACAACAAATGTACTAATGAAGAAAATCCGAAAAACAAAAACGAACGAAAAAATTCGTACATTCGTAACTTTTTTTTTTGTTGAATTGGTAATTTTCCGTGTCCCTTACAATGGTGCTGCTAAACGTGCTTCGAATGGATTGAACAAAAAAATTCGTACATTCGTAACTTTTTTTTTTGATTCGTAACTTTTTTTTTCGATTCGTAAATTTTTTTTTTATCGATTTGTAACTTTTTTTTTCGATTCGTAACTTTTTTTTTTTTTCGATTTTTAATTTCCGTATCTCTATTGAACAAAAAAATTTGTACATTCATAACTTTTTTTCGATTCGTAACTTTTTTTTTCGATTCGTAACTTTTTTTTTAGATTCGTAAATTATTGAAATGTAATAATAGCATACACATTACATAAAATTATGAATTATCCTCCGATTACGAATCTATGAATGTTACGAATGTTACGAATGTACGAATAAATACGAATGCGTCCGAAAAAACGAATCAACAAAAAAATAACTCTTACGAATGTACGAATCGTTATGAATACGAACACCGACGACTTACGAATGTACGAATCAACGGAAAAGAAATAAACGAAACGGAAAAAAACTATTTTTTTTCTTAAACGGAAAAAACGAAACGAAAATAAACAAATTTTTTTGTTGTGCACATGTCTACAATTCAAGACTTAGCTGGGTATAGTAAGATGTCCGCATGGATGTTCTATCAGATTACAGCTACCCGTCAGATCACTACGTTTTTGGAACACAAAGCTCCTTTGATTGCATAGCGCATGTGCAGTAAGTATTTTTTGGATGGATTGTCACTTCCGTTACACAATCCGATGAGTTAGCCGCTCCAGTTGCTATTACAAGAGAACTGACCATCAGCTCTAAAAAATGGTAGGCATCTTCCCGGTACAACCACCTGAAGTCAAATGATGTACCAGGTACGTAAGTTGGCGGTAAGTGGTTAACTGTTTGCCGACCAGCCACCGCAGTTATACCGCGGCAGTTTGGCTCGGCTGCGCAAATCACCGTACCAGTACGGCGGTCCCTTAAATGGCTATAGCGGGCGCACGTCGCCAGAGCCCATGCATGTGGCCAGCGGCCGCGGTGTCCGCCGCCCCCCCCCCGGCCCCCCCCCCCCCCCCCCCCCCCCCCCCCCCGCGATCGCTCCACAAGGGTCAATGTAAACAAACAGATCCCCGTTCTGTCAGGGAAGTAGAGAGAGATCGTCTGTTCCTAGTGATCAGGAACAGCGATCTCTCTCCTCCTCCAGTCAGTCCCCTCCCCCCACAGTTAGAAACACCGCCCTAGGGAACACTTAACCCCTTGATCGCCCCCTAGTGTTAACCCCTTCCCTGCCAGTGACATTTATACAGTAACCAGTGGCTATTTTTAGCTCTGATTGCTGTATAAATGTCACTGTTCCCCAAAAAAGTGTCAGGCAGGTGTCTGATCTGTCCGCCGCAAAAATCGCTGATCACTGCCATTACTAGTAAAAAATAAAAATTATTAATAAAAATGCCATAAATATAGCCCCAAGTTTGTAGACGCTATAACTTTTGCGCAAACCTATCACTATACGCTTATTGCAAATTTTCTTTTACCAAAAATATGTAGAAGAATACATATAGGCCTAAACTGATAAAGACATTTTTTTTTCCATTTTTTGGGGGGGATATTTATTATAGCGAAAAGTAAAAAATATTGTTTTTTATTTTTTCAAAATGATCTTTAAGGCCCGCCCCACATACATATACTGCGACAGGGTGGCCTTTAAGAGCAAAAATCACGTACCTGTACTGTCTGGAGCCAATTAGTGGGTCTGGTGGACCCAATGTCCGCAGGGAACCCGGCAATCATTCCCGAGAGCGGTAGAACGGCGATCTGCCTATGTAAACAAGGCAGATAGCCGTTCTGCTAGCAAGGAAGTCGGAGATCTTGTGTTTCTGCTAAGCAGGAACACGGATCTCTGTCTTCCTCCAGTCAAAACACCTTCCCCACACAGTAAGAAAGCACTCCCAGGGAACACAATTAACCCTTTGATCGCCCCTAATAGTAACCCCTTCTTTGCCAGTTTCATTAGTACAGTGACAGTACATTTTTTTTTTTAGCACTCATTGCTGTATTAGTGTCAGTGGTCCCCAAAAAGAGTCACTTAGGGTCAGATTTGTTTGTCGCAATGTCGCAGTCAAAAAAAATTGGGATTTATTTTATTTTTTTTTACCAAAAATATGTAGCAGTATGTATACATATTGGCCTAAATTGATGAAGAAATTAGATTTTTTTTACATTTATTTTTATTGGATATGTTTTATAGCAGAAAGTAAAAAATATTGTTTTTTTTGTTTTTTTCAAAATTATCGGTCTATTTCTGTTTATAGCGCAAAAAAAACCCCAAAAAAACGCAGAGGTGATTAAATACCACCAAAAAAAAACTCTATTTATGGGGAAAAAAGGACATTACTTGTATTAAAGACATGGACTGTCCGGGTGAATCCTGGACAGGTGGCAACCCTATCCGAGGCTGAAGTGGTTAAGTGAAACTAAATCAGAAAGGGGCACAGAAAATATTTTTCTGGCTAATACTAAGTAATAGCCTTGTGAGGTCTGCTCTTACGTAGCATGTTTTTTTTTTTTTAAAGCTTAAAGTTGAGTACAGTGCACTTTAAGCTTGACAAGGTCGGATCCATCAATGGTAAATGAGAGTACGTAGGAAGCACGGAAGGATTGTACATAATTGTCGGTAGAGAGGTTATATATTGTATTATATCCATATTCCAGGACACACTGGGGGAGAATTATCAACTTTGCCTCGCAGCAAGGCAGCGCAAAAAAACAGGAGCGGTGATACATTTTATGAGACAGATTTACTAGCGGATCTCAGCTTGATTCATTCGTTCCTCCGCTGCTCCAAAGTAGCACTCCGTCTATAGAAGTCTACCCCCCACCATGTCCTAATGGGCCTTTGTTTTAAAAGGGTTGTATAGTGTTTGCAATAAATTTTTAGCTATACGTTTAAAAGAAAACAGCTTGAAGTAAATAATGTTATGAATGTGTTTTATAAATTGTATTTCTCTGTGTAATTTGTATGCATACGGTATATTTACGGGAAGGGGGGGGGGGCATATTTATTCATTACATAGGCAGGCTCTGCTTCCTGCTTTGCAGTGCTACACTGTGGCTGTGCTTTACTACTCACACAATACATATTGAAAGAAATGCAATGTCTGTGTGACTGATATTTTATCTCAATGGTCCTTTAACCACTTGACCCCCAGAAGATTTACCCCCCCCCCCCCCCATAACCAGGCCATTTTTTTAAGATACGGCACAATTGCGCTGTCGTGTGACGCTGTACCCAAACAAAATTTATGTCCTTATTTTCCCACAAAGAGAGCTTTCTTTGGTGGTATTTGATCACCTCTGCATAGTTCCCAGCTATCCCTGATTCGGAGGGACTATCCCTGATACGGAGGGACTATCCCTGATTCGGAGGGACTATCCCTGATTTGGAGGGACTGTCCCTGATTTCGAGGGGCTGTCCCTGATTTCGAGGGGCTGTCCCTGATTTGGAGCAATGTCCCTCTGTCCCACTTTTCCCCCTCATTTGTCCCTCATTTTGGTCTGATCTATATAGTTGTATAAAAAATGCACTTTTTATCTATCAGAAAGTGTTTTCCAGCGCTAAACCTTTCATCTGATTTCTAAATTGCTGCATTTGTAAATTCCAAAAGCCAATATAAAGGAATATTAGTGGTAAAAAAAAAAGCACTTGTGGGTTTAACCAATCTTGTTATTTTGTACAATTCTCCTTTAAGGGGGCGTGGCCATGGGGGTGTGTCCTATGCCTGCTGACGTCAGTTGTGACGAAACGGTCGTAGGGACGTTGCGCACACACACGAACTGCGCATGCGTGAACCGTTTTCGGTGACACGCAAAGCTTTTTACCTTGCAAGGTCATTTTTATGTACTGGATCCTTTTTTACTCAAATAAATTTTTTAAGGAACGTCTACACTATTGGCTCAAATACATATAAAAACACTATTGGAGTTTCTCTTTTTTTTCCCTGTTTTTTCACCCACTGGATTTGATTTGATATTGGATTTGTATTGCGCCGAATGCGCTCCATGTCCACACCCACCCTGTGGGAACGGAACGTCTGGCCATAGTCTACCATAGAAGTGAGCTTTGGAAGGGGCCTTCTCAGAGGCAGACGGATCACTGGAGAGGAAGCCTGGAAGATCCAACAGCACCAAGGCTGTTACACTAAGCCTAGTTTGACCCCCCCCCCCCCCTGAATAAGGGTGGCTTTCTGGTAAGCCTCCATTGTTTCACTATACGGTGACGGGCAGCACGAGCGGTGAAAACACATATCTACTTTAATTGCACTTGGATACTTTTTGGATGTCTCTACACATGAATTGTCTTCACATATGAATTGTTTGGATGTTTATTTATGAACTTTTTTCTGGTTTACTAAGCGCTGCACTCTCTTTCTACATATACTTTTGCTGATAGGTGTCCCTCATTATCATCTCAAAAAGTTGGGAGGTATGCCTCTTTTTTTTTTTTTTTTTTGTGCTATTTGTGCTTTTTTGAAAAAAAAACAAAAAGAAAAAACAATGTTTTTAACTTTCTGCTATAAAACATATTCAATAAAAAATGGCGGGAGCGGGGCGGCGTGCCGTGATTGGCCACGCAGTCATCTGGGACCGGTCACGTGTCCCAGATGACTGACAGGAGGGAGGGGGCAGAGCTGAGCCCTTCCTGCGTCAAGGGGAAGTGATGTCACCAGCCCGGGCACTGAAGGAGGCAGATTACGAGGGACCCCCTAGCAACAGGCTTTTAGAGGTGTGTTAAAAAAAAAATGTCCAAATGTTTTTTTTTTTGTTTTTTTTAAATGAATTTTAATTATTTTTTTATTTTTTTTGTGTGCAACCCCACTTTAAGGACCGAGCCTCTTTCTGAGATTTGTTGTTTACAAGTTAAAAACATTTTTTTTTTGCTAGAAAATTACTTAGAACCCCCAAACATTATATATTTTTTTTCCTAACACCCTAGAGAATAAAATAGCGGTCGTTGCAACACTTTCTCTCATACCGTATTGGCGCAGCGGTCTTACAAGCGCACTTTTTTGGGAAAAAATACACTTTTTTGAATTAAAGAATAAGACAACAGTAAAGTTAGCTCAATTTATTTTTATATTGTGAAAGATAATGTTACGCCGAGTAAATTGATACCCAAAATGTCACGCTTCAAAATTGCGCCCGCTCGTGGAATGGCGACAAACTTTTACCCTTAAAAATCTCCATAGGCGACGTCAGGGCCGATCCTAGGGTCACAGGCGCCTGGGTGCAGAAATATTTCTGGCGCCCCCCACATGGGCGTGGTCATCTTACTAACTCCTCCTCTTTACTAATGTTTCTATGGCAACTCCACCTCTCCATCTGTAAGCCCCACCACTTTGCTTTGGCAATAACTTAGTTAACGGCTTTGACAACTCAAAATAAATATTTTATTTATTGACAATTCTGTGTCAAGTGCATGTAAATAAATCAAATAGTGTAGCAGAAAAAAAAAACTTGGAATATAAATATGAACTGAACAATATGAATCTATCCATGGCCGCTGTAGCCACCCCCTATTCAGGCACCTTGCCCCTTTTCAGACGCCGGGCGCCTGAATTCCAGCGGCGGGGGGTGTTTTTGAAGCACCTGATTAGAGCCATAGGCTCTAATAGGCTTCAAAAAAGGTGAACTGCAAGCGCAAAGCAGTTCACCCAGGAGTGTTATGCCCCATACACACGGTCGGAAATTCCGACCACAAAATCCGTCGGATTTTTTCCGACGGATTTTGTCCGACACTGGTGTTGCATACACGGTCGGACAAAGTTGTCGGAAAATCCGATCATCCTGAACCTGGTGACGTTCGTTGTGTACAACGGGACTACGTAGAAGCTAGTAGCCAATAGCTTTGGTCTTGTAATGTGATCTGAGCATGCCTGGCACTTTTTCCGTCGGAATTCGCTACACACGATCGGAAAAAGTCCGATAGGACTTTGTTGTCGGAAAATTTGAGAGCAGGAGATAAAACTTTCGACCGAAAAAATCCGACCGAAAAAGTCCGATGGAGCCCACACGGTCGGAATTTCCAACAACATTGTCCGATAGGACATTTTCCGTCGGAAAATCCGACCATGTGTATGGGGCATTAGAAAAGCAAATTAATAGTTGCTTTCCTAACTCTGAACCGCCTCTCAGGCAATCATGTGCGCGGGTCTGTTACCTGTCACCTGATTGGCTGAAACGACAGGCGCAACGATTGGACACCTATCAGGAGGATAGGGGAGGGGAGCAGACGCATGGAGGACACAGGAGCCACTGTTTGACATGCTGCAAGGTCCCACCGCCATCACCCACCACCACCGAGACAGGGTAAGTGTTGGGCAGACGGCGAGTGTGCGGTCATAGTGGCACAATTTGATGGGCACAGTGGCAGCGTTTGAGGTATGGTTAGAGTTATGGTTAGAGATAGGATTAGAGTTATGCCGTGTACACACAGTCGGACTTTCCGGCAGAAAAAGTCCGGAATCTTTTCATCGGATATTCCGATGGTGTGTGGGCCTCATCTGACCTTTTTTTCCCCCGAAAATTCTGATGGACCTAGAAATAGAACATGTTTTAAATATTTCCGACGGAACCAATTCCTATCGGGAAAACCGCTCGTCTGTAGGCTGTTCCGACGGACCAAAAACGACGCATGCTCTGAAGCAAGTATGAGATGGCAGCTATTGGCTACTGACTATTGAACTTCCGTTTTCTAGTCCCGTCGTACGTGTTGTACGTCACCGCGGACTTTGGTGTGATTGTGTGTAGGCAAGACCGTTTCAGCGGAACTCCGGTCGCATGTACGCGGCATTAGAGTTAGAGTTAGGGTTAGCAGTAATTGTTAGGATAGGAACGCAAACCCTAATGATTAACTCTAATGCCCCGTACACGCGGTCGGAAATTCCGACAGCAAAAGTCCGATCGGAGCATGTTGTTGGAAAATTCGCCCGTGTGTGGGCTCCATCTGACTTTTTCTGTTGGAATTTACAATGGAAAAAATTTTAGATCTTGCTCTCAAATTTCTTCCGACAACAAAATATGATCAGACTTTTTCCGATCGTGTGTAGAGAATTCCGGCGCACAAAGTGCCATGCACACTCAGAATAAATTTGGGGGCGAAAGCTATTGGCTACTGGCCTCTACGTAGTCCCGTCGTACGTTTTGTACGTCACCTCGTTCGGAACGTTCGGATTTACCGACAACTTTGTGCGACCGTATGTATGCAACACAAGTTTCGGCCAAAATCCGTGTGGTCGGAATGTCCGATCATGTGTACAGGGCATAACTCTAAAGCCCCGTACACACGGTCGGTAATTCTGACCACAAAATCTTTTGTCTGACACTGGTGTTGCATACACACGGTCGGACAAAGTTTTGAACGTGGTGACGTTTGTTTCGTACGAGGGAACTACGTAGAGGCTATTAGCCAATAGCTTTGGTCTCGTAATATGATCTGAGCATGCGTGGCACTTTGTCCGTTGGAATTCTCTACACACACGATCGGAAAAAGTTCGATCGGATTTTGTTGTCGGAAAATTTGAGAGCAGGATCTCCAATTTTTTCCATCGGACATTCCGACGGAAAAAGTCAGATGGAGCCCACACACGGCCAGATTTTCCGACAACATGGTCCGATAGGACATTATCCGTCGGTATTTCCGACCGTGTGTACGGGGGCTAACCCTAACTTTAACCCTTACATGCATCAAAGTCACACTCCATGAACAGAACTGTCATACATTCCTATGCAAAATGCATTGAAAACGCATCAAAAAATGCGTGTTCAAAAACACAAAACGTACCACAAAACACGACGGAAAAACACCTGCATAGATGTGAACCTAGCCTTAGGAATTAAGTATTAGGTAGGGAGTTCTTCTCATATATACTGTGTATATATATGTATATATATATATATATATATATATATATATATATATATATATATAAAATGTAACCTTAACTTTTCAAGGTTATCAATGCAACAACTCAATACATGTCATGGTCGGTATGTATATGCAGTAGGCACCTTATTATGTTGATAGCTTGCTTGAAAAAAAAAACATATGACCACTAATGACCTTTACAGGAGGTTCTCCATCTGCGGCCCTGAGCGCGGTAAGCGTACGACAAACATAACACATTTTAAACACACTCCGCATAGATAACATTACTCTCCTACTCATTTTATGCTACATTCTAGTTTGCTAAAGGGTTAATTTATCCTTTGAACAGGAATAATTATCAGTGATGGCTTCATTTAATGCCTCCGCTCGCCACCTCCTTTACCTCCAATTATATTTTTCGCATTTCAAGCCTTCAGAAAACGCTGGACGAGTCTAATTCCGTTTTTTTTCTCCTCCTTTTCTCTGGGAGCAGCTGATATGAAAGCAATCAACATCCTTTCTGAGGTTTATTTTATTTTTTTTTACCCATGATTATATATCTGTGGGAAATGCACACATGATAAAAAAAAAAAAAGAATCTTTGAATTTCACGGAGCGCAGAACACGGAGGAGTGGGCCACCGGTTCTTAAAAGTATTTTTTATTAGGTAGATGGCTAGGCAGCTGTGGGCGAATCTCTCGTAGAGAGGAAGGCTGTTTAAAATTGATATGGGTCAATGCAGTTGGACTGTACACCCACTTGTTTTCTAAACTCCTCAAAGCTCTGTCTGTGCATCCACCATGTCAACAAGCAAAATTAAAATATTTCCTACTGAATGCATCGTACACCAGGGGTCTCCAAACTTTCTAAGCATAGGGACAGTTTTCTGTCCTTCAGGCTTTAGGAGGGCTGGAGTAGAAAATGCCTTGGCATCAGCGTCCCTTCATTGGTTTTAATGGGGGAATTGCCCCTTTTGTTGATCTCAATTAAAAGAATAGCGCCTCTTTTGGTGTCAGTGGGGCAATGGTGTGCCATCATTAGTGTCAGTTGGTAGAATAGTGTCCCAAGGGCCAGATAAAGGCAAGCAAAGGGCCACATCCTGCCCCTGGGCTGCAGTTTGGAGACCACTTATATACACTATGTGGCACATTTACCAACACCTTCGTGGGATACTGTCACTTGTTAAAGGGGTTTCCAGATTCTGATAAACCCCCCTTGCCAGCAGATCCCCCACAACCACCAGCCAGGGTTGTAGGGAAGAGGCCCTTGTCCCCATCAACATGCAGAGCACCCCGCCCCAAACCACCCCACTTATTTTGAGGACATGTGGCCTGGTATGGTTCAGGTGGGACGTTTATTCATCCTCCCTTTCCTGACCTGCTGGGCTGCATGCTCAGATAAGGGTCTAGTATGGATTTTGGCAAGATAAAGGCAAGCAAAGGACCACATCCGGCCCCCAGGCTGCAGTTTTGAGACCACTGTCATACACTACGTAGCACATTTACCAACACCTTCGTGCCAGTCCCTGGGACACTTTCACCCCTGCCCAAGGCTAGGGATGCACCGATACCAGTTTTAAGACCAAGTACGAGTACCGATACTTTTTCTCAAGTATTAGCCGATACCAATTACCGTATATACTCGAGTATAAGCCGACCCGAATATAAGCCGAGGCACCTAATTTTACCACAAAAAACTGGGAAAACGTATTGACTTGACTTGTAAGCCTAGGGTGAGAAATACGCAGCTACTTTAAGTGTAAAAGAGGGTCAACAATGCCCATTTGCAGCCTCACTGTGCCCATTTGCATTCCTGTGTCCATTTGCAGCCATAGGTCCCCCGAACTTCAAACTTGGTAGTTAAGGGTTCCTAGATGCCCCCTAGCTGCAGCCAAATTTGGGGTCTCTGAACCCAAAGAGTCCCGAAATTACATTGCTGCAGATGGACACAGTTGACCGACTTTGGGGGCCCATATCTCGGGGCCACTTAGGGCTAGGAACCCCGTATTTGGTGTGCAAACCAAGTGGAACTATCACTATAACATATCCAATGGGGTTCCTAGCACCAAGTGGCCCCGAGATACGGGGCCCCAAACTCGGTTCGGAAAATGTCAAGCACTTTTCTGCGGCAGAGAATGACATTTTCCGGAACTGACTTTGGGGCCCCCATATCTCGGGGCCACTTGGTGCTAGGAACCCCATTGGATATGTTGTAGTGATAGTTTCACTTGGTTTGCACACCAAATTTGGGGTTCCTAGCTACAAGTGGCCCCGAGATACGGGGCCCCAAAGTCGGGTCGGAAAATGTCATTCTCTGCTGCAGAAAAGTACTTGACTCGAGTATAAGCCGAAGGGGGGCATTTTCAGCACAAAAAAATGTGCTGAAAAACTCGGCTTATACTCGAGTATATACGGTACCGATATCTATTTTTAGTGTCATGTGACAGTTTAGTGGTGGTGTAGTGGTAGACCAACAAACATAAAATCAATCATTGCCCTTGGATGCATTTATTCTTTACACATAACGCCCAGCCAACCTGCCTGTGCCCTTGTGGTCTAGTGGGAGAGCACTTTCCAGCACTTTTGCGATCCGGATGTCACGTCTCACACTGCCGCACACTCACCCGACATCCTCCTGCGTCTCTCTCCATAAACGCGGTGGTTACAGTCTGCGCACTTGAAGGTTTTAGTATTGGAGCATTTGTACTCATGCAAATGCTTAGTATCAGCGCAACACTACCCAAGGTCCCCCCACTTGATATGCCACCCCATGTCCTCCCCAGATCATGCCCACTTTAAGGATGTTCCCACCGAAGTCTTCTTTACTTTCTGGGTGGACCCATTTCTAATTATGTGGGATCCCTTCAGCTAAGACCCTTTTTTGAATGTGCATGCTCAATAACTTAAATAATGAATGAATGAATGAATGAATGATTTGTATAGCGCTGCAACTGCGAACTGAATCGCCTCGAGGCGCTTGACTGCTCATGTTGGGATGCCATGTATTAGAAGAGGTGGGTCTTGAGTTTTTTCCTGAAGGCCTGATGGTTTTCTTCCAAGCGGATGTCGTTTGGTAGAGCGTTCCATAGCCGGGGTCCCTGTACTGCGAATCTTCGTTCTCCCTTCGATTTGTAGCGGGCTTTGGGGATGAGAAGGCGATTTTGGTTTGTTGATCGAAGGCTGCGATTTGGTATGTATTTTTCTATTTTCTCACAAAGGTATTGGGGCGCATTTCCTTGTGTACATTTGTGGGTGAGGCAGAGGGTCTTGAATGTGATCCTCTCTTTTACCTTGAGCCAATGGAGCATCCTTAGGGATGGGGATATGGATTCCCAGGGTTTCTTTCCGGTGACTAATCTTGCTGCTGCGTTTTGGACGACTTGTAGGCGTGCAATCTGGTAATCCGGTAATCCTATGTACAGGGAGTTTGCATAGTCGAGACTCCCGGAATAAGGGTGATGTACAACCCATGACATAGCCTGAAGAAAGAGATGTAGGACTGTCCTGGCAAATCTGTTATGCGGCTTACACACTGTCGGAATTTCCGATGGAAACAGTCTGATGGGAGCTTTTCATCAGATTTTCCGACCTTGTGTATGCCCATCGGTCTTTTTCTGTCGGAATTTCGGACGGACTTTGAATTGAGAACCTGTTCTCAATTTTTCAGACGGAAAACCTTTCTATCAGATTTTCCGATCGTGTGTATGCAATTCCGACACGCAAAAAAAGCATTAAACTTCCCTTTTATAGTGCTGTCGAACGTGTTTTATACCACTGTGTTACTGACCGTCGGAATTTGGTGTGATCGTGTGTAGGCAAGACAGTTTGAGCAGAATTCCGACGGGAAAACCATCAGAGCTTTTTTCCGACGAGAATTCCGACCGTGTGTACGCGGCATTACAGTTGGCATCTATTTGTATATGTCCATAAGTATTTTGACAACCCTACAAATTATTGAGTTTGGCTGCACAAACCCAGGTCCATAATATATACCTCCTAAAATTCTGAAGTTAGATGGATACCTTTTAGCATAACGAATGTGGGCAACAGGAAGACCCCTATATATGCAGACCATGAATAATTAATAAAGTGTTTTTTTTTACCATTACTAACTGTAAAATTAAAATAACAAATGTAATGATTTAGAGGTTGGCTGAAAGGTTTAGTAGAATATGACATGTTTAGTAGTTAAGCCGTTCATCATATCAGAACCACTTAACCCCCAGAAGGTTTTACCCCATTCATGACCAGAGCATTTTTTGCTATTCAGCACTGTGCTACTTGATCTGGCAATTGTGCGGTCATGCGACACTGTACCCAAATTAATTTTAGATAATTATTTTCACACAAATAGGGCTTTCTTTTGGTGGTATTTAATCACCACTGGGTTATTTATTTTATTTTTTATTTATATAACCCAAAAAAAGACCGTACATTTTGAAAGAAACTATATTTTCTAATTTCTGCTATAAAACATATCCAATTTAAAAATAATCAAATTCCGTCATGAACTGAGGCCAAAATGTATTCTGCTACATGTCTTTGGTTAAAAAAAAAAAAAAATCTCAATTTGTACTTGCACTCGTGCAAATGCTCCGATGCCTAATCTGATACCTGGGGAGTCAGAGGTGAATGGTGCAGTTGTGGGGGCTGTTACAAGCACCGATCTCCCTCGATCTCCCTCTATAGATTTCAATAAAGCAGCTGACAGCCCCTTCTCCGCCTCTTCCTCTCGCAGCTGTCAGCTGCTTTTTTTAAATCTATACAGGGAGATCGTTGCTTGTAACGGCCTCCACTGCACAATTCGATCACCCCCGACTGTCCCCTGTGTCCTCCTCTGGTCCCCCTCCATGTCTTCCTCCATGCTGCTCCAGTCCCCCTATGTGTCCTCCTCTGTGCTGCTCCGGTCCCCCTCTATGTACCCCTTCGGTCCCTCTCCACCTCCTCCTCCGTGTTGCTCCGGTCCCCCTCTGTGTGCCCTCCCGACCCCCCTCCATCTCCTCCTCCGTGCTGCTTCGGTCCCTCTCCGTGCTCCTGCCCTGGTCCCCCTCGTGTCATCCCCCCTGTTGTTCCGGTGCTCCTCCAGTCACCCTCTGTCCTCCTCCAGTCCCCCTTGTCCCAGATAATGTCATTTACTGGCTCCTTCCTTTTCTGAATGCACATGAGTCAGTGATCATTGATAACTGCATTCATAACTGAGCATTGTAAACTGCGTTTACGATGCTTCAGTTTGTGAATGGACAGGAGCCTCTGTCTCCAGTGCAGCTGAGGCTGCTGAGAAAGGGACTGGGGAATATCTGTCCTCAGTCCCTCTTTTTGTCAGGGGTGTGTTTAGACCCCTTATATCTCACCAACCCCCAACAGGGATGATAAAAAATAAAAAAAAGGAAAAATTTTAATAAATAAATATTTAACAGTAAAATTGTAAAAATAATACAAAAATAAAATAAAAAAAACACTGATGTGTAATGTGTGCTGCTTTTACTTTACTATCTAGCTGTTTTTTCTCCCTGATTTTCAAGAAGAAGAAACAGCCAGATTGCCAATCCTATGCAATCCAATCAGAACTCTATGTCTGATTGGATACAGCCGATTTCAACCAAAATCATTGGCTGAAACCTGCTGCCAAACATGTGCTGTATCAAATCATAGCACGGGTTGGCAGGGGGCGCACACATGCACGCCCCGAACCTCGAAGAAAGGGCCGCGACGTACTAGTTTGTGATTGTGTCTGCACCTATTGCCCGCTCGCAGCATATTTTCTGTGAGCGGTGGGCAGGGGGTTAAAGAGACAACTGAGGAGGGACAAAGGGGTTTATTTCCAAAAGATAGACAGCCCCTCCAGCTGTCTATCTTTTGGAAAGCACAGAGACATGGTTTGATGAGTTTGGAGTGGAGAAGCTCAAGTGGCTTGCACAAAGCCCTGACCTCAACCCTACTGGGATGAATTAGAATGCCGATTGCGACTCTGGTCTTCTCATCCAACATCAATACCTGACTTAAAACATACTCTTCTGGCTGACGGGGCTCCAAAATCCTGGAAAGACTTTCCTGAAGAGTGGAGGCAGTTATAGCCACAGAAGGAGACCAACTCCATGAATGGTTTGGGAATGGAATGTCCAACAAGCTCATATAAGTTTGATGGTCAGGTGTCCATATAGTGCAGGGGTGCCCAACCTTTTGAAGAGCGAGGGCCACTTAAGCTACTTGGTAACAGGTCCCGGGCCACAATGAGCGGAGTGGGCAGATGGCAGGTCCGTTTCTGCTCTGTATATGCAGAGCGGACACGGACACCGCCCACTAATACTTTTTTTCCGGTTTGGATAGGATTGGAGGTAGGACACAAGTCGGTTTACATTTGCTACTCCTTAGAGGTGAATGGAGGGTCCAATTGGGTCAGACTGACCATGTGAAAGGGGCCCAAGGCTGCTTTTACACAGATGCGCTGCAGTTTACCTGCACCGCTGGTGCAGCGCAGTATACCTTTGGATTTCCTGCACTTTGCAATAGACTTCTATTATATTCTGCAGGTTTGGTACCCATTCAGAAAGCTCACCAAACTCGCAGGTAAAAACAGAAGTCTATGGCTCAGTGCAGGTAACCCGCAGGTGCACTGCTCTGTACCTGGCTGCGGATAAGTTTGAAAGCATCCCAGTAACCACTGCAGAATAGATATGCCCATATATACCCAGTGATATTATTAATAAAACTGACCTTTAATAACAGTACTCTATTCCATCTTATCCCAGAGCAGGAGGTCGCGGGCCACATCAGAGGGCTCCGCGGGCCACATCAGAGGGCTCCGCGGGCCACATGTGGCCCCCGGGCCACTGGTTGGGCACCCCTGATATAGTGTATACAAAGCTACTATATGTATAAGGGAGCAAAGAAATATAAAAAACATTTACAATGTTGCTAATGTTACTGCCTGTCCTTCATCAACCCATTAAAAAATGTAGTTACCCTTCAAGAAAAGAACGTTTTTGAGGTCATGGTTCCTTTACATAGGACGTATTTTAGAAATAATTCTCAAGCAATGAATTATCAATTTAACCAGCTTGAAATTAAAACCCAATCCGACCCCAAAACTGCCAGTTAAAGAGTATCTGGAAAGCTCATGAAGAGGAATTCAAAGGTATCCTCAGACACAATGTGGAGAGAAGGATTAGAAATTAGTCTTCGCCTTTGTTTTATACATTCAAGTTGGAAGAATAATCTGTCCGAGGATTGATCAGAGCTGTATTTGAAGCAAAGGAGATTTTACATTTTCACATTTGCATGCTTTGAAGTTGTTATCTGGAACTAGGTATTACAGACCCGACAAATAGAGGCCTTATGAATCTTTGTCTATTGCCTTTACGCTAAGGTGGTGGCCATTTTGTAATCTGAAACATTGCAGGAGGTTGTTGCTGGGACAAGTTCATCCAGTGCCCAGGGCGAAGATGACAAACTGTCCCCCTGATGTGGGCACCCCTGATCATCTTCTGCAGCTGGGATCTATGATACTAGTGTAGCGGTGACACCTTTTCTAGGTGTCCGCTATTGTAAATTTAGTTATTTTTGTTTCTCAGAACAGTAAAAGGGTTCTGAGAGTTAATTGGATAGGGAAGCTTTGGCATCAGTTTGACTGGGCTGTGTTGGGGTTCTGCCTGATCATGTGTGCGGTGAAGTGCACATGACAGGCTCAGAACCAGGCCTGGTTGGACGGTTTGGGTACCGGCATTCCTCGGAGCCAATCAGTGGGTGCGTTTGGCCCCGCTGAGGAGTCTGGGGAAGGGTACTTAAGATGCTGGAGTCACGTGTTTGGGGTTCGTTAGGCCAGTGCTGCCTGTTTCCTGGATCCAGACCGGGGTAGCCCCACGAGGGGTCCCGGTCAGGGGAGTGTGTGCCGCCCCGAAACATTTTTGATTTGACAGGCCCCATAGACCCGCTTGGTCTGGGGCAAGGATCCATCTGTTCCCGAGTCTCGAAACCGGCTGGTCCGAGGCACAGTAACTGAGGGAGGATTCAAGGCGTTCGGGTGCGCTCTCAACTTGGAGGGGCACCGCAGCTCGTGTAGGCGACGGGGGGAGGACTCTTCGGAGGAGGGCCAACAAGCTGGCATCCTGAGAAGTGCCTGGTTGCTGAGTTGTCAAGGACACTAAAGAATCCAGTGCCTGAGTTTTCTTCATCCTTGCCCTCTGTTCCCACGTGTGACTGTGTCTGTTGGATATTACCCCTGCAAATAAAAACCTTTCAAAAGGACTTTTATGGTGTCAGCGTGCAAAGTGTTGGGTACTAACTCTGGGAACCCCTAGACCTGGAGGAACAAGCCAAGCGGAGGTAACCGGTAAGCCCAAAAGTCAAGGCCGCCCCATCGAGGGTTATGGCCGCTACACTAGTATTACAAAGCCGCTTCTGCCTGACTGACAGTTCCAAGGTGCAAAAAATAAAAATGTGCCCACCCCTCGATTGCTTTGATGACAATTCAAAATTTTAGGATTTCTTCTCACTTTTTGTCTCAGAAACATTGGTCACAGGATTTCACTGGGGATCTGGTCTGGGGGACTCAAGGAGTAATTATCTGTCTGATATTGGAGGGAGGCATTCAAGTATCCAGGGACATTGTCAGCACATAACTGAATGAAGGATCCTAGTGACCGTTGCTGTTGATATCCCTAGCATAACAAATGTATTGCTTGCCTGGCCTAGGACATTACTGAAGGTGTACTGGTTTTGTTCAATTTCTGGGATTTTGCTGGAGGAACTTCCCTGAGAAGAAAGGGAGACAGTGCAGTGTCCTCAATCTATTGCTTAGTGTTCATGGAGTATCCCACAGCTTCCTAAGCCCTATCCAAGTCAATCTGCCATACATGTTAAAAAGGCAACCCCCAAACCCGGACGCCAAGATATCGATTGGGATCAACCGGTCAACCACGGGGAGCCGACAGGTGGATCATAAACAAGGCTCCCCCACTTTTTTTCACTGCAGAGCGTAGATCGGTAGGCAGCATAGTGCTGGATGGAAGATGGGGCAGGAGCTGCGTCAGTAATTGGTTGCTAGGCGGTCCTAGAAACTAATCACCAGCTTGTTTTTATGAAATTTTAACTCAGGCAGCTCCCATTGGAGAGGGGTCAGAGGACACTACAGTGGGGGGGAGAGGGAGTGGAATGTGATGAGAAATGGACAGAGGATACTGTTTTGGGGGAATGGGGAAGTAGAAGACACAGCTTTCAGGGGGCAGAGGACACTTTGTGGGTGGCAGAATACACTGGTAGGGGGGTAGAGAACACTACAGTGGGGGGGGGGGGGGGACTGATGCGAAGGGGGGCAGAGGACACTGTTTTGGGGGGAGTACGGGACACTACTGGGAGGGAAGGGGCAGAGGATACTGAATTGGGGGGTACAGGACACTACTGGGAGCGGAGGGGCAGAGGACACCACAGGGGGGTGAAGGGGGCAGAGGGTATTGAATTGGGGGGTACAGGAGACTACTGGGAGCAGAGGGGCAGAGGACACTACAGGGGGGTGAAGGGGGGCAGAGGATATTGAATTGTAGGGTACAGGACACTACTGGGAGGGGAGGGGCAGAGGAAACTACAGAGGGGGTGAAGGGGGGCAGGGGATATTGAATTGGGGGTTACAGGACACTACTGGGAGCGGAGGGGCAGAGGACACTACAGGGGTGTGAAGGGGGGCAGATGATATTGAATTAGGGGGTACAGGACACTACTGGGAGCGGAGGGGCAGAGGACACTACAGGGGGTGAAGGGGGGCAGAGGATATTGAATTGGGGGGTACAGGACACTACTGGGAGGGGAGGGGCAGAGGAAACTACAGGGGGGTGAAGGGGGGCAGAGGATATTGAATTGGGGGGTACAGGACACTACTGGGAGGGGAGGGGCAGAGGAAACTACAGGGGGTGAAGGGGGGCAGAGGATACTGCATTGGGTGTACAGGACACTACTGCGGAAGTGGGAGAGGACACTAAAGTGTGAGGGGGGTGATATAAAGGGGGCAGAGGACACTGCGTTGGGGGGGTACAGAACACTACTGTGAAGGGAGGGGGGAAGAGGACACTGCTATGGGGGACAGGGGACACTACAGTGGGAGAGTGATGTGAAGGGGACAGAGGACATTTCTATGAGGGGGGGGCAGAGAGGCAGCAGACACTACTGTGGGGTTGATGGAAAGGGGGGCAGAGGGCACCACTGTGATGGATCTTTGCTTTCCTTCATGTTATCCAGGTAGAGCTCAACTTCTGAAAGGTTGCCTACCCCTGCCCTAGACCGTTGATTGAGCCAGAAGGGTGACTGTTGCGCTGTGCCTGGTTGCTACTGCATCTAGGAAAACAACCTAGGACAAATCAGCGGCCCTCTTGGGGGTGAGTGTTACAAGTGGCAATACTAAAAATTGATAAGGAACATTTTAAAGAACTGATGGGTTCTGAAGGAGACCACAGACATGCCATTTTTTTGCCTGATCCAGTTAAAACCCATAGAATCAATCCTCCATCGTCAATAGATCCCTTTAGATCAAAACATATCAGAGGAAGCCTGAAGTCCGGCTTAGCATTTAGATACCCTGAGCCCCTGCCCACATCCCCGCACCGCCGGTGACACCATAGTAAGCTGCACAGGTTGGCAACCAGCGATACTTGGTCCATTACATGCATGGCTGCGCCTGTCTTCTGCCAGTCTGCGTTAAAAGAACACAAACAGCTAAAAAATGTAATAAGGTTATATACATTTAATTACTGCGCAGTCACAGCCTCTGGCAATCTCTCCCTTTAGCGTGCCAGACATCAAATATGCTTCACTGTTCTGACCTCAGTTTACTTATGCAAGCCAAGTGAAAAGCACAGTATATCGAGAAAAAAAATAAAAATAAAAATAAAATTGATCAAAAAGGCGATAAGGGCCTCAGTCTGCAGATATAAACCAGCAGTTCATGGATTAGTCCTCTGGTGCCCATAGCAACTCTTGATACACTAATACAGTTATCTGAATCCATATGGACAAGTCTTAACTCTGTCAGGGGTCCCTGAGGACAGCGCTAAGTGCCATCAGCAGAGTATCACCAAGGACCGTGATGTTATGGATTACAACAGTCATTATTGGGAATATGAAGCTCTACAGAATCTGCAGTACAAAGATACTCCGGCCAGGTCTATATCAGAACTTGTTATCATACGGAGAGGCTTATTATTTCGGCTCGAGTGCGCTAATAATGTGCAGCAATCAGATCACGGAGGAGGTGGGGGGGAGCGTTAGATTAGAACTCCAGACAGGACAGTTCACACACAGTTCACAACAGACATTGGCTTTTAAATGCTTGACTCTGAGGGTCCATTTTCACAAATGCATTACGACAATGCACGAAAAATAGTCTTTGATTATGAATGTTACCCCAATGCACCTGGACAGCGCAGCCCCATGCACCATCTATGAACCATCTATGTGTTGTCGTCTCCTGCATTAGGAAAAAATACTATAAATAAATAAAAAACTAGTGCTAAAATGAATAAACTAGAACAAAATTAATAAATCACAGCGCTCTTTGGATTACCACTCCTAAAAACATTAATGGTATCCAAAACATACAGTAAACTACATTTCATTTATTTATTACACAATAGACATGTGCACAACAGAAAAATTCATTTATTTTCGTTTCGTTTCTTTCGTTTCCGTTGATTCGTAACGATTTGTAAATTCGTAAGTCGTCGGTGTTCAGATTCGTAACGATTCGTAAATTCGTAAGTCGTCGGTGTTCGGATTCGTAACGATTCGTATTTTCGTAAGAGTTATTTTTTCGTTGATTCGTTTTTCCGTTAGTTTAATTTTCATTTATTCGAAATTGGACGCATTCGTATTTTCGTCGATTTAGTTACATTCGGACTTTCGTTAGATTGATTTATTTGTACTTTCGTAACATTGTTTTCGTACATTCGTAATCGGAGCATAATTCATAATTTTATGTAATGTGTATGCTATTATTACATTGTAAGAGACACGGAAAATTACGAATCGAAAAAAAAAGTTACGAATGTACGAATTTTTTCGTTCAATCCATTCGAAGCACGTTAAGCAGCGCCATTGTAAGAGACACGGAAAATTACGAATCGCAAAAAAAAAGTTACGAAT
Source organism: Lithobates sylvaticus (assembly GCA_028564925.1). Lineage (NCBI taxonomy): Eukaryota > Metazoa > Chordata > Amphibia > Anura > Ranidae > Lithobates > Lithobates sylvaticus. Next base: position 742,634,520 of record CM053026.1, on the reverse strand, counting down.
GTACGAATTTTTTCATTCAATCCATTCGAAGCACATTAAGCAGCGCCATTGTAAGAGACACGGAAAATTACGAATCGCAAAAAAAAAAAAAAAGTTACGAATGTACGAATTTTTTCGTTCAATCCATTCGAAGCACGTTAAGCAGCGCCCATTGTAAGGGACACGGAAAATTTCCAATTCAACAACAAAAAAAAAAGTTACGAATGTACAAATTTTTTCGTTCATTTTGATTTTTGTTGTTCCTGTTTTAGTTTTTCGGATTTTCTTCTTTCGTAGTTTCGTTGTTTCTAATTTGGTTATTTCGGATTTTCGTTGTTTTTCATATTTGTTCGATTCGATAATTCGTTAAAATTTTTAGCGAATCATTCGTTCATTCGATAACGAATTTTAACGGAAAACGAATTAAAACGAAACGAATTGCACATGTCTACCCCAATGCACCTGGACAGCGCAGCCCCATGCACCATCTATGGACCATCTATGTGTTGTGGTCTCCTGCATTAGGAAAAAATACTATTAATAAATAAATAAAAATAAAAAAATAGTGCTAAAATGAATAAGCTAGAACAAAATTAATATTTAATTAATAATAAATCACAGCGCTCTTTGGATTACCACTCCTAAAAAAAACATTAATGGTATCCAAAACATACAGTAAACTACATTTCATGAATTCATTACACAATATTACGAAGTGCTTCCAGTGCAATGCCTATAACTCCAATTGACATATATACAGGGGGTCCCCAAGTTACGAACTCGTTAGGGACTGTCCTCCTGTTCTTAAATCTGAAATGTTTGTAAGTCGGCCGCGCATGCGCAGACCGACGATTACGGACATTTCCGATGTTCCGTCGAATGCCGTTCTGCGCATGCGTGGCAAATTACAGACATTTCAGATGTTTGCCGTCATTTTCCGAGGCTCCGTCTGGCCGTGCATGCGCAGAACGGCCGAGAGTCCGCGGAAAATGGCAGAGGGTCCCCCGCAGCGCCCGGTTCGTAAGTAGGGGATGTTCGTAGGTCGGGCGTTCGTAAGTCGGGTACCCCCTGTACTGGAATCTCTTCCTGCGCAAATATATAATAATGTGCCTCCTTTAAAGAGGAAGTAAAGCCTCCTCACAAAAAAAAAAAAAACGGAACCTGCAAGGCAAAGGCATAATGAGCTAGTATGCATAGCATACTAGCTCATTATGAATAACTTACCTGAGAACGAAGCCCCCGAAGCGGTCCTCATCCACGACCTTCTCCGCCGCCATCAATACCGGAGTGACTTCCGGGTCTCGCCGCTCCATCGCTGTCATTCGCAGGACCGGCGATGACGTCACTCCCGCGCATGCGCACGAAAGCGGCATATCGCCGTGATCTCGGCATGCGCAGTGCGCGCCGCTGTCTACGGCGCATGCGCCGTAGACAGCGATGCCTCTTTTTTCTAAATATCTCCTAAACCATGTAGGTTTAGGAGATATTTATTGGACCTACAGGTAAGCCTTAATCTAGGCCTACCTGTAGGCCAAAGTGCTTTGGAAGGGTTTACAACCACTTTAAAAGTGCTTCCAATGATGTGCTTCTTCCAAATCACCGTTTTTTGCTTTACTCATAAAAGTGCTCATGCATCAACAACTCCTTCCATCTCACCCTTTGTGAATAATACCCACCAAATACTATGTGACCCCGTATGAGATAAGGTCTCAAGCGCTTTGGTACAGACTCCCTCTAGTCTAGGTCTCCTCCTCGCAATACTCTTTAAGGGAATATCTCCAAATGATATTCCACCAACTCCACCAGCTCCCAGCAATGCCACCAGAAGAAAAGGCCACCAATAGTATTATACCGCTTTATTTCCACTTTAAAACATCAAATGCACACTTACATGGCAAAAAAACGAAGATCAGATTCTCAGCATACTATTGGCACCTTCACTTCCTACTCAATATGACCGTGCATTCCACTGCAGCGAAAGTGGACGGAATATAAAGGATGCTTACCTTTATTGGGGGACTCACCTGTTCCATCTTCCATCTCGATCGCCGCCGGTTTTCGTCCGATGAAGTTCCTCGTCTTCTTCTTTTGTGCTGGGGGCCATCTTGCCTGTGGGCATGTGAAACACCCACAGGAACTTTAGATGGCCCAGCATGCACCGCCGTTACACGCGCGTGCACAGTAACGGCACATCTGCCGACATCTCACGAGATTTCGGCAGATGTGGCCGAAATCTCGGGAGATTTCGGAAGATCTGGCCGAAATCTCGCGAGATTTCGGAAGATGCCCGCACTGACTCCTGGGATCAATGACACCAGATCCCAGGAGACAGTGCGGCGTGACGACGATCGACGCAGAGACCCCGCCCGCCGCCGCAGAGAGAGAAGACCGGAAGTCTTCAATTACAAGGTAAGTAAAAAAAAAAAAAAAAAACATTTCATTTAGTACTCTTTGCCTGATTTGGAAGGCAAAGAGATTTACTAAATGAAATGGGTGCAGAACCGCTTTAAAGCGGTTAAAGCGGCTAAAGTGATATTGGGTGCCGCAATGACCACAGGCTGGGAACTGTAGATAATCCAAGTGAAGAAATTTCACCAGTGCACCAAAGATTCCTCAAGAAGGGTCTAAAGCTCTATTTTTGTGGTCTCATAGTAGTTACATAGTTACATAGTAGGTGAGGTTGAAAAAAGACACAAGTCCATCAAGTCCAACATATGTGTGTGATTATATGTCAGTATTACATTGTAGATCCCTGTATGTTGTGATCGTTCAGCTGCCTATCTAATAGTTTTTTGAAACTATCGATGGCCCCCGCTGAAACCACCACCTGTGGAAGGGAATTCAACATCCTTACCACTCTAATGCCCTGTACACGCGGTCGGAAAATCCGACCACAAAATCCATCAGATTTTTTCCGACGGATTTTGTCTGACACTGGTGTTGCACACACACGGTCGGACAAAGTTGTCGGAACATCCGATCATTCTGAACGTGGTGACGTTTATTGCCTACGACGGGACTACGTAGAGGCTAGTAGCCAATAGCTTTGGTCTTGTAATGTGATCTGAGCATGCGTGGCACTTTGTCCGTCGGAATTCGCTACACATGATCGGAAAAAGTCCGATAGGACTTTGTTGTCGGAAAATTTGAGAGCAGGAGATAAAACGTTGTCCGTCGGAAAATCCGACAGAAAAAGTCAGATGGAGCCTACACACGGACGGAATTTCCGACAACATTGTGCGATAGGACATTTTCCGTCGGAAAATCCGACCGTGTGTACGGGGCATTACAGTAAAGAACCCTCTATGTCGTTTTAGGTTAAACCGCTTTTCTTCTAATTTTAGTAAATGGTCGCGTGTCTTATTAAATTTCCCTTTCGCTGAAAAGTTTTATCCCTATTGTGGGGTCACCAGTACGGTATTTGTACATTGAAATCATATTCCCTCTCTAGCGTCTCTTCTCCAGAGAGAATAAGTTCAGTGCTCTTAACCTTTCCTCATAACTAATGTCCTCCAGTCCCTTTATTAGTTCTGTTGCCCTTCTCTGGACTCTCTCCAGTTCCAGCACATCCTTCCTGACGACCGGTGCCAAGAACTGGACGGCAAACCCCTTCGTCAGGCCCTGCATGGCTCCGAAAGGTTGCCTTATGTGTACCATGTGAATAAAGCTTTGGACCCTTCCTGAGGAATCCTTGGTTTCTGCTCTGAAGGCGCGCTCACTGAATGCTCCCAACACAGTGACCAAGCTGTCAAAGACAGTTTTCGACCCGTACTAATGATTGGGAGTCAGCGGGGCGGTCTCTAGATCATGTGACCACTGTGGCAGCCAATCACAGTGGTCACAAGATTGGCCAATCCTTCCCACTCCCTGGGTGTACAGACTGTATTAAAAGGATGATGGGACTGGTCGGGCTTTTATGGAAAAGAAAATGCAGTTATATTGATAGTGGAAAAAAGAGTGCGGTCAAGTGAGGACAATAAATAAACAGAGAACAGGTGCCTTCTCTTCCTCTGCTGCCGCCTATAGGTAGAGGCCTATTGTGCCTAATGGTAAATATTGGGCCTTGGTAAAGACAGACTACTTGCCACTCACCTTCAAAAGATATCAGTAAGAGCCCTGGCCTGGCCTGTCTTAGTATCTACAGAACTAAAGTAGACATGTGCAATTCGTTTAGTTTTTTTTGGTTTTTCTTTTTTTTTCGTTATTTTCGTTCGTTCGTTTTCGTACGAATGAACGAACGATTCGCTAAAAATTTTAATAACGAATAAAGAATCGTTTGAATCGAACGAATCGTTCGAATCGAACGAATCTGAAAAACAACGAAAATCCGAAAACAACAGATTAGAAACAACGAATCTACGAATGAAGAAAATCCGAAAAACGAAAACAGGAACAACGAAAATGAAAATGAACGAAAAAATTTGTACATTCGTAACTTTTTTTTTTTTGTTGAATTGGTAATTTTCCGTGTCCCTTACAATGGTGCTGCTTAACGTGCTTCGAATAGATTGAACGAAAAAATTCGTACATTCGTAATTTTTTTTTTCGTGTCTCTTAAAATGTAATAATAGCATACACATTACATAAAATTATGAATTATGCTCCGATTACGAATCTTCGAATGTTACGAATGTACGAATAAATACGAATGCGTCCGAATTTCGAATAAACGAATAAACGAAAATTAAACTAACGAAAAAACGAATCAACGAAAAAAGAACTCTTATGAATGTACGAATCGTTACGAATACGAACACCGACGACTTACGAATTTACGAATCGTTACGAATCAACGGAAACGAAAAAAACGAAACGAAAATAAACAAATTTTTTTCGGAAACGAATAAAACGAAATGAAAATAAACAAATTTTTTTGTTGTGCACATGTCTAAACTAAAGCAGTTAAAGTGGAGTTCCACCCACTTTTACAACTCTTCAGCATCCCTCACTAAACTGTGCACTGTAAACAAATTGGATATTTTTTTTATTTTTTTTTTCATCACAGACTGTATATATATATCTGCTGTATTCATTTTTCACTTCCTCCTCCCTGGCCGCGGCCCATCGCATCATTTCCTGTTTGCAATGCCTCCTGGGAAGGGGCAGCAACTTCCTCTCAAACTGCCGTTGCTATGGAAACCTGACCTGAAACCTATTACACTGCTTATGCTGCACTGAGCATGTACGAGATCTGCAAGGATGAGATCCAGGAAGAAATACAGTCTGGCTTCAGATGCCCACACTTAAGATGGCCACGGCCTGCTGCAAGTTTATAAAATAACAAACTACTGCTATAAACTAACAAAACAGACCTTAGTTTACAGACTAACTTTACTAGAATACATTAAGCTTGTGTATTATAGGGGTATTTTTATTTAAAAAGTATAATTTCGGCCGGAACACCGCTTTAAGAACCCACAATTGATTTTCTAAAACCTTTGCAATGTATGTATCAGACCCAAAAAGGAGGTGATTCAAGTGCATTAAATCATACAAAGTAAATAAAGCATGTTACATGCACGGCGTAATAATAAGGCTTTTCTTTCTCAAGTATATCCTCCACAACACCGATCAGTATGTCTAACGTCTTTCAGCTCTTACCGAACCTCAGTGAAAATGTCAATTCCTTAACAGAGCTGATGAATCAACATTTAATAGCTGAAGCTGCATATTACTTGTTGAAGGAAATTGAAAAGGCTTTAACCTATGAAGTATTTTAAGAAGACACTCAATCTACTGCATGCAGCAGTTGCCATAATAACAATCATAATAGCGTGTGTTCCATTCTTCATCCTTGAGATGTTTACCGTTGTACACCTTCTATAAGCGCGCTTTTGAAAAAAAAAAATGCTTCTCTCCTTTAATATATCCAGACAAACTAAGAAAGTCTGCATAAATAACCTTCAACCTTTCCGCAATCTCTTTCTGGCTTTTGATGGCTGCTGTCAAGCCCTTCCAGCATAAATGTCCCTATGTGCAGGCAAACAGTTTAATGGACAGTTAAAATACATGTATGTGTAACCATGCTCACTCGCAAGATATTTGTAGCTCTTAAAAATTTATAAGACAGTTTGCTAAACCTGACATGCCAGACGCTATAAAGTCATAGCGTTTTTCCCTCACCACCACAATCAAAGCAACACAAAGGTGGTCAGGACAACAGAAGCTTGCATATCGAAGGAGTGTGCCAGACCCTAAAGACCACTCAGCGCTTAATTTATTGGTCTTTTCTGATTGGCCATATCTGGAGCAGGAGCTTGGGAGCTCAATGTTGAGTTGGACAGTACTGGATTAGGGACTTGTGAACTCCGTGCTCAGTTGGACAGTACTGGATTAGGGACTTGTGAACTCCGTGCTCAGTTGGACAGTACTGGATTAGGGACTTGTGAACTCCGTGCTCAGTTGGATAGTACTGGATCAGAAGCTTTTGAACTCAACGTTACTGTACTGGACCAGGATTTCATTAGCTCAATGCTAAACTGGACAGTACTAGACCAGAATCTCGTGAGTTCAATGCTCAACTTGACAGTGCTGGACCAGGATCTCACAAACCTAATGCTTAGTTGGACGGTATTGGACCAGTATCTTGTGAGCTCAAGGCTCAGCTGGAGAGTACTGGATCTTCAACGTGTGAGCTCACTGCTCAGCTGGACAGTACCGGACCAGGAACTTGTGAGTTCAGTGGTCAATAGGACATTACTGGAGCAGAATCTCGTGAGCTTCAAGGTTTAATTGGACAGTACTGGACCAGGATCTTATTAGCTCAATGATAAATTGGACAGTACTAGACCAGGATCTCATAAGCTCAATGCTCAACTGGACAGTACTGGACCAGGAACTTGTGAGTTCAGTGGTCAATTGGAATAATAGGAATAAAAGTGATGCAATTTTTTTTTTTTTTTTTTTAAACTGTGTAAAAATTAAAAATAAGAGGTAAACGAAATCAGAAAAACATTTTTTTTTAAACACGCCCCGTCCCGACGAGCTCGCGCGCAGAAGCGGACGCATATGTGAGTAGCGCCCACATATGAAAACAGTATTCAAACCACACATGTGAGGTATCACTGCGATCGGTAGAGCGAGAGCAATAATTCTAGCCTTAGACCTCCTCTGTTACTCAAAACATGCAACCTGTAGAATTTTTTAAATGACGCCTATGGAGATTTTTTAAGGGTAAAAGTTTGTCGCCATTCCACGAGCGGTGCATAATTTTAAAGCGACACATTGGGTATCAATTTACTCGGCGTAACATTATCTTTCACAATATAAAAAATGGGGCATTAAACTTAGCCCAATTTTTTTTTTATATTGTGAAAGATAATGTACGCCGAGTAAATTGATACCCAATGTGTCGCTTTAAAATTACGCACCGCTCGTGGAATGGCGACAAACTTTTACCCTTAAAAAATCTCCATAGGCGTCATTTAAAAAATACACACAGTTGGAAATCCAACGGAAAATGTCCAATCGGACCATGTTGTCGGAAAATCCAGCCGTGTGTGGGCTCCATCTGACTTTTTCCGTCGGAATTCCCGACCGTGTGTATGGGGCTTAAGTCTTATTTTTTTATTCAAAAAAGTGTATTTTTTTCCCAAAAAAAGTGCGCTTGTAAGAACGCTGCGCAAATACAGTGTGACAGAAAGTATTGCAACAACCGCCATTTTCTTCTCTAGGGTGTTAGAATTTTTTTTATAATGTTTGGGGGTCCTAAATAATTTTCTAGCAAAAAAAAAACAGGTTTTAACTTGTAAACAAGAAATCTCAGAAAGAGGCTCGGCCCTTAAGTGGTAAAACAATTCAATTTTCTGTGCTCTTACCAGCAATTTTTTGAGTTGCATTTTCATAAGAAAGAAATCAAAATCAAATCCTTTCCATTGGGATTGTCTTTAGCATGACAAAAGTTCCTTTTTTGTTGCAAGCATTGAGCAATTTTGAAGATGGAAAATAGAACCCAGCGCCGCACATGGATCACTGGAAAATGTATTGCGCCTGAATTATGCAGGCCTTGTAACACCATCCGCTATGCATAAGTTCCCATTGACTTAACGGCCCAACTCGTTCTTTACAGAGAAGGTCTGTATTAAAAGGCAATTAGAAAGTGAGTGTTATATCCCCATATATTGTCGGGGAAAATTCATGGGAGCAGCGCTTTTATGATTTCACGTTAAGCTGACCCTGAAAATCTATTTGCAGCCATCAATCCGGCACTTCAAAGAGCCACCTCTGGATTACAGGATAAATGGGGAGATGAGAAAATCAATGCAAACAGGCTGTACACAGCAAGGCGGATAACACTAATCTTTCCAGTGTGACAAGTCCCTTCTTCAGAGTGCCGCGCTCTGTACAGTGCCCAGACGGTACCAGGGTCTCCTATAGTCCCCCACCACTACACAAACACAGCTCAGAGAGAGAGAGAAAATATAAATCACCCAGAACCAGATAAGGCGCAAGAACCGCTATCTCTAAAGTTCTGTTCAAAGGAATATTATAGCACATTTTTAGCAAGTCTTGCATTTTGAGTCATTGTGACATTTACCTGGAAGTTGTTTTTTACCCAATTTTAAAGGCCAACCCCAGGAATTTGATAAAATCTACCCTAATACCGCGTACAAACGACCGGACTTTCCGGCAGAAAAGGTCAGACGGAATCATTCCATCGGATATTCCGATCGTGTGTGGGGCGATCCAATAGTTTTTCAAAAAAAAATTCAGACGGACCTAGAAATAGAACATGTTTCAAATCTTTCCGACTGAATCAATTCCTATCGGGAAAACCGTTCGTCTGTATGCTGGTCCGACGGACCAAATACGACGCAAGGGCAGCTATTGGCTATTGAACTTCCTGTTCTAGTCCCGTCGTACGTCATCATGTTCAAAAACGAACGGACTTTAGTGTGTGGGCAAGTCCGTCGGAACTCCGTCGGGAAGACCGTCTGACCTTTTCTGCTGGAAAGTCCGGTCGTGTGATGGTGGCATTACAGTGGACCTTCCGCAATGCGTAGGTTACCTGCTCACCATGCCCCAGGCTCCTTTAATTCATGCAACTGTTCCCTAGCAGTGTGTGTGTGTGAGTGTGGGGGGGGTTGGATAATTAGAACCCCTGTCATCAGGGGCGGACTGACCATTTGGCGAGGGCTGCGGGCCACTAGGGGTCCCCATCAGGGTTTCCAGCCTTAGTAAAACCAGGGACAGTATGTAAAAATCTGTGTTTTTTTTACATCTGTCTCTGAAATGTCCCTAACCGACATCCTTTTGGTCTAAAAATCCAGAGATTATAGCTGCCCCACCTCTCCAGTACCTTCTCAGCCAATAGAAACATGTCTGTGTATACTGTGTGTACATGTGTATACTGTGTGATTGTATACTGTGTGTGTATACTGTGTGTACATGTGATTGTATACTGTGTGATTGTATACTGTGTGTGTGTGTATACTGTGTGACCCCATAACTTTCGATTGCCTGGGGGCCCCATAATCTCCTATTGCCCGGGGGCCCCATGAGTTGTCAGTCCGCCCCCTGCCTGTCATGTTTTTACCAGACATGTGCAGAACGAAAAAAAATCATTTCAATGGATCATTCAATTGATTAAGTTACAAAGTTCGTTCAGTTGCATTCTTAACCTCCCTGACGGTATTCCCGAGTCTGGCTCGGAGTGGATTTTCAGTACCAAAAGTGGTAACCCCACATTCAGGATCGCATCGCAGGATCCAGGTACAGCTTACTTACCTTGTCCCCAGGATCCTGCAATGTCTCCCCGCTCTGTGGGCAAGCTGTCCCCCGCTCGATTTATCACAGTGCCGAGCTCCGTCCTCTGCGAGCGTTGCGACGCACGGGAACGGAGAACGGCGCCAAATTCAAAAAGTAAAAAACACAATACATATACAGTACACTGTAATCTTACAGATTACTTTACTGGATCAATTTATTTCACCTCCCTTTTGTCCCTAGTGGTTTTTCCAGTAGACATGTGCGATTAGTTTTGTATGAATCGAAAATTCGTATGAATTTCCGTAAATTCGTACATTCGGGAGGATCCGAAATACGAATTGCTATGCTTCCGAATTTTGTACGAAATACAAAATTTAGTTTACGAATTTCGGATCCAAATTCCGTTACGGAAACGTGACTGGTGTTTTGCTGACCAATCAGAGGTTTTCTTCTGCTGCTGAGTGACGGTTGGGAAAATGACCTTTTTTAACATGGGAGTGGGAGACTGGTACTGGTAGTCGATGGGAGATTCAGAATCGGACAAAATAAGAATGTTTGTTAATTACGATTATTCGTTATGATAAAGTTAAAAAACCCAGGAAGTCAGCACAGCACAGGGACGGGGGGAGCCCCTCATAATGAGCACAGCACAGGGATGGTGGGAGCCCCTTATAATGAGCACAGCACAGGGATGGTGTTACGAAAATTCGTATTTCGTACGAATCAAAATTGAATTTCGGACACGAATTACGAAATACAAATTATTTCTAATACAAAACAGAAAGAAACTAAACAAATTGATTGACAGCACACGTCTATTTTCTAGTGCCCTGCATGCAGTTTTATATTATAAATACTGTTCTTTCTGCCTGGAAACTGGACATTGTCCATAGCAACCAAAACCGTCCCTTTACATCAAAAGGGGTTTTGACCAGCTAGAAAACATCGATAATAAATTAGAATCACTTGCAGAATTGAGCGATAGTGATTTGTGGGGAAATCCGTCATCAAACACTGAAAGTAACAACAGCGACAATTCTGCAACTAAGCAAATTTCAGTGTTTTTGATTTGATTACATTATTGAAAAAAACATTTAATTACTAGATTATTATTTGTTATAATTATTCATAGTTATTTATTATATTATAATTTATGATTTCGGGTTTCAAACTTCATCATACCCGGGATGTCTATTAGACTTTTGTTTGGACAGATTTAAGTGAGTTATTCCTAAGAATTACAGGCCTACAATATAAAACGCCAAATTTCCATGCAAAATAATTGTACCGCCAGGGAGGTTAATGAAATTGGTTTATTCATCTATGGACGCTGAATGCTGGACTCGGGAGCACGCCTGCAAGGTAACCCCCTGGGAGAGCGCTTCTCCCAGGGGGTTATCTGATACGGGGAGGAGCCGAGAGAGCCACAAGGGACCCCAGAAGAGCAGGTTCGGGGCCACTCTGTGCAAAACGAGCTGTACAGTGGAGCTGTGAAGTATGATATGTTTGTTATTAAAAAAAAAAAAAAAAACCCGAACCTTTAGTGTCCCTTTAAGTTAGAGGCTGGGGGTAGGGAGAGAATCCTCAGCATTAGTTGCTTTTGGGAGTATCAGATACTTGTGCCTAGAGTTGTGGTGTTATTCCCTGACCCCAACGTCATTACAAGACTCAGCAGTGTTGTAGAGGTCAGAAGATGGAACCACAGCACACAATGGGGCCCAATGACTTATGACACTCCAGGAAGCCTAGAATGCTGAAGAAGAGTCTTACCGAGGCTGCAGTTGCTGAAACGCAGGGAGGGTAGGAGACTTAAAGCGGAGCTCCACCCTAAAGTGGAACTTCCGCTTATCCGATTCCTCCCACCCTCCGGTGCCACAATTGGCACCTTTCAGGGGGGAGGGGGGTGCAGATACCTGTATAATACAGGTATCTGCACCCACTTCCGGGACTAGCTGCCCCGCCCCTATCCGAAGATGCCCGCCCATATCCGAGTGTTCCCGTTGTGTCTTGGGAAACACACAGTTCCCAGGACACAACGGGGACCAATAAAGACGCGCAACGCGACTCACGCAGTATGGAACTGGGCAGTGAAGCCGTTGCGTCTTCACTTCCTGATTCCCTGACAGAAGATGGCGGCGGGGCAGCCGAGAGACGATCGGTCGCTAGTCACATTCTGCCGACATCGCTGGAACCTGGAGCAGGTAAGTGTCCATTTATTAAAAGTCAGCAGCTGCAGTTAGGGTTGCCACCTGTCCAGGATTCACCCGGACAGTCCGGGTTTTGGACCATGTGTCCGGGTTTCAGACTGCATGAAACCTGGACACATTTAATTGAACTATTAGACATGTGCACAACAAAAAAATGTGTTTATTTTCGTTTCGCTTTTTTCGTTTCCGTTGATTCGTAACGATTCGTAAATTCGTAAGTCGTCGGTGTTCGTATTCGTATTTTCGTAAGAGTTATTTTTTCGTTGATTCGTTTTTCCGTTAGTTTCATTTTCGTTTATTCGAAATTCGGACGCATTCGTATTTATTCGTACATTCGTAACATTCGTAGATTCGTAATCGGAGCATAATTCATAATTTTATATAATGTGTATGCTATTATTACATTTTAAGAGACACGGAAAATTACGAATCGAAAAAAAAAAGTTACGAATGTACGAATTTTTTCGTTCAATCCATTTGAAGCATGTTAAGCAGCGCCATTGTAAGAGACACGGAAAATTACCAATTCAACAAAAAAGAAAAAAAAGTTACGAATGTACAAATTTTTTCGTTCATTTTCATTTTCGTTGTTCCTGTTTTCGTTTTTCGGATTTTCTTCATTCGTACATTCGTTGTTTCTAGTTTGTTTTTTTCGGATTTTCATTTTTTTGGATTCGAACGATTCGTTATTCGTTAAAATTTTTAGCGAATCGTTCGTTCGTTCATTCGTACGATAACGAATGAACGAAAATAACGAAAAAAAAAAAAGAAAAACGAAAAAAAAACGAAACAAATTGCACATGTCTATGAACTATGGCTAACTGTCCCAGGCAGGAGGAAGACTCTACTACCCCTTTACACATGTCTGTAAGAGCCTTACTTGTGGCCCAGCATTGTAAGCATATTTTATGGGTACAACAATGTTCGGGATTGGCTTGCAGAAAAGGTGGCAACCCTAGCTGCAGTATTTGTAGCTGCTGACTTTTAATATTTTTGGTGCGGGTGGACCACCTCTTTAACCGCTTCCCGACCGCCTCATGTAGATATACGTCAACACAATGGCACGGGCAGGCAAAAGCACGTACCTGATTTGCCTGCCCGGGGGGCGCGCGCGCGCCGCCAGCGGCGCACGCGCGACCCGGTCGGGAGCTCCGTGACCACGGCCGCGGGACCAGCGGACCCGATCGCCGCTGGAATCCCGCGATCGGGTTACGGAGCTGAAGAACGGGGAGAGGTCTATGTAAACAAACCTCTCCCCGCGCTTCCTACACTGACTGTCAGTGATCGGCGGTTCCCTGTCATCGGGAACGCCGATCAATGACGTCAGACGTACAGCCACGCCCCCCTACTGTAAAAAAAAAACACAACACGTCACACTGACTCCTCCCCGCCCCCTAGTGGTTAACCCCCTAACTACAACTGTCATTTACATAGGAATCAGTGCTATTTAAATAGCAGTGATTGCTGTATAAATGACAAATGTCCCAAAAATGTGTCAAAAATGTCCGATGTGTCCGCCAAAATGTCGCAGTCACAATAAAAAATCGCTGATCGCCGCCATTACTAATAAAAAAAAAAAATTAATAAAAATGCTATAAAACTATCCCCTATTTTGTAAACGCTATAACTTTTGCGCAAACTAATCAATAATCGCTAATTGCGATTTTTTTTACCAAAAATATGTAGAAGAATACGTATCGGCCTAAACTGAGGAAAAAAATTGTTTTTTTATATATTTTTTGGGGATATTTATTATAGCAAAAAGTAAAAAATATTGCATTTTTTTCAAAATTGTCGCTCTATTTTTGTTTATAGCGCAAAAAATAAAAACTGCAGGGGCGATCAAATACCACCAAAAGAAAGCTCTATTTGTGGGAAAAAAAGGACGCCAATTTTGTTTTGGAGCCACGTTGCATGACCGCGCAATTGTTAGTTAAAGCGACGCAGTGCCGAATTGCAAAAAGGGGCCTGGTCCTTTAGCTGCAAATTGGTCCGGGGCTGAAGTGGTTAAAGTGGAAGTAAACCCCCCTATTGTTTTCAGCCAAGGAAGCTGCCATCTTTGCCTTTGTTTAATCTTCAACTGCCACGGTGCTGTACATGTGATCTGTTATGACACCAGCCATTGGATGGTTTGACTGTTTGGTTGAGAGCACAGCCAATGTGCAGTTAGCATTCACGGCATGCCTTTTTTTTTAAAACTGTTAAATCGATGGGTTTACTTCCGCTTTAAGATACATATAGTACCCCTTCGATGGCAGGAGCGTACTTTTTGCATTTATTTAGGGAAATTAAGCCAAAGGCTTCAGCCCAAAATTTCTGTGCTTGCTTCAACCTGAAGACGGCCAAGTGGGTTTTCTGAGTCACCATAATTCTTCTACTACATGTAATAACCAGCTGTATGATCCAGGGACAGGGCACACCGCACCACTCCAGCTGCACTCAGCTATGAAATTAACTTACTGTAGCATGCTAATCAACACACCACGTTTCAAAAACAATTTATAAAATATATACATTTCAGCTGCGGTTGGAAATTCATTCTGGACACGCTGCAAAGTTTGCCTAATGGAAATTACTGTGATTTTTATTCTCTTTTACAGCCTTATTTATTTCTGCTCTGCAACCCATAATAGATGGTGAAATTGGACTTAACGTGAGCTATGAAAGCTCATTTTGTGGCACGAAAGCAAAGGAGGTGTTTCAAGGGACACTTATTAAAATACTAAAATATCAAGAAAATGTTATGTGTGCATTGTAAAAAGGTCATTCTTGCATATCTGCTTGTTGGTTTTAAAAGGAACCTAAACTTCATGTTGTGGTCCGAATCAGAAAAGACATTAATCAGTTTGGGAGGCTTGATTTGGAGGTCCTGTAGTGTAAAAGCTACGACGAACAGCCTATCCTGAGAATTCTGGTTTTGGCTCGCAAGCCCTGGAGCACCAACGGCAGTACACAGGAGGCATTGCCATCAACATAGGCTTCAGTGAGGGTGAAGGCAGACTCTGTTGACATCGGCTCCCCCAACCTAACATGAAGTAACAAGGTAGGACCAGTGATAGGTACTCTTTTAACCACTTTCAGACCGAACCATTTTGCTGGCTTAAGACCAGAGCACTTTTTGCGATTCGGCACTGTGTCACTTTAACTGACAATTGCGCAGTCGTGCGACGTGGCTTCCAAACAAAATTGATGTCCTTTTTTTCCCACAAGTAAAGAGATTTCTTTTGGTGGTATTTGATCACCTCTGCGTTTTTTTTTTTTTTTTTTTGCGCTATAAACAAAAAAAGAGAGACAATTTTGAAAAAAAACGCACTATTTTTTACTTTTTACTATAATAAATTTCCCACAAAAATATCTAAAAATTTATTTTTCCTCAGTTTAGGCCGATACGTATTCTTCTACATATTTTTGGTAAAAAAAATCGCAATAAGCGATTATTGATTGGTTTGCGCAAAAGTTATAGCGTTTACAAAATTGGGGATAGTTTTACAGCATTTTTATTAATAATTCTTTTTTTTACTAGTAATGGCGGCGATCAGCGATTTCTATTGTGACTGCGACATTATGGCGAACACATCGGACATTTTTGACACATTTTTGGGACCATTGTCATTTATACAGCAATCAGTGCTATACAAATGCTCTGATTCCTGTGTAAATGACACTGGCAGTGAAGGGGTTAACCAGGGGGTGGCAGTGTAGCGGTTAAATGTGTCCTAGGGGCGTGTTGCTAACTGTGGGGGGCGTGGCTGTGTGTTACTGATCACTGATCTCTGCTCCAATCACAGGGATCGGGGATCAGTGTCACTTGTTGCTAGGCAGAAAGGGGAGATGCTGTTTACTTCCGCATCTCCCCGTTAGTACTCCCCGTGACACAATCGCGGGTATCCCCGCGGCGATCGAGTCTGCGGGACCCGCGACCAGACTCACAGGGTGTCCCGACCAGCACGCGCACACGATGGCACGCAGGCATATTTAAAGGGACGTACCTGTACGCCCTTATGCCTGTCCGTGCCATTCTGCCGACGTATATGTGTGTGCGCCGGTCGGGAAGCGGTTAATTTGTGGGCCCCCCAAACTCATGCCCCCTAATAAATCCCTACATAAAGGATTGTGTTTAGGTCTGTTTACATTTAATTTAATGTCTTCATTTCAATTTACTCTTGGAAACCAGTCTTATTTTGGGGCTACCATAAAGCAAAATTAGAAGAAAGAATGGGTCCATCTTTCTGTTTATTTAAACAGACAATGGGGGTTATTTACTAAAAGCAAATCCACTTTGCACTACAAGTGCAAACTACAAGTGCAAAGTGCACTTGAAATTGCACTGAAAATGCAATTGGAAGTGCAGTCCCTGTAGATCCGAGGGGGACATGCAAGGAAAATAAAAAACAGCATTTTAGCTTGCATATGATTGGATAATAAAATCAGCAGAGCTTCCCCTCATTTCAGATCTACCCCTCAGATTTACAGCGACTGCACTTCCAAGTGCACTTTCAGTGCAATTTCACCTTCACTTTGCACTTGTAGTTTGCACTTGTAGTGCAAAGTGGATTTGCCTTTCGTAAATAACCCCCAATATCACTTTGCTCACTTTCCTCCAGCAAATTCCCACTCCTCTGTTGCAGCCAGATATAGCCCAATTTTACAGGGCGGTGCAGCACGAGAAGACAGAGGAGTTTGGACTCTCCACCTTCTAGAGTGGTCAGTATTAACAGTTTTCTAACAGAAGTCTATCAAAGTTTAATAATCATAACTCAATAGATAGACCTAGATCAGGGGTTTCCTATTCATGTGTATCCAGCCTTGGGGGTATAAAAACTCTGTGATGGGCATATAGGATTGAATATCTCCTTCAGGCTTTAGTAAGGCAGGACTATGGCCAGAAGGTGTAGAAAACTGTCTCAGGCTTGGTGGTCACTGGGAGTAAAAAAACTGAATCTGTAATCAGTAGAAGGAGAAACAGTGGCCATTATTGATGTTGGTGAGAGGAATAGAACCCCGTTGCTGGTGTCAGTGGGAAGAATACTGCCCCATCGTTGATGTCAATGGAAGGAATAGTGCCCCAAGGGTTGGATAAAAGCTAGCAAAGGGCCTCTCTGGCACATGGGCTGTAGTTTGGAGACCACTGCCATAGAAAGAAAAGTTCCCTTGCTGATCCAAATTGGATCATGCTTTCTAGGAGTTATTAGGCTTCATCTGGATCAGTTGAAGGTATATGGATCTGAGGATGCATTTTGTAATTGGATGTTTGTCTCTTGAGTAAACTTGATGGACATGTTATGCCCCGTACACACGGTCGGAAATTCCGACCACAAAATCCGTCGGATTTTTTGAGACGGATTTTGTCCGACACTGGTGTTGCATACACACAGTCGGACAAAGTTGTCGGAAAATCCGATCATTCTGAACGTGGTGACGTTCATTGCGTACGATGGAACTACGTAGAGCCTAGTAGCCAATAGGTTTGGTCTCCTAATTTGATCTGAGCATGCGTGGCACTTTGCCCGTCGGAATTCTCTACACACGATCGGAAAAAGTCCGATCGGATTTTGTTGTCGGAAAATTTGAGAGCAGGATCTCAAATTTTTTCCGGCGGAAATTCCGACGGAAAAAGTCCGATGGAGCCCACAATCTCCGACAACATGGTCCGATCGGAAGTTCTCTGTCGGAATTTCCGACCGTGTGTACGGGGCATTACTGTTGGCACAAGGTTTTTTCCAGGAGAACAATAATGATCAAAAAAGGTCTTCAAACTTGTCTTATAGATATTCCCACAAAGAGATCGGTTGGCCATCGGTGGGGGCTTGTGCCCCAGTTTGTTGGCCAATATTTGTATAAAACGCAAGGCTGTGTTTGTGTATTTTTATGTGAATAAAAACAACTGGTCTAAAATAGATTTTATGATTACATGAAAACAAAGCCTGTTCTCTTTGAATGACTTCCATGGAGATTTAAATGAATAAATATTCCCAGCTCACACAAAAAATTTTTTTTAAGTAAACAGGAAAAAATATGTTTATTAGTTGCAATCCTGACACCGCAGCTCGCTTAATTAACAATAGTGCAGTCTTTGTTTCTCTGATAAAAAAAAGAAATGCTTCTTTGCGCACTCAGGCTAATTAAAGCCGTATTTTGCTGTACACTCATCACCTACAGATGACGGCAGCCATTTTGTAACTTTTGGCAGCCCTGAGGCCTGCTGGTTGATGGATTAGCTACATCCTGAGATGAGCAAAAATAATATGATCGGCTTTGTCAATGCAAACCCAACCTTATTTGTCAGGTAAGGAGCAGCCTTAGCACTTGCTACTTCCCTAACATGTTGCCACTTCCACCTCTGCTATAATAGTGGCCATGGGCATCCGCAGAACTTTTGTCAGGGGGGGGGCATCATTTTAAGGTCACCCATGCTCTGACCCTTTTCGACAATGTCATTATCATGGTCAGAGACTGCAGACGTAGTACAGGAGATGGTCAGAGCCTGCAGACATGGCCCAAGAGACTGTCAGAGACTGTATACATGGCCCAAGACACTGTCAGTGATTGCATACATGGCTCAAGAGACTGTAAGAGACTGCGGACATGGCACAAGAGATGACCAGAGACTGTATACATGGCCCAAGAGACTTTCAGAAAGTGCATACATGGCTCAAGAGACTATAAGAGACTGCGGACATGGCACAAGAGACTCTAAAAGACTGCATACATGTGGGGGTGACAGAGAGAGAGAGAGAGGGGGGTGACAGAGTGAGGGGTGATGGAAAGAGACATAGGGGGTGACAGAGACAGGGGGGATGACAGATAGAGAGAGAGGGGGGTTACAGAGAGAAAGGGGGTGAAAGAAAGAGACAGAGGGGGTTGACAGAGAGAAACATAGGGGTGGGGTGACAGAGAGAGGTGGTGAAAAAGACAGAGGGGTGACAGAGAGGGGTGATGGGGGGTCAGAGAGAGGAACCCCCTTGCCCTGTCTGCAGTCCCTCAAGTGCCCCTATGTCCCAGTGGTGTGTGTGTAATGCTCAATACGGTACCTTGCATGCCAGTAGGATGTCCATGATGGCCAGCAGCTGGCAAGACCCGTTTTCATTCTGGGTGAGGACAGGGCCGGCCGCCAGCGCTAGGATAAAGACCAAGTGGGGAATAAACTCCTGATTCGATCCCTGATTCCAAGGGGTGGGGGGCATTTGGCACTTGCCTCCCCTTGCCTCTACCTGCGGACGCCCATGATAGTGGCCTTTCAGGGTTTAGAAATTGGAGTGGGGCAGTTGCAAATCACAAACCCGGTAGGTCACTGGAAACTTTAATTTCATAGAAGATTAACCTCCCTGGCGGTATGATTCTGTCTGGAATTTTGTGCTGAAAGTGGTACAATTATTTTGCATGGAAATTTGGCGTTTTTATATTGTAGGCATGCAATTCTTATGAATAACTCACTTAAATCTGTCCCAACCAGAGTCTAGTAGACATTCCGGGTATGATAAAGTTTGAAACACAAAATCATAATTTATAATATAATAAAAATATATATAAAAATTATTCAATAATGTAATCAAATCAAAAACACTGGCATTTGCTCAGTTGCAGAATTGTCGCTGTCATTAAATTTAGTGTTTGATGATAAATTGTGATTCTAATTTATTATCGCTGTTTTATAGCTGGTCTAAAACCACTTTTGACATAAAGGGACACTTTTTGGTTGCTATGGACAATCTCCAGTTTCCAGGCAGAAAAAAATCAATTTATTATATAAAATGACATGCAGGGCACTGGACAGACCACTAGGGACAAAGGGGATGTGTATTTTTTTTATACAGTACTGTAATCTGTAACATGTGTATTGTGTTTTTTAACTTTTTTGAATTTGGCACCGATCTCCGCTCCCGTGCGGCGTAACGTCGCAGGGAACGGAGATCAGTGGCACTCGGCACTGTGTGAATCGAGCGAGCAGACGGCTCGCACACACAGCGGGGAGACATCGCAGGATCCAGGGGAAAAGGTAAGTAACATCCCCCTGTATCTTGCAATGCAGCCCGAGTCTGGCTCGGGGCTACCGCTTTTTGTACTGAAGTTCCCGCCCCGAGCCAGACTGGGGAATACCGCCAGGGAGGTTAATGACTGAGTTGGCAATTGTGCTCATCAGGTCACTGGATCCAAGTTTTGGTTGTACCGCTAGTACTTCAAGGTCAACTCAACCCAAAACTAATATTTTCATTTTGAGTGGGTGCTGGAGTTAAATCACTTCCCCTGAATCCATATACTGCAACAGCCTCCACTCTTCTGGGAAGACTTTGCACAATATTTTGGAGTGTGTTTGTTTGAATTTGTGCCTGTTCAGCCAAAAGAGCATTTGTAAAGGCAGGTATGGATGGTTGGATAAGAAGACCTGGCTAGCAGTAAGCACTCAGCAATTCATCTCAAAGTTGTTCAATAGAGTTGAGGTCAGGGCTCTGAACGGGTAACTCAAGTTCCTCCACACTTCCAACACGGCAAACCATGTCTTTATGTACCAGGTTTTGTGCACAGGTGTGATAGAATTAACCTCAACCTCAGTCCTCATTACCCCCCACCAGGCCATGTTTTGGGAATTTCCCTTAGATAAAATAGCTGTCCAAAATACCAAGCCATTGACTTAGATTTAAAGCACCTGTGCAAGATAAAAGGAAAGCCTGCAAACATGGCCTGGTGGGGGGTAATGAGGACTGAGGTTAAGAACCACTGGAATAGAAAGTGCAGCCATAATTGTCTAAAATTTGGAAACATCAGAACTCAGTAATTTGGAGATGTGTCCACAGGAATTCAGTCATAAAATAGATAAGCCTTTCTCATCATGGGTTCCATGGTTCCCTAGGGTTCCTCCAGAGGTTGCTAGAGGTTTCTTGAGCTTTGGCTGATTGACCTTCCATTTGATGGTGCCTGCATAATTCCAGGGCCAACACTTTTTGGCAGAACCTTTTTTTTAACTAACTGAATAGGGTGAAATCTGACCACCACCGTAACGTGTTCATTCTTCCCATTGAACATCAGTGTAAGGGACATTTTTCCACGCACTTCCGATGAATTGGTTCCGATGAATTGATGAATTGGTTGATGAATGGTGGTTGGTTCACCACCTAAACATTTTAAGGGTTCCTCTTGAGTAAAAAGGTTGAAAACGGCTGGTGTAGATCATTATTACATGTGTAGGTTACTTCATAGGGAGTCAATTGCTCCATCTGTCTGACCATTTTGGCATCAAGACTGACCTACTAAAAATCTCCTGTGTAGCTCTATTCTAGCCTAATGAGATGGCTACAGCAATGTATGAAAACCACCCTTGTGGCATAGCCAGTAGGCCAGCTATAGATGTGTGTGCCAGAGTTGGGGAACATCTTCTTATGAAAGGTCATTCCATAAACAGTAACAATCTTGTCTACTGAAAAGAATGCTCGCTTACACACCAAATAATATTGTAATTATCCTTCCAAGTACAAGAAATGCACGTGCTTATTTGCAATGTTTTTTTGTAAAGTAGAAAATTGAACATGCAAAAAAAAAAAAAGCTCATCATAAAATGGAAAAAACATTCCACCTCCACAATAAAATATATAGATGATGTTTTTTGGGGATAAATCTTTCAAAGCACACAAGCTAAACTCAAAATTGCCCGTTTCTTCAGACTGCAATTTCAAATCTAGGTGAAGCCTTATTTTAAAGCGGGAGCATTGGCAGCCTTATGCCAGCCTTGTAGTTACATCACAACATCCTAGCCAACTCATCAGGACATTTGTGGGATGGCTTGAGCACACCGCGTACTGTGATTGAAACTGTAACAAATGGCGTAATGACGTCTAATTAGGAGTTGTAGTCGCTCTGCGAAAAAAAGACAAAACTCTCATTTGTGAAGACGCAATTAAAATTTCCGGTTTCTGAGTCAATTTGCAGACTCCAGGTCAACTGACGCGGCGATTATATATTATTCAAAACTTCTCTGTGTTATTGAAATATACCGTAAGACCAAATTGCTTAAAGTGTTCCAATGAGATTTACCAGTTAGATCCCATTTGACTCTTCTAAACACTTTTAAACAACACCTCAATATTTCATGTTTTTTTTTACATGTTTTTCGCCTAAAAAGTCTTAAATTGTAGCGGATTGAAGCAAAGTGTTGATTTTGTCCATAGTATTGAAGAACAAACTTTTCACATCCTATTTCCTTAATAGCAACAAATGAGGAAGTTGTTTCAGAAGTCAATGAGCCAGCTAAGGACAGTTTTTCTTCTTCAATCTTAGTAACGCTGAGAGTCAATCACCTCTGCCTGATGACTAGCTTCCATAGGAGAGCACCGGGTCTTCCTGGTACATGGCTTTATATCTCCTGGATGCAATCAGTTTAATAATTGCAAATTCGTCCCGCGTTTCACCGCCTATTACCGTTTAAATGTAACTACTTTTTGCTGAGATTGCAGCATCATTGCTATTATTATTACCTGAGTTTTTTTTCCCGTCATATGCTGCTGGCATCATTACGAAATAAATAACCCTAATGTGAAAAATAACACTCCTTTGTTATAAATTAAAAAAAACACACATTTACTGTTGCAATACAGAATGTGCAATACAGAATAGAGCTTCTCATGTAAAAAAAACAATGTCCTATTCTAAGGTTATCCATACGCTAATCTTCCCTGTAACCCTAACATCAACCCTTTGTGAACTGCTAATACTGCGTACACACGATCGGACATTCCGACAACAAAATCCCATGTTTTTTTTCCAACGGATGTTGGCTCAAACTTGTCTTGCATACATGCGGTCGCACAAAGTTGTTCGGAATTTCCGAACGTCAAGAACGCGGTGACGTACAACACATACACGAGCCAAGAAAAAAGAAATTCAATAGCCAGTGCTGGTCTTCTGCTTGATTCTGAGCATGCATGGCACTTTGTGCGTCGGAATTGTCTACACATGATCGGAATTTATGAGAACGTATTTGGTTGTCGTAAAATTTGAGAACCAGATCTCAAATTTTGTGCGACGGAAATTCAGATGGAAACTGTCCGATGGAGCCTACACAGGGTCGGAATGTCCGACAACAAGCTCCGATCGCACATTTGCCGTCGGAAAGTCCGACCGTGTGTACATTAGTCTTCCTGCAACCTAACTCTCCGTGCATCCCTCCCTGTAACCCTAACATTAACCCTCTCTTCCTTTCTCTGCAACCCCAACACTAATCCTTCATTTAACATTATCCCCTCTTCCTGGTACACTAAGCAACTCTCTGCAACTCTCTTTGTTACCCTAACAATACTCACCCTCCCTTTTCCCTCAACCCTAACACTAATCTCCCCTGTAATAATAACACATCTTGTTGCTTGCCCTAACTCCCCTAAATCCTCTGTGTAACCCAAATACTACCAATCGTCCCCTTCTTCTCAATCCTAACACTAACCCCCATCTGTAAACGTTACTTCCTCTTCCTGCTGCCCTAAACCTTACCTTCATTGCAACCCTCTCTGCAACTCTCATGCCCTGTACACACGATAGGATTTTCCGATGGAAAATCTGTGATAGGACTGTGTTGTCGGAAATTCCGACCCTGCGTAGGCTCCATCACACATTCTCCATCGGAATTTCCGTCGCACAAAATTTGAGATCTGGTTCTCAAATTTTCCGACAACAAAGTCTGTTGTCGGAAATTCCGACCCTGTGTAGGCTCCATCACACATTTTCCATAGGAATTTACGTCACACAAAATGTGAGATCTGGTTCTCAAATTTTCCGACAACAAAATCTGTTGTCGGAAATTCCGATCGTGTGTACACAATTCCGACGCACAAAGTGCCACGCATGCTCGGAATCAAGCAGAAGAACAGCACTGGCTATTGAACTTCATTTTTCTCGGCTCGTCGTACGTGTTGTACGCCACCGCGTTCTTGACGTTCGGAATTTTCGTCCAACTTTGTGTGACCGTGTGTACGCAAGACAAGTTTGAGCCAACATCCGTCGAAAAAAATCCCATGGATTTTGTTGTCGGAAAATCCTATCGTGTGTACAGGGCATAACACTCCCCACCTTCCCCTTCACTTTATCCCTAACACTAATGCCCCTGTAACATTACTTCCTCTTCCTGCTGCCCCTACCCTTACCTTCTCTGCAACCCTCTCTGTAACCCCTACATTAACCACCCTCCCTTTCCCTTTAATGCTAACACTAATCTTTCCTGTAAAATTACTTATTTTTCCTGCTGCCCTATCCCTTACCTTCTCTGGAACGCTCTCTGTAACCCCGACACTAACCACACTCCCTTTTTCCTCAACCCTAACACTTACATAGTTACATAGTTAGCTAGGCTGAAAAAAGACACAAGTCTATCCAGTTCAACCATAAATAAATAAATAAATAAATAAAAAATATCATACAATCCAATATACCCAATTCTATACCCACAGTTGATCAAGAGGAATCCAAAAAAAACCCCAGCAGAGCATGATCCAATCTGCTACAGCAGGGGAAAAAAATTCCTTCCTGATCCCCCAAGAGGCACTTGGTTTTTCCCCGGGACAACTTTACCTATAAATGTTAGTACCCAGTTATATTATGTACATTTAGGAAAGTATCCAGGCCTTTCTTAAAGCAATCTACTGAGTTAGCCAGAACCACCTCTGCAGGGAGTCTATTCCACATTTTCACAGCTCTTACTGTAAAGAAACCTTTCTGTATTTGGAGATGCCATTTTTTTTCCTCTAGACATAAAGAGTGCCCCCTTGTCCTCTATGATGACCGTAAAGTGAATAACTCAACACCAAGTTCACTATATGGACCCCTTATATATTTGTACATGTTGATCGAAAAATCTCCAGTTTTCAAGAGAGAATAAATTCAGTTCCTCTAATCTTTCCTCATAGCTGAGCTCCTCCATGCCTCTTATCAGTTTGGTTGCCCTTCTCTGCACTTTCTCCAGTTCCCTGATATCCTTTTTGAGAACTGTAGCCCAAAACTGAACTGCATATTCCAGATGAGGTCTTACCAATGATTTGTACAGGGGGGCAAAATGATATCTCTCTCTCCGGAGTCCATACCTCTCCTAATACAAGAAAGGACTTTGCTCGCTTTGGAAACCGCAGCTTGACATTGCATGTTATTATTGAGCTTACGATCTACCAAAACCCCCAGATCCTTCTCCACTACGGATACCCCCCAGTTGTACTCCCCCTAGCATGTATAGTCGCCCAATTAGACAGAGCATTGATGTCAGCTTGTAAATTGGAGACCTCCTGTAAGGACGTTATTCCACTGCATAGCTTGGTGTCATCTGCAAAGACGGAAATGTTACTTTTGATCCCAGACCCGATATCATTTATAAAGATAATATATAATTTATAAAGACACTAATTTCCCCTGTAACACTACCCCATCCTATCTCTGCCCTATTCCTTTCCCTCTCTGCAATCCTCTGTGTAATCCTAATGTTACCCACCATCCTCTTCTTCACAACACTCACATTAAGTCATGACTAAGCCCTGTGGTTGGGGTGAAATGGGTTGGGGTCGTTTGCAAATCAGGCTTACCCTTCTGACACCTGGGCTCTTTCTGGTGTGTGGGGCTATGTATGCATACTGAGCCAGGATGGACTCTCTTTTTTTGACATCTATGTCCCATTGGGGAGATTTACTTCACTTCCTGTCCTAAAGCCTAAACAGGAAATGAGAGACAATCCCTCCAAAGAGAGGGAATCGTGGTGTGTCCTCATTGGAAGATTTACCCTCTATTCCTGTTCTGGTGTTACTTCCAGTTTTGATGATAACAGTAAACATGCCAAATAGAGAGGGCGAATCTCCCTAATGGGTTCACAGACAGCAATAAAAACTAGAAACATCTTCCAACCCCTCTCCACTATATCCAAGACAAAAAAAAGTTTTGGTAAGGGGTGTCAAACTCAGTTTCGTTGTGGGCTGCACCAGCATTATAGTTGCCCTCAAAGACTAGATGTCAAGAGCACCCCAACTCCCCTTCCATCAGATATCAAGAGCCCCCCCCCCCAAACATCAGAAGTCAAGTGTCCCCCACCTTCCCTTACATCATAGTGCATCCCCCTTAGCTGCTGCTGGGAAGAAGCTGAGGTCGGAGCTGGGAAGCAGAAAGTGCAGGGTCTGGAGGAGGACCAGAGGAGGGTGAAGGTCAGCTGGCTGAGTCTGCTGAATGCTGAAACCGGGGGAGGCGGAGACAGAGAGGCGCAGGATCACTAAGAGGAGTTCTATCCTCCCTTTTGCTGGGACGGGGGCAGAGAGGAGCTTCTCCGTGACGGCACAGAGAAGTGCAGGATCTGGCAGAGGAGTTCTGCCTTCTCTATGAACTAAAACAGATAGTGCAAATCTCCAATTATGTCAAACTGTTACCATGTGCTAGTATAAATAAATAAAATAAAAATATACATCCAATTGAAGCAATGTATCTTCTTGTGATTGTCCAAACCAGGGGCGGACTGACCATTCGACCACTCGGGCACTGCCCAAGGGCCCCGGGCCACTAGGGGGCCCCATCAGGGCTGCCTGCCTAAGTAAAACCAGGGACAGTATGTAAAAATCAGTGTTTCTGAAATGTCCCTTACCGACATCCTTTTGGTCTAAAAATCCTGAGATTATAGCTGCCCCACCTCTCCAGTACCTTCTCAGCCAATAGACATATGTCTGTGTATACTGTGTGTACATGTATGTGTATACTGTGTGATTGTATACTGTGTGTGTGTATACTATGTGGCCCCATAATCTCTGATTGCCCGGGGGGCCCCATGAGTTGTCAGTCCGCCCCTGGTCCAAACAATGTATCCAATATTCCAGTGCAATTTATTACTGTGTATATAATAAGTTTTAGGAATGAGACCTCACAATTAAGTTCGGTCAAAATAAGCGTTTTAGTCACTCTGGACTATTAAGTGATATGATCCTCCTTTCTGCTCTGTCAATGTTCTCCCATAATGACTCGATATATGTGGAAAGAGAACTCCATATAGTGCTTATATCAAACATAATACCATTTATTAAAGAATGTGCATAAAACTCACATTTAATAGGTAATGATACAATAGATAATGATACAAAAGCGTCTTATTAGCCCAAATTGCCCCTCCCCTGAGGGGCAGTTTTGGCTGATAAGACGCTTTTGTATCATCTAAGGAGAAGCACAAATTTGCTGCATCATGGATTATATTTGCTATACGCTGTTTGAAGTTGGTGCACTGAAGCACCTATTAAATGTGAGTTTTATGCACATATTTTAATAAATGGTATTATGTTTAACCACTTCAGCCCCGGAAGAATTTCCCCCCTTCCTGACCGGGCCATTTTTTTGCGATACGGCACTGCGTCGCTTTAACTGACAATTCCACAGTCGTGCGACGTTGTACCGAAACAAAAACGACGTCCTTTTTTTCCCACAAGTAGAGCTTTCTTTAGGTGGTATTTGATCACCTCTGCGTTTTTTATTTTTTGCGCTATAAACAAAAAAAGAGCGCCAATTTTGAAAAAAAAAAAAAAACAATATTTTTTACTGTTTGCTATAATAAATATCCTAATAAAAAAAAAAAAAAAAAGAATATTTTCCTCAGTTTAGGCCGATATGTATTCTACATATTTTTGGTAAAAAAAAAATCGCAATAAGCAATGGTTTGCGCAAAAGTTATAGCGCCTACAAAATAGGTTATTGATTTATGGCTTTTTTTTTTTTTTTTTTTTTTACTAGTAATGTTGGCGATCTGCGATTTTTATCGGGACTGTGACATTATGGCGGACACATCGG
This sequence comes from Lithobates sylvaticus, assembly GCA_028564925.1. Classification (NCBI taxonomy): domain Eukaryota; kingdom Metazoa; phylum Chordata; class Amphibia; order Anura; family Ranidae; genus Lithobates; species Lithobates sylvaticus. The sequence continues at coordinate 742,606,852 of CM053026.1, read as the reverse complement.
ACACTTTTGACACTTTTTTGACCATTGACATTTATACAGCGATCAGTGATATAAATAGCCACTGATTACTGTATAAATGTCACCGGCAGGGAAGGTGTTAACACTAGGGGGCGATCAAGGGGTTAAATGTGTTCCTTCAATGTGTGTTCTAACTGTAGGGGGTTGGGACTGACTGGGGGAGGAGACAGATCGGTGTTCCTATATACTAGGAACACACGATCTGTCTCCTTCCCCCTGACAGAATGTGGATTTGTGTGTTTACACACACAGATCCACGTTCCTGCTGTCAGGAGGGATTGCGGGTGCCCGGGCACGCGCATTGGCTCCTCAGTGACGCGGCGGGGACGCATGCGCGCCTCCGGTGGTGCGCACGCCCCCTATACCCCTTAAAGCGGCCACTGTACAGCGATTTGTGCTTCTAACACGATACACACTTTCTAAAGAGTGTAGAAAGCTAAAGACAGCAGATATACATGTAAAACTTATGTAGGGAGATTTGTTTCATCTCTGTGTATCATCTGAGGCTGTTCACTTCACTGGGTATATGTGAAGGTTTACATCCACTTTAAGTTATACTTTAAAGTGGTTGTAAAGGCAGAAGTTTTTTTTTTTATCTTAATGCATTCTATGCATTAAGATAAAAAAAAAAAAAACTTCTGTGTGCAGCAGCCCCTCTCGCCCTCCTAATACTTACCTGGGCCCTATCTCGATCCAGCAAAGTCCACAAGTCCCTCGGCCATCCGGGACTCTCCCTCCTGATTGGGTGAGACACAGCAGCAGCACCACTGGCTGTCAAAGTCAGTTTGCCAATGAGGAGAGAGAGGGGGCGGGGCTGAATGGACACAGGAAGCTGCAGCTCGGCTGCCCTCATAGCAAGCTGCTTGCTGTGGGGGGGATTCCAACAAGAGGGAGGGGCCAGGAGCACAGAAGAGGGACCAGAAAAGAGGAGGATCTGGGTTGCTGTGTGCAAAACCACTGCAGAGTGCAGGTAAGTATAACATGTTTGTTATTTTTATAGAGAAAAAAATTAGACTTTGCAATCAATTTAGCTAGTTCCCGACCAGCCGCCGCAGTTGTACTGTGGCAGGTTTGCTCTCCTGCATGAATCGCCGTCATTGTACGTCGGGCGCGTACACGGCGATCTATGGGCGCGGATTCAGCGGGTCGTTCCACAGAGAGGCAAAACTGGGATCTGTCAATGTAAACAAACAGTTCTCCGTTCTGTCAGGGGAGTAGAGTGAGAGCGTCTGTTCCTAGTGATCATGAACAGCGATCTCTCTCTACTCCCAGTCAGTCCCCTCCCCTCACAGTTTAAAACACCACCCTAGGGAACATTTAACCCCTTGATCGCCCCCCTAGTGTTAACCCCTTACCTGCCAGTGTCATTTATACATTGATCAGTGCATGTTTATAGCACTGATCGCTGTATAAGTGTCACTGGTCACAAAAAAGTCTCAAAAGTGTCCGATCTGTCCGCTGCAATGTCACAGTCCCGCTTAATATTTCAGATCACCGCCATTACTAGTAAAAAAAAAATAATAATAATAATAATGACATAAATCTATCCCATAGTTTGTAGACGCGATAACTTTTGTGCAAACCAATCAATATGCTGCAATTGTGATTTTTCTTTTACAAAAAATATGTAGAAGAATATATATCGGCCTAAACTTGATGAAGAAATTCATTTTTTTTTATTTTTTGGGGAAATATATTATAGCAAAAAGCAAAAAATATTGTTTTTTTTTTTTTAAATTGTCGCTCTTTTTTTGTTTATAGCTCAAAAAATAAAAACCGCAGGGGCAATCAAATGCCACCAAAAGAAAGCTCTATTTGTGGGGGAAAAAAAGGACATCAATTTTGTTTGGGTACAGCGTCGCAAGACTGTCAGTCTGTCAGTTTGTCAGTTAAAGCGACGCAGTGCCGAATCGCAAAAAATGGCCTGGTCAGGAAGTGGGTAAATTGTTCCGGGGGGCTGAAGTGGTTAAATAAAATTTTTTTAATGCAAGTAGTGAATGCGACCTGGTATCAGCCTCTTGCAGTCCCTGTACAGCAGAGCTGGGGTGTGAGAGGAAGAAGCATCACAAGGAGCCAATCAGTTCATGTACTGAAAAGAAACACGCTGATAGCAGGAGAGAGCAGGGGTAACAGAGGTCATCCCGGACCTGCCCTCAGCCTGCTGACTAGACAGTGAAAAGAGAAGCCGCTCATCTCTGTGCTGCTTCTCTGTTCACTGTCCAGTCAGCAGGCTGAGGGCAGGTCCAGGACGGCCTGAGCTCACAGGAAAAGGAGTAATGAAGCTGGCAATTAGACCGAGGACATCTTGTGTTGGAAAAGTGGTAGTGCAGGGGTAATCTCTAGACTGAAATTGAAGATTGCAACGATAGCTTCTTTATTTCTGTTCATTTTTATCTTATTTGTGGATGGAGTTCTTCTAAAAAAAAAAAAAAAATAGCTACTTATTGAACATGCACAATATTCTATCCTTATGGGATTTTTTTGTGTGATCAGAGCATGCCTTTAGGAGGAGATAAGAGGTCTGCGGAGAACGGAGCGGTAAGTCTCCGGAATGGTTAACTGCACTCAATCTAGGCGATCCAGGGAGCATGGAGCCGGTCCATCTATCAGTGTCACCGCGCCATGCTCCATATTCGCTGATATTTTCTGAGATTTGCCACGCAAAATGCTGCTTTGGGTTTGTTTATGCAAATGCTATTGATTTATTTAATGAGTCGGTTACAAGGTTAGAGAGTGTGAACGTTTTAATGTATCACAGTTTGTTAGCGAAATAATCAATGGACTTGTGTTAACAAGTTAGCGGGGACTCCATGGGTGAAACGAAGTGAACGTTGAGGAATCGGCCGAGGCGCCGCGCAGAACGAGCCGTGCTAGAAGAGATTGTACTAGAGATAGCAGGGAGAGGTTGGAGCAGAGACACACAGGCTCTGTAGCGGTATTTATTAACCGCTTCAGCCCCGGAAGATTTTACCCCCCTTCCTGACCAGAGCACTTTTTGCGATTCGGCACTGCGTCGCTCTTAGCTGACAATCGCGCGGTCATGCGGCGTTGCGCCCAAACAAAATTGACGTCCTTTTTTTCACACAAATATGCCCCGTACACACGGTCGGAAATTCCGACGGAAATTGTCTGATCGGACCATGTTGTCAGAAAATCCGCCAAAATCCGCTAAAAATCGCAGATCACCGCCATTACTAGTAAAAAATAAATAGATAATAAAAATGCCATAAATCTATCTCCTATTTTGTAGACGCTATAACTTTTGCGCAAACCAATCAATATACGCCTATTGCAATTTCTTTTTTTTTATTACCAAAAATATGTAGAAGAATACATATCGGCCTAAACTGATGAATACATTTGTTTTGTTTTTGTTTTTTTTTGGATATTTAATATAGAAAAAAGTAAAAAATATCATTTTTTTTCTCAAAATTGACGCTCTCGTTTTGTTTATAGCGCAAAAAAATAGGAGAGGCGATCAAATACCACCAAAAGAAAGCTCTATTTGTGGGTGAAAAAAAGAACATAAATTTTGTCATCGTACGACCGCGCAATTGTCAGTTAAAGCGACGCAGTGCCGTATCGCAAAAAATGGCCTGGTCGTTAAGGGGGCAAATCGTTCCAGTCCTTAAGTGGTATCGCTACTAAACTGAAAACATAAGTATTATGTACCGTCATCCAATCTATTTGAAAATTTGAGGCAGAAGTTTTGACGAATCATTAGGGTTGGTTCCTGCATCCTTTAACCACTTAAGCCCCAGACCAATTTGCAGCCAAAGGACCAGGCCCCTTTTTGCGATTCGGCACTGCGTCGCTTTAACTGACAATTGCGCGGTCGTGCGACGTGGCTCCCAAACAAAATTGGCTTCCTTATTTTCCCACAAATAGAGCTTTCTTTCGGTGGTATTTGATCACCTCTGCGTTTTTTATTTTTTGCGCTATAAACAAAAATAGAGCGACAATTTTGAAAAAAATGCAATATTTTTTACTTTTTGCTATAATAAATATCCCCAAAAATTATATAAAAAAAACTTTTTTTTCCTCAGTTTAGGCCGATACGTATTCTTCTACATATTTTTGGTAAAAAAATATCGCAATTAGTGATTATTGATTGGTTTGCGCAAAAGTTATAGCGTTTACAAAATTGGGGATAGTTTTATAGCATTTTTATTAATATTTTTTTTTTTTACTAGTAATGGCGGCGATTAGCGATTTTTATTGTTCCTGCATCCTTTAACCACTTAAGGACTGGAAAAATTGAGGCAGAAGGTTTGAGGTAACTTATGGACTCCTCATGGTACAGAAAAGACTCACATACATATTTGTAAAAAAGTATAAATTTATTTAAGACAAAAAATCATCGTCAAAATGGTCCTATAGAGGGAAATATACAATACATAGTATCAAGTCTCTGAAGAGGAACTAGACACTTGGACACGTGTCCACCCATACAGAAGGACCATAGATCTTGTCCTATGTCAGTTCAACCTCGACATGTTCAAATTATATGGGCCTTGTACATGTTCTAAATCCATGCTATACATACAGGTTGTCTGTTCTTTAACCTGATCTTTTATTATCTGCTTTTTGTAGAGATGTTTACATACATTATCCTCCGAAGTATACTCCTGAAGAAGTGGTCACACCGCGAAACATGTTGAGGTTGAACTGACATAGGACAAGTTCTATGGTCCACCAGACTTGATACTATGTGTTGTATATTTCCCTCTATAGGACCATTTTAATGATGATTTTTTTGTCTTAAATAAATTTATACTTTTTTACAAATATGTATTTGAGTCTTTGTTGTACCATAAGAGTCCATAAGTTGCCTCAAACCTTCTGCCTCAAATTTTCTAGTCCTTAAGTGGTTAAAGGATGCAACCAACCAACCCTAATGATGTGACTTAACAGGATGTTGTAACAAAGCCCAAAAAAAAAAAAAAAAAAAAAAAAAAAACAACCCGATGGGCTCTATCCCTCTTTTTCTCTATAGGCAAATGAAATTCATTGTAACTGCAGAAGGTGGCAAAACAATCTAGCAGGTAGAGCAGGGATCCTCAAACTACGGCCCTCCAGCTGTTGCGGAACTACACATCCCATGAGGCATTGTAAAACTCTGACAATCACAGACATGACTAGGCATGATGGGAATTGTAGTTTCTGAACAACTGGAGGGCCGTAGGTTGAAGACCCCTGATGTAGAGGGACCTTATTTAAAAAAAAATATTATTATTATTATTAGACATGTGCAATTCGTTTAGTTTTTATTCGTTTTCCGTTAAAATTCGTTATATTCGTTCATTCGTTATCATACGAATGAACGAATGATTCGCTAAAAATTTTAACGAATAACGAATTATCGAATCGAACGAATATGAAAAACAACAAAAATTCGAAATAACCAAATTAGAAACAACGAAACTACGAAAGAAGAAAATCCGAAAAACGAAAACAGGAACAACGAAAATCAAAATGAACGAAAAAATTCGTACATTCGTAACTTTTTTTTTTTGTTGAATTGGTAATTTTCCGTGTCCCTTACAATGGCACTGCTTAACGTGCTTCGAATGGATCGAACGAAAAAAATCGTACATTCGTACCTTTTTTTTTCGATTCGTAATTTTCCGTGTCTCTTACAATGTAATAATAGCATACACATTACATAAAATTATGAATTATACTCCGATTACGAATCTAAGAAAACAATGTTACGAAAGTACGAATAAATCAATCTTACGAAAGTACGAATGTAACTAAATCTACGAAAATACAAATGCGTCCGAGTTTCGAATAAACGAAAATTAAATGGAAAAACGAATCAACGAAAAAATAACTCTTACGAAAATACGAATCGTTACGAATACGAACACCGACGACTTACGAAATTACGAATCGTTACGAATCAACGGAAACAAACAGAAACAAAACGAAACTAAACAAATTTTTCTATTGTGCACATGTCTAATTATAATTATTACTTAGAGAAAAAGATGACTTTATTCTCTGACACAAAAATTTTCAGGGCTAAATCTTCTAAACATGGTGGTGTCCCTGGAACAAAATGGCCTTTGGCAATCCATAGCAATACGTCAGTGTTTGTGCCGACGCCATGGCCGCAGTTTGGTTCGCAGTCAACTCTTAAGTGCGCGGGCTTGTGGGAAAACAGCCTCCCCTGAACACATATTTATGATGCATAGGAGAGCCGGGCCGCTTCTATTAATCTTCATTTGAAAAATACTAAAGGGACCGGCATGCTTATTGAACCAATCTATTAAACAGTCACTGGTGATAAAACCCATTCAGCAGGTAGACGGATTTCTGCACACCGGTTTGTCAAGCACATTTTCCATTTGCCAATCTTGTTGGCAGTCCCAGGTTCACTTTATATGAAAATCATAATGGAATATTTACATGGTATGAGCCCCCGGTATACATTGTACAACATACCCTACTTGCATTGGGAGAACAGGGGCTGGCAGAGCCCCATGGGTTAAACCTTTGATGGTCATCGATGGCTACATGCCCAGATGAGATTTACTCACCAGCATTTTTTTTATGTTTTTGATCAATTGAAAAAAAAATATATATATATATATATTTTTTTTCTTCAAAAAAAAAAAACGCAAAAACGCTAAAAAACTTTAATAAACGCTAAAAAACACTATTGCAAAAACGTTGAAAAAAGTTGAAAAACTCACTGCAAAGCTACTGGCGTTTTTATAATGTTATTATAACGTCCGGTGAACATGAGGCCTTATTGTCAAAGCCAAATTGAAGAAGCTGGTTAGAAACTGGTTACTATGCATCAATTTTAGTAAATCTCCCCACACTGTTTACTGTAATTTACATTGTCCCTTCTATTTATGTATATGGATGATGGCACTGTAATTATTTTAACTCCTTCACGTCCACGCTATAGCCAAATGATGGCTACAGCGCGGGCCTACTTTGCCGGGAAGACGTCATATGACATCCGCCCCTTTGCACGCGCCCCTCGCAGGTCGCGCGCGGCGTGCTCTGTGACCACCGAGTCAATATTTCAGATATTTAGTTGTAAAAAATTTGGAAAACCATTTATTATTTTCACTTCACAATTACGTGCCACTTTCTGTTGGTCTATCACAGTGGTCTCTAAAATGCGGCCCGGGGGCCAAATGCGGCCCTTTGCTTGCTTTTATCCGGCCCTTGAGGCAATATTTCATCTTCTGACACCCCGACAACAACAAAGGTACACAATTTCTCCTAATGACACCAACAATGGGGCACAGTTCCTCCCTATGACACCAACGATGAGGCACAATTCCTCTCACTGACACCAAAGATGGGGCATTGTTTACTCCCACTGATGCCAAGGCATTTTTCTACTTCCAGTGGCCACAGTCCGGCCCCCCTAAACTCTGAAGGACAGTCGACTGGCCCTTCGTTTAGAAAGTTTGGAGACCCCTGGTCTATCACATAAAATCCCAAAAAAGACATTTACGTTTTTGGTTTTAACATGACAAAATGTGGAAAATTTCAAGGGGTGTGAATACTTTTTCAAGGCACTGTATATATTTGAATGAAATTGTTATTATTTTTTAGCAATAACATGGGGTAGGAGCATATATGCCAGTCACGGGCTGTGTCACACCCCAATGATCTTTTCAATCAGTCATTCTCAACAAGGGTTCCTCCAAAGGTGGCTAGGGGTTCCTTGGACTGTGACCAAATGACCTCCCATCTCATGGGGCCTGCATAGTTCTGGAGTCAACAGGCTCAATCATTGGTGCATGGCACCAATGATATTTTTGATCACACATACTCAATCAAGTTTCTTCCTAGGTTCCTTAAGGTACCTAGGGTTTCCTTGAGCTGTGACCAATAGACCTCCCAGGGGCGGACTGACCATTCGGCCATTCGGGCACTTCCCGAGGGCCCCGGGCCACTAGGGGGCCCCATCAGGGTTGCCAGCCTCAGTAAAACCAGGGACAGTATGTCAAAATCTGTGTTTTTTTTACATCTGTTTCTGAAATATCCCTTACTGACATCCTTTTGGTCTAAAAATCCAGAGATTATAGCTGCCCCACCTCTCCAGTACCTTCTCAGCCAATAGAAACATGTCTGTGTATACTGTGTGTACATGTATGTGTATACTGTGTGAGATTGTATACTGTGTGGCCCCATAATCTCTGATTGTCTGGCGGCGGCCCCATGAGTTGTCAGTCCGCCCCTGAGACCTCCCATCTTATGGTACCTTCACAGTTCTGGGGCAAATGCTACTTGACAAAGCCGGCAGAAAGATACCAATGATTTTGTTAGTTGATGGTAAGGGTGGCATTCTGATCACCACTGTAATAGGGACATTCTTCTCGCTGACTAGCAATGCCAGGGGCATTTTTGCCACTGAATTGATTTCAGCAAGATCTCTGAGGTTGGAAGGTTGAGAAACGATGTCCTAAGTCAGTGATGGTGAACCTCGGCACCCCCAGATGTTTTGGAACTACATTTCCCACGATGCTCATGCACTCTGCAGTACAGTTGAGCATCATGGGAAATGTAGTTCCAAAACATCTGGGGTGTCAAGGTTCACCATCCCTGTCCTAAGTGAACTAACAAAAGGATCCAAAGGATTCCTTTTCAGGTTTACTACACATAGCAGATATTTTATGAAAATCCGGGACAGCTTATAAAAGGCTCGCTCATAACGAGTAGGACTTTTTCAGAAAGTCGTCAGGGAACTTGCAAGATTGTCTCACTGAGCCACAGCCCTAATTAGAGTTCTACTTAAAAAAAAAAAAAAAAAAAAATTCCTCGAAAATCCTAAGAAGCGACGTATAATGGGCATTTTATAGACTTTTAAATGTGTAAAAATGAGAAAAGAAGGCAATATTTAATTGCTGTTAGATTTTTCCCCTGTAGCATTAACATGAAGATGAGTAGAGCAATTTTCCAATTAGACGCCTCCTTTCCTTCTTGTAATGAAATTTCTGTAGGTGTCACAACATTTAATTAAAACAAGATGTAAAACCCCCCTGCAGGATTATTCCGGTGAATTGTAACACTACACCCCGGGTTCACAGAGGCGGACTGCCGTGTTTTCTCTGGCGTGCGCCAGATAAAGGGCTCCGAAACAAAACGTTCCTGCTCGCACCTCAGAACGTAGACGTGATGAAAGACGTTCAACGTTTGTTTATTGTGTCTGATGCGTGTTTTACTTATCTGGTGGATGTCACGGTACACTAATTGTTTAAAAAAAATAAAAAATGAATGGTATTAACTTATACAGAAGGGAGGAACGAGAGACAGAAGGAGAAAAGGTGTCACCCAGGACAGGAAACAGATAATTACACTTCATTGGCTGTGCTAAATAATGAACATGGCGGTTAAAGCCCAACTCTGGGCTTAGATACCCCCTTCCCTTCTGAGACCCCCAGCAAAGCTAGGGTACCAATGTATCCCGGATTGCCCAACAATTCGCATTTGTGTCCCGTGTCCCGGGCACCTTCATTCCGGGACAATACAGTGTCCCGGAATGAAATGAGGACACATATGAGGACACATAGCCACACTAATGGAAGATTGCCAAACTGGTTGCTAGGGCCGCAACCAGTGGCGTCTAGCAACCAGTGGCATCTAGTAACCAGTGACGTCACATTCGCAGAGTCTCAGAGTGAGGCCGAGAGGAGCAAGGCCTTTACCCAGTGCTTAATGAATGGGGCTGACAAAGTGGAGCCCTGCCCTGGGGGGGGCAATAAAAAATGAGGCTGACAAGTGGAGGGCAATAAAAAAAATTAGGCTGACAAGTGGAGACAATAAAAAATGAGGCTGACAAGTGGAGACAATAAAAAATGAGGCTGACAAGTGGGGGCAATAAAAAAAATGAAGCTGACAAGTGGTGGCAATACAAAATATATATGTAGAGAATGTATACCACCTGTCTGAACTGGTGACCACTGTTTGCTTTTGTTTTTCCAAAGATTGGCAAAAAAAAGTAGCAAAAATCATCTTTTTTTGGGCTGGCGCAAGGGCGTGCGCACGAGGGGAGGGGGGGGGGGGGCTGGTCCCTGAATGGCAGTTTGGAAATGTGGTCACCCTACTTGAAGAACACCTACACCCAGGTATAGTAAGACTGCATAGTCCCAGTGCAAGACAAGGCCAGTTGTGTGATGAAAAAAAGTATGGTGTGCAATACGTTTTTCAGTGCAACAGAACCTAACCACTTGCTGCCCAAGCCAATTCTGACGCTTCTCACATACATGTAAAGATCAGCATTTCTTTTTTTACTACAAAATTACTTAGAAACCCCAAACATTATATATATATTTTTTTTTTTAAATCAAGGGCCCTTAAGAACAAAAATGGTGGTTATTGCAATTTTTTTACGTCACGTGATATGTGCGCAGGAGTTTATCAAACACAAGTTTTCCGGAATTTTCAAAAAAAAATTCACTTTAATGAATTTTAGGGCACACAAACACAATATAATACCCAATTTTTGGGTAAAATATAAAAGATTATGTTTTTGTTAATAATTACCGAACATGTCAAACTTAAAAATTGTGCATGGGTGTGGAATGACAAACTACGGTACATTCAGTTATCCATAGGCAATGCTTCAAAAGCCTTTACAGGTTACCAGTTTACAGTTAGGCCGGGTTCACATATATGCGGCTGCGGGATTCGTGCCTGAGGTCCAGTGCGTGTTCACCGGTTCAGGTGCGAGTCAAGTCTGAATTTTTGCCTGAATTTCCGCCTGAACCGGAGCCAAACACACACAGGACCCTTCTGCAATCCGGACCGCAGCCGCCCCAGACCAGTGTGAACTGGCTCCATTGTAACTGGTCACACTCACCTGTCATGCGAATTTGGTGTGTGTGGGGAAAGCCGCATCCAATTTGCATATGCAGTATGTGAACCCGGCCTTAACACGCCCTAAACCCTCTTGAGGCCTAGAGCATTTTTTTCCCCGTTTCGGTGATGTCTCAATCTTTTACGTTTTGTAGTCTACCTTAACATATTATATTTACTTTCATTTGGTAGCAAATTTGGATACATATATTTTTATTTCCTTGGTTTTTAATGACTGGTTCACGCCTGTTGTATAGTCAAATGTTGGACTGTTCTAGTTCTGGGTGGTCATATGACGCCCTCTCATTCTTGTTGCACATGCGCGCCCTCTGGGGCGTGCGGCGATCGGTGGTGAGCTGTGTCCCATCGTCGATCAGGGTAAAGAGCCAATTACACCGGCTCTTTACCACGTGATCAGCTGTGTCCAATCACAATGTAAACAAATTTGCAGGTTATTGGCATTCCTCAGCGTGAGGAGAGGAGAGAGCCGGTAACTGGCTAGTGTGAAAGAAGACATCTGCACTGATATTTTGGGCACTGATCATCAGTGTCCTAATAATTAGTGCAGCCCCAACAGTGCCCATCAATGCCAACCAGTGCCCATTAGTGCTGCCAATCAGTGATGTCAATCAGTGCCCATCAGTGCTGCAAATCAGTGCCCACCAGTGTTGCCAATCAGTGCCTCCTCATCAGTGCCGCCCATCAGTGCCCATCATTGTTGTCTATCAGTGCCCATCAGTGCTGTCTATCAGTTCCTATCAGTGCCACCTATCAGTGCCCATCAGTTTCGCTTATCAGTGACCATTAGTGCCGCATATTAGTACAGCCTCGTCAGTGCCCACCAGTGCCGCCTCATCAATGCCCATCAGTGCCCATCAGTCCCGCTTATCAGTGACCATTAGTGCCGCATATTAGTACAGCCTCATCAGTGCCTCCTCATCAGTGCCCAACAGTGCCGCCTCATCAATGCCCATCAGTGCAGCCTATCAGTGCCCATCAGTGCCACTTATCAGTGATCATTAGTGCCGCATATCAGTACAGCCTCATCAGTGCCTCCTCAGCAGTGCCCACCAGTGCTGCCGCATCAATGCCCATCAGTGCTGCCCATTAGTGCCCATCAGTGCTGCCTATCAGTGCCCATCAGTGCTGCCTATCAGTGCCCATCAGTGCAGCCTCATCAGCGCACATCAGTAAAGGAGAAGACTTAACTGTTTGCAAACTTTTCTAACAGAAACAGTTTTTTTTTTTCAACATTTTTGGTCTTTTTTTGTTTGTTTAGCAAAAAATAAAAAATCCAGTGGTGATTAAATACCACCAAAAGAAAGCTCTGTGTAATAAAAAAAAATGTCATCTGGGTACAGTTTTGCATGACCGCGCAATTGTCATTCAAAATGTGACAGCGCTGAAGGCTGAAAAATTGGCCTGGGCAGGAAGGGGTTAAAAGTGCCAGGTATGTACTTTCATTTCCTTGGTTTATTAGGAATCAATTGTAAAAAAAAAAAATAGAAAAAAAGCATTTTCCGGTAATTTTTCCCAGTGCAGCATTTACTTAATTTGCGCACTCCCATAAGTTTACTGCAACGTATAATCAACAGCGTCTGCTGATTAAAATGATATCACATTAGTGCGACTTTTATGTAACGCAGCATAATGGTAGAGCTGGAAGTGAACATGTGCATTCTGTTTTAGGAGAGTTTTATTTCCCTTTCGATGCTACAGAGCGACATACTCAGGGGAGGAAAAAAATAACGGTTTGCATATATTGTTAGAATAACATTGAGATAAGGTTAAGCTGGTTTGACAAGGGAACAAATGAGCACGATGGCGACTTTTTCACAGGTTTGCGATCGCAGAAAATTCAACATTGTGTTCACTTTCTAAGTATTTAATGCTTAGACAGCGAATAAAAATGTCATGCACATCATTCGATGTCATTGTTGTGACCTAGCGATTCATTTAGGGTGGGATTTTTTACATTTTATTTTTATTATACTTATGCAGTGATGTCATCAGAGAGCGCCCTGCTGGCCCCTCCCATCAGCCATGATCTGCCTGCATAGCACAGAGAAGCATAGAATCCAGGTGATGATGTCACTGACTCTAAAATAAGGAATGTAATGAAAAGGGAAAGGCTTTATTTAACCGGTTGCTGCCCGCATAACACATACACTATATTACCAAAAGTCTTGGGACGCCTCCCTTTACACGCGCATGAACTTTAATGGCATCCCAGTCTTAGTCCGTTGGGTTCAATATTGAGTTGGCCCACCCTTTGCAGCTATAACAGCTTCAACTCTTCTGGGAAGGCCGTCCACGAGGTTTAGGAGTGTCTATGGGAAGGTTTGACCATTCTTCCAGAAGAGCATTTTTCAGGCACTGATGTTGACGAGAAGGCCTGGCTCACATTCTCTGCTCTAATTCATCCCAAAGGTGTTCTATCGGGTTGGGGTCAGTCAAGTTCCTCCACCTGAAACTCGCTCATCCATGTCTTTATGGACCTTGCTTTGTGCCCGGGTCCAAATCATTTGGTGGAGGGGGGATTATGGTGTGGGGGTTGTTCTTCAGGGGTTGGGCTCGGCCTCTTAGTTCCAGTGAAGGGAACTCTTAAGACGTCAGCATACCAAGACATTTTGGCCAATTTCATGCTCCCAACTTTGTGAGAACAGTTTGGGGATGGCCCCTTCCTGTTCCAACATGACTGCACACCAGTTCACAAAGCAAGATCCTTAACTACTTCCCACCCGGTCACTGCACATATACGGCCAGGTGGGAGCCTTCTACTTCTGATAGGACGTTCCTGAACGTCCTTCAGAAGTAGGGGGATCGCGTGCGCTCGTGTCACCCGGACACGGCACATCTCGGATCGGCAGGAGGGCTCTGTGATTGGCCCTCCTGATCACATGACGGCCGTGTCCAATCACAGCCGTCATGTGATGTAAACAAACAGCCAGTTGCTAGGCAATCTGCTCTCCTCTCCTCACACAGAAGTCGTCGCTGAGGAGTGGAGAGCGGATCGCTGCAGCCGGCTGGTGATCAGTGAGTATTAGCTTTTTTTACAGCTTTTTACTCACTGATCACCAGTCTAATGTAAACACACATGTCCCATGTCACATGTCCCCAAAACATACATGTCCCCAAAACACACATGTCCCAAAATAATAAAAACACATGTCCCCAAATAAAAACACATGTCCCCAAATAATAAAAACACATGTCCCCCACATATGTCCCACTAAAATCACATGTCCCAATGATTATCTGCACACATATGTCCGTGATCACCTGCGCACATCTGTACATGATCATTGCACACATCTGTCCGTGTTGACACAAACTAATTTTATATACACTTAACAGATTTTTTTTACTAAAAACATGTAGCAAAATACATTTTTGCTTAAATTTATGACAAAATTCGATATAATTGAATTTCTTTCAAAATAGAAAGAAGAAAATATCTTTTTTTTTCCCAATTTCCGCTATTTTTTCGCTTATATCGCAAAAAAAAAAAAAAAGAAAAACAAAGTCGTGAATAAATACCACCAAAATAAAGCTCTATTTGTGCAAACAAAATGATAAAAATTTTATTTGGGTACAGCATTGCATGACCGCGCAATTGTCATTAAAATTGCGAGAGCGCTGAAAGCTGAAAATTGGGCTGGGAAGGAAAGGGGTGAAAGTGCCCAGTATTGTAGTGGTTAAAGACATGGATGAGCGAGTTTGTGGTGGGGGAACTTGACTGGCCTGCACAGAGTCCTGACCTCAACCCGATAGAACACCTTTGGGATGAATTAGAGCGGAGACAGTGAGCCAGGCCTTCTCGTCCAAAATCAGTGCCTGACCTCACAAATGCGCTTCTGGAAGAATGGTCATACATTCCCATAGACACATAATCAAATATATACGCTGCGCTTCTAATATACCGAATCAACTTACACACTATACACATGTGATAAACCAAGTGCAAACAAATATATGTGAAAGTCATACAGTGGTATAAATCAATCAGTCTCTATTGACTTTAGAAAGTAACAAAAGTGCAACAACATACATATAAATACATACAATAAATAAATAGATGAAGTGCTTCTGTGCATACAAAGTGGTTAACAGTTATACTCCTAACTGTGTCAAACGGATCATGTATTAAATAAGCAATGATCCCACTCCTGAACTAATCATAAATCAAAGTGCTCCTGTGCAAATACGTGACATCCAACTACTGTATATACTCGAGTATAAGCCGACCCGATTATAAGCCAAGGCACCTAATTTTACCACAAAAAACTGGGAAAACTTATTGACTCTAATATAAGCCTAGGGTGAGAAATGCGCAGCTAATGTAAGTGGAAAAGAGGGTCAACAATGCCCATTTGCAACCTCACTGTGCCCATTTGCAACCTCACTGTGCCCATTTGCAGCCTCACTGTGCCCATTTGCAGCCTCATTGTGCCCATTTGCAGCCATAGGTCCCTCGAACTTCAAACTTGGTAGTTAAGGGTTCCTAGATGCCCCCTAGCTGCAGCCAAAATCTCTGGACCCAAAGGGTCCCGAAATGACATTGCTGCAGATGGACACAGTTGACCGACTTTGGGGCCCTGTGTCTTGGAGCCACTTGTAAAATTTGCACCAAGTGGCCCCGAGATACGGGGCCAAAAATTTGGGTCGGAAAATTTCATTTTTTGCTGCAGAAAAGTTCTTGACTCAAGTATAAGCCAGGGGGGGCACTTTCAGCACAAAAAAATGTGCTGAAGAACTCGGCTTATACTCGAGTATATACAGTATGTCAGTTTAAATGTTTCCTTTAAGTCCATGCGATTCTGAAACTGCTAAGTAGGTGATCCAAAGCATGCCGTAGTGTTTCTCACTCTGGTGCTCCCCTTAGGTATTGAATGCTCACCTCAGGGCATGTGACTTTGCAATTAAGCGCAGTCAATACACGCCTATGAACCACCTCTGGGTTTCTGCAGTTATACCGGAATCCTGGATTCGTCAGTGTAATACCTCGGTAAGTATGTAGAATAAAGACTTGATAGTGTAATACAGTTTAAACGATTTACTGTATCACAGCAAAAAAAAAAAAAAACATCTGGGGTACTCACATTAATCAGGTGCGCCAGTGCACCACTCTACATCAAGCGAAAAAACACCTAACGTACCGCCCTGACCCCTCCCCAACGCGTGTCGATACAGGAATTATGTATCTCCTTAGACACACTCCTAAACCTTGTGGACAGCCTTCCTAGAAGAGTTGAAGCTGTTATAGCTGCAAAGGGTGGGCCAACTCAATATTGAACCCTACGGACTAATGCCGCGTACACACGATCGGAATTCTCGTCGGAAAAAGCTCTGATGGTTTTTCCGACAGAATTCCGCTCAAACTGTCTTGCCTACACACGGTCACACCAAATTCCGACCGCCAAGAACGCAGTGACGTACAACACTAGGACGACCCGAGAAAAAATGAAGTTCAATGCTTCCGAGCATGCATTGAATTGTTTCCGAGCATGCGTAGGAATTTTGCGCATCGGAATTGCTACAGACGATCGTAATTTCCGATAGAGAGTTTTTCCGTCTGGAAATTGAGAACATGCTATCAATTTTTGGCTGGCGGAAATTTGGACAGCTAAATTCCGATGGAGCATACACACGGTCGCATTTTCCGATGAAAAGCTCTCATCCGTCTTTTTCTGTCCGGAATTCCGATCGTGTGTACGCGGCATAATACTGGGATGCCATTAATGTTCATGTGCGTGTAAAGGCAGGCGTCACAATACTTTTGGTAATATAGTGTATGTGCAGCAGTAAAGGGGTGGATGGGCTTTAACGCTGACACTCCACTCATATTCTGCGCTGGGCAGCTTATGTTCCTGTGTCGACGACAGCGCTCTGTCTGGACTAACGATCGGTTCCCCATCACGTGACCACTGTGACAGCCAATCACAGTGGTCATGTGACTACTGATCCTCCCTGTCCCCAGACATTTAGAACTTTTCAAAGGGACACCAGGATGGGCACATACCTTTTTTAAGCTTTGTGTGCAACGTGCGATCGCTTGATGCGTTTGGGGTGCCATTAACAAGGAATGGCAGCACAAGCGTGCAAAAAACGTCTCCATTGAATGCAACCAGTGGCGTCGCTAGGGGGTGGCTTTTGGGGCTATAGCCCCGAATTTGGGGCCCATAGCCCAGAGTCTCTGCAGGGGACCCCAAGGGGAGGGGAGGTTCCCTGGGGACCCTGATTTTAAGGGGGGGGGGGCTCTCTGGGGACTCTGATGTAAGGAGGAGGCTCTCTAGGGAATTCTGGTGTAAGGGGGGCTCTCTGGGGACCCTGATGTAAGGGGGAGGCTCTCTGGGGACCCTGATGTAAGGGGGGCTCTCTGAGGACTCTGATGTAAGGAGGAGGCTCTCTAGGGAATTCTGGTGTAAGGGGGGCTCTCTGGGGACCCTGATGTAAGGGGGGGGGGGCTCTCTAAGGAATTCTGGTGTAAGGGGGGCTCTCTGGGGACCCTGATGTAAGGAGGAGGCTCTCTAGGGAATTCTGGTGTAAGGGGGGCTCTCTGGGGACCCTGATGTAAGGGGGACCTCTCTGGAGACCCTGATGTAAGGGGGATCTCTCTGGGGACCCTGATGTAAGGGGGGGCTCTCTGGGGACCCTGATGTAAGGGGGGCCTCTCTGGGGACCCTGATGTAAGTTAGGGGGGTTCTGTGGGGATATACACACGTACAGTGGCTTGCGAAAGTATTCGGCCCCCTTGAACTTTTCAACCTTTTGCCACATTTCAGGCTTCAAACATAAAGATATAACATTTTAATTTTTTGTGAAGAATCACCAACAAGTGGGACACAATTGTGAAGTGGAACGAAATCTATTGTATTTTTTAAACTTTTTTAATAAAAAGATGAAAAGTGGGGCGTGCAAAATTATTCGGCCCCCTTGTGTTAATACTTTGTAGAGCCACCTTTACGATTTTGCGATTACAGATGCAAGTCGCTTGGGGTATGTCTCTATCAGTTTTGCACATCGAGAGACTGAAATTCTTGCCCATTCTTCCTTGCAAAACAGCTCGAGCTCAGTGAGGTTGGATGGAGAGCGTTTGTGAACAGCAGTTTTCAGCTCTTTCCACAGATTCTCGATTGGATTCAGGTCTGGACTTTGACTTGGCCATTCTAACACCTGGATACGTTTATTTGTGAACCATTCCTTTGTAGATTTTGCTGTATGTTTGGGATCATTGTCTTGTTGGAAGATAAATCTCCGTCCCACTTTCAGGTCTTTTGCAGACTCCAACAGGTTTTCATCCAGAATGGTCCTGTATTTGGCTGCATCCATCTTCCCCTCAATTTTAACCATCTTCCCTGTCCCTGCTGAAGAAAAGCAGGCCAAAACCATGATGCTGCCACCACCATGTTTGACAGTGGGGATGGTGTGTTGAGGGTGATGAGCTGTGTTGCTTTTACGCCAAACATATCGTTTTGCATTGTGGCCAAAAAGTTCGATTTTGGTTTCATCGGACCAGAGCACCTTCTTCCACATGTTTGGTGTGTCTCCCAGGTGGCTTGTGGCAAACTTTAGATGAGACTTTTTATGGATATCTTTGAGAAATGGCTTTCTTCTTGCCACTCTTCCATAAAGGCCAGATTTGTGCAGTGTACGACTGATTGTTGTCCTATGGACAGACTCTCCCGCCTCAGCTGTAGTTCTCTGCAGTTCATCCAGAGTGATCAGGGGGCCTCTTGGCTGCATCTCTGATCAGTCTTCTCCTTGTCTGAGCTGAAAGTTTAGAGGGACAGCCAGGTCTTGGTAGATTTGCAGTGGTCTGATACTCCTTCCATTTCAAAATGATCGCTTGCACAGTGCTCCTTGGGATGTTTAAAGCTTGGGAAATCTTTTTGTATCCAAATCCCGCTTTAAACTTCTCCACAACAGTATTACGGACCTGCCTGGTGTGTTCCTTGGTCTTCATGATGCTCTCTGTGCTTTCAACAGAACCCTGAGACTATCACAGAGCAGGTGCATTTATACAGAGACTTGATTACACACAGGTGGATTCTATTTATCACCATCAGTCATTTAGGACAACATTGGATCATTCAGAGATCCTCGCTGAACTTCTGGAGTGAGTTTGCTGCACTGAAAGTAAAGGGGCCGAATAATTTTGCACGCACCACTTTTCAGTTTTTTATTTGCTAAAAAAGTTTAAAATATTCAATAGATTTCGTTCCACTTCACAATTGTGTCCCACTTGTTGGTGATTCTTCACAAAAAAATTAAAATTTTATATCTTTATGTTTGAAGCCTGAAATGTGGCAAAAGGTTGAAAAGTTCAAGGGGGGCCGAATACTTTCGCAAGCCACTGTATATTACTGTATATACATGTGTATGCCCACCCAAGCATATGACTTTCTTTACTACGCTGCTATGGGCTCTAGCTCCGGATCTTTTGTAGACCTAGCAACGCCCCTGAATGCAACCATAGCATTTTGTGAGCGCATGCAAACTCATGCTGCATTTTTGTGCGTCTGGGTGCTTTGTTTGGTGCCACACACATTGATTTCAATGGGCTGACCTACGTGCGATAAACATAGTAGCTAAGGCATCTTTTTGCACATCAAGCTTTGTGCATTTTTTTTGCGTTTCTTTTTATGCAAAAAACATGCATCTTTTTTGCCATTTTTGGGTGGCATTATCTATGAATGATGATGCAAGTGCGACAGGCATTCCGAAAACGTTTCACCCAGAAGTATGAATGCAGCCTTACAGACTGCCTCTTGCATTCCGTGTACTGTACATTCATGCGGTTTGTGTAATGTACTTACTATTTTCTCCCCCCCACCACGGAGGAACGTGATGCACCACCACACTCAGTTAAATTAATTCCCTTAGAAGACGCTGTGGAAAGCGCGGTAACTCTTCAATACATCTTCTTTCTGAGCGTCTAATAAGGCGAGGAATTTTAGATTGGTTTTTGCCAGCCAAAGTGCTTTGAAGTAAATACAGTGTGATGCTATATCGTACTATAGAAAGCAGGCGGGCCAATCAAAAGTAAATGTCTGGCTCGACGCGCCGACGATTACTGTTATCAAAGGACTTGCCAAATGAGTTTTCAAAGCTTTGCGCGCGAGGAGCGACCCAGAAATTAAACTCCTAATCTCGCTTCGTCTTGCCGCGTATGCGCGCCCGCGTGTGTTTGTCTTTCGTTCCCAGGTGTTTTATTAAGCGACAACCCAAATACTGTAAATATGCATTTACGGCGCTGTAGCCGGTGGACGCGACACCTGCAATTTGCTGTAGCTAACATTTATCTGAAATGAGAGAGCGCTGCGTGTGTGTGTGTGCGTGCGTGGTGATGGGTGTGCATTATGTGCTTCAAAACCGTCACAAAGATGAATATGAAATTACAGTTATTCACATCGGGGGGGGGGGGGGGGAGTATTGTAGATCGAATTCTGTTGAGTGGGCGGGGGCTGGAATATTCGGAAAGGATCTTGGGAGCCTGAACAATCCCAACAGGTAAATGGAATATGGAAGTACACATACATGAATGGTTTATCAGGGCAGCCATCAGAAATTTCGGGGTCCCCGTACACAGCTTAACCACCTGATTACTGGGCACTTAAACCCCCCTCCTGCCTAGACCAATTTTCAGCTTTTGGCGCTGACGCTCTTTGAATGACAATTGCGCGGTCATACAACACTGTACCCAAATGAAATTTTTACCATTTTTTTCCCACAAATAGAGCTTTCTTTTGGTGGTATTTAATCACAGCTGGGGTTTTTATTTTTTGCTAACCAAACAATAAAATATGGAAGATTTTGAAAAAAAAAAAAAATCATGTTTAATAGTTTGTTATAAAATTTTGCAAACAGGTAATTTTTCTGCTTCATTGATATGCGCTGATGAGGCGGCACTGGTGGGCACTGGTAGGCTGCACTGGTGGGCACTGATAGGCTGCACTGGTGGGCACTGATAGGCTGCGTGGTGGGGACAGATAGGTCGGTACTGATGGGCACAGCAAAGATGGCACTGATGGGCATGGATGGGTGGCACGGATGGGTGGCACTGATGGATGGCACTGATGGGCACTGATAGATGGCACTGATGGGCACAGTTAGGTGGCACTGATGGGCACTGGTAGGTGACACTGATGAGCACTGGTAGGTGACACTAATGAGCACTGGTAGGTGACACTGATGTGCAGCACTGGCACTGTGGGCACTGACAGATGGCACTGTGGGTACTGACAGATGGCACTGTGGGCACTGACAGATGGCACTGTGGGCACTGACAGGTGGAGCTAGTGGGCACTGGTAGGCGGCACTTTTATTTGGCAAAGGTGGGCACCATGGACCCTGGGCACATTGCAGTGAGAGGGACTGATGTCCCTCTCACTGCCACCGGTGATCAGCTTTTTTTTTTTTTTTCTCCTCGCGCTGCCAGCGCGAGGAGGAAAAAAAAGCAGATTACCGGCTCTGTTATTATCACATGATCAGCTGTCATTGGCTGACAGCTGATCACGTGGTAAGGGGTCGGGATCGACCCCTTACTCGGATCTGTGATCCAGCCAGTCTCACAGACTCGCTGAACACAAAGCACGCCGCGCAGGCAGCTCATGGCCTGGACGACGTCAATAGACGTCGTCCCGGCATCTTAGATCCGCGCTGTAGCCATCATTCGGCTATAGCGCGGATCTCATGACCAGTGTAGCCTAGATAATGCCCCCAGGCTGATACAGCCATATACTCCCCCTTTACTTAACCCCTTAAATAAGAGACCACACCATCTTGTGGAGTAAATGGCCGCAACGGCCTTTTATTAAACATAAACTCCAATTAACTGAATTATAAATACCAATAACGATAAAACACAAATGAAACACATAACCAATCAGTTACACCCTGTTTGTTGGTCAGTGACGGAGCTAAGTACTATAAACGTATATATATAATTCCTGTGTATATATATGTCTGAACCACCAGGGGGCACTGCAGGATTTTACCGTAACCAACTGGCCTCCACCTGTATTTTTTCGCCCGGAGACAAACACCTTTCCCGCAGTGCAACAAGAGTAATCATCAAATAAATTTGATGTACTACACCGGAGGGGCCATCTAACGATGACCCCCCACAGGAGGGGCCATCTAATGATGAGCCCCCCACACACCAGAGGGGCCATCTAATGATGAGCCCCCCACACACCGGAGGGGCCATCTAATGATGAGCCCCCCACACACCGGAGGGGCCATCTAATGATGAGCCCCCCACACACTTACCACCTCCATAATTGCTACCGTCACTGACCAAACAAACAAACACCGCCAACCCCTTGCTGTTATGACGCCAAAGCTGCCTCCGCTCCTGAAACGAGAACAAAAAACATTAACACCTCCAAAACTATCACATTCCATTAGGGAGGGTGGGTGGGAAAACTGCCTCCTCGCGTGCTGTCTTCTCCCAAACTGAAACCATTAGTCCCGCCCCCCTCTTTTATAGGGCCACTCCCCCCACTGCTTACAGGGCCAGCCTTGCCTGGCCACCCCTTTACATCCTCCCTGTGTGTCACTAGACACACTGTCATGTCCGGCCCTCCCCTACCATTACCCTGCGGTCCATTTTCGTTCCGGCCCTCTCTTGACCAGTGTAGCCTAGATAATGCCCCCAGGCTGATACAGCCATATACTCCCCCTTTACTTAACCCCTTAAATAAGAGACCACACCATCTTGTGGAGTAAATGGCCGCAACGGCCTTTTATTAAACATAAACTCCAATTAACTGAATTATAAATACCAATAACGATAAAACACAAATGAAACACATAACCAATCAGTTACACCCTGTTTGTTGGTCAGTGACGGAGCTAAGTACTATAAACGTATATATATAATTCCTGTGTATATATATGTCTGAACCACCAGGGGGCACTGCAGGATTTTACCGTAACCAACTGGCCTCCACCTGTATTTTTTCGCCCGGAGACAAACACCTTTCCCGCAGTGCAACAAGAGTAATCATCAAATAAATTTGATGTACTACACCGGAGGGGCCATCTAACGATGACCCCCCACAGGAGGGGCCATCTAATGATGAGCCCCCCACACACCAGAGGGGCCATCTAATGATGAGCCCCCCACACACCGGAGGGGCCATCTAATGATGAGCCCCCCACACACCGGAGGGGCCATCTAATGATGAGCCCCCCACACACTTACCACCTCCATAATTGCTACCGTCACTGACCAAACAAACAAACACCGCCATAGCCTGAAAGGTTGACACCTCGACCTTGATGGCACCTCCACACCCGCAGGGCCGACTGAATACCTTCCTGCAAATCCATAGACCAAAATCCATGCCCCCGTCTGTTAAGTGGACCCCCCTCCTTTCTTAAATACAGACCCACGCTCGTCTCCAGCTCCCTGTGACGACTCACCAACCCCAACCACCTTAATCACCCTGATCTGCACTTTGTTGATCCGCTAAACGGATCCAGCCATCCCCCTTGTTGTTCAGGCCACCATGTCTGACCATACTAGCACCGTGTCCTGGAATGTCACCCGCGAGTAAGTAAAATCAGCTTTTGTCCACAATCAGGTCCCTGACTGCCCGAACTCCCAGGTCGTTACCACCTGCGTGGATGACCCGACCCTCCGGTGGACTGTTCCACCACGTCAATCGCTCAACCTCTGATACCACCCTGCTCCACAGCATTCCTTGTCTACCCAGCCACCATATAGTCGCCTCTCTTCTAGAAATTCCCAACTGCCTCCCACCTGGTCCCGCGTCCCCTCTCCGTGCGCCCCAACACACATATGAGTGTCTGAGAGTCCAGACGAGGCGTATGAGCCCTCCTTCTGAAATGACAAACATAGTGTATTGACCTGCACCTTCTGTAGCTCCCCCTTAACCGGTTCCAGGTACTAAAACAGGCAGATATCCGTATCAACAACTGCATATACACATATATATACACACATATATATATATATAAATTTATTTATTTATTTATTATTTTTTATTTATTTATTTATTTTTTGCAGCCACCTGAGGCCGAATATAGGTTCGGAATCGCTTAGATTCCCATCTCCCCCTCCGACGCACATCCACCTCATCCAACCCGTACCTGGCGGCGTCAGTGGCCGCCACCCTGCGGAAGGAGTGTGAAGCGTAGGCGTAACTTTTCGATCCCCACATCCACAAACATTTCCTCAGAACCGCCACAAATCAAAACTTTGATAGCTAAGTTCCATCCATATATCACAATAACGGTCCATCCCCCCGGTCTCACCCCAACAAGAAAACTTCCCACCCCTTGAACCGGGCATACCACACATCCCTGCAGGGCATACCAACACCCTTGTAAGCCCCTACCCTTATGGTCCGTTGTAAGATTTCCGCACCCGAACCGACCTTATCCCCCAAACTTAACGTCCTGTACCAACCAACCCCCCGCCACCCTTTTTATGGCCTGCCCAACTCCCCAATTCTAAGAAACCCCCAAAAATTGCCAGCGAAAAACCACCAAAAACAACATTCTTTACACTCTGCTTTACATATCCAACCCACCTGTCCCCTTAATGCCAACAGGTTCGCCAACGCAATTGGATGCCGAGCGCCCCTGCCCCCGTGCCATCCAGCAACCCTTGATTGCCTGCTTAACCCAGAAGTCTTCCGTCAAAATCCTCCTTCCTTTCCAATTTAACCAAAGCGCCAACCCCAGCCAACTTCTTTTCCATGACTGGCACTGACTTACCCGCTTCCATAGTCCTGAAGACAAAATAAAGCAACAACAACCTGACCGTTAGATCCTACAACGTGACCTCTGCCCCAGCCCGTAAATCAGTCCCTTCCATCCATAACTTTTTATAAGCTGCCTCATGTACTGACCGTTGTATCCATCCCGTGGCGGTACCAACGCCAAGTCCCAAATCCAGCCCGGGCACAGGACACCCTCCTTCTTCACTTCCGGTGACAGCTACCTGAACTTGTCCCACTGAACGCTCGACCAAACGTAAGCCCGATTGTTGTCCTCTATCGGGCTACGCCCAGCATAGAGAAAGATCCTAAACTGCATGCAGCGCAACGCCCACTGTCCTCCACCGTATGACTGGTGGCGGACCTACTGACATGCTGTAGATACACCTGTACAACCCCCATGATGTCCCAGCTGAACCGCAATTTTAGATTCCGGCAGGACCGCCCCCCCTTTCCAATGCCAGCACCACTTGAAACAGTTCCAAGAGCACCAGGTTTCAGAAGAAAAACCTGCTTCCCTCCACGATTGTGGCCATGGTTCCGCACTCCAATGCCCTGGAAGACCGCCCCATAGCCCTTCAATACCGCGGCGTCCGTCGCCAACTCCCCAATGAAGTTGCTCACTGGTCCCGCCACCCAAACTGACCTGCCATTGTGCTCTACAAGGAAATGATACCCGACCTGTAGGCCCGACCTATGGCCCCTTGTCCTCCTAACGAAATGTGTGGGGCCTTTTCCCCTGCCAACATCCGTCAACTGAAAATCCGCCACATGAGAATGATCCTGCATGCGTAATTCAATTTTCCTAACCATGATTGCAACATGCGCCCATTCACTTTCCTCCAACCATGGATCTCCCGAATCTCCTTTTAGTTAGGTGCCAGAGGCCCCCGACACCTCTCCGTAATGTGCCGCAACGTTGACAGTAGTACCGCCCACTCCTCATAAAAAGGAGGGCCCACACTGCAAGAAATCATCCAAATAATGAATGACAGCATCAATCCCTGTGACATCTCTCACCCCCATTCTATAGACCAACTACGCTGCAACCTAGCGCAAGCGATAGAACCACCCATTGTCCACCGCCCAACTACGAAAAATCGGTCTTGCCCACAGCAACCCGCCCCCCGAAAAATTTCCGGGTGCAACCGACTACACGCTGATTCCACCACTGATTTTGCCATAATGCTCCTTCCCCATAGCGCCTAACCGCCTGACCACGGCATCAAAAGACGTGTACGACACCGTATGAGCCTACGGATCAATAAAATCCTTCACCAAACCTCCTCCGGGTAAGGACAAATGATGGATCAGAAGCAATTCATTCGGTTCCTAATTGGGGGACCACCCCTCATGGGAAAACCACCAAACCCTACAACTTTTTTTTTTTTTTTTTTTTTTTTTTTTTTTGGCCATTAACTTGCTAACACACTCCCCACCGCTTTATTGGCCAGAGATCCCGACCCGTGGCTGCCTACGGCCCCCCTTTGAAATGACTGCGCCAGAGTTTTTTGCTGGCGCCGTCCCCCTAATCTAGAGACTAATAGCTCCCTCTTCCCGCCGTAGCGCAGGCCCAACCGCTTGTCGCTGACTGAACTGTTCGCCCTAGCATAGCCAAGCGGTACCGCCATACACCCTGTAGACCTCCCCGACTGCGTCCCTGTAACAAAACAAGTCTGATCAATGCTCGGGTTTCTTTTCCCTATCCCCCAGCCAATATGGCGAATGCCTGTAGCCAATTTGCAAACGTCTGTGGGACCAACCGGTAACTCCTCTTCTCCTTGTCGTCTTTTCCAGCGTCATCCGACTTCCCCCTATCCAGATTAAACTTTCCCGGGGTAACAAGGAGAAAATCTCCCCTTTTCCCCTGTCCAAATCTGCTCCCCGACCTCCTGCTTCAAGTGCGCTCCCCCTGGTCCCTCGAAGCATCCATACACCTCCGCCTTTTTGCCGCATCGGCTATCCCCACGATGCCGGATCCCCCCGTCTGTTCCTCAGACCCTTTCTCAGCCACCCTCACCCTGCCCCTGCTGCAGCCGCTGCGACCGCCTCTCCACCAGGTGCTCCCCACCATAACCCCCCATCTTGGCTCTGTCCCACCGCCCGCGGTTGGTCATATACTGCCAACAACGGCCTGGGATTTGGTGCCCTGCCCCCCGCATAGGAGGCTACCTCCCCTAAATTCTGCAATGCATTTTGTAAAAGCTACATCGTCTGTTGACTTACCGGGCTGACGGGCGCAGTCCCCACAGCCGCTGTGCTGACCTCCAACGACGGGAAAGAGCGGCTGGGCTCCTCCTCCTCCTCTGACCATTCACCTTCTGCTCTTCTCTCTTCTTCCTGTGGAGACAAAACGGACGCCCCCTCTGAGAGAGGCTCCCGAAAACAACGTGCCTCTGCCTTCCGCCCTTGTCCCCCGCCTGTCCACTGTCTCCGCCGATCACTCGCCTCCCCCTTTCTTGAGCAGGTGGGCCGGTCCGGGCACCACTCCTGCCTTTCGCCACTTTTCCGGCTGGTGGCGTCCGCCCGCCTCTTGGTCCGCGTGACGAACTGCCCGTAAACCCCACTCTGGCCCTTCTGCCCTATTGTCCCTCCCAGCTCGTGCAGAGCCGCTGAAGGAACTGTTGCCGTGGCTCGTCTGTGAGATGGGACCCCCCTCCTGGCTGTACCCTGAGTGGCCGGTGGATCCCCACCCCTTTGCTCGTGCAGAGCTGCTGAGGGGGACGTTGTCCTGGAAGTGCCTGTTGTGCCGGCCATCTTCCTGTCCCTGTTAGGTGAGCCATCTGCCCTGTGATCCCCGCTCCGTCCTCCCCCCAGCCCGTGCAGGGCTGCTGGGGGTGCTGAGGCTGTAAATAGCTCTACCAACTGCGCCTGGGGATGTAGCTCTGTGTAGGCCCGAGGCCCCGCCTCCCGCACTAGGCCCGCAGCGTTTAGTCCGCCTGGGCCCTCCAACCCTGTACCTCTGGCTTCGTCTTTTGCTGGGGGGGGGGAGAGGGGGCTGACTGCTTCCCCCTGGGCCTCCACTCAACCCTTGATGGCCCCAGCGACCGACCTGTACGATACCTTTACAGCGGCCTCGATAACCGCCCACGTGACCCCCGCGGCGCCATCTTCCGACTGCTCCTTCCCGTCTGCCCGTCCGTTCGTCTCGTCCAACATGTCCTCCACCTGGCTCTGCCGCCACTCCGGTCCTTGCTCCGCCACCCCCGTCCTCTGCAGCACCGGCTGTCCTTCCCGTCGGCCATCTTGGATCAGAAACTAGTGAGCGAGGAGCAGTGAGAAAAACTGCCTCCTCGCGTGCTGTCTTCTCCCAAACTGAAACCATTAGTCCCGCCCCCCTCTTTTATAGGGCCACTCCCCCCACTGCTTACAGGGCCAGCCTTGCCTGGCCACCCCTTTACATCCTCCCTGTGTGTCACTAGACACACTGTCATGTCCGGCCCTCCCCTACCATTACCCTGCGGTCCATTTTCGTTCCGGCCCTCTCTGGAGGTTAAAGGATAAGTTCACCTTTGTTCACCTTCTTTTATTTCTAAATTCCAGCTCCCCTATCTACCAATATAGCATTAATGTACTTATTTTGCAAAAATAAAACAGCTTTCCATTAATTCTACACAGATTTAGCTCACGCTCTTCATAGCTGTTTAACCACTTCCCGCCCGGCCTACAGCAAAATGATAGCCGGGCGGTGGTTCAGTTATCCTGACTGGGCGTCATATGACGTCCAGCAGGATAACAGCCGCCGCGCGCCCGTGGGGGCGCGTATCGCGGTGATCATTGGTGCAGTGTGTCATTCTGACACACCGCTACACCGATCTCGGTAAAGAGCCTCCGACGGACCGTATATATACACAGTATATACTCGAGTATAAGCTGACCTGAATA
Organism: Lithobates sylvaticus; assembly: GCA_028564925.1. Lineage (NCBI taxonomy): Eukaryota > Metazoa > Chordata > Amphibia > Anura > Ranidae > Lithobates > Lithobates sylvaticus. Next base: position 742,578,365 of record CM053026.1, on the reverse strand, counting down.
TAAGCCGAGGCACCTAATTTTACCACAAAAAACTGGGAAAACGTATTGCCTCGAGTATAAGCCTAGGGTGAGAAATGCGCAGCTACTGTAAGTGGAAAAGAGGGTCAACAATGCCCATTTGCAGCCTCACTGTGCCCATTTTCAGCCAAACTCAGTAGTTAAGGGTTCCTAGATGCCTCCTAGCTGCAACCAAAATTTGGGGTCTCTGAACCCAAAGGGTGCCAAGCTGCAGATGGACACAGTTGACCGACTTTGGGGCCCCGTATCTTAGGGCCACATGGTGCTAGGAACCCCAGATTTGGTTTGAAAACCCAGTGGAACTAACACTACAATATATCCAAAGATGGGGTTTTTAGCACCAAGTGGCCCCGAGATACGGTCGGTTCAGCCCCAAAGTCGGTTCGGAAAATGTCAAGCACTTTTCTGCAACAGAGAATGACATTTTCCAAACCGACTTTGGGGCCTCGTACCTCTGGGGCCACTTGGTGCTAGGAACCCCATCTTTGGATATATTGTAGTGCTAGTTCCACTGGGGTTCCTAGCACCAAGTGGCCCTGAGATACGGGGCCCCAAAGTCGGTTCGGAAAATGTCATTCTCTGCTGCAGAAAAATGCTTGACTCCAGTATAAGCCGAGGGGGGCATTTTCAGCACACAAAAAATGTGCTGAAAAACTCGGCTTATACTCGAATAATAATAATAATAATATAATAATAATAATAATGGATCATTTACATAATTTTATATAAAATTCCAACATGAAAAGAAAGTAAAAAAAAAAAAACTTTCATTGGAAATGGTCAGCAAAATTTTATATTTTAAAAATATTTTATATAATAAATGTTAATATTAATAACAACTAATACAAATACCGTAATAAAAATATATATATATATTGTTTTCTCTTTAAGATCTCACCTTGAATATACAGAAAAACAATTTTAACTTTGCAAATAAAGTTCCAAGATAAACACACTGCCGGAGACTGCCAGTGACATTGCCTGAAGCTAATCAATTACGGTCCTGACACTCAGGAATGAATGGGAGAATCACTGTCAGGAGCTCATCAGAATCAAGACTTACATCCCCAGTGAAGGCACATTTTATTCATCATTTATAGACAGGCCGCCCTTCATAAGAGATGTCCTCATCTGCCGAGGTACGGGGTCACTCACCTGACTCCAGGGACATCCCACAGTTGGCTCATTGCAGACATGAAATTAAAAGTGTGAGCGTTCAATGTATAGTTGAGCTATGGAAATAAATTCACTAAGCAGGCGTTCTTAACCACTTTCAGCCCCGGACCAATTTGCAGCCAAAGGACCAGGCCCCTTTTTGCGATTCAGCACTTTAACTGACAATTGCGCGGTCGTGCGCGTGGCTCCCAAACAAAATTGACGTCCTTTTTTTCCCACAAATAGAGCTTTCTTTTGGTGGTATTTGATCGCCCCTGCGGTTTTTATTTTTTGCGCTATAAACAAAAAAGAGCGACAATTTTGAAAAAAAAAAAAACGCATTCTTTTTATTTTTTTGCTATAATAAATATCCCTCAAAAATATATAAAAAAAATATTTTTTTCCTCAGTTTAGGCCGATACGTATTCTTCTACATATTTTTGGTAAAAAAAAAAAACGCAATAAGTGATTATTGATTGGTTTGCGCAGAAGTTATAGCGTTTACAAGATAGGGGATAGTTTTATAGCATTTTTATTAATCATTTTTTTTATTAGTAATGGCGGCGATCAGCGATTTTTATTGTGACTGCGACATTATCGAACATTTTTGACACATTTTTGGGACCATTGTCATTTATACAGCAATCAATGCTATTTAAATGCACTGATTCCTGTGTAAAATGACACTGACAGTGAAGGGGTTAACCACTAGGTGGCAGTGTAGGGGTTAAGTGTGCCTAGAGGTGTGTTTCTTATTGTGGTGGGGGCGTGGCTGTCAGCTAGTGAATGCTGATCTCTGCTCCAATCACAGGGAGCAGAGATCGGCGTCACTAGTTGCTAGGCAGAACGGGGAGATGCTGTTTATTTCCGCATCTCCCCGCTCAGCCTTCCCGTGAGACGATCGATGGCACGGCGGCATCTTAAAGAGGACGTACCTGTACGCCCTTATGCCTGTCCGTGCCATTCTGTCGAGGTACATCGTCGTGCGCCGGTCGGCAAGCGGTTAAAGACCAACTCCGGGCAAAGTTTTTTTTTCTGTTTAAAAGTCCCTCCATGTGTAAAAAAAAAACATAAAAAAAAAAAAAAAACAGAGCTCCGGTTGCAATATTCTACTTCACCTGGGAGCTATCCCCCCACAATGTTTTGCTAAAAAAATTACTTGAAATCCCCAAACAAAGCAGAGGCCCTGTAGAATAAAACGATGGCAGTTGCAATTTTTTAGACATGTGCGATTAGTTTTGTACGAATCGAAAATTCGTACGAATTTACGGAAATTCGTACGTTCGTACGAATATGAAATATGAATTTTTATGCATACGAATTCTGTACGAAATACGAAATTTCGAATACGAAATTCAAATATATTCAAATATAATATATATATTATATTATTTCAAATATATTCAAATTCAAGTATACAGATCCAAATTACGTTACAACAGAATCGGACAGAATGTTCGTTAACTATGATTATTCCTTATGAGGAAGTTAAGTCAGCACAGCACAGGGATGGTGGGAGCCCCTCATAATGATAAATGTATCATAACGAACATTCGTAATTGTTACGAAAAGTTTACGAATCTAACGAAAATTTGTATTTTTTATGACACGAATTACGAAATACGCGTTAATTTTAATACGAAACGGAATGGAACAAAACAAATTTTTTGACGGCGCACATGTCTACAATTTTTCAGGTTGTACCATGTTTGTGCAACTTTTTATCAAATTCATAATTTCAGGAAAAAATACCCAAAAATGAAATTTAGTTCAAGCAAACACCCACATTTTTGGTAAAATACAAAAGAAGGGGCTGTGTTGAGTAAATAAATACCACACATGGCAAGCCTCAAAATTGTGTGCACCAGCTTGAAGTTAATTAGAATTATTGTTCTCATTAATGCCGTGTACACACGACCGGACTTTCTGTCAGGATAAACTCTGACGGTCTTTCCGACGGAGTTCCGACCAAGCGGACTTGCCCACACACGATCACACCATAGTCCGTTTGTTTCGAACGTGATGGCGTATGACGGGACTAGAAAAGGAAGTTTAATAGGCAGTAGCCAATAGCTGCCCTTGCGTCGTATTTGGTCCGTCGGACCAGCATACAGACGAACGGTTTTCCCGATAGAACATGATTCCGTAGGAAATATTTAAAGCATGTTCTATTTCTAGGTCCGAATGTACATATTCGCCAGCACACCATGGATCGACAAATTTTCGTCCAAAAGGTTTTAATGGGAAAAAATCACAAAAGAAAGTGCAACGTTTAGGAGCCGCGCAGAAACCCTTCGTCAGGCATCGATTTGACTATTTCTAGGTCCGTCGAAATTTTTTAAAGAAAAACGATTGGATTATTCCACACACACGATTGAAATATCCGACGGAATGATTCCGTCAAACCCTTTCTGCCGGAAAGTCCGGTCGTGTGTACGTGGCATAAGGCGCTTGTTGCGATACCTCTCATGTGTGATACAATACATGTGCACACCCTAAGTTTGTATATTAGGGGTTGATCGGGGTGCTTTTCTTTTTTTTTTATTATTATTTATTTATTTATAATTTATATTTTTAACAGTTTTTTTTCGTTTAACTTTAGTGCTATCACTTGGGGGCCAATTATCCCCATATGTGATAGTATGGGCAGGTGACAGGCTCTCTTTATGGAGATATCAGAGGTCTATTAGACTCCCAATGTCTCCATGCCCTTCGCTGCAGCTAATCTTGCACTGATTGTCCTTAATTAGCTGCTTCCTTGGCTACAGTAGCTGAGGAATAGCATGTGTGAACCCGGATGTGATGTAATTCAAGTCACTTCTGGGTTCATTAGTCTCAGGGGAGATCAGATGCTTTCAACGTTTTAGCAGTTTACCACGGTCCCCTGATAAACAGGAGAACACGGAACCACCTCGGATGGTGGGGGGGGGGGGGGGTACCTTCTGAGCCCCGTAAAAGTTATTAGGTGGATCACTTTTTGATTGCCGTCTCTAAAAATTCATACCAAGCTCATAGCTGCTTGCTTCAACCCCTTGAATATTATCTTGGTAGACTAGTGCCGCGTACACACGATTGGAATTCTCGTTGGAAAAAGCTCTGATGGTTTTCCTGTCTGAATTCGGACGGAATTCCGCTCAAACTGCCTTGCCTACACAAGGTCACACCAAATTCCGACCATCAAGAACGCGGTGACGTACAACACTACAACGAGCCGAGTTCAATGCTTCCGAGCATGCGTCAAATTGTTTCCAAGCATGAGTAGGAATTTTGCGCGTCAGAATTGCTACAGATGATCGGAATTTCCGATAGAAACCTTTTCCGTTGGAAAAATTGAGAACATGCTCTCAATTTTTTGCTGTCGGAAATTCGGCCAGCAAAATTCCGATGGAGCCTACACACGGTTGCATTTTCTGATGAAAAGCTCTCATCAGTCTGTTTCTGGCCGGAATTCCGATCGTGTGTTAGCGGCATTGGAGCTGAGTGCAATACTGTGGGTGAGGGGCGTTGTGGTCCCACCTTGGTCAGGGTGCCATAATTGTACCCTTTATTCACAAGGTACTGATGCAGAGAGATTACATTCTCACCATCGTCACCTCAGCATAGCTCTTTGCAACAGTAGGGACCTCCCAGCCTGGAGAAGAAAGGACCCTGCAGAGTCACGTGAACAGCCATAGGCTGCATTCACTCATGGTTTTAAATCATTATCCCTCAATGGCACCCCAAAAATGATGGTAATGTGAATGGAGCCTCAAGACTTTAGAAAAGGTAAATTACAAAATGTAAAATGAATAACATTGAAAAATATTTGAGAAGGAATATTTTTGGAGATTTTTTTTTAGCTCCAACTTCCCACTAAGTGAGCAGAAGTTCACCCCTCACATCACACGTCACAGGACCCAGGAGGCTGCGGGTCCATTCAGAAAGAGCAGAGCAACTTGCGCAGTGGGAAGCCGACTGTAAAACTGCAGGAAGCCATAGCCGGCTTCCCACGTACAAGATGGCAGCACCGGGCACCCGAAAAACCGCCCCAGGTGAGGACAGGGCTGGATTCCTTGACTGGTAAGTACCTGTATCTTAAAAGTCAACTGCTACAATATTTGTAGCTGCTGACTTTAATTTATTTAGTTTTTGACTGAAGATCCTCTTTAATGTATATTTTCTTTTGTCCCCAGATTTTTGTTTGGTTCGGAACACAGGTTTTTATTGCTATATGTGACCCTGCTTACCCTCACCGCCGAAAGTGAAAGAAAAATCACATATTTTGGGTTGTTGCAAGAACAGAGATAGAGAAGAAATCTTCTAAAGGGGACACTAATTCTGGTAAGAACCAGGGAATCCCTCACTTTAGATATACAGAGGACAGGGATTATAACCCTTCTTTACTCTGTCGAAAGTAAAAAAAAAGGTTTGCCTTTAGTTCTACTTCAAGTACTAGGGCTTGTATGGCAAGAGGTTGGTGAAGACTTTTCCTACAAAAGAAGCTAGCAAATTTTTCCAAGCATCATTACCATTATACCAGGGGTCTCCAAACTTTCTAAACATAGGGCTGGTTTACTGTCTTTCAGACTTTAGGGGGGGCCCATTGTGGGCAGTGGGAGTAGAAAAATGACCAGGGGTCATTGGGAGCAAAGAGTGCACCATCTTTGGTATTAGGGGGAGGAATAGTGTCTCGTATCAGTGGAAGGGACAGTGCCTCATCATTGGTATCAGTGGGAGGAATAGGGCTCCATCAATGGTGTCAGTGACAGGAATAGTGCTTCATCATTGTTGTCAGTGGGATGAATAGTGCCCCATTGTTGGTATTAGTGGAATAGTGGTCCATCATTGGTATCAGTGGGAGGAATAGTGCTCCATCCTTCGTTGGTGTCAATGGGAGGAAAAGTTCCCCATCATTGGTGTCAGTGGGAGGAATAGTGTCTTGTATAAGCCCCCGTACACATGGTCCGAAATTCCGACCGCAAAATCCGTCAGATTTTTTCCGACGGATTTTGTCCGAAATTGGTGTTGCATACACGCGGTCAGACAAAGTTGCCAGAAAATCCGATCATTCCGAACGTGGTGACGTTTGTTGCGTACGACGGAACTACATAGAGGCTAGTAGCCAATAGCTTTGGTCTCGTAATTTGATCTGAGCATGCGTGGCACTTTGTCCGTTGGAATTCTCGACACGCGATCGGAAAAAGTTTGATCGCATTTTGTTGTCGGAAAATTTCCCTGCTAGAGCCCACACACAATCGGATTTTCCGACAACATAATCTGAACAAACTTTTTCCTTCGGAATATTCGACCGTGTGTACAGGGCATTAGTGGATGGAATAGTGCCCCAAGGGCCAGATAAAGGCAAGCAAAGCGCCACAGTTTGAAGACCACTTGGTTATATGATTATGGACCTCAGAGGCTCCAAAAGTTGGCATGACACATTAATTATTTCACACATTACATACTTTATACATTACTCATTCTGAATTTTAGCGATACTGAGGCTGGTAATAGATGCTTATAGCATTTATACTCCATATGACCCTTATTTTCTCGAGAAGACCCATTCTAGCACTAAGCCCACCAACCAAAGTCAAATTTTCCAGGATCACGTCATATTGTTCTATGTCCTCACCTACTCCTCGACAACAAACATCACAAACTGACGGTAACTCGCCACTTAGGCATATTATCCATTGGAAGATGCTGAATATTACAGCACCCCAGATTCATGCAAAGCCTTTTATTACCAATCAGAAAACAAATAAGTTAAAAGCTTTCTCCGGGTTCTTGGTAATAGGCCTAATTGAAATACTTAATATGAACTATATGCAAAAATCCGGAATGACTAGGCTGGAGCCTGTTAACAGATAAAGGTTTATTGTGCCTCCTAAAGAAGAGTTATTTCAATTTCTTTAGCAAAGAAAACATGACGGCTAGCGGATAATAGAGGATGAGTGCAAAGTAAATATTTCCTTCCATACTTTACATTAAGTGATTTTGCATTCTAAAAAAATAAACACTTTTTCTGAATTTCTTGCTTCTTAAAGGGGACCTATAATACCTTTGGATGATTTTTTTTTATTTGTTTTTAAAATGCAATTTTTATGTATTTTTTTTTTTTTTTTTTTAGGAGATCTGTTTTCCCATTTACATTTATTACAGAGATGTATATAGTGTCCAGAGTTTACATACACATCAGTCCCTGCTTCCAATCTACGGTCCCTATCTCACATGTACACACATTCTGGGGCACATTTAGACAGGAGACAATTATCCAACCATCAGGTCTTTGTATAATTGGCTCCTGGCATAAAATTGGTATAAAACACACAAAACATCTGCTCTCCTGAGCTACAAACTAAACCCATATCAGTTCCTGACTAACAGGGTGCCCCCTAATGTGTTTTTCAAAGAAAAAAAAAAAAGAAAATAGCAACGCTTGGACCTTTTTAGTATTCTGTCAGCATTCAGCTTTTTCACCCAGCAGTAGGCTCCTACAGAACATTGTCTTGGGCTTGGTTCATGCCTACAGATGCAGCAAAGGCTTTCACATGTTTTCAGCGCATTTCTGCGAGTTGTGTGTAGGGCAGCCGATTCATTTCAATGGACTTCCCTACATGCTAGAAACACAGAAAAGAACTCCCACACTCTTTTCCCAAAACACTCCGCACCAAACCAAATGTCTGAGGCCCCATGTGGTTTGACACGTGTGAATACCCATGCATTCACAGATACATGGGAGTGCCATAATAATTAATGGCAGCACCGTGCATCTGCTAAAGGGCAAAGTGCATTTCTCTGCGTGTCAGAAAAGTGATTTTGTGTGCGTTCCCGATACACAAATATGTTAACTTAGCCTAAGTGGTTAGTTCTCCTGCCTTGGTGTACACTACAATCCACAGTTAGAATCCCATGCAGGGCACTAGCTGCATTGAGTTGTCATGTTCTCTTTGAGCTTGTGCATGGCTTTCCTCTGGGTATTCCAGTTTCCAGACTCCAAAGACATAGATGGTAGGTTAGGTGGTTCCTGTTCAAATTGGCCCTAGTATGCGTGTATTCATGTAAGATAGGAACCTTAGATTGTTAGCTCCTTGAAAGCAGTGATTGTCAATGTATAGTATGTAAAGCACTTCATAAATTGTTGATGCTCTATAACATGACCACTAATATTAAGTAGGTCCCCTTTTTGCCACCAAAAACGTCCAGACCCATTGAGGCATGGACTCCACTAGACCTCTGAAGGTATGCTGTGGTATCTGGCACTAAGCTGTTAGCAGCTGATCCTTTAAGTCCTGTAAGTTGCGAAGTGGGGCCTCCATGGATCGGACATGTTTTTCCAGCAAATCCCACATTTGCTTGATTGGATTGAGATCTTGAGAATTTGGAGGCCAAATGAACACCTTGAAGACACCTTCTTGCTCCATGGTCCAGTTCTGATGCTCACGTGCCCATTGTAGGCACTTTTGGCTGTGGACATGAGTTAGCATGGGCACCCTGACCTACGCAGCCCCCTACACAACAAGCTGCAATGCGCTGTGTGTTCTGACATTTTTCCATCTAAACCAGCATTACGTTTTTCAGCAATATGAGCTACAGTAGCTCTTCTGTTGGATCGAGGCGCCTCAACCGTTACTGTTGCATGTGTGTCATATATATGTGTCTGTCTGTGTCTGTTATGTGTTTTTAGTGTAAACATTGGGCCCTCTTTTGGGGCCATATGAGCTTATACACTGTATTAGTACTTAGCATAGCATTCTATGCCTGGTCTGATCTTTTAAATACATTTTCTTGTAATTTAATAAAACCATTTTTCAAATTATATATACTTCTTTGTAAATCCTATTTGTCCATGATACCTGTAGTAGCCATCTTTTTTCGACATGGGAACGCCGCTTCTTTAGTGGTGCCCTATAGGGAAAATTTTCTCTTTTTTTTGCTTCTATTGGATCGGACTACACGGGCCAGTTTTTTCTCCCCACATGCATCAATAAGCCTTGGCTGTCCATGAACCTTTCACATGCCAATAATAATGAAATAATCAATGTTATTCAGTTTACAACTTTATAACGCTTTAGCTGCTTGGTATATACTCTGTGTGTGTGTGTGTGTGTGTGTGTATATATATATATATATATATACACACAGTGGGGAAAATAATTATTTTATCCCCTGCAGATTTTGTAAGTTTGCCCACTTACAAAGAAATAGAGGGTCTATAATTGTTATCATAGGTGTATTTTAAATTAGAGAGACCTAGTGTCAACCAAAAATCCAGGAAAAACACATGATACAAATGTTATAAATTGAGTTGCAGTTCAGTGAGTAAAATAAGTATTTGATCCCCTACCAACCAACAATAATTCTGGCTCCCACAGACTGGCTACAGTATGTGCTCATGTGATACACAGATTTGTCCTGTCAATGTAAGAAGGGGCTCCTAACGAAAACTCGTTATGTGTATAAAAAACACCTGTTCACATAATCTCTTTCTTCCATTCAAACCTCTCCGTCTCCATCATGGGCAAGACCAAAGAGCTGTCAAAGGATGTCAGGGACAAGACTGTAGACCTACACAAGGCTGGAATGGGCTACCAGACCATCGGCAAGAAGCTTCGTGGGAAGAAGACAACTGTTGGAGTGATTTTTCTCAAATGGAAGGAATATAAAAATAACCATCAATCACCATCGGTCTGTAGCTCCATGCAAGGTTTTGCCTCATGGAGTAAAGATGATCATGAGAAAAGTGAGGGATCCGCCCAGAACTACACAGGAGGAGCTTGAGAATGATCTCAAGGCAGTTGGGACCACAGTCACCAAACAAACCATTGGTAACACAATACTCCACCATGGATTTAAATCCTGCAGCGCCCGCAAGGTCCCCCTCCTCAAGAAGGCATCTTAGAAGAACATCTAAAGGATTCAGAGAAGGATTGGAAGAAAGTGCTGTGGTCAGATGAGACCAAAATTTAACTCCTTGGCATTAACTCAACACGCCCTGTTTGGAGGAAGAAAAATGCTAAATATGACCCTAAGAGCACCATCCCTACAGTCAGGCACGGAGGTGAAAACATGATGCTTTGGGGTTGTTCCTCTGCTAAAGATACAGGCTGAGTTTGCCGTATTAAGGGCCAATGGACAGGGCCATGCATTGTAAAAGCTTGGATGAGAACATTCTTTCCTCAGCCAGAACAATGAAGATGGGTCGTGGATGGGTATTCCAGCATGACAATGATCCAAAACATACCACCAAGGCAACAAAGGAGTGGCTCAAGAAGAAGCACATTAAGATCATTGAGTGGCCTAGTCAGTCTCCAGACCTTAACCCTATAGAAAATTATGGAGGGGGCTGAAACTTCAAGTTGCCAAGCAACAGCCAAGAAACCTTAAAGTGTCACTAAACCCAGGACCCTGCATTCACTATATGTGGTCTCCCACAGTACACAGAAAATGGAAATGCAATTATTTTAGTAAATATAAACTTCTAAATACCAGCAGTTAGAGCAGTCTTTTGACTCGTATCAGTGTTTGGTTAAAACTCGTAGGAGGAGTCTTCATTCTCCCCTGATTGTCCTATAAGACTTCAGGACTCCTGATCCTCTGTCTGGACAGTGTATGAATCTATCCATGGTCGCTGTGGCCACCCCCTATTAATGCTTCCGGACCCTTTCTGGGCACCGGGTGCATGAATTACAGCGGCAAAGGATTTTTTGAAGCACCTGATTAGAGCCAGAGGTTGAGTCGGCTCAGGTTGCAGCGCATCCAACTGGAGCCCACCCAGGTGTGTTACAACAGCGGGTAGGGGGCGGGGGGTTATATACTGTTTGCTGCCACTGATCATGTGTTTTCTCTGGATTTTTGGTTGATATTCTGTCTCTATCAGTTAATATACACCTATGATTGAAATTATAGCACCTTCATTTCTTTGTAAGTGGGCAAACTTACAAAATCAGCAGGGGATCAAAAACATTTTTCCCCTCTGTATATACTGTACATATTATAGCTGTAATAAATAGCAGAAAGAGCCTTGATGCCTTATCTCACATAAAAAGCCCCCTGGACAACTGAAGCTAATAATGAGGTTTGACTACCAGGTAAGGGACCCAAAAATGGAGGCTTTATCCCATCCAAAGCTCTACAAAGTCTCTGGACTCCAGGACTCAGAACAGAACGTTTTATAATTTTGAGAAGACACAAAGATTGTTTTTTTCCACATCAGCCTCACCATGTGTACGTGAGAATGTGAATGTACACAGTCAACAATCCTGCCAGCCAGTACCTTACACTGCTTCTGCTGTGTTTCCCTTGAAGGACCTCTCCATAATCCGATATCTGCAGACAGTCGCCTCTTATCACGCACATATAGCTCTATATTACTGCTGGAATATTGTACACTGTCACTTTCTTAATATGTTTTTCTTTCAGTAATGTTGTTTCACTAAAGCCGCTTTACCATCCAGAGAAAAGTGTTTTTCTTCCTTTTAACCTACCAGAAGGTCAGATTGCTCATCCGTTCAATAAAGTATATTTTTGCAATAAGATATAGTCTTTGCAGTGGCTCGGCACTGGTGACCCTGTTGCATATAAAGAAATACTTTCCTTGTAGTTGTTCAATACCGTAATCCCCTGGCGCATACCTGTTCATACGAGAGAAGGAAAGGGTATGAGGCCGCCCTAGTTTTTGAAGAACCGATGCAGAAAGAGACGTAATGCAAGAATCGCATTCTTGTTTCCCATACAGCCCACTGGTATTGGGGACGTGAGGGCTGATTCACTTCAAGCCTATACATCAAGCATTGTGGAAAATCTTACACACAAGATGGCATCTTAGGGTTCATTAAGACCCCTTTCACATTGAACGCTGTGCAGGCAGGAGTGGGGCACTTTTAACCTCAAAGAAGGGGTTAACAAAGGGTTAAAAGCACCCGAAAAGCGGGACTTCTGAATCGCTTTGTAGGCGCTTCGGCAGCGCTGCCCATTGATTTCAATGACAGGGGCGGATTAGGAGCGGTGTATACACCGCTCCCGAACCGCCTCAAAGATGCTACTTGCAGGACTTTTTTCCCCATCCTGCAAGTGCACCACCCCAGTGTGAAAGCACTCGGTCTTTCACACTGGGGTGGCGGGGGGGGCAAGTTACAGGCACTTTACAGGTGCTATTTTTAGTGCTAAAATGCCTGTAAAGTGCCTTCAGTGTGAAAGGGGTCTAATGCCTCGTACACACGGTCGGAAATTCCGACCACAAAATCTGTCAGATTTTTTCCGATGGATTTTGTCCGACACTGGTGTTGCATACACACGGTCGGACAAAGTTGTCGGAAAATCCGATCATCCTGAACGTGGTGACGTTCGTTGCGTACGACGGAACTACGTAGAGGCTAGTAGCCAATAGCTTTGGTCTTGTAATTTGATCTGAGCATGCGTGGCACTTTGTCCGTCGGAATTCGCTACACACGATCGGAAAAAGTCCGATCGGACTTTGTTGTCGGAAAATTTGAGAGCAGGATCTCAAATTTTTTCCAACTGAAATTCCGACGAAAAAAAGTCCGATGGTGCCCACACACGGTCGGATTTTCCGACAACATGGTCTGATAGGACATTAGCATTAGATAGCATTAGAATAGTAGCAAGGACTGGAGCTCCTCTAAAAAAATAATTGCGGAAGTGGAAGTGGGTACCAGTCAGAAAATGGTTCCCCTCTCCCAGAAAAAAAAAAGAAAATGAAGGAAGGAAGATGAGAGGATCTTTCACTTTTAAGTGAAGGTTCTTTTTAACTAAACTTCTGCTTTAAATAAATCCTTTCCATTTTCATGTCATACCTTAATTTAGTCCCAGTGACATCATTATTGGGACTCTCTGCTCTGAATCTCTGCTTCTCTACTTAGTTTTCTTTATTCTTCTATGAGCACTACTGCTGGGGACTACCTAGGATTTATTTGAACCCAATGAGGTTACAATCATCCACCAAATGATCCATATACCCCTTAAAGTGGTTGTAAACCCATTACAACCACTTTAACCTACAGGTAGGCCTAGATTAAGGCTTACCTGTAGGTGCAAGAAATATCTCCCAAACCTAAAAGGTTTGGGAGATATTTGCAGATATAGCGGCACCGATGTCTACGGTGCATGCGCCGTAGACATCGGGCGCAGGTGCACTGAGCGTGCCGTTTCTAACCCTGATCATGCCGTTAGTGGCGGCACCAGCGCGCATGTGTGGGAGTGACGTCATCGTGGCTCCGGCAAGTCACAGCGCCAGAGCCGCAATACACGGAAGTCACTCCGGGATAGATGGTGGCATCGTAGGAGGCGAATGAGGGCCGATTCGGGGGCTTCGATCTCAGATAAGTAATTCATAATGAGCTAGTATGCTATGCATACTAGCTCATTATGCCTTTGTCTTGCAGGGTGTATTTTTTTTTTTCCAGAGGCTTTACTTCCTCTATAAAGGGGAAGGGGTATGGTGGGTGACCAGTTGTTGGTCTTATATGGAGGTGAGCGTATAGATGCGAAGGTGGAGAGACATTGAAGGTACAAACAAGACCAAGGATAAATCCAAGGGAAAAACCAAGCTTAACTTAACAGGGACATTGAAGGTGTTTTACGTGTTTGCACAACACCCACGGATTTACTATTTGGACCTTACTGTTCTTCTGTTCTTTTTGCCACACCATTGTATTTAACAATGGCCTATATGCACAAGCACTTTATATTTCTTTAAATTTATATTATATTTCTGAACATTTGTGTTATAGTGGTGGTACATTACTACCTATTTGGTTTAAAGTGACACTTTTTATATATTTTTTTAATGTATATATACACATATATTAGTTTTTTTCTGCTTATATCTTGGTGTTTTTATACTGCATATTGTGTCACTGTTCATAATTTGGGTTATTTATTTATATAGTATTATATTAGTTAGGCAGAGGGGAGCACTATACCATCTTGAGCTATTTTCTACTATCTTGGAACATGTATTGAGCATATAGCAGCAGACCCTCAAACACTGTTTTCCCAGCACATTTTTACCCACAGTAGCGCAGGGGACTAAACATTTATAAAATAAATAAGAGGTTGTGCACTGGCTGGGCCCTGAGTCCTGGTAGGAAAATTTCCCCCGGCCCATGTGCCTGTTCACACTGTGGGTCCCAAACCCAAGTGTTATCAAGAGCACCCCTAGGGTGACCACTCCCAGGGGGCACAGACATTGTGGACTCTCTGCCTTACCAGCCCATGGCCAGACAAGGTAGATTCATTCAAACCAGGAGGAACTGGACCCATCTAGTTTTCCCGGGGGAATTACCCCCGTGCCCCAACTACCCATGGGTGCTCCAGTTTTTGTTCCAGCCAGTATTAGCCTTCAGAGCCCCCATCATGCCAGCAGGGATACTATGTAGCCAGCCATTCCAGCTCCCAGTAGGCCAGACTGACAGCACAGCACCCCTACTGGACACTTATAAGAACAGATACTACACTTGATCTTAGCCAAAGACATGGGCCAGAAAGGCGAGCTGATCCCAGGCGCCCTTTAGCCAGGAAATGACTTAATCTCTCTGACTTACTGCAGCTTCTAATGCAAACTATGAGAAGCTCACAGTATGCACTGAAGTCAAAGTAAGTCATTTCCGTACAGGAGCCTGTACAACTGTGCAAGACTGAACAGAAGGCTGGAGATCGGCTTTAAAGCGGAGTTCCACCCAAAAATGAAACTTCCACTTTAAGTGAAGGTGAACCCCTGACATGCCACATTTGGCATGTAATTTTTTTTGGGGGGGGGGGTGGATACCCTCTTTTTAGAGGCACCTAGCTCCCACTTCCTCCCGGAGCTCCGCGGAGCCAGAAGGAAGTTTACCTCTCCTCCCTCCCACCGTGCAATCTTCTGGGACACGTCACAGGTCCCCGAAGATTGCCTGGCCAATCACAGCGCGCATGGGCAGTGCGGCTCGCGCATGCGCAGTGCGTGCCCGGCTGTGGGCGCCCACAGTCACAATGCCGGCGCCGAGGAGAGGAGGGGGAGAGGCGCAGGGCTTTGTTCGCCCACGTCGCTGGACTGTAGGACAGGTAAGTGTCTGATTATTAAAAGTCAGCAGCTAAACTTTTTGTAGCTGCTGACTTTTATATGGGTGGAACTTCGCTTTAATCCAACAAACTCACCATACAAGTCCATAAACAGACCAGCAAGACAAAATACAGAGATAACAAATTCTTCCAAAAAGTGATTTCGGGGCACTTTTTTTTCTTTTAATACCTATAAAGATCCTTGAATCTCGACTTTTTCCCTGTGTCTGTAATTAGTAACGATGATACATTGACGATATACAAAAGTCATTACTGAGGAGAAAAAAAAAAAGAACCGATCACGTTAAATTATCTATTTTTTTTCTACTCTTAGCAAAATGATACTTTATCAGCATATCTCGTGGAACGGGGAATATAATAAAAAATGGATATATATCCCAAGACTGCTGGGGATGCAGGATTTTACCATCGGTAATATATGCCTCCTCCGAGGATAAACTCGGGGCACTAAAAGTAATTTATAAACCCTTACAGAGAATGCCAGAGAGAATCTATCTTCTATTCTTTTCAGCAAGAACACAACAAGCCAACACACCCAAAAGAGATTCATCCATTATAGGAGAGAATATAATAATCCCAATAACCTGATCTATATACAAGCCTATAATTCAAGTGGAGGATTGTGTTAGCGTCGTAAAACATAAATGGGATACAAGTACTTGGAGAAGCAGATTCTTGAAATTTAATTACATACTTTGTGTTTCATGGGGAACATGTGTAATTATTTATAATGCAGATAAATGATATTCATGGCTTCCGTATTAAAAGAGTGCCTGCCGACAAAACTGTTTTACATTTTAAATACGTTTGATTTGCTTTGCCGTGTGGTTTTTCTTTTGAAAGATTTGTTGAGGTTTGTTCCCCTTTAAAGAAAAAAAAACCCTTAAGGCCCTGTTCAGACCTTGCACAGCGGGAATGAGCCTTCCTGTTTGCGTTTTTTTAAATCGCGATTTGGAATGCGAAAATGTGTGTCACGCATTGGGCAGCCCCATTAACTTAAGTGGTCTTCCTTATGCGTGCTTGCCACCCAAAATAAGCTCCGGCAGAGTCTTACCCATGGTACAACAGTCTAATGTCCTGATCATCTAGACCAGTATTCTCCAAACTACGGCCCTCCAGCTGTCGCGGAACTACACGTCCCATGAGGCATTGTAAAGACATGACTAGGCATGCTGGGAATTGTAGTTTCTGAACAACTGGAGGGCCATAGTTTGGAGACCCCCTGGTCTAGACCAGTATTCTCCAAATTGCGGACCAGGGGCTGGATGCGGCCCTTTGCTTGCTTTTATCTGGCCCTTGGGGCACTATTTTTTTCACTGATACCAACAATGGAGAACAGTGACAGTAGGGACATCACCAAATCACACTCCAGATCCACTGAGGCTACAAGTCTGAGATAGCAGTGCTTTAGGTGATCTCATACTGCAGATATACAGCTTTTGGGCACAATAATTGCACTTTTTATCACACAAGACAACAGGTGAATATTTTAGGGTACAACCTAGGCACAGCATATCTAAATGTTCCCTATACGAAAGAAAATTTGCACTTATTAAGTTCAGATCCACTTTAGCAAGAATATATATATATATATTGTGGCAGAGCTTTGCCCTGCCAGGGTCTAGAAGGAGGATGTGACCCAGAATTCTCAACCAGACGGGTTGAGGGGCTCCAGGGAGCATGTAGCATGAAGAGGAAACTGGCCTTTCAGTTCCTTAGTGTTTTCTTTGGGACCTGGACCTGGAGCTCAGAGCTCAGGGAGCTCAGGGATTTCTGAGAGATCCGGGTGGGATGGAATCCCGAGTCCTGGGTCCTGATTTTGAGAACAGCCAGCATACTGATTGGTCAGGTGTGTGCTGGACTTTTAGTAATAACTGACTATGGTTCTGGGTTCCACCCAACAGACAGGAAGTCTGTGCATGTGTGTTGCGTTTGTTAAAATATGATTTTTTTAACATCAGACATAACATTACATGGGAGAATATTACAAGTTTAGTTGATCAGATTACTGCCAGTCTTCTGGTTTGAGTAGAGTTCTCAAACAAATGCTGTTTTCATACAATGGTGTTAGATAACATTCTTGTATTCAAATTGACAGTTTGAAGAGGCTATTGTATCGTCAGCTTCAGTAAACAGGTTGAGAGTGTCTCTCAAACTGAAAAGAATGACTGTTATATTAATGACAGGATTGGTTTGAGTAGACAATGGGTAGCTAGCAACAGTCCATTGTCTCTTCAGCTACAGTAAACAGGTTGAGAGGGTCTCTCAAACTGAAAAGAATGACTGTTAGTCGGTTGTTATGGAAACAAGTCTATAAACATTAACTTTGGTCAACAAACTGGGACAAATAAAATGGATGAGGAGAGACACACACAGGATGCTGTAACATCAGAACACATCATCATGCTTTGAAGATCAGAAGCTGCTCATGATACAAGAACAGAACCTGGTCTCCAAGAAGAAATATTGCCAATGGAGATCATGAACATACAGTAACAGAAGTTAAGTAACCCTTTAAATGTATTTGTACTGTTAGACCATAGGCTGTTCATTTGCTTGTTATAGATATCTGTCAGTCTGGTATTGTAGTCCTACTAGTAATAGTAACTGTAGTAACTAGTAACTGTAATAGTTTTGTATGTACAGCAGCTTTGTATAGTAAAAGCACATCTACACACTGTAGAAGTCTCAGGTTCCTTGTTATACCACAGAGTAACCTTTGTTAGATAGACGCAAGCATTACAGCATGGGAGTCAGGTGGACTCCCATTCCTCTGAGAGGAGTTAGAGGCTGCATGGGTGTAGCCAGAGCTGCAGTGCTGCAAGTGAGAGCCAACTAGGCTGAATATAGTTTTGTTGATGAAGAGTAATGCTGTAACCCCTGCGAGGGGAAACCTATCTTTGTTTGTTGGACTTTCTTTTAATAAAAATGGGCAAACAAAGCCGTTAAAAAGAAGAACCAGCGAGTGGCGGTGTCCTTCAAGCTCTACATTTGATGCTAATCCTTTACAATATATAATTCTAGATACACTTTAATCTTGTCAGTTATGGCAGCAGTTCTAACCTGGAAGGCGCGCCTGTTACAGCTCCAATTAGCTTCACCTCTAACAACCTCTGGAGAAACCCTAGGGTTCCACAGAACCCTGGTTGAGAAAGGCTGCTCTAGTAGTTGGAGATGTTCCAGTGCATGGCATGACAGTTGGCGGTGGTCTTGGGGAGGAGAGTTGAGGAGAGGAAGGATAACAGTGATCAAAGCCATCCTCAACTGCACTGTACAGCGCACTGCCACCCACTCTCCTCAACTGTGCCCACTCTGACCTAGAACCACACAGCTGGACCTGCCCACACAGCCTAAGAGGGAGAGAAAGAGGAGGGAGAATGCTTGGTAGGCCAGAATGTCCACCTCTTTCCACCCTAAATCCTTACTAATTTTGCACCCTCTAAGTCCCCGTACACACGGTCGGAAATTCCGACCACAAAATCCGTCTGATTTTTTCCGACGGATTTTGTCCGACACTGATGTTGCATACACACAGTCGGACAAAGTTGTTGGAAAATCCGATCATTCTGAACGTACTACGTAGAGGCTAGTAGCCAATAGCTTTGGTCTCGTAATTTGATCTGAGCATGCGTGGAACTTTGTCTGTCGGAATTCTCTACACACGATCGGAAAATGTCTGATCAGATTTTGTTGTCGGAAAATTTGAGAGCAGGAAATTCCGACGGAAAAAGTCTGATGTAGCCCACACACGGGCGGATTTTCCAACAAAATGGTCCAATCGGACATTTTCCGTCGGAATTTCCGACCGTGTGTACGGGGGTTAAGAGTTTTTCATTGAAGGCAATAGCCCTATGGCCCCATCCATGCTATCCACTGCCTTGACCTTCCTCACACATTGTTCTCCACCTGCACTTTCTCCTTTCTGGATGTTGCCTTCCACTGGGCCTCAACCCGCTACATAGGACTCAATCTCGAACCTTGCTCTATTGCCCATAAAAACTGAATAGGACACACTAACCCATCACCCCTCCACATACCCTGTTTCCCCGAAAATAAGACCTAGCGTGATTGTCGGTGATGGCTTCAATATAAGCCCTACCCCCCAAATAAGCCCTAGTTAAAGTCCTTGTAGGTCTTATTTTCAGGGTAGGGCTTATTTTCAGTGAAACAGGGTAGGGCTTATTTGGGGAGTAGGGCTTATATTGCAACCATCACCGACAATCATGCTAGGTCTTATTTTCGGAGAGAAAGGGTGAGAAGCCTATCGATTGTCCACTCCATTCTATGTGAACTGACACTTTAAATGTCTTAATTATTATTATTATTATTATACAGGATTTATATAGCGCCAACAGTTTGTGCAGCGTTTTACAACATGAGGGCAGACAGTACACTTACAATACAAACCAATACAGGAGGGATCAGAGGGCCCTGTTTCGTTGGAGCTTACAATCTACAATTAATTGATCTTGTTAATTTTATTATTTAAAATCTAATTCCTCCAGAAATGTAAATGGCAACAGCGAAACAAGACGGCAAGCATCTTGAATAAATCATTAAGAAGACAGAGATGAAATGAGAGTCTGGTACTCCAGCTTGAGTTGAGATGCCTCTTTCATGATGCATCCCTGATAAACGCCATTGATCAGCTTCTGTTGAACTTCTTTTGAGGTGAAAATTCCAAGACGAGTTCAATAGGGCTTCGCGCATGGCGTTCACCGAGGGATGAAAGAAATCAATCTGCGCAGCCTAAGCTTATTCTTGGCTCCCTCCAGATTTGATGAATCCTTTTAGAAACGTGGCCAACTAGACTCTCATCTCCGTTCCATAGCTGGCTGGAGGATGGGCACAAGCTATGTTTTTAATTCTGTCTGAAACTTGGTAAAAAATAACAGAATGTCATAATTTTAGCTGCCCTCCTTTCTTGTTTCAAGGCCAAGTCCACCTAAACAAAACATTTCAGATTTGGTGTGACCCTGGAAATAATTAACCATGGACTTGAAGGTGGAGCTAAAACTGATGGCACCCTGCAAAGTGTTAAAGAAGAACTTCAGGACACCAGCTAAAAACCCGGTTGCATGAACTCTTTTCACCTACCAAAAGATTTGTAAATCTGTTTGACCAATCGTGTGATCCAGACATACTTGCCAAAAATTAAAGAAATTCAGCCACTTTGTAAAAACGGAAGGCACACTATGAGTCAAAGGATGTGCATGACATCTCCTGAACTTGCTTATCTGCCGGAGGATACATTGACACTCAGTGCTGTGAGGAGAGAGAGGCACACAGAGCAGCTATGCCCGCCCCTCCCCTCTGCTGCCCATTCAGAGAAGCCTTTGTATTTGGTGAATACGTTTACATAATACAAGGGCTTCTGTGACTAGGCAGGAGGAGGGGAGGGGCGGGCATTGCAGCTGCACAGACTCTAATGTTGAAGATGCATAGAACTGATCAAGCATCAGTGTCAGGAAATACAGCGATAGCCATCTTCCTGGAGTGCAATAAAACTGTCAGATGCAAATAATAGGGCTAAGCTCAGGAGATGTCATTGAGCAGTTCCTTGTACTTAAATCAAAGTGGGCCTTCATTTTTTACAAAGAAGCTGAATTCCTGGAATTTAGCTTTAAAATTAATAGACTGTCAACACACCTCACAGCATACACACACATAGTTACATAGTAGGTGAGGTCGAAAAAAGACACAAGTCCATCAAGTCCAACCTATGTGTGTGATTATATGTCAGTATTACATTGTATATCCCTGTATGTTGCGGTTGTTCAGGTGCTTATCTAATAGTTTCTTGAAACTATTGATGCTCCCCGCTGAGACCACCGCCTGTGGCAGGGAATTCCACATCCTTGCCCATTTTTTTTTAATCGCAGGGTAACGCAAAGCATGGGCAAAGCAGGTATGCAACACACAGATGTGTGTTGGGGTTCATTTAACGTTGCATCGTTACAGTGCACTACCGTGCATTATAAAGTTGGTCATGTTATACAATATTTTGTGTATATGACAATCAATGCCACCCTAATTCTTACTAAAGTGCTAAGTGCAATATTTAAATATCTGACCCTGTGTATGTATCAAAATGATAAAAAACCCGCTGAGGAAGACCAATCAGAGGTCGATACGTGTGCAGAGGGGAGGAGCCTGTGACGCCATGCAGCCATGGTGGTGAGTGAGCGGGTGCTCTTTTATTCTACACAGGCGAGTGTTTATTTTTTATCTTGTAAGTGTCGTTTTTTAAGCTGTTTTTTTTTAAGAAATTTGAAAACAGAGAGCACTATGTTTCCTGTATTTTTGATTACATGACACTGGAAACGATTACCTAGCAGTGGAGGAGAGTCTAAGGAGAGAGGCTTTTTATACGAGACATCAACCCTCTATCCATGTGAATCATATTGGGAGTAGCTGAAACTGCAAAAAGGTGGATGGTGAACAGCTGATTAGACATGTGCACAATAGAAAAATTTGTTTATTTTAGTTTCGTTTCTTTCGTTTCCGTTGATTCGTAACGATTCTTAAATTCGTAAGTCGTCGGTGTTTCGTATTCGTAACGATTCGTATTTTCGTAAGAGTTATTTTTTCGTTGATTCGTTTTTCTCTTAGTTTAATTTTCGTTTATTCGAAGTTCGGACGCATTCGTATTTTCGTAGATTTAGTTACATTCGTACTTTCGTTAGATTGATTTATTCGTACTTTCGTAACATTGTTTTCGTAGATTCGTAAATTCATAATTTTATGTAATGTGTATGCTATTATTACATTTTAAGAGACACGGAAAATTACGAATCGAAAAAAAAAGTTACGAATGTACGAATTTTTTCGTTCAATCCATTCGAGGCACGTTAAGCAGCGCCATTGTAAGAGACACGGAAAATTACCAATTCAACAAAAAACAAAAAGTTACGAATGTACGAATTTTTTCGTTCATTTTGATTTTCGTTGTTCCTGTTTTCGTTTTTCGGATTTTCTTCTTTCGTAGATTCGTTGTTTCTAATTTGGTTATTTTGGATTTTCGTTGTTTTTCGGATTCGTTCGATTCGAACGATTCGTTATTCGTTAAAAATGTTAGCGAATCGTTCGTTCATTCGTACGATAACGAATGAAGGAATATAACAAATTTTAACGAAAAAAAAAAACCAAAACAAATTGCACATGTTTACAGCTGATCTACAGTGGAAGGGAGAGATCATTGTGGAGTGAGAAATAAAGAGCTATGCTTGAGTCTGCCAGACTCATTCTTCAGGTGATCAGGTAAAATAGCTGGTGGAGGTGTGCACAATATTAAGTGTTTAGAAAAAGCACGGTGGTAAAAGAATATCACAGAAAATCACAGCAATCAAGAATTTTGTTTATAATAAGGACTCTTATGTTGTGTGATATTGTGATGATTGTATTATCATAATTATGTATTATTTCCACATGGTGTGGTATTAGAGTTATCACTACAGTAGCGTTGCGCTATAATTTTTCACTCTCACTTATATATATATATATACACACACACACATTATATATATATATATATATATATTTATATATATATATATATATATATATATATATATATAAAATAGTATACAATATAACTCATATTATGGTGTAAACAAGTACTTAAAGTGGAAATTCAGCCAACATTTATTTTAAGTTTTGGATGAAGTGAAGAAGATTTTTCCTTGGAACCCTGGATGAAAAAAGTTGCTCTAACCTGTTGATTGGACAATGAGCGAGCATCACCATACATGTCATCATCCTGCCCTCTCCTCTTTTCACTAAGCCCCCAGTTCTAGATGTTACACAAATGGAGAAACCAGTACAGGGGGTCCCCGACTTACAAACCACTCCTACTTACAAACGGAGGGAGACAACAGGAAGTGAGAGGAAATCCACCCCTAGGAAGGGAAATTCACTCCTGTAAGAGTTAATATGGGAAAAAGGTGTCTCCACTGATGCTTTATCACCAGTCCACCGGATGGCAAGCAAAAAAAGGCATGTGGCTATAGCCCAGCCAAGGCCTTTAGCTTGCACAGACGATCACTGGCCGAATATCCCAGTATCACAGGATGGATGGCTGTAGATCTCCCAAGTCCTGGCACCTTCTATGAAGTCCATGGCCATTAAACCCAGCAACTGACCCTGAAAGGAAGACTGACCATAGCGTAATACAGTCTAATCAATTTCATTTGTAAAAATTCCCCATTGAAAACGTCACGTATGACGAAACGCGTCTGAAGGAGGGTACGTGCTGGAAGGAGCCATCAGAAGATGGGGACACTGTAGTCATAAAGGGATGGACATGGTCAGCAACAATACTCAGGTAGGCCGTGGTGTGTAAACGATGCTCAATTGGTACTAAGGGTTGTGGCAAGAAAATATCATTACACCAACAGCCTGAACCGTTGATACAAGGCAGGATGGATCCATGATTTCATGTTTACACCAAATTCTGACCCGACCATCTGAATGTCGCAGCTGAAATCGAGACTCATCAGACCAGGCAACGTTTTTCCAATCTTCTTTTGTCCAATTTTGGTGAGCCGGTTCGAATTGTAGCCTCAGTTTTCTTGTTCTTAGCTGACAGGAAAAGCCCCCGGTGTGGTCTTCTGCTGCTGTAGCACATCTGCTTCAAGGTTCAATGTGTTGTGCATTCAGAGATGGTATTCTGCATACTTTGGTTGTAATGAGTGATTATTTGAGTTACTGTTGCCTTTTTATAATCTCGAACCAGTCTGCCCATTCTCCTTTGACATCAACAAGGCATTTTCCTCCACACAACTGCCGCTCACTGGATATTTTCTCTTTTTCGAACTGTAAACCCGAGAGATGATTCTGTGTAAAAATCCCAGTAGATCAGCAGTTTATGAAATACTCATCCCAGCCTGTCTGGCACCAACAACCATGCCACATTCAATGTCACTTAGATCCCCTTTCTTCCCCATTCTGCTCAGTTTAACCACTTGACCACTGGGCAGTTAAACCCCCTTCCTAACCAGACCAATTTTCAGCTTTCGGTGCTCTCACACTTTGAATGACAATTACTCCGTCATGCAACACTGTACCCAAATGACATTTTGTGTCCTTTTTTTCACACAAATACAGCTTTCTTTTGGTGGTATTTAATCACCGCTGGGTTTTTTATTTTTTGCGCTATAAATCAAAAATACTGAAAATTCGGTAAAAGAAAAAAAATAATTCTTTGTTTCTATTAAAAATTATTGCAGAGTATTGGCGAGTATTGGCAGAGTATTACAGTGTTGCACAGTATTGGCAGAGCATTGCACAGTGGTGGCAGAGCATTGCACAGTGGTGGCAGAGCATTGCACAGTGGTTGGTGGCAGAGCATCGCACAGTGGTGGCAGAGTATTGCACAGTGGTTGCAGAGCATTGCACAGTGGTTGCAGAGCATTGCACAGTGGTTTCAGAGCATTGCAGTGGTGGCAGAGCATTGCACAGTGGTTGCAGAGTATTGCACAGTGGTGGCAGAGCATTGCAGTGGTGGCAGAGCATTGCACAGTGGTTGGTGGCAGAGCATTGCACAGTGGTTGGTGGCAGAGCATTGCACAGTGGTGGCAGAGCATTGCACAGTGGTTGGTGGCAGAGCATTGCACAGTGGTTGGTGGCAGAGCATTGCACAGTGGTGGCAGAGCATTGCACAGTGGTGACAGAGCATTGCACAGTGGTGGCAGTGTATTGACCAGCGCTGTGAGCCCTACACATCCAGCCCACAGCGCTGGTCCCGTCTCTCCCCCTCTCCGCTTCTCTCCTCTCTGTACCGATTGGTACAGAGAGGGGAGGGAGGAACCGGCGTCATGACGTGACGCCGGTTTGTGTACATGTGATCGCTCCGTCATTTGACGGAGCGATCACATGGTAAACGGCCGCTATCAGCGGCTGTTTACCGTGATCCGTGATGCGCCGGGTCCTCGGGACCCGGCGGTCACTGATGTTCCCGAGTGCGCGCCCCAGGGGGCGCGCGGGAGCAAGTTTCTGGGAGGACGTCCGTAGGACGTCCACTTAGAACTAGCTGAACGCGCTGTAGACGTCTTTTGACTATAGCGCGGTCGGCATGTGGTTAAACTTCAGAAAGTCATTTTCACCACGTCTAGATGCCTAAATGCATTGAGTTGCTGCCATGTGATTGGCTGATTAGCAATTTATGTTACCAAGCAATTGAACAGGTGTACCCAATAAAGTGGATGGAGAGTGTAGGTGGAACATGAAACACGATATAAAAGGTGGAATTACCCTTTAGCCTCCAAGGTTTGATAATAACAAAAAAAAGAAGTGTACGCTAACCGGATGAAGACGTATGGAGAAAATCTTATTAACGTGAGCCTTTAGAAGATCAGGCGGGACCGGGGGATTAATGGGGCCAGCGACTTGCTGAAAAAACGTATGCAATTTACCGAGCGTGTTTGAAAATGGATATTGGAGGACACGTTCCCTTCCTCCCGGGACGGTCTTCAGTATGCAGCTTCATATTCACCGAACACTATGCAAAGTTCAAGGGCTTTGCTAAGAATCTGTTTGATTTGCTCTAACCTATGCAAATAAGGCGCAAGAAGGGAGAGAGAGAAGAGAGACGTCCCCGAGGTTAGGGAAGAAACAATTCTATCTCGGTGTATAGAATGGACCCGGGCTGAAAGGCGCAGCACGCAACCGCCATTACATGCTTCCGGGGCTTTTAAACTCCAACACATCCAACGTACACATTTAAGTCCCTTCTCTTTCATGTGGACTTAAAAGCAGCTTATATTTTTATATCTTATAATCAGCTGGTGTAATGACGGCTTGGTGTCTTTTATGCTTCTGCTTTATTTTTTTGTTCGCTTTCTCCAGGCATCAAAGTAATCCTGTTCTCCAGTCCTTTCCCCAACCCCCCGGAAAATGTACGTTCTTAACCCTTTTCGCTGCCAGAGCCGTTTTTGCGGGTTTATTTCACACGTTTAAAAACAATCATTTTAGGCCTAAACCTAAACATTATATTTTTTCTGAAAGCAGGCATCACGGAGAGTAAAATAGCGGTAGCTCCAAGTTCATTTTGGGGAACGAAAATGCAACATAGTTACATAGTAGGTGAGGTTGAAAAAAGACACAAGTCCATCAGGTCCAATCTATGTGTGTGATTATATGTCAGTATTACATTGTATAGTAGACATGTGCAATTCGTTTTGTTTTTTTTCTTTTTTCGTTAAAATTCGTTATATTCATCATTCGTTATCGTACGTATCGTAAAATTTGAACGAATAACGAATGTTCGAATCAAACGAATCCGAAAAACAACGAAAATCCGAAAATAACCAAATTAGAAACAACGAAACTACGAAAGAAGAAAATCCAAAAAACAAAAACAGGAACAACGAAAATCAAAATGAACGAAAAAAATTCGTACATTCATAACTTTTTTTGTTGAATTGGTAATTTTCCGTGTCCCTTACAATGGCGCTGCTTAACGTGCTTCGAATGGATTGAACGAAAAAATTCGTACATTCGTAACTTTCCGTGTCTCTTAAAATGTAATAATAGAATACACATTACATAAAATTATGAATTTACGAATCTACGAAAATAATGTTACGAAAGTACGAATAAATCAATCTAACAAAAGTGCGAATGTAACTAAATCTACGAAAATACGAATGCGTCCGAATTTCGAATAAACGGAAAAATAAATCAACGAAAAAATAACTCTTACGAAAATACAAATCGTTACGAATCAACGGAAACGAAAGAAACAAAACAAATTTTTTCTATTGTGCACATGTCTATTATATAGCCCTGTATGTTGCGGTCGTTCAGGTGCTTATCTATTATTTTTTTTAAACTATCGATGCTCCCCGCTGAGACCACCGCCTGTGGAAGGGAATTCCACATCCTTGCCGCTCTTACAGTAAAGAACCCTCTACTGTACGTAGTTTAAGGCTAAACCTCTTTTCTTCTAATTTTAACCGGTTCCCGACCAGCGCACACAGATGTACGTCGGCAGAATGGCACGGACAGGCAAAAGGGCGTACAGGTACATCCCCTTAAGATTGCCACCGTGCCATCGCGTGCGCGCCGCCAGCGGGACCCCCGTGAGTCCGGTCGCGGGTCCTGCGGACTCGATCGCAGCGGGGATACCCGCGATTGTCTCACGGGAAGGCTGAACGGGGAGATGCGGAAGTAAACAGCATCTCTCCGTTCTGCCTAGCAACCAGTGACACCGATCTCTGCTCCCTGTGATTGGAGCAGAGATCAGTGTTCACTAAATCACAGACGCGCCCCCCCCCCCCCCACAGTTAGTAACACGCCCTAAGCCCTACACTGCCACCTAGTGGTTAACCCCTTCACTGCCAGTGTCATGTACACAGGAATCAGTGCATTTAAATAGCACTGATTGCTGTATAAATGACAATGGTCCCAAAAATGTCCGATGTGTCCACCATAATGTCGCAGTCACAATAAAAATCGCTGATCGTCGCCATTACTAGTAAAAAAAAAATTATAAAAAAAAATGCTATAAAACTATCCCCTATTTTGTAAACGCTATAACTTCTGCGCAAACCAATCAATAGTCGCTTATTGCGATTTTTTTTTACCAAAAATATGTAGAAGAATACGTATAAACTGAGGGAAAAAAATGTTTTTTTATATATTTTTGGGGGATATTTATGATAGCAAAAAGTAAAAAAGAATGCGTTTGTTTTCAAAATTGTCGCTCTTTTTTTGTTTATAGCGCAAAAAATAAAAAACGCAGGGGCGATCAAATACCACCAAAAGAAAGCTCTATTTGTGGGAAAAAAAGGACATCAATTATGCCTATTGTGGGGTCACCAGTACGGTATTTGTATTGAAATCATATCCCCTCTCAAGCGTCTCTTCTCCAGAGAGAATAAGTTCAGTGCTCACAACCTTTCCTCATAACTAAAATCCTCCAGACCCGTTATTAGCTTTGTTGCCCTTCTTTGTACTCGCTCCATTTCCAGTACATCTTTCCTGAGGACTGGTGCCCAGAACTGGACATCATACTGCAGGTGCGGCCGGACCAGAGTCTTGTAGAGCGGGAGAATTATTGTTTTATCTCTGGAGTTGATCCTCTTTTAAACCGCTTCCCGAACACCCACTGCATATATACGTCAGCATAATGGCACGGGCAGGCAAAATCACGTACCTGTACGTGATTCTTTAAATGCCTGCCCGTGGGTCGCGTGCACGCCGCCAGCGGCGCGCTCCCGACCCGGTCGGGAGCTCCGTGACCACGGCCGCGGGACCAGCGGACCCGATCTTCGCTGGTGTCCTGCGATCGGGTTACGGAGCTGAAGAACGGGGAGAGGTCTGTGTAAACAAATCTCTCCCCGCGCTTCCTACTCTGCCTGTCATTGATTGGCTGTTCCCGGTCATCGGGAAAGCCGATCAATGACGTCAGATGTCAGCCCCGCCCCTAATGTAAAAAACACAACGCACGTCACAGCCCATAACCCCTCCCCTCCCCCTAGTGGTTAACTCTTTCACTACAACTGTCATTTATACAGGAATCAATGCATTTAAATAGCATTGATTGCTGTATAAATGACAATGGTCCCAAAAATGTGTCAAAAATGTCCGATGTGTCCGCCATAATGTCGCAGTCACAATAAAAATCGCTGATCGCTGCCATTACTAGTAAAAAAAAAAATATTAATAAAAATGCTATAAAACTATCCCCTATTTTGTAAACGCTATAACTTTTGCGCAAACCAATCAATAATCGCTAATTGCGATTTTTTTTACCAAAAATATGTAGAAGAATACGTATCGGCCTAAACTGAGGAAAAAAATGTTTTTTATATATTTTTTGGGGATATTTATTATAGCAAAAAGCAAAAAATATTGCATTGTTTTCAAAATTGTCGCTCTATTTTTGTTTATAGCGCAAAAAATAAAAACCACAGGGGCGATCAAATACCACCAAAAGACAGCTCTATTTGTGGGAAAAAAAGGACGCCAATTTTGTTTGGGAGCCACGTCGCATGACCGCGCAATTGTCAGTTAAAGCGACGCAGTGCCGAATCGCAAAAAGGGGCCTGGTCCTTTGGCTGCCAATTGGTCCGGGGCTGAAGTGGTTAATGCATGCCAATATTCTGTTTGATTTGTTAGCAGCAGCTTGGTATTGCATGCCATTGCTGAGCCTATCATCTACTAGGACCCCCAGGTGCTTTTCCATCTTAGATTCCCCCAGAGGTTCTCCCCCCAGTGTATAGATTGCATTCATATTTTTGCCACCCAAATGTATTATGTAGTTGCCCACCCCATTACTTTGTTCAGATCTTTCTATATATTACCATTTTTTGGAAATGTAGTGCTACCTCCATAGAAGACGCTGAGTAAATGCCCAGGATTCTTTTCTCAGTGATAAAAAGGAGAAAAACAGGGCGCCAGGTCAGTGTAAGTAAAACCAACACTACTTTATTCCAATATCCACTTACATCTAAGAAGCTTGCAAACTGCATGTAGAGGTGCTGTGGTATGGTGTGTGATGATCCAGGACAGTAGACAGGCTGGACTGGAGGGCTGCTGTGAGTGTCGGGACTCGCTAGCCTGAAGAAGGAGGCAGGGGCCTTGGAAACACTTTTTCGATCCGCCCCCTCGACAGCTTGAGTGTCCAGTGTTTGTTGCAACTTCTAGAGGCATGTGAGAGACGGTGATCCTATGCGGCAGGTCCCAGCTAGTGGGGGCGGTAATTCCTTCATCGGGTGCGTCTACCTTTGGATTTTCAGCAGTAGGAGTCTTTTGCAGTTTGCCTCAGTCAGGGAGGTGACCAAGAGACCGATGGTCACTCTGACAGCTTCAGAGTTTCTCTGTGGAGAGAGGAGAACTTTCCTGAAGAACAACCATCTCTTCAGCGCTACACCAATCAGGCCTGTATGGTAGAGTGGCCAGACGGAAGCCACTCCTCAGTAAAAGGCACATGACAGCCCACCTGGAGTTTGCCAAAAGACATCTGAAGGACTCTCAGACCACGAGAAACAAAATTTTCTGGTCTTTGGTCTGAATAGCAAGCGTCATGTCTGAAGGAAACCAGGCATCGCTCATCACCTGGCCAATACCATCCCTACAGTGAAGCATGGTGGTGGCGCCATCATGCTGTGGGGATGTTTTTGTTCAGCAGGAACTGGGAGACTAGTCAGGATCAAGGGAAAGATGAATGCACATGTACAGAGACATCCTTGATGACAACCTGCTCCAGAGCGCTCTGGACCTCAGACTGGGGCAAAGGTTCATCTTCCATCAGGACAACGACCCTAAGCACACAGCCAAGATAACACAGGAGTGGCTATGGGACAACTCTGTGATTATCCTTAAGTGGCCCAGCCAGAGCCCAGGATTGAACCTTATTGAACATCTCTGGAGAGATATGAAAATGGCTGTGCACCGACGCTCCCCATCCAACCTGATGGAGCTTAAAAGGTCCTGCAAAGAAGAATGGGAGAAACTGACCAAAATAGATGTGCCAAGCTTGTAGCATCATACTCAAAAAGACTTGAGGCTGTAATTGGTGCCAAAGGTGCTTCAGCAAAGTATTGAGCAAAGGCTGTGAATACTTCTGTACATGGGATTTTTTTTTGTTTTTTATTTTTACTAAATTTGCAAAGATTTCCAACAAACTTTTTCACGTTGTCATTATGGGGTATTAATTGTAGAACTTTGAGGAAAATAATGAATTAAATCTATTTTGGAATAAGACTTTAACATAACAAAATGTGGAAAAAGTGAAGCGCTGTGAATACTTTCCGAATGCACTGTATACTGTATTTACGTGATTTGGCACTGCTGCATAGTGGGGGGCGCACACCCTGCTTCTGCTGTAATTAGTTACAGCAGATGCCGATTAGCAGGTGCTGGCCAATGGACTTACTTGTGCACTCCTGTGACCCAGAAACGTGGGCTAAAGTCCACTGTCAGCTGATGTCACAGAGCCGTTCCAGGCTCTGGAAGGATATCAACAATAATGTCAGGATCCACCCAGATGCCTGGTCGGCAGCCAACTTGGTCTCTGAGTGAAAGCCAGCTGCTCACACCCCCTCCCCAGCCAGTGAGCACTGGAGGGGCAGAGCACAGATTGGTGGCTGAAAGTCACTGCTTTCTACTCAGAGCGGATCCGAGAACTGAACAATTAGTAGTCATGTGATCGCTTAGTTCTCAGACTCTCAGCTGGCGGAGAACAGCTGCAGCATTAGACTGATGTGGCAGCATAGAGGTGAGTATAAATGTTTGTTTTTTTTGGAGTCCGACACTTCTCTTTTCAATCTGTGTGTGCCCACAAAATGACAAACCTCAGTATCCTATATTTTCTATAGACAATGCTTTAAAAGCCCCTACAGGTCAGCACATTAGGTAAAATGATTGTAAACTAAATTTTTTCAAAAATAACAAACATGTTATACTTATCTGCTCCGTGCAATGGATCCTCCTCTTCTCAGGTCTCCCCCTCCCCCCGTTCGGCATTCCGGACTCCTCTACTTGGTGTCCCACCATAGGAAGCTGCTTCCTATTGTGGCACATCTGCAGGCTCAATCCTGAGCCGCGCTACCTGTGTCCATAGGCTTAGTGTGGGGCAGGCAGAAGTTCCCACAAAACCATTGCTGCAAAAAAAAGCACAGAAAGATGCCCTGCATGCAGATCATAGAGCTGTAATGCATAAAAAAATATTAAAAATAAATGAAGTCAGGACCCCCTCTGCAGCAAAGATGAGCAAAAAAAAAATCTAAACTGGAGTTCTGCTTTGGTTCAAAAAGGCATCTAAGGACTGACATTTTGCTAAGAAAAACACGACCCCAGGCAGTTGCGTTGAAAAATCTTACAGAGATGATGAAATAAGCAACTTTTCACTTTGACTCGGCTTGTGAGAGACAGACATCAAAGAGGGTGTATGGGGTCCCTAATGAAACCAGCACAAACACCTCGACTCCTCAGATTCACTGGAAGATTAATAGATCTCTGATTTTTATTTTTTTTATTTTTTATTTTTTTACATGTATGATGTATGATTTACATGTATGCAAAAAAATACTATAGAATATTAATTATTGTACACAGCAGATAGTGTGAATACACAGTACAATGCGAGTAGAGATATCCTGTTAAGTTACTACATGTTCTAACTGAAGAAAATCTGATCTGGCCTACAACGTTTTTAAATTAGATCAGGTTTTGAACCCTGTTCAGTTTTTTACCATTTGTGTTTCTTTAGGGAGATTTTTCTTTTCTTTCTGTCCTGTAACCACAACAGGAAGTGAGAGTAAGTCCCTCCAAAGAGAAGGAAATCCCCAGAAGTCACCAGAGCTAGTGTCCCCATTCTCCTCCTATTACTGTTCTGGTGACCACTCAAAATTGAGGATTTTCTTTCACATAAAACAAGAAAAGTCAATGGAAAGTACCAAGCCACCTGGCTTCCTTGTTAGCGGCACAGCTGCTCTCCTCACCAGTCTCTGACTGTGTTGCTCGGCTCTCCTGGTTCACTTGGTTCTCTTATGCCCCGTACACACGGTCGGATTTTCCGACGGAAAATGTCCTATCGGACCATGTTGTCGGAAATTCCGACTGTGTGTGGGCTCCATCGGACTTTTTCCGTCGGAAAAAGTTTGAGATCCTCAAATTTTCCGACAACAAAGTCCTATTGGACTTTTTCCGATTGCGTGTAGCGAATTCCGACGGACAAAGTGCCACGCATGCTCAGATCACATTACAAGACCAAAGCTATTGGCTACTAGCCTCTACGTAGTCCCGTCGTACGCAACGAACGTCACCACGTTCAGGATGATCGGATTTTCCGACAACTTTGTCCGACTGTGTGTATGCAACACCAGTGTCGGACAAAATCCGTCGGAAAAAATCTGACAGATTTTGTGGTCGGAATTTCCGGGCAGGGCATTAGCCTCTAGTTGCAGCTCCATGCTGCATGGCCCACGTCTAGCATCTGGATAGAGGTTTTCCTGAGACCCTGATAGTAGCCAACCTGACTCCTGGGACAAGACCTCCGGTCTCTTGCCTACTGGCTGGAGCACCTCTGACCCCCGGATGAGACCTCTTGTCTCCAAAATGGGAGCTGTCTCCCAACTGGGAGCCCTGTGCTATCCTCAGGCGTGAGTATATAAGGACCCTGCACACCTGTGTACTCACGCAGGCTGCAGGCATCCAGTTAAATCCAGACACTGGATTGAAGGTTCTGTCCTACACTTTGGAACCTTCAAGCTCCAGGCCCCAATCCAGGTTTACAAAATCCATAGAAAACAAAAAAATTCTGATTTTTACAGGGCCTCACACTGTTACAGTCACCAGGACAAATAGAGGAGGTGAGTCTCCCTAACTGGGGCACAGACTGCAATAAAAGCCTGACAGGTGTTCTAATACCACTTCACTCTATCCAATACAAAAAACAAATGGTCTTTAGGTATACTGTTAAGAACTGTGAGGCACCTTGTGGTCACTAGTATCCTTGTTAGGCTGGAATCTTTGTGTCCCTGTTGGGCTCACTTTGCTCTTAGGCCTGTACAAGTGTACATTGGGCCTCAACTTCTAACAAAATCCAAGCTAAGCCCCATTAAAGTGTATTTATTTTTATTTTTTTTAATACTCCTCATGAAACAGCCGCTGTTCAATGCTTATCTTCTGATCTATGTTGTACAGTTGTCAGTAAAGAAGATGATGTACACA
Organism: Lithobates sylvaticus; assembly: GCA_028564925.1. Lineage (NCBI taxonomy): Eukaryota > Metazoa > Chordata > Amphibia > Anura > Ranidae > Lithobates > Lithobates sylvaticus. The sequence continues at coordinate 742,544,450 of CM053026.1, read as the reverse complement.
TGTAAATATAGTGGTACTCCATAGATTCTTCATCCAACAATGCTGCCACCAGCAAGACAGACACTGACCAACCTCACATTATAGAGATCAGTAACCTCTTATGAAATAATCACCCATTAGCATCCAAAGAAATGTCCCAGTACAACCTCCAAGCACACTTCAAAATCCAAGAACTCTCAAGTTCCCCCCACAATTAATACCAGCGAAAATACGGGAACCCAGTGGCATCTGAAGGTCCTCAAACTCAGCGTGGGGTCCAAAAGAGAAAAGGACTAGTTTCTAGTCATACTGCATTGTGAGAAGCTTCAGCTGCTACTGTAGTCTTGCAGGACCTGAATCTAGAGAGACTGGGGACTTCCTGGATTCCAACTGTCAGATATAATTACCAAAGGGCCCTTGTGAAAGTACAGTTTTTTAGCCCCCTATTTAACTCTTGGGGAGGAGAGTAGAGGAGAGGAGAGGAGAGGAAGTATTGTAGTTGGATGGTGGTCATTGTAGTTGGACAATGGTCATTGTATTTGGATCATTGTAGTTGCGCAGTGGTTATTGTAATTGGACAGTAGTCATTGGACAATGGTCATTGTAGTTGGACAGTAGTCATTGGACCGTAGTCATTGTAGTTGGACAGTAGTTATTGTAGTTGGACAGTGGTCAATGTAATTAAACCATAGTTATTGAAGTTGGACAATGGTCATTGTATTAGGATTATTGTCATTGTAGTTAGATCATAGTTATTAATGTTGGACAATGGTAATTGCAGTTGAACAGTGGTCATTGTATTTGGATCATTGTCGTTGTGGTTGTGTAGTGGTTATTGTAGTTGCACAGTAGTCATTCTATTGGACAGTGGTCATTGTAGTCGGACCATAATTTTTGATGTTGGACAATGGTCACTGTAGTTGAGTTGAACATTGGTCATTGTATTTGGATCAGTGTCATTGCAGTTGCGCACTGGTTACTGTAGTTGGACAGTAGTCATTGGGCAGTAGTCATTGTAGTTGGACAGTGGTCAACTGGTCATTGTAGTTGGACAGTGGTCAACTGGTCATTGTAGTTGGACAGTGGTCAACTGGTCATTGTAGTTGGACAGAGGTCATTGTTGTTGGAACTTAATGTAGCCTCAGAATGAGCAGAGGAGAGTTCCCAGGGTGACAGTGCTGCTCTTCCACAGTTTTAGAATGTAAGTGGGTGTTGTCACCCTAGCACAGAAAGTGTGTCATCGGCAGGATCACAAGATGAAAATAAAGAGAAAAAAGCCTCAAAAAATAAATCAAATGCAGCCACCACATCTAAGGACTAGTAAGCGGTAATATATTACATTTTGTGTTCTCGGCCTTAGATATACTTTAAGTTTCACCCAACTTATCTAAGCAAGATCCTGAAAAAAGCCATTCCATATACTCATCGTCAGTATACATACATTATCCCACGCTGCAGTCCATTTAGTCATCTTTCATACAAACTGTCATCACTATGACATGACACAGCTTTTATCTGTGCTAGATTCCGTAGTACCCGCTACTTGTGACAAATTCACCATGAGAAAAAAAATATATATTCAATTTACGATTTCATCAGCCTGGCGCTTTTCAATCTCCTCTTCCAATGAATATCATGTCAAGAATTTCAGAGGAATTATTTTGCACCTTCTAAGACACCAACCTGGGAATACAATAGAATGCTTTTAAAGACTGCTATTTAGAGACATTAAATTCACAATCTGTCACAGGTTATAGAATAGATGTCCAACGCAAAAATGGTCGCTGTGAAAAATCAGCAAATGTGCCAAGGGTGATCTGGCATATTCAGACACAAACAGAGACAGGAAAACCCTATGTACTCTGCAACACTGGCAAATGCAGATTGCCAGTGGCCATTTATAGTTGCATTACCCGCTTCTATTTTTTGGTAAATCTGAGGTCAAGGTTCAGCTTGGCACCTGACAGTTTATATTAGAAATATGCATATTGTATATATTTCCGGTTACCCATCTGTCTTTTTGAGGGACTGTCTCTGATTTGGACCTCTGTCCCTCTTTCCTCCTCATTTGTCTATCATTTTGGTCTGATCTATAAAGCCGTATATAAAATGCAATTTTTATCTTGCAAAAAGTGTTTCCAGGTGCTAAACTTTTCATCCAATTTTCCAAAATTGCTGCATTTGTAAATTTCTAAAGCCAGTATAAAGGAATATTAGTGGTAAAAAAAAAGCACCTGTGGGTTTAACTAATATTTTTTTTATATAATTTTCCTTTAAGGAGGGCATGGCATGGGTGTGTGTCCTATGCATACATACTTTTGCTAATAGGTTCCCTTTATTCCCATCTCAAAACATTGGGAGGTATGTGTTACCTGTTGCAGGTGGAAACCTGGAGTAGAACAAACCCCCCACTGGCACCACAGTGAAAACGTCGACTTTACTTGAACCTATGTTGTGTTCAAAAGGAGCCTTCACCCAAAATTAGTTTTTCTGTTTCTGGTAGGGGCTAGAGAGTTACATTGTCCAACAGCTTTTTATTAATGAATTTGGAGTTTGATGGCAGTTTGTTCCATTGTAGCTCAAAGCACTTATCAAATTGGCGTTGGGGCACACTCAGTAAAATATCAAATTAGGGCCAATTAACCCACCAACTTGTGTTTTGGAATGTGAGAGAAAACTCCCCCAAGCAACGGGAGAACTTGCAAACTCTATGTAGATAATGTCCTGGCTGGGATTCAAACTGTGCCACTCTGCTACCCTTATATCTTTTGGGGTTCTATTCTCACGATATTCCTCCTGGGGATTTAAAGCATATTATCTGCTTTTGAGGCATATGATGAGGCAGCCACTCTCAGTAGAATATCATACTAGGGTTAATTTCTTATGCCCCGTACACACGATAGGATTTTCCGATGGAAAATGTGTGATAGGACCTTATTGTCAGAAATTCCGACCGTGTGTAGGCTCCATCACACATTTTCCATAGGAATTTCTGCAACACAAAATTTGAGATCTGGTTCTCAAATTTTCCGACAACAAAATCCGTTGTCAGAAATTCCGATCGTGTGTAAATTCCAAAGTGCCACGCATGCTCGGAATCAAGCAGAAGAGCAGCACTGGCTATTGAACTTCATTTTTCCTGGCTCATCGTATGTGTTGTACATCACCGCGTACTTGACGTTCGGAATTTCCGACCAACTTTGTGTGTATGCAAGACAAGTTTGAGCCAACATCCGTCGGAAAAAATCCCATGGATTTTGTTGTCGGAAAAATCCTATTGTGTGTACAGGGCATTTGCCAGGATATAAATAAAGCCCCAAAGCAGAAATTAACACATTTTTTACCACTGTGTCTTTACCTCTGACTATCCCCAACCTGTGCTGACAGACCCCCCCCCCCCCTTACCTGGTGAAACCAACAATATTCACCGACATCCCCCATCCAGGTCCCTTACCACCACTGGTTCTGGTGCAATCCAATGCTGCGATTGCACCCAGAGACAACTGGTGCCCTAATGCCCCAATGTGGTAATGTCAGTCCTCTTCTCTTTCCTGAGAAAACCCTGCCAGCAGCCATCCAGAGCATTGACATGGATATCTAAAGAAGTATCTAAAGCAGGAGAAGACTTGAGGCTGTGGTGTCATGTGACTGCAGGTTAAGGTAAGTAAAAATGGGCATTATTGGCGGTATGTGTTTGGAGAGTGGCCGAAAACCAGAGTATCCAAAAGAAAACCCACGCATGCAAACTCCACGAGAGTCCTTATCGGGACTCGAACTGAGGACTCCATGTCAAAAGACCTTCTCTAGAGACATACATTGCCTTGAAAAGTTATTCATACCCTTTGAAATTTTCCACATTTTGTCATATTGCAACCAAAACCAGAAGGAAAATGAGAAATGGTTTTCAAATTTTTTTACAATTAAATATGTGAAAAGTGTGGGGTGCATTTGTATTCAGCACCCCTGAGTCAATACTTTGTAGAACCACCTTTTCGCTGCAATTACAGCTGCAAGTCTTTTTGGGGATGTCTCTACCAGCTTTGCAAATCTAGAGAGTGAAATTTTTGCCCATTCTTCTTTGCAAAATAGCTCAAGCTCTGTCAGATTGGATGGAGAGCATCTGTGAACAGCAATTTCAAGTCTTGCCACAGATTGTCAATTAGATTTAGGTCTGGACTTTGACTGGGCCATTCTAACACATGTAATATGCTTTGAAAACCATTACATTGTAGCTCTGGCTGTATGTTTAGGGTCGTTGTCCTGCTGGAAGCTGAACCTCCGCCCCAGTCTCAAGTCTTTTGCAGACTCTAATGCCACATACACACGATCGGAATTCTTGTCGGAAAAAGCTCTGATGGTTTTCCCGTTGGAATTCCGACGGAATTCCGCTCAAACTGTCTTGCCTACACACGGTCACACCAAATTTCGACGGTCAATAACACCGCAACATACAACACTTTCAACGGCACTATAAAAGGAAAGTTTAATGCTTCCAAGCATGCGTCGAATTGTTTCCGAGCATGCGTCGGAATTTTGCGTGTCTTTATTGCATACACACGATCAAAAAATCCGAAAGGTTTTTAAGAACAGGCTAAATTAAGAACAGGCTCTCAATCTAAAGTCCGTCGGAAATGCCGACAGAAAAAGACCGATGGGCATACACACGGTCGGAAAATCCAATGGAAAGCTCCCATCGGACTGTTTCCATCGGAAATTCCAACCGTGTGTAGGCTGCATAACAGGTTTTCTTCTAAGATTGCCCTGTATTTGGCTCCATCCATCTTTCCATTAACTCTGACCAGCATCCTTGTCCCTGCTGAAGAAAAGCATCCCCACAACATGACACTGCCACCACCATGTTTCACGGTGGGGATGGTGTGTTCAGGGCGTTTTGCTTTTAGGCCAAAAAGTTCCATTTTGGTCTCATCTTCTCTGAGCACCTTCTTCCACATGTTTGCTGTGTCCCCCACGTGGCTTCTCGCAAACTGCAAATGGGACTTCTTATGACTTTCTTTCATCAATGGCTTTCTTCTTGCCACTCTTCCATAAAGGCCACATTTGTGGAGAACACGACTAATAGTTGTCCTGTGGAGAGATTCTCCCACCTGAGCTGTGGATCTCTGACAGTGGTCATTTTAGCTGGACAGTAGTTATTGGAGTTAAACAGTGGCTATTGTAGTTAGACAATAGTAATTGTAGTTGGGCAGTGGTCACTGTAGTTGGACTGTAGCTATTGTAGTGGGGCAGTTGTCATTATAGTTGTACAGTGGTCAATGTATTTGGACAGTGGCCATTGTATATGGACCATAATTGTTGTTGTTGGATAATGGTCATTGTAGTTGGACTGTAGTTATTGTAGTTGGACAGTGGTCGTTGTAGTTGCACCATAGTCATTGTAATTGGACAGCAGTCATTATAATTGCACAGTGGTCATTGTTTTTGGACGGTGCTCAGTGTAGTCTTCGACAGAAGACTGAAGGGACAGACAAAGAAAGGAAAATAGGAAATAGTTTTTATTTCCCTGCTCGCTTTACCTGCATATATTCATCTCACATTCTCTTATGGTATTTGGAGGCTGTAAACCTCAGAAAAGCTTAGGGTTCTAATTATGAAAGATAAGATTCCCACACATTGAACCCAGGATCCACACTTTTTTCCAATTAAATTCAATTAGAAAAATGTGTGAATCTTGTGTGAAAACATTTATATAGAGATGATTGTGTTCTTGCCTGCAAAGTGTTTCTTCACTGCCTTCCATGGTGTTTTTTTTTTTTTTTAAAAAGAAGGAATTTCCATATATAATTTAAGATTGTGTTCAGCAAGCAGCAAGAAAGCAGCAAGTGGCAGCCATTTCCTAGCAGAACAACAAGACATTTATAACAAATGAACACTCTTAAAAGCCCTGGTAAATGCATTCACATTCTAAATCGCCAGTAAGGTCCACTTGTGCTGCATTATAAATGGCAATATTTCTATTGCATGAATATTTTATGAGTGCCCACTACGTAAAAGGCTTTGGGCACTCTACAGTCAATGATCAGTTTGTTAAACTCAAACTACAATGCAAAAAAAAAAAAAAAAAAAAAGCCTCTTCGAAGACAAAATAAAAATGTTTTGTATGTAAACTCTAATAGTGAACTTCTCTTATTTTCTCTCTTATGGTCTGTTAAATATACCACTGAAAATGTTTTGTTATACCTGTTCGACATGTTGCAAAATGTTATCAGCCTTGCCTGAGTGCTCAGAACATCTTCCCTCTATGTTATGGAGATGAAGTCGTTTTTTTCAATAGTCATAAAATACTTCCTCGATGAGTGAGCATTGTCCCCATAGGTGTGTGCACCCCAAAGCTCAAACACACATGTGTGTGTGTGTGTATGTATGTATATATATATATATATATATATATACACACAGTATCTCACAAAAGTGAGTACACCCCTCAAATCTTTGTAAATATTTTATCATATCTTTTCATGTGACAACACTGAAGAAATTACACTTTGCTAAAATGTAAAGTAGTGAGTGTACAGCTTGTATAACAGTGTAAATTGCAAGGCATTTCGGTTGAACCACTTATATGTATATTGGGCTACTGTGATACCTCTATCTACACCTCCCCTATTGGTAATACTATAAGGCGCACACTTTTTGTTGCCCGTAGACAGATTGCTCTTAAGTGGACCTCTCCACATCCACCGACTGTGTCCGATTGGATTGTAGATCTCAATAAGGTCTTTCTCTTTAAAAAGCATACATATTCCCGAAGGAACTCCCTGAATAAGTTTGATGTTATCTGGTCTAGATGGCTTCAATCTATGACTTGGGTATCATGTCAACCAATGGGTACTTTGTAATACTGGATATTGTTATTCTTTTTTTTCGTGTGTCATATACCGTATATATACTCGAGTATAAGCCGAGTTTTTCAGCACTTTTTTTGTGCTGAAAATGCCCCCCTCGGCTTATACTCGAATCAAGCACTTTTCTGCAGCAGAGAATGACATTTTCCGACCCGACTTTGGGGCCCCGTATCTCGGGGCCACTTGGTGCTAGGAACCCCAAATTTGGTATGCAAACCAAGTGGAACTAGCACTACATATCCAAAGATGGGGTTCCTAGCACCAAGTGGCCCCCAAATACGGGGCCCCAAAGTCGGGTTGGAAAATGTCATTCTCTGCTGCAGAAAAGTGCTTGACATTTTCCGAACCGACTATGGGGCCCCCGTATCTCGGGCCACTTGGTGCTAGGAACCCCATCTTTGGATATGTAGTGCTAGTCAAAAGCCAAAGTCGGTCAACTGTGTCTATCTGCAGCAATGTCATTTTGGGACCCTTTGGCTGCAGCTAGGGGGCATCTAGGAACCCTTAACTACCAAGTTTGAAGTTTGGGGGACCAATGGCTGCAAAAGGGCACAGTGAGGCTGCAAGTGGGCATTGTTGACCCTCTTTTCCACTTACAGTAGCTGCGCATTTCCCACCCTAGGCTTATACTCGAGTGAATACGTTTTCCCATTTTTTTTTGTGGTAAAATTAGGTGCCTTGGCTTATATTCGGGTCGGCTTATACTCTAATATATACGGTATACTCTGAGTGAGAGAGGGTGGTGGGATGGTGGGGTTTGTTAAAGGGTTTTTTTTTTTTTGGTTTGGTGTGACTTCTATTTTGTGGTTTTGTCTGTATTGTGTCAATGTTGTTTTCATATAAAATAATAAAAAGGATTTGATTTAAAAAAAAAAAAAAATTTTGATGTTCCCTATAAAATAAGCAAATGTTCACATTTTGAGTTTAGGTCCACTTTAAATCTTATGGTAGAAAAAAAATTAAAAGATCTTGCCGTAGAGAATCCCAAAGGCACATCATGTTTGGGACCATCCAAGGCAAATGAAAATAATGACACTCAGGCATCTTTCCATATGTTGAATTAGCAGGGGACTCTGAATGACATTGTTGGATAATACACAAAAATCCGAGCCTTCCTGTTACAACGTTCATAAGAAATTTCCATAGTGTGATGAGGAACTTATGAGAACGTTTCTCTCCCTGGGAATCGGTGAACTTGGCCGACGTGTTTCTTACTTACAGCTTGAATTTATTTATTTTTGCTCCTAGTTTGCATATAAATTAATTTCTCACAGCTCTAGGTAATGGCAGGAAGTGTTTTTCTTCTCTCTTCCAGCCTAAACATAAACTCAGCAATATTGCAACCCAACGAAGTACAAAGAGGTGAGCGACAAGTTGGGTATTCTCGCTAGAATGCGTACCTCCCGGGTCCCGCCGCCATAGGAGGGTTCAAATGTTCCTCCGCAGGTAAAAAATTCCTGTTGCTTCGACTGGAGAAGTCTTTAACAAACACAACCTGACTGCATTGGAAGGATTTGCTTGGCTTATATAAATGGAATGTTGACTGCCTTTGCATATCATTTTATAATTCTTTTGTTTGGTACTTTAAAAAAAAAAAAAATGCATCTGTCATTTTTCCGATTTTTTTTAATGAAATAAGCAGATTAACGTGTGCTTTTAATACCGTATTTATCAGCGTATAACACGCACTTTTTTCCCCTTAAAATCAAGGGAAAATCGTGGGTGCGCGTTATACGCCAATCCCCCGCTGATAGTTCTGCAACCAGCGAGCGGAGCCGAGATACAGAAAGCCGAGAGTAGTTCGGCTTTTCTCGGCTCCTCTCGCAGTCCCGCAAGAGGAGCCGAGACTAGCCGAAGTACTCGCGGCTTTCTGTATGTCAGCGGCGCTCGCTCCTCTCGCAATCAGTGGAGGTGTGCGGGACTGCGAGAGGAGCCGAGAATAGCCAAAGTACTCTCGGCTTTCTGTATCTCGGCTCCGCTCGCTCCTCTCCGCTCACAAATCAGCGCCAAATTTAAAATGGGGAAAAGCTGAAGAGACTGGCAAGGCTGCAAAGGCACTGTGCAAGGCTGCAGGTGGACACTGGGCTAGGCTGCAATGATGTACAAGGCTGCAGATGGACACTGGGCTAGGCTGCAATGATGGACAGGGCTGCAGATGGACACTGATAAAGCTGCATTGATGGGCATTTACGTGTAATTTTTTTTCCTTAAACTTCCCTGCTAAAAGTTTTTTTCCTTAAAATTCCCTCCTAAACTTGGGGTGCGTGTTATATGCCGACATGTGTTATACGCCGATAAATACGGTATGTACTAAGCAGCAGGTGGCATGTCGGAATGTGCTTGCTTCATGTTACCTGCTGAGTCATGTGCTCCTATGCTGTGCAAATTGGAAATCAGGAAGAACTCCGGACAGCCGCACACCGGGAGAAATAATGCTACACCGGGAGAAATAATGACTCCTATGCGGTGAATAGCCTGTGTAATCTGGTCTCCTGGTCTTTTTGCAGCACACACTGGCGACTCAGTCCAGGAAGGAAAGGAATCAGTGGTGTTGGACCTTCAAGGTGATGTGGAGTTGGTGATTTGAAGCTTGTTGGCTTTGGGCAGGCAGCTCTTAGGAACAGAAGGGCCTCCAGGGGCATACCAGAGTTGAGTAGAAAAAAATGATCCGCACTCCGGTTGTTGCTCTTAAAATGTCTTAATTTTATTGAATAGCCACAGTAAACAAACGCTGATTAAATCAGTTGATGCGTTTCAGGCTATAAGGCCTTATGCCGCGTACACACAAGCGGAATTTCCGACAGAAAAAGTCAGATGGGAGCTTTTCATCGTATATTCCGATCGTGTGTGTGCCCCGTCTGACTTTTTACGTCGAAAATTCTGAAGGACATAGAAAGGAAACACGTTCTATATTTTTCCGATGGAACCAATTCCTATTGGGAAAACCGCTCGTCTGTATGCTGTTCCGACGTACAAAAAATTACACATGCTCTAAATCAAGTACGAGATGGAAGCTACTGGCTATTGAACTTCAGTTTTCTAGTCCCGTCGTACGTGTTTTACGTCACCGCGTTCTAGACAGTCGGACTTTGGTGTGACGGTGTGTATGCAAGACAGCTTGAGCGGAATTCTGTCGGAAAAACCTTCAGAGTTTATTCCGACGGCAAAACCGGCCATGTGCACAAGGCATAAGTCATAAGGTATACCAGAGTTGAACCAGAGAAAAAGAGAAGAACAGGAGCACCACCCTAGAGGATTGGGGTCCTACGTTTATTTATTCCATTAAAACGGTTCAAATAAAATTTGCATGTATAGTCAATGCATTTCAGGGGGCTTAAGAATGAGCTCTTCATGAGGGCTGAAGAGATCAAATAAAAATCAAAAGGTTTACCAGGAGGAGTTGAAAAATTGCAAAGTATGTTTGGATTGTTGCCAGACATGCTTATAAGCATTTGTTTTTTTGCAGCTGATGAGCATGCCTAGTAACAATCCAGTTTGGGTTGCTCATACGCATCAATGGGGAGCACCTATTCATTTATAATGATACCCCTACACACATCCACTAGACTAGAAACACACATGATCCTGACTGCACAGAGAAAGGAGACGTCGTACACCGATCATCTCACCTCTCTGTCACTCTGCTCTCTCCTTCTATCAGCATGCTACTTCCACTGCAACACACTGAATTTAAAGTGTTACTAAACCCACAATAGTAAAAACAGTCTGTATATGCAGTAAAGCATGCTTGTTATAATCACTGTGGAACCTAATCCTGCACATTGTGTAAAAAGACTGTTTGATCCTTTCGTCTCTGACCCTCCACTTCTCCCACTGTCCCCAATCCATCTCCTGATAGGACAGAGCCTTGGGGGCACTCTGCACATGCTCAGTTTGGTGTGTATTACTAGAGAGTTATTTTTTATTTTTTTGCATGTGATCAGCATAGGGCCAATCAGCACTGTCCAGACAGAGGGTCAGGCAGTTGGCGGCCGCTCCATTAGGGGCGCAGGGGTGCTTCCCCCCTAATCCATGCGCCCGACCACTAATCTACATGTAGAGTGCCGAACGCATGTATTTCAATGTTTTTTGTTTTTTTTAAGCACGTGATTAGAGCTTGAGGCTCTAATTGGCTTCAAAAAAGGATGGCCTCAGGGGTGCAGAGCACTGCGCCCTGAGCCCACCCAGTTGTGTGACATTAGAGAATTAATATTTGCTAATGTCTTCCTGCTTCTCCTCCCAGCCAATAAGGAAGTTCCTGACGTCATCAAGCCCAGAGCAGGCTCCATAAACAGTCCACTGCTGGACCGTGGGGGGAGTGCCGTTTTCCAATGCAACAAAGGGTCAGCTGAGCATACGTTTTTTTCCTCACCCCTACACAAAATGAGCAGTTAAATTGTGCAAACTTTTTTTTATTTTGCCCAGAGGTTGGCTTTAAAGCGGTTCTGCACACATTTTATTTAGTAAATCTCTTTGCCTTCCAAATCAGGCAAAGAGTACTAAATGAAATGTGTTTTTTTTTTTTTTTTTTCACTTACCTTGTAATCGATGACTTCCGGTCTTCTGTCTCTGCGGGGGTGGGCGGGGTCTGTGCGGGGATCCTCGTCACGACGCACTGTCTCCTGGGATCTGGTGTCATTGATCCCAGGAGTCTGTGCGGGCATCTTCCGAAATCTCGCGAGATTTCGGGCACACCTTCAGAAATCTCGCGAGATTTCGGCCACATCTTCTGAAATCTCGCGAGATTTTGGACACATCTTCCGAAATCTCGCGAGATGTCGGCAGATGTGCCGACATCTCGCGAGATTTCGTAGAACGTGAGCTGCACTTTGCCGTTACTGCGCACGCGCAAGCTCGGCGCAGTAACGGCGGTGCATGCTGGGCCATCTAAAGTGCCTGTGGGGTTTCACATGCCCACAGGCAAGATGGCCCCCCAGCAGACAAGCAGAATAAAAAGAACTTCATCGGACGAAAACCGGCAGCGATCACGAATGAAGATGGAACAGGTGAGTCCCCCAATTTTCCTATTACCCCTTAGCATATTCCCCCCCAAAAAAAAAAAAAAAAACCCCAGTGCAGAACCGCTTTAACTTCCTTCTGTAAACTACAAATCCGCCCATCCCCCCATATAATGGAGCTGAAGAGAGGAAGGCATGTTTTAAGTCGAGCCTGGGTGACAACCGTGGCTCCCTCTATAGATACAATGAAGTGAGTGTTGTCACCCACAAACAGGAAGTGTGGTATCCACAGGATTAGCAGCTGAAAATAAATAAATAAATAAAAAAAAATTCTGAAAAAGAAACAAACTAAAGCAGCCACCACATTTAAGATTTAGTCAACTGCAATATATAAAATGTGTTATAGGGTTCAGATTTGCTTTAAAGCTGAACCCCAAGCAAAGAAAACTTCATTTTATATACATTCCTTAAAGTGGTTGTAAACCCTTTCAAATGACTTTGGCCTACAGGTAAGCCTAGATTAAGGCTTACCTGTAGGTCCAATAAATATCTCCTAAACCTACATGGTTAAGGAGATATTTAGAAATGAAAAGGCATCGCTGTCTACGGCGCATGCGTTGTAGACAGCGGCGCGCAGGCGCACTGAGGGCGCACTGAGGATGCCGAGATCACGGCGATATGCCGATCTCGTGCGCATGCGCGGAGGTGACGTCATCGCCGCTCCAGCGAATGATAGCGCTGGAGCGGCGAGACCCGGAAGTCACTCCGGCCCTGGATGGCGGCGAAGAAGATCGTGGATGAGGACCGCTTCGGGGGCTTCGTTTTCAGGTAAGTCTTTCATAATGAGCTAGTATGCTATGCATACTAGCTCATTATGCCTTTGCCTTGCAGGGTGTCTTTTTTTTTTTTTTTTTTTTTTTAAGAGGCTTTACTTCCTCTTTAAAGTGTTACTAAACCCAGGACCCGGCATTCACTATATCTGGTCTCTCTCAGTACACAGAACATGGAAATGCAATTTTTTTTCTTAGTAAAATTTAGTTAATAAACTGCTAAATACTTTTTCTCATCAGCAATTAGCGCGGTCTTGGGACTTGTATCAGCACCAGGGTTTATTTTAGGATTATCAATAGAGTTAGCATTAGGCCCCTTTCACACTGGGGTGGTTTTCAGGCGGTACAGCGCTAAAAATAGCGCCTGTACACTGCCTGAAAAAAAACAGCCCCATTCACTCGCGGTGCGCTAGCAGGACGGTAAAAAATGTCCTGCTAGCAGCATCTTCGGTATAGGAGCGGTGAATAAAACGCTCCTATACCGCTCCTACCCATTGAAATCAATGGGATAACCCTATTTCGGCCGCTCGCGGGGGGTAAAACCGCACCGCGAGCAGCCGAATCCCGCGGCTAAAACGACGGTAAAGCAGCGCTAAATATAGCGCTGCTTTACCGTCACCGCGGCTCCCGCCCCAGTGTGAAAGGGGCCTTAGGGTTATCACTGGGGTTTCATTAGGGTTGGTGCTAGGATTATCTTTTGGATTAGCACCAGGTTTACCATTATATTTAGCACTGAAGTTAGTATTAGGGTTATCACAATCATTTTGTTAGGGTTGGAGCTAGGATTATCATTTGGGTTAGCATTAGGATTATCATGTAGGTTAGCACTAGGCTTATCATTAAGGTTAGCACCAGGGTTAGCATTTGAGTTAGTACTAAGGGTTATTGTTGGAGGTTAGTGCTAGATTTATTATTTGGGTAAGCACCAGGGTTATCATTAGGCTTAGCACTGGAGTTAGTATAATGCCGCGTACACACGATCGGAATTCTCGTCGGAAAAAACTCTGACGGTTTTTCCGACGGAATTCCGCTCAAGCTGTCTTGCCTACACACGATCACACCAAATTCCGACGGTCAATAACACAGCGGCATAAAACACGTTCGACAGCACTATAAAAGGGAAGTTTAATGCGTCTGAGCATGCGTCGAATTGTTTCCGAGCATGCGTCGGAATTTTGCGTGTCGAAATTGCATACACACGATCGGAAAATCCGATAGAAAGGTTTTCCGTCTGAAAAATTGAGAACAGGTTCTCAATTCAAAGTCCGTCGGAAATTCCGACAGAAAAAGACCGATGGGCATACACACGGTCGGAAAATCCGATGAAAAGCTCCCATCGGACTGTTACCATCGGAAATTCCGACCGTGTGTACGCCGCATTAGGGTTTCATTAGGGTTGGTGCTAGGATTATCATTTGGATTAGCACCAGGGTTACCATTAGATTTAGCACTGAAGTTAGTATTAGGGTTATCACAAGGGTTTTGTTAGGGTTGGAGCTAGAATTATCATTTGGGCTAGCATTAAGTTTATCATGTAGGTTAGCACTAGGTTTATCATTAAGGTTAGCACCAGGGTTAGCATTTGAGTTAGTAACTAAGGATTATCGTTGGAGGTTAGTGCTAGGTTTATTATTTGGGTTAGTACCAGGGTTATCATTAGGCTTAGCACTGGAGTTAGTAATAGAGTTATCACAAGGGTTTCATTAGGGTTAGTGCTAGGATAATCATTTGGATTAGTATTAGGGTTATCACAAGGGTTTCATTAGGGTTAGTGCTAGGATTATCATTTGGATTAGTATTAGGGTTATCACAAGGGTTTCATTAGGGTTAGTGCTAGGATTATCATTTGGATTAGCATTAGAGTTATCATTAAAGTTAGCATTAGGATTATCATGTAGGTTAGCCCTAGGCTTAGCATTTGGGTTAGCACTAATGGCTATCATTGGGGTTAGTGCTAGGGTTATTATTTGGGTTAGCACTGGGGTTATCATTAGGGTTAGAACTTAGCACTAAGCTAAGCTTATTAAGGTAGCTCTAGAGTTACAATTGAGGTTAGGATCGAAATATTGTGAAACAAAAACAGGTCCAGAATTTTTGGAATTTAATTTAAATCCCATTGCACCCTAAAAAAACACTTTCAATTTGTTTCTCCATTGTCAGAAATTCTGCTGAAATCTCCCGAAATCTCTCATACCTATTTACCAAATGCTATGTACAGAGGAAGTGTTGAGAAGAGCAAGTTAATATTCCATTATTCATTACCTCTTCGTAGTTGATACGATTTTACCTTCAGACATGTTTATAAATAGGGACCACTGGCCCTTTTTTGGAAAGCGACATACCATTTCCAAGTGGTACAGACTTTAAAGATACTCTTTTTTTTTTCCAAAACAAGACCAAGGATGTTTTCAAACCCAACGGCATCTCAGAGAATTGGAGAAAAGGCCATGCTTCCAACTGCGAGCTAAAAAATGCAGCCGTGACACTCAGTTCCCCGTCCCCAAATATCAGCGCGGGCATAAATCACAAGTAACACAGTTCATTCTTATGCGTTTTCTTCTGGCGCTCGCAGCATGAAACACCCGCAGTAGTCATTCAACTGTAAACCTCCAGATCTACTGTAGGCCCTAATTTAGGTATTATGTATTAATTCATCAATGCAAATACATCCTTGGGCGGCCTCAGAATCGACCCCCCCCTTCTTGGTTCAAGTCTCTCCAACATCTCAGTAGCTTTATAAATGTAATAAAAACTCTTCCGTGGTATATAATTTTGGGGGGATAGTGGGGGAATAATTGTGCCTTGCTTTCATTCGCTTACAGCAGAGAACTGCTTAAGTCCTCTGCCGCTGCCACGCTGGGCTGTACAATTACCTCTCCATAATTACACAGCTGGATGTGCCATGTTGATTATTTGCACTTTTATTAAGTACCCCTAATTATACTGTACATAATGGGCACTGTACATTTTCTGTGAGAATATTCACATTATTTACTTGTACCTGCGAAACATAAACTGAGAGCAAAGATGATGTGAAGGAGAGGAAGGGGGAAGAGGGGATAATACAACTTGAGAAAAATCGCAAGTAAAAAGTGGAGCTAAAATGGGTGAACAGCAGCTAAACAGGAGCTGTAAAGATTAGGTGATATATATATATATATATATATATATATATATATATATATATGTAGCGGTCACACTTTACTAAGTGTGCGCTATCAGTGCAAATTTAGTTTTTTCTCAGAACTGTAATGGGGTTCTAAGGGTTAAGTGGATGTCAGCAGTTCAAAGTGCCTGAGTTTCATCACCCGTGCCCTCTATTCCCACCAGAGACTGTGTTATGAAAATAGGTTTGGCCTAACTGTCTAGTTAAGCAAAGCAATTACATGTATGTTTGTACCATCATCCGTATGAAGTCTAGAGAAAGAGTATTGGAATGAATCTGGTCTCCAACCTAGATTCTCCAAAGAGGGGGAGCTGTCGGACTATTGCGGTACATAGGGTATTGGTAATATTATTTGTTACACCAGGAGAAATACATAGATAAAATATAACAATTTATTTAATGGTTCTTCACACATTAGAGAGGTTGAACAACTTTCATAAAATCAGACAAATGTACAAAATTTCAACTAGTTTCGCTAAAAAAGCTTCATCAGGAAATATGTAATTTACATCTGTAGAAAGAACAAAGAAAACAAAAAAAGCATTTATAAAAGAAGACCATTCAATATGTAGTTTCACATAAGCTGGAGACGGTATATGTAAATGTATAAATTGGGCTAATTCTTACCCCATTGAAAAGCCTCTGTGGAGACGAAGGCGCACCCCCCAGAGTGCCTTACGCGGCGACTGGGGAGGGTATATGGATCCAGCAGGTTGATTGAAAAATATCTAGGGGTAATACAATAATTTATGACTACCACGGTAAGCCATAAAGGATAAAAGATAATAGATATATCACCTGGATGTGACCCGGTGCCCTGGTTGAGATACCGTAGGTGTGGTGCCCGATTGGCGGTTGTGAGGAGGGAGTGAATAGGAACGGGATGGGGAGGGAGGGAGAAAAGAGGGGGAGGGGGGGGGGAGGGGGAGGTAAAATGGCGTGTGGGGACAGAAGTGTGGGAGGAAGGGGGGTGCATCGATTGGGGGGGGGGGGGGGGAAAAGGGGAGGGGGGTTGTTTGTGTAAGGGAAGGAAAGAGGGAAGGGGGTGGGAAAAGGGGGGAAGGGATGGGAAAGAAATGAATGAGGAAGGAGGAAGGGAAAGTGAGGGAAAGGAAGGGAAAGGAATGGAGGTGAGGGGACGGGGAAAAGGGAGAGGAGGGGGAAAAAAGGGGGAAATGGGGTAGGGTGTGTGGTCTGGAGTGGATAGGCGTGAGGGAGGGAAAAAGAGGGAAAGGGAGAGGCTTATGTGAGGGGGAAGAAAGAAAAAAGACTGGAGGAGAAGGAGGGGGGAAGGGGAAGAGGGGGAGGGGAAGGGGGAGGAGGAGGAAAAGAAACGGGAAGTGAGGATAGAAAGGAAAGACGAGTGTGATCAATTATTGAAATGAGGGGATAAGGGGCAGGTCAGTGCGGTGTTATTTACAAGAGTGGGTATAATGTAAGTCCTGAAAAAGGCAAATTCCAAAGATAAGTGGAAGAAAAAGAGTGATGGAGCAAAATTGAAATAATTGGTGAATAATGTGAGGGAAGGGTTTGTGGGAAATGTATCTAGACTGTGATGAAATCAGTGAAGGGATGGGACAGGGTTGGGGTGTGAGAGAATGTGATGGGGTGATGGGTACGAAAATAATGTGTCTGGTCTGACGGTGATGAAAGGTGACGGTCACATGCTGGGGTAAGAGGTGAAAGGGATGACATGCTGATATTTACCTGGGGGCCAATGGATGTTTGTCTACGGATATAGCCAGGGACTGCTGCTGTTCATTATGATGGTATAGATGAACAGTAGCTGCCGGGATGCAACTAGAGAGCGGCAAGATGTGGTCTTATGGTAAGGGGATATTAGTTCCCCAAGGGGAGCCGTTAGCCGTTAATACCTGGGGGACAAGATATGGGGATCAATTAAGGTCAATAGAAGTAAAACGCACAGGGGGCAGACGGTGGCCATCGTCCGTCAGGAGTGGTAAAAGGTATAGTAACTTACCGCAATCCCAATAGTTGCCTCACGTCCCGGGAGGTGGTAGAACCTGCTGGACTAGGCGGCGATAGCCGCCTATATATAACGCTCCAACCTCTGCGTCGTCACCAACGTGGTGACGGCGTCAAGAGGTCAAGGGTCCCGCAGTGCGCGAGTATCCGGCCGCGCATGCGCACTTCGTTGGTCCGCGTCTGCGTTTGCGCAGATACGCAGGACCAGACGATGCCCGGTGATAGGGGGAGAGAAAAGGCAGGAACGCGCGGAAGCGGGCTCGCGCACCACGCTCATGCCCAAAGGCCCGGGGAATCCTAGACCTAGGCATGTGCAAGGACGAAGCATGGAGAACACCCGCCCTGTTGTGTAGGCGGGGTCTCCATGCCGTCCCAGGGGCCCTACCAATCGCCGCGAAGGGATGGGGGATTGCGCATCCGCGGCCACAGAGACATTCAAGGAAGGGGAAAAAAGGAAGGCATAGTCACAATGCCAGGAGGGTCAATTGGACCTGGCCTATGTAGAATTGCTCAAACATATTAGATATGTACAAAGTTTTTGTAATATTGAATTAAACAAGATTACAAGGTGAAAATGAAAATAAAACACAAAAATAAACAATATAATCTGATATACACTATCGCAGCATAGAGTAGGCAACAGATGATGTCTTGGCAGATGATCATGGACATTTCTGGTCGTGCCGGGTCAGGTCTTTCAAGGATGGTTTTCGTATATACAGTGCTGAAACGGTATAGACTCAAGACAAGCCAGTATGAGTATCATGTTACCTTTTACAGATTAATCTGTTCACATTACATGCATATTTGAACATAAGGTTGGACAAGGCACATAGCTTTGGACATTATAACATGTTAAACACTGTAATTTGGACAATTTAATCAAAATAAAATGTATATACATCAGGATCAAGGCATGAGGAGGGCAAGGCGGTGCGGGGTCCGCGACAGGGGGTCGCGTATCTATAAAAATGGTTTAAATGAGTTAACCTCATTTAGGCCTGGCGGTGCCATAGCATTTAATCGTTCGATCCAGAGGGCCTCTTTTTGTAATAGGATCTTGTCACGGTTCCCCCCACGGATATCGGGGGGTACCACCTCTAGTGCGGCAAACTGAATTGCCTGAAGGTTGTATTTGTGGTATAAGCCGATGTGACGGCCAATGGTGGTTAATTTGCCGTTGGTGGTATAGTAGATATGGTCGCCGACCCTCTGTCTTAGCTCCCGCACCGTCTTGCCCACATAGAAGGCACCGCATACACATCGCATGAGATAAATTACTCCTGTTGTGTCGCATCTAGCTAAGAATTGCGGGGTGTATTTTTCCCCATTGGGTAGTAACAATGTTTTGCTGGATGGTATCCAAGGGCATAGAGGACATTGTCCACAAGGGGCAGTGCCTCTATGTTGTCGGGTATTTTGCGGTTCTACTTGATAATGACTGTTTGTGAGACTGTCCCGTAAGGAACGTGCCCTGCGGAACACCAATTCTGGAGTGTCTCTAATATATTGTACTAGAATATGGTGGTCCGTTAAAAGATGCCAATGTTTGTTAAGAAGATTTCGAAGTTGATTATGGTGAGCTGAGTATTGTGTTATTATTTTGGCAGTATTGGGATTAGAATCTCGTGGACGTGTGTAGAGCAATGAATTGCGTGTACGGTTATGGGCCTTGTTGAAAGATTTTCTCAGATTAGTTTTTGTGTAGCCTCTTTGAAGGAGTCGATCTCTTAGAGCATTGGATTGTTTGAAAAAGTCTTCATCACGTGTGCAATTCCGGCGCAGCCGTAAAAATTGGGCGTATGGTATACTCTGTATGAGTGATTTCGGATGAGCGCTGGAAGCGTGTAGTAAAGTGTTTCCTGCTGTTTTTTTGCGATATAAATCTGTGCCTAATGTGCCGTTTGTGTCAATCCCTATTGTTACGTCTAAAAAGGGTATTTGGCGGGGATCTGAAGAGACAGTAAAACTCAGATTCCTTTGGTTGACATTTATAATGCTGATAAATTCGTCTAAGACGGATTGCTGACCTGTCCATACAATGAACAGGTCGTCGATAAAGCGATACCAGCACATAATAAACTCTAGATACATTGCATAGCGATCATTCGAGAATATTTCTCTTTCCCATGCGCCCAAGTATAAATTCGCGTAGGAGGGTGCACAGGACGTGCCCATGGCCACCCCCTGTGATTGTAAATAATATTGGCCTTCGAATAGAAACACGTTCCGAGTCAAAACAAAGTCAAGAAGTTTTAATATAAACTCATTTAGAGTCCATGTGGTATGTGCCTGTTCCATGAGGAACATCCGGGCCGTCTCGACTCCCTCCCTGTGGGGGATGCTAGAGTAAAGGGCCTCAACATCTATCGCCACAAGGAGGGAGTCAGGAGGGACCCGGATGCCCTCAATGTGTCTGAGGAGATCGGCTGTATCACGAATGTGTGATGGGAGACTGGTTACATGTGGTAGAAGAAAGCTGTCCACAAACTTGCTCGCGTTATCCGATAATGACCCTATTCCCGAAATTATGGGTCGTCCAGGTGGTTGGACTAGGTTTTTGTGGGTTTTGGGTAACGTGTAAAACGTGGGTGTGCGGGGATGTTTGGGGATAAGAAATTGTAGTGTATCTTTATCTATTAGGCCCTGCCAAAACGCTTCCGCACATATTTCTGAGAGTTCATGGGTAAAGCCAGTGAGTAGACTGGATTGGATGGGTTTATACCAGGCAGTATTTTTAAGCACGGTATAGCACATCATTCGGTATTAAGGGTGTGACATAATGACGATGTTTCCGCCCTTGTCAGAGGGCTTGATGATAACATCGTCACGTGTTTGTAGATGTTTCAGTGCGTGCGATTGGGCAGGGCTTAAATTAGGGTGACATTTTTCCCACTCCTTAATTTTCATATCCTTGATACATTGGGTTAAGAATGCCCAGATTGCGGGGCAAGTATTGAGATCAGGAAAATTTTGGGATTTAGTTTTAAATCTATGTGGCAAGGATGTTATAGGTGTTGGGTTGGTGCACGTAATGTCAGCCCCTGACTCCTCCAGTTCCTCGGTATTACCCTCATCGTAAAGTAACATAAGGTCACGAAGTGCCCTAAATTCTGCCATGGTAAAATGTCGTGTTTTGTCGATTAGCTCGCGTTCAAGGTTAGTGTTACGTCTGTTGGTATCGAAGATAAATTTGAATGTGAGGTTTCTGGCAAATAAATATAGGTCTTTGATGGTTTCAGTGACCTGAATGTGACTGAGGGGACAAAAGCCCAGACCTAATTGTAGTAAGGTAATTTCATCTTGTGATAATGGGCAGTTGGCCAGATTAATCACATTCAAATTTGACTGGGATTCGTCGGTAAAGGAGTTAGAGGTGGCTTCCGAACAAACGAGTCCAGTTTGGTTTGTTGTTTGCGCAGGTCGGGTGATATTAGATCTAAAAAATCAATGTCTACCAACGATTTTTTGGAGTTACTAGAAATCGTTCCCAAAACTTTAGGTATGACACTGTGTAGTGTGGAGGGGCCTGGTGCCTCCCCATTCTGTGTAGATGTTAGGGGTGCCGGATCACTGCTGGTGTGGGCAGATTTTTGTTTAGCAGATGTCTTTTTACCTTTGGGTGGAGCAGATGGGGGAGTGTTACCACTATAACGATTTCGTTTGCGTGTGATTTTCGTCGAAGGAGTTTTGGGGGGTGCCTGATGGGATACCGAGGAGGATAGTGAGGAGTCAGATTCTGCATATTGTGCGTTGGCACCTTGGTGGAGGGTGCCCGGGGGAACCGCCCTTCTACCTTTGATTCTACCTGTCCAGCGATAGGCGAAACCTTCTGAAAATGCCAGCTGATCTTTGGCAAATTTCATTTGTTTCGATGTAATAATCTCTTTATTCATATCGGTAAGGCGTTCCCTAAGGGCCTTCCATTGTCCTTCAAAGGACGGTACAGATATTACATGTTGATATTGGGTGTTAAGCCTCGTAATTTCGCCATCAAGGGTAATCATATCTAATGAGTATTGTGAGATCAGTGTATCGATTAAGGATAGACTACATTGGGTGAGAATTTTCTCCCATGCTTGTTTGAAAGATGGTGAGGGATCTTTGATAGTGGGAAATAATTGAATTCGGAGTCCTAGTGGGCAGGTTTCTTCTCTCAGATACAGCCTAAAATATTCTATATGCCAATAAAGGTGTGATTTGCGCTTGAGTAGATTGAACATCCGATCCAGAAATGTCTTAATTTCTTCGTCGGATTTGTTTGTATTTGTCGTACAGGAAATCTGTATTGTATCCATGTAGCCGGACCAAGCCGTGCCAAGGATGTCCATTTTGTCAAGAATATGTGTGCCTGTAGCTGTCAAAAAATTGTATATTTGGCTATATTTGTTTACAAGATTTTTAATTTATTGGAAGAAGGAAATATAGTTAGGACCTCCCCATATACAGACAACAAATGGCTGAAATGGGGAAAAAAGGAGAGCAGCTCAGGGTGTCGCAGGTTGGAGGTTTTCAGCGAGTAGGGCGGGCAGGATTGCTCAGTCCCGGTCGCTGCCAACGTGCAACCGTGGTCTACCCAGGGTGTGTTATCCACCCGGAATTGATTTGAAAATAGGTTTGGCCTAACTGTCTAGTTAAGCAAAGCAATTACATGTATGTTTGTACCATCATCCGTATGAAGTCTAGAGAAAGAGTATTGGAATGAATCTGGTCTCCAACCTAGATTCTCCAAAGAGGGGGAGCTGTCGGACTATTGCGGTACATAGGGTATTGGTAATATTATTTGTTACACCAGGAGAAATACATAGATAAAATATAACAATTTATTTAATGGTTCTTCACACATTAGAGAGGTTGAACAACTTTCATAAAATCAGACAAATGTACAAAATTTCAACTAGTTTCGCTAAAAAAGCTTCATCAGGAAATATGTAATTTACATCTGTAGAAAGAACAAAGAAAACAAAAAAAGCATTTATAAAAGAAGACCATTCAATATGTAGTTTCACATAAGCTGGAGACGGTATATGTAAATGTATAAATTGGGCTAATTCTTACCCCATTGAAAAGCCTCTGTGGAGACGAAGGCGCACCCCCCAGAGTGCCTTACGCGGCGACTGGGGAGGGTATATGGATCCAGCAGGTTGATTGAAAAATATCTAGGGGTAATACAATAATTTATGACTACCACGGTAAGCCATAAAGGATAAAAGATAATAGATATATCACCTGGATGTGACCCGGTGCCCTGGTTGAGATACCGTAGGTGTGGTGCCCGATTGGCGGTTGTGAGGAGGGAGTGAATAGGAACGAGATGGGGAGGGAGGGAGAAAAGAGGGGGGGGAGAGGGGAGGGGGAGGTAAAATGGCGTGTGGGGACAGAAGTGTGGGAGGAAGGGGGGTGCATCGATTGGGGGGGGGGGGGAAAGGGGGGAAAAGGGGAGGGGGGTTGTTTGTGTAAGGGAAGGAAAGAGGGAAGGGGGTGGGAAAAGGGGGGAAGGGATGGGAAAGAAATGAATGAGGAAGGAGGAAGGGAAAGTGAGGGAAAGGAAGGGAAAGGAATGGAGGTGAGGGGACGGGGGGGAGAGGAGGGGGAAAAAAGGGGGAAATGGGGTAGGGTGTGTGGTCTGGAGTGGATAGGCGTGAGGGAGGGAAAAAGAGGGAAAGGGAGAGGCTTATGTGAGGGGGAAGAAAGAAAAAAGACTGGAGGAGAAGGAGTGGGGAAGGGGAAGAGGGGGGGGGAAGGGGAGGAGGAGGAAAAGAAACGGGAAGTGAGGATAGAAAGGAAAGACGAGTGTGATCAATTATTGAAGTGAGGGGATAAGGGGCAGGTCAGTGCGGTGTTATTTACAAGAGTGGGTATAATGTAAGTCCTGAAAAAGGCAAATGCCAAAGATAAGTGGAAGAAAAAGAGTGATGGAGCAAAATTAAAATAATTGGTGAATAATGTGAGGGAAGGGTTTGTGGGAAATGTATCTAGACTGTGATGAAATCAGTGAAGGGATGGGACAGGGTTGGGGTGTGAGAGAATGTGATGGGGTGATGGGTACGAAAATAATGTGTCTGGTCTGACGGTGATGAAAGGTGACGGTCACATGCTGGGGTAAGAGGTGAAAGGGATGACATGCTGATATTTACCTGGGGGCCAATGGATGTTTGTCTACGGATATAGCCAGGGACTGCTGCTGTTCATTATGATGGTATAGATGAACAGTAGCTGCCGGGATGCAACTAGAGAGCGGCAAGATGTGGTCTTATGGTAAGGGGATATTAGTTCCCCAAGGGGAGCCGTTAGCCGTTAATACCTGGGGGACAAGATATGGGGATCAATTAAGGTCAATAGAAGTAAAACGCACAGGGGGCAGACGGTGGCCATCGTCCGTCAGGAGTGGTAAAAGGTATAGTAACTTACCGCAATCCCAATAGTTGCCTCACGTCCCGGGAGGTGGTAGAACCTGCTGGACTAGGCGGCGATAGCCGCCTATATATAACGCTCCAACCTCTGCGTCGTCACCAACGTGGTGACGGCGTCAAGAGGTCAAGGGTCCCGCAGTGCGCGAGTATCCGGCCGCGCATGCGCACTTCGTTGGTCCGCGTCTGCGTTTGCGCAGATACGCAGGACCAGACGATGCCCGGTGATAGGGGGAGAGAAAAGGCAGGAACGCGCGGAAGCGGGCTCGCGCACCACGCTCATGCCCAAAGGCCCGGGGAATCCTAGACCTAGGCATGTGCAAGGACGAAGCATGGAGAACACCCGCCCTGTTGTGTAGGCGGGGTCTCCATGCCGTCCCAGGGGCCCTACCAATCGCCGCGAAGGGATGGGGGATTGCGCATCCGCGGCCACAGAGACATTCAAGGAAGGGGAAAAAAGGAAGGCATAGTCACAATGCCAGGAGGGTCAATTGGACCTGGCCTATGTAGAATTGCTCAAACATATTAGATATGTACAAAGTTTTTGTAATATTGAATTAAACAAGATTACAAGGTGAAAATGAGAATAAAACACAGAAATAAACAATATAATCTGATATACACTATCGCAGCATAGAGTAGGCAACAGATGATGTCTTGGCAGATGATCATGGACATTTCTGGTCGT
Organism: Lithobates sylvaticus; assembly: GCA_028564925.1. NCBI lineage: Eukaryota > Metazoa > Chordata > Amphibia > Anura > Ranidae > Lithobates > Lithobates sylvaticus. The sequence continues at coordinate 742,519,570 of CM053026.1, read as the reverse complement.
GCCGGGTCAGGTCTTTCAAGGATGGTTTTCGTATATACAGTGCTGAAACGGTATAGACTCAAGACAAGCCAGTATGAGTATCATATTACCTTTTACCTTATAACTGTGTTATGTTGGATGTTACCCCTAGACAACAACCGACAAGCCACGAGGAGGTAACTGGTAAGCCCAGAAAGTCAAGGCCGCCCCTCTGGGTTATAGCCACTACATATAACATTTTCTAAATTGACAGCACTAACTAGAAGCCATCTACTATTAGACTCTATCTGATTGATTCATATAGCTAGTAGTGGTTAGTCACGTTCTATTGGACGTATGTAATGCTTGGGCCTGGTCCCTTCACCTGGAATAAAAGAGTCTATGTACTCTGGACTCTTAGCGATATGATCAAATCTCAGTAGGACCTCCGGTGTAGTGCTTAAGCTTGATCCCATCACCTAAGATATTGGAGTCCAAGCATTTTGACATTTTAGTTATATGCTCAGATCTCAATGGAACCTCCATTGTAGTTCTTTGGGCTTGATCCTATGACCTGAGATAAAAGAGTCCAGACACTTTGGACTCTTTAATATTATCAGATCTTAGGGGGACCTCCATTGCAGAGCTTGAGCTTGATCTATCACCTGATATAAATTAGTCCAATCACTTTGTATTCTCAGGTATAAGATCAGATCTCAGTGGAACCTCCATCATAGTGCTTGGGCTTGATCCCTTCACCAGAGATAAAAGAGTTCATGTACTTTACATTTCTCAGTTATATGATTTGATATTAGTAGGATCTCCATTATAGTGGTTGGGCTTAATCTCATGACCTGAGGTAAAAATGTCCAGGCATATTGGACTCTGTTATATGATCGGATCTCTATGGGACCTCCATGATAGTAGTTAGGCTTGATCCATCACCTGAGATAAAATGTTCCAGGCACTTTGCACTCTCAGGTGTATATGATGCAATCTCAGTGGGACATATATTGTAGTGCTTGGGCTTGATCTCATCACCTGCGGTATCAGAGTTATGATACTTTAAATTTCTCAATTTATTGATCAGATCTCAATAGGACCTTTGTTATGGTGGTTGGGCTTGATCTATGAAAAAACAGAGTTCAGACACTTTGGACTTTCAGTTATATGTTCAGATCTCAAAGGGACCTGCATTCCAGTGCTTGGGGGTTGATCCCTTCACCTGACATAAAAGAGTTCAGGTACTTTGAATATCTCAATTATATGATTAGATCTCAGTAGGATTTCAATTATGGTGATTGGGCTTGATCATCACCTGAGATAAAATAGTCCAAGCACTTTCTCTCTCAGTTATATAATCCGATCTCAGTGGGACCTCCATTGTAGTGTTTGGGCTTTATCCCATCACCTGAAATGAAAGAGTTCAGGTACTTTGAATTTCTCAATCATATGATCAGATCTCAGTAGGACCTTTGTTCTACAAAAGAGCACGTTGTACATTGGACAAGTTAAAGGCAGGTCATGGTGCAAACTTCTTTCTTGCAACCATGGGTTTTAGGAGGGAAATTTGCATGATTCCTCCATCAACACATTCAGCCTTGACAGGGGAATCCCTCTTGATGAACAATTGTCTTCTCCCAGCGTGGGGGTGGGGACGGCTAACCCCCCTACCAGGAGAAGACAGTGATTATCGCTAGCGGCTATAGCAGTGATAATCGAAAGCGAATCTGGCAGGCTGGTTGTACCCAAGTTGATTGATCGATCAACTTGGTACATTCAGCCCGCCCATTAATGGTTCCAATCTTGCCCGGTTCCACCTATGGCCAGCTATATGTTCAGATCTCAGTGGGACCTGCATTGTAGCGCTTTGCCTTGATCATGTCACCTGAGATAATAGAGAAAGTACTTTCAACTTCTCAATTATATGATCAGATCTCAGCGTGACCTCCATTGTAGTGGTTGAGCTGGATCAATCACCTAAGATAAAATAGTCCAGGCACTTTGCACTCTCAGCTATATGGTAAGATCTCAGTGGGACCTCCATCACAATGCTTGGAGTTCAGGTACTCTGACCTTCTTAACTCAGCAGGAGCTCCATTATACTGTAGTGGTTGGGCTTGATCCCTGAGATAAAGAGTCCAGGCACTTTGGACTCTCAGTTATATGTTCAGATGTCAGTGAGATTTGCACATGATTATCTGTCCCTCCCACCGGCTTCCAATTGTTAACAGTGGAAGCTCAGTCAATGTGCTGGAGGTGTGGAGTAAGCACACCCTCATCACACAACAGTGGTGTATCTGGCAGTCTGGTTGTACCCAAGTTGATTGATCAACTTGGTACATTCAGCCCGCCCATTCATGGTTCCAATCTTGGCCAGTTCCACCTATGTTCAGATCTCAGTGGGACCTTCATTGTAGTGCTTTGGCTTGATCGTGTCACCTGAGATAATAGGGTTCAAGTACTTTCAACTTCTCAATTGAGTAAGCACACCCTCATCACACAACAGTGGTGCATCATAGATGCTTTGGCACGTGAGCAGTAATGCCCACTTGCCCTGCTGCAGCATATATGAGTTGGACAGTTGACAGGAGGCTAATCTTTTTTTTGACAGCATAGCTGTTAAGATTAGTCTGATAAATATGTTAAAATTAGTTTAAAGTGGATGTAAACCCAATGTCATCCTTTCTAATCTACTGCCATAGGGGTTATCTATAAGGATATACATACCTCCTGCATGTATCTTTACCTGTCAAATGTCTCCCCTCTGTCTGTTATGAGACCCGAAAAACTGCAGATTCTGTGGGTGGGTCTGTTGTCTGGAGCTCGGTGGGTGGAGTCGTGATGTCAGTAGACTCCCCGCCCACCTCTACACTCCCCTTGTCAATATGCATTTTCTCCTGTGTATTTCTTACACTGAACTTCTGCTATGATCCCTAACATCCAGTGAAAAGACAGGAAAGTAACCACATGACTTCAGCATGCTGAGGTGTGGAACATCCAATCCTGGCAGAGCAGCAAAAGAAAGGAGTGGGAGGGAGTTAAAATATAATGCATGTCTCTTAGGCTAGTGCACGAGATATGTAAATCACCTGTCACTCAAAGCAAGGGGGAGGATTTGACAAAGTTTTTCTGTTTGTCAAGATTTATCTCACTGAACAATAAAAGAGGATTGCTCAGAGCTGGATTAACTCTTTGTGGCAAGACTGGGTTAAAATGATAGGAAATGTGATACTCTACATTATTTACATCCACTTTAAAGCTTCACAAGCTGGCTAGATATTATGAATATGAAATATTTGCATGTAACGTATATACAGCTCTTTTCCAGGGCAGTCAAATATGTCCTGCCATTCTCTCTCAGATATCTACCCATCTATGGCTACCCGTGCAGCAGCAATCATAGCGAGAAGTCTTGTTCCTGGGAGCCCAGACGGGAGGATGAATTCTGCCATAGGTTGCTGGGCTGTGCACATTGCTCCTTCTCATAACCCGTATCTCTGTTGCTTAGCTGTATGAATCTATGAGCATGTATTGCAGGTACCGAGCTGTCTGCAGTATTTGTAGGCTTCTTCAGTACATCATGCCCTAGGGTGCTTTTACAGGGATGTTAAACTGCCTTTGTGTCTGTTTGTTTTGCAGCAAGCTAATATTCCTGGAGTCAGTAACAAAATGAGCTCTGGGGAACGCTGTGACGGAGATGTTTCTCCGCATCGATAGGATGTCTCCACAAAAGACTGCGCTGTGCCTAGCCAAATCTTTGTAGAGGAAAAGGCAGAGCACCTGAAAACCGCCATGGTTTACAAGGGACAGGGATTGAAGACTCACCCCTAGAATTTTTCCTTGGAAAAACTGTCTATACTAGACTATATTGTCAAAAGTATTTACTAGACACCTGCCTTTACACGCACATGAACTTTAATGACATCCCAGTCTTAGTCCGTAGGGTTCAATAATATTGAGTTGGCCCACCCTTTGCAGCTATAACAGCTTCAACTCTTCTGGGAAGGCCGTCTACAAGGTTTAGGAGTGTGTCTATGGGAATGTTTGACCATTCATCCAGAAGCGCATTTGTGAGGTCAGGCACATATGCTGGATGAGAAGAACTGGCTCGCAGTCTATACTCTAATTCATCCCAAAGGTGTTCTATCGGGTTGAGGTCAGGACTCATGTGCAGGCCAAGTTCCTCCACCCCAAACTCATCGCTCATCCATGTCTTTATGGACCTTGCTTTATGCACTGGTGCACAGTCATGTTGGAACAGGAAGAGGCCATCCCCAAACTGTTCCTACAAAGTTGGGAGAATTAAATTGTCCAAAATGCCTTGGTATGCTGACGTCTTAAAGTGATAAACCCTTACAGACCACTTTTAACTACAGGTAAGCCTAGAATTAGGCTTAACTGTAGGTGCAAGAAATATCTCCTAAACCTACACGGTTTAGGAGATATTTGCAAAAGACAGGTACCTCTGTCTATGGCGCATGCGCAGGCTCATACATCGCAGGCTCCTGTGTCAGGTAAGTGACACATAATGGGCTACTATGCGATGCATAGTAGCCTATTATGCTTTACCTTTGCAGGGAAACAAAGAGGAAGTAAAGAGGAAGTAAAACCCATCAGGGTTTTCTTCCTGTTTAATGCCGCGTACACACGGTCGGAATTCTTGTCGGAAAAAGCTCTGATGGTTTTCCCCTCGGAATTCCGACGGAATTTCGCTCAAACTGTCTTGCCTACACACGGTCACACCAAATTCCGATGGTCAATAACACCATGCCTTAAAAAACGGTCGACTGCACTATAAAAGGGAAGTTTAATGCTTCCGAGCATGCGTAGAATTGTTTCCGAGCATGCGTCGGAATTTTGCGTGTCGGAATTGCATACACACGATTGGAAAATCCAATAGAAAGGTTTTCCGTCTGAAAAATTAAGAACAGGTTCTCAATCCAAAGTCCGTCGGAAATTCCGACAGAAAAAGACCGATGGGCATACACACGGTCGGAAAATCCGATGAAAAGCTCCCATCGGACTGTTTCCATCGGAAATTCCGACCGCGTGTACGCGGCATAAGAGTTACCTTCACTGGAACTAAGGGGCCATGCCCAACCCCTGAGAAACAACCCCTTACCATAATCCCCCCTCCACCAAATGATTTCGACCAGTGCACAAAGCAAGGTCCATAAAGACATGGATGGGCGAGTTGGGGGTGGCAGAACTTGAACTCAACCCGATAGAACACCTTTGAGATGAATTAGAGTGGAGACTGTGAGCCAGGCCTTGTCATCCAACATGTGTGCCTGACCTCACAAATGCGCTTCTGAAAGAATGGTCAAAAATTTCCATAGACACACTCCTAAACCTTGTGGACAGCCTTCCCAGAAGAGTTGAAGCTGTTATAGCTGCAAAGAGTGGGCCAACTCAATATTGAACCCTACGGACTAAGTTAATGTGCTTGTAAAGGTGACAATATAGTGTACATACCATACCTGGCCAATCCCCCTTGAAGCTGAAAATCACTGTAGTAGGCACTGCCACAGTGCCTTATTGCTACCCTGTTGCTGAACACAGGAGATCTCTTTGGCATGGGTGGCATGCAGAGAAAGCTTTGCATGTTCTAAATGAATGCACAGCTTTCTCTAATTGGACGAGGTGGAGAGGCAAGGTGTTGATATCATGAGCTCCACCAAACACAAGTTTTGCAGCACTGCAATCACCGAAATGTTTACTAACATAAGCACTAACTTACGACTTGTCAGTTTGGGAGCAGCTCAGCCGTCTATTTTTATTGCCCCCTGGCTGCCTGTGTAAATTACGTTTTATGCCCCGTACACATGATTGGATATTCCGATGGAAAAAGTCCAATCGGATTATGTTGTCGGAAAAAACGATCGTTTGTGCAGGCTTTTTCCATCGGAATTTCCGACGGAAAATATTTGAGAGCAGGATCTAAAATTTGCTGACAACAAAATCCGATCTGACTTTTTCCGATCGTGTGTAGAGAATTCCGACGCACAAAGTGCCACGCATGCTCAGAAGAAATTTGGAGATGAAAACTATTGGCTACTGGCCTTCTATGTAGTCCCGTCCTATGTGTTGTATGTCACCTCGTTCCGAACGATCGGATTTCCCGACAACTTTGTCCAACCGTGTGTATGCAACACAAGTTTCGGACAAAATCCGTCGGAAAAAATCTGACGGATTTTGTGGTCGGAATGTTCGACCGTGTGTACCGTGTGTACGGGGCATTAGTGTTCATTAAACGTTATCTATGGAAACCAGCTTCCGGCCACCATTGTGGTTTCTTTGTGACTTTCCTAAGAGGCTCCATACAGATACTTCAGTAAATGCTAACCTTATTCATTTAGGACCCATTCACACTTATGCCCCGTACACACGGTTGGAAATTCCGACGGAAAATGTCCGATCGGACCATGTTGTCGGAAAATCCGACCGTGTGTGGGCTCCATCTGACTTTTTCCGTCGGATTTTGTGGTCGGAATTTCCGACCGTGTGTACGGAGCATTAGCGTTCCATCATGTTGCGTTAATGAAGGGACAACCACTCTTTATTTAATAAGCTCATAGATCTCTGGCCAGAGACAGCCCCAGGCAGCTGAAAACCTTGAAATATTGACGGGAGACTTATTTTTCCACTTGAAATAAATCATACGTTTCCTTGGCTCCCTCGGAAGCAGTTTCTAGAGGTATGTAATAAGTACCACTGCCTCAGCGTATGTGTTTTCAATCTTAAAAACAACACCAAAGAGAACGAAAGTCACACAGAAAAAGGAGCTTCTCTCTAGCCATAAAATTGGTTGTTCTCCTGGTAGGCCTGTCAGATATAAGGAGCCTGCTAATCACATTAGATACACACCGTTAGCCTGAAAACTTTACACGGTCTTCAAGAATTTCCCAACCACATAGATAGCAGGGAGAGAAAAAAAAAAAAAACATCTTAATATCTGTCTTGTTCCGTAACTTCCAAAGAATGATATACGTTTTATTGGAATTACTGAAGTATCCCCAAGGGATTGTCGTACCCTGCAACTTCTACACCCCCCCAAATTTTTTTAATACCATTGAGTGTTATTTTCTTAGGTCCTGACAGCACATTGGATCTTCAATTAGGCTATCATCTCCTCTCCCTCTCTTTGTCATGGATCTGGCTTAGCTTTATTGGGGGTATTGCCGCCCACCATTAAGGGTGGACAATATTGAATCTGAACCTGAGGACCCAGCACTGCGTGGTCATAGTGTGACCACTGTTCTGTTTTAAATGCTGCTTTGTGGATTAGACCCAGTCTGTCCAGTAGACATGTGCACAATAGAAAAATTTGTTTATTTTCGTTTTGTTTCTGTTCATTTCCGTTGATTCGTAACGATTCGTAATTTTCGTAAGTCGTCGGTGTTCGTATTCGTATTCGTAACGATTCGTATTTTTTTAAGAGTTATTTTTTCGTTGATTCTTAATTTTCGTTTATTCAAAATTTGGACGCATTCGTATGACACGAGACACGGAAAATTACGAATCGTAAAAAAAAAGTTACGAATGTACGAATTTTTTCGTTCAATCCATTCGAAGCACGTTAAACAGCGCCATTGCAAGAGACACGGAAAATTACGAATCGCGGAAAAAAAAAAAAAAAAAAAAAAGTTACGAATGTATGAATTTTTTCATTCAATCCATTCGAAGCACGTTAAGCAGCGCCATTGTAAGAGACACGGAAAATTAGGAATCGAAAAAAAAATAAAAAAAGGAACGAATGTACAAATTTTTTTCGTTCAATCCATTCAAAGCACGTTAAGCAGCGCCATTGTAAGGGACACGTAAAATTACCAATTCAACAAAAAAAAAAAGTTACGAATGTACGAATTTTTTCATTCATTTTGATTTTCGTTGTTCCTGTTTTCGTTTTTAGGATTTTCTTCTTTCGTAGTTTCGTTGTTTCTAATTTGGTTATTTCGGATTGTCGTTGTTTTTCATATTCGTTCGATTCGAACATTCGTTATTCGTTAAAATTTTTAGCGAATCATTCCTTCATTCGTACGATAACGAATGAACGAATATAACGAATTTTAATGGAAAACGAAAAAAAAACTAAACAAATTGCACATGTCTACTGTCCAGACAGTATCGTCACCTGCTGACTGTGCACCATCCACAGGTAACTTAATTATCTCATAATTATCTAATTTGGTAAACATTTCATCTTACCTTCGTTCTTTCTTTCCTTATGTCCAGCATTTGTTCATTTTTCTATTTCCCTTTTTATTATAGATCTTTGTATTTATAACAACTCCTGATGAGGGGATAGACTCCACGAAACGCATAGAGCTTTGCCTTATGCTACACCATATAATCATGTGATCCTGAGATTCCACACGATGCCCCATACACACGGTCGGATTGTTCGGATGAAAAAAGTCTGATCGGATTATGTTGTCGGAAAATCCGATCGTGTGTGGGCTCTAGCGGGCTTTTTCCGTCTGAATTTTCGACGGAAAAAATTTGAGAGCAGGATCTAAAATTTTCCAACAACAAAATCCGTTGTCGTAAATTCCGAGCGTTTGTAGACAATTCCGACGCACAAAGTTCCACGCATGCTCGGAATCAAGCAGAAGAGCAGCACTGGCTATTGAACTTAATTTTTCTCGGCTCGTCCTACGTGTTGTACGTCACCGCGTTCTAGACGTTCAGAATTTCGGACTTCTTCCGATCGCGTGTAGAGAATTCCGACGCACAAAGTGCAACACAAGCTCAGAAGAAATTTGGATTTTCCGACAACTTTGTCCGATCGTTTGTGTGCAACACAAGTTTCGGACAAAATCCTACGGAAAAAATCAGACGGATTTTGTGGTCGGAATGTGCGACCGTGTGTACGGGGCATAACAAAAGCTATGAAATATTGGTGGTTCTTTATTATGATTATTTATGGATTATGCTGATTGTGAACCCCTACAATTGTACTACTGTATACTTATGTATTATTATCCTTAGATTGGTTGTAAATCATCATATTACTATGTACAATAAACTGTCAAGGTGTTCTTTATCTTATTATGTTATTTTTTAATTTATGTATACTTTTTTGGAATCCACTATCATGTGACTCTATTTTTTAGCTGTGCTTCAATTAAAGTCCCAACCCTGCTATTGATGTTGTCAAACTCTAGGGATGGAGGCGGATGAATTTACCCATTCATTGCCTCATGTAAAGTCCCAACAACCCCATTACCCCCCCTCCTTCCTTTTTTTCCTCATAATTATCTTATAACCACTTGAAGACCAGGCTTTTTCTGGCACTTTTTTGTTTACGAGTTGAAATCAGTATTTTTTTCTAGAAAATTACTTATAACCCCCAAACATTATGTATATTTTTTTTTTTAGCAGAGACCCTAGGAAATAAAATTGCGATCGTTGCAATTTTTTAAGTCTGTGAGCTTGTTGACGGAAAGTCCGACCGCGTGTCTGCTCCATCGAACATTTGTAGTCGGACTTTCCGCCAACAAATGTTGGCTAGCAGATTCTCAAATTTTCCGCCAACAAATTTTTGTTGTCGGACTTTCCGATCGTGTGTACGCAAGTCCGTCGGACAAAAGTACAAAGTACAAACGCGCATGCTCGGAATCAGTGCTCACCAAACACAACATTAGCAGATGGAGCCCAAAGGGTGGCGCGTGACTATTGAACTTCCTTTTTATCGGCTCGTCGTACGTCTTGTAGGTCACCACGTTCGTAATTGTTGGCCAACATTTGTGTGACCGTGTGTATGCAAGACAAGTTGGAGCCAACAACCTTCGAACAAAATTCCACGGTTTTGTTGTCGAGAAGTCCGATCGTGTGTACGAGGCATGAGTTTCTAGCTAGGTCTGAACTAACACTAAGCAGGAGGGGAAGACATAGGGAAATACCAATTAACATAAGTAAATAAGTTGTAGTGGGCCAACATGGCCAGTAAATGTCAGCATTCATCAAACTACAGTAACTTGATGCAATTCAATACAACCACAGAAAAAAATGTATTTAAGTGAGACAGAAAAACCACTAGGCAACCATACAACAGAGAATTCTCAAATTCGAATGCAGTGGATATCAAATATTCACAGCACAGCAACACGAGGTAGGTACACAAAAAAGATTAGCCGTTAGATTTGTAAAGTTGTTGGCAAACTGCTGTTAGTCCAGTGGGACATCAGTCACGGCCTTATCAGCCAGCCTTGGCTACCTTGTGCTCCACCTACATCTGAATTCTTTCCTCCATCTACTACATCACTTGGAGTGGCGGATTGATCTGTGATTTGCAATTAACCTTTATGGTTCCTGGAAAAGATTCCAAAAGCCCAAAAAAAAAAAAAGGGCTTGCCTTCGACTTGCTAAATTCCTGTTTAGATAGTTTTACAAAATGACCTTTTGTCTGGCTGTGATTGTGAAACTTGCTCTATATTCCTTTCTGCTGAGCCGGCACATCTAACATCCTCTGTCAATTTACAGAGATATTTCTCCTTATTTCTCGAACGTTTCATTCATCATAATCCTTTTCAGGTGATTTCACAGCCAAATGCACCAACAGCTTCATTGAGGTTGGTGAGCACCTTACTGTCAGCCGGGACTTCCAACCTCTCATCTTTTTCATGACGGAGGACTATGAAGATGGATAAGGCAGAACAACATCTATCTGATGGAATATCTACTTCTGTGACTTCAGTTGGGCTTTAAAGCGGTTGTATACCCTTAAATTCAACTTGCACCTACAGGTAAGCCTAGATTATAGGCTTACCTGTAGGTACAAGAAATATCTCCTGCACGGTTTAGGAGATATTTGCAAAGAACGTTTTACAACCGTTGTCTACGGTGCATGCGCGCCGCAGACAACGGTGCATTTACAGGGTTAATCCCCATTCACAACTGTGGCCCACCGCAGTTGAAGTGTCCCGCGCGCATGCGTGGTGCGACGTCCTCGCAGCGGCGCTGTGATTGGCCGGAGCGGCGATACCCGGAAGGTTATCTGTGGAGAGGGGGAGAAGAGGACGGCGTCGGGGGCCCCCGATCTAACTTAAGTGATGCATAATGAGCTACTAGCTCATTATGACTTTGTCTTGCAGGTAGCTTGAAAAAAAACCTGACTAAAAACGGGTATACAACCGATTTAAGGTGTCCAGAGACATAGGAGGCAATCAGCCAAGTAAAAAACATTTCTTAACAGTATGTTTTACGGATTTGAATGCATATGTATTGTTTTCTATGGGCCCATGCATGCGACTGCTTAAAGATCAGTAAGCATGTGCTGCGCTCAAATACAAAACAGCAAATAGAAAAATCTCTGTCTAAGGTCCTAAGTATTGGACCATATTTTCCACCGTACGAAGTAAGAATTTGTGCTTGTACCCTTATAGAGTAAAAGAGCCACCTGCGACCTAGCAACAGGGGATCCTAAGCTGCAGTAGACTTCTGTGTGCTAGCAACAGAGGATTCTAGGAGACAAAAGCCACCTGCATACTAGCAACTGAGGATACTACTCAGCAATAGCTACCTGTGTCTTAGCCATTTAGAACACTAGCCGTCGCATTCCTAGCAATAGAAGATGCTAGCTGCAATAGCCACCTGTGTCCTAGCAACAGAGGAAGCTAAGTGACAATAGCCACCTGTGTCCTAGCAACTAAGGACACTAGCCTGTGATAGCTACCTGTGTCTTACCCATTGAGAATAGCTGTCTGTGTCCTAGCAATAGAGGATGCCAGGCTGCAATTGCCACCTGTGTTCTAGCAACAGAGGAAGCGAGGTTGTGATAGCCATCTGCATCCTAGCAACTGAGGACACTAGTCGGCAATGACTACCTGTGTCCTAGCCCTTGAGAACAATAGCTGTCTGCATCCTAGCAACAGAGGACGCTAGGCTGCAACAGCCATCTGTGTACTAGCAACAGGGGATTCTAGAAGACAATAGCCACCTGCGTTCTAGTAACTGAGGACATTTTTTTATTAGCCAATAGGAAAAATGATCATCTGTTTCATCATTTGTTGCTATGTTTTTAGATTTTGTCATCTGCTTCCTGCTGCAAAAACGCCCAAATCTGCCCGATTCTAGCGACAAAAAAGGGTCCAGAACTTGTTTGAGCTTCAGGCGTAGGGCTTCAGGTGACTTGGAGTGGAGATGTGAACCATCTCCATAGAGAATAATGAATTTTTTTCCCCTCAAGCGTTTTGTAGATTCAGGCTTCAAGCTACAAAACGCTCAGGTGTGAATGGGGTCTCAGTGCCAGCTTCTGCCAGGAGGAGCTTGGTTATTAGTCATGGTATTTTCATATGACTATGTGCACATACCCTTACCGCCACTTAGAGAAGTTAAATACAATTGAGCAGTTCAGTAGGCAACAGTTGGACCACACAGCCCAGTGTGTTGTCAGACACCCCGCCCCAACCCCTCCCTCTTCCTCAGCACTACAAGACTATGTGGGAACATTTGGAATGAGGGGTATAGCCAATACATACCTATGCCCCCACAGAGTGTTGTAGTATGAAGCTTGGAAGACCATTCTACTGATGGAAAAATGTAAATCCCATTCACTAAAATATAATTTAAGCATTAACATATAAATGTAATTTTCAATATTTTTTAATCTGCAGAATGACTGCTGAATTTGTAAATTTCCTCCCCTCAATGAACCCTGTGTTCAACAACAGCCCTATTAGCCCTATAAAAAAAAAAAAAAAAATTAATAAATAACCAAAACAAATGAACCATACTGAAAACAACATGACAATTCTTGGATCCTTAGAGGAGTTCTTTGGCGTCTGCTGACCTAAGGATCCGATCAACTATGAGCCAACCCTGTCCCCAGCTGCACCCCGCCCACTTGAGTACAGCTCCAAATTGAGCATCTTCTGCCTTCACAAAGGACTGAGGTTGGTAAAGACAACTGGTAACAACAAGGGGAAGCAGCACAGCATCATATGGACCACACATTTTATAACCATCCCACAGACCCCCTACTGGTCAACCTGCCATGATAAGTCCTTCTTAAACCCGACCCAGTTGATGTATAAGAAACACTGGTAGTGGGCGAGACAATTGTATGCTCTCGACCATGCATCTGGAATGATCCCCAAGCAATTGTCACAGCTCCTTAACCATGTGGCTTCATCCAACCACTTGACTACAATCCTTAAGCCAGGTAAGATCTCTTGCATCTACACTTTCCACTTGAATTTTAGGACTATTCCTCCCCCGAGTCATGTAGCATTTCCATTTATTCCTCCAGGTCTGTCTTTCGATAAAATAATACTTGGTGATACTGCCAAGAAGGTCCTTGTTTAGGCACTTCCAAGTATAGGTTGAGAATGCTCTTTCTCTGTCTTTAGCATTGTCAATGTCAACCAAGCTTCTGATGAAGACTACAAGTGGGCAATTCAACACATATTAGGCAGGCATAGTGCACTGCTGGCACCACCAGGAAACCCACCCAGAGACATGCCATTAAGCCATTGCTGGATTGCATGTTGATAGATATTGGGGAGTAGTTGGACTGAGATGCAACAAAGGGTTAAAAAAAAGGTGAAAAAGGGTGAAATTTGTATTTTATTTAATACAAGAATGAATAGTTTATGATACACAGTGTTTTAGCAAACGTAAGGTCCTTCAAGTCTTTAAGAGGAATGCTGACTGCTCCTTTATGTCTAGGGGGACTGGGCACACCTGTTTTAGTAGTGAGCAGGGTGAAATGTGGTGTGGCAGGGAGTAAACACACAGAGGTCAAGAAAAACAAATGCAGTATAGTGAAAAAAGTTCCAACAAAGTACAAGTAAGCCCAGCGGGTAGGCCCAGCCATCCAGAGCCACTTACGAAGGTGGTAATGTTCTGCAGTCTGGTTTGATGCCGACAGCGTCTGCAATGTGGCCTGGCTGGTCCACATCCAAAGAGGTAGGCTTCCTAAAGCGGAGGTAGACATAGTCCTTGCACTGTCCCTAATCCTCTGGAACCTTCCCCTACAGTTATGCACTGTCCCTGAGAGATGGAGAATCTGTCCCTACACTCACCACTCAAACCCAGGAGCCAGTGTCTTAAATAGACACTGCCCTGACCCAAGATGTCCACTGAGGTTACTGGGGCACCAGCGTCCAATCAGACACCTGAAACCCTGCTCACCACAGGAAGTCACTCTGCTTTGGGCGAGTGCCACCTACAGTGGGTGGTTAAGACTGCACCTGCCTACATACTTCACTGATGCCCTCCTCCTGCAGGCTACACCAGTCCCTGCGGCCTCCTCTCCAGTCTCCACTATGCTCTAGCAATCTAAGGTCCTCTGAAGTCATTAGGATTGATACATAGCCATAGCATGAGTATGTCACGGAGCAGTCCACTGCTAGAGTGTAGGGGGAGCATATGATCAGGTAAGTGAAAGTGCATTGCCAATTCCCTAGACAGGAACCAGCAGTTAACCCTTTCAGTGCAAGCAGAGCCACAGTTCAGCTTTAAGACTTGAAAGAGGCTCAAGATCTTCCCTGTTCGTTCTAAAACCCACTATACCATTTTGGCTGCCGTACAAGTGCGCATTAAAAATTAAATAAACACTAAACAGACACCAGGGCACAATGTCTACCCCATCACAGCCAGTTAGATTTGATTTTCTAACCAATAACGACAGCTGGCATTTCATTGGCTGCTCTGGAGAAGACATTTGGTTGCGTTAGCTTTAGTAAAGAAGCCTGGGAGTTTGCCGAGGACTGTTAACGCATAATCTTTAAGATATTCCCGAGATGTTCTCGAGATTACAAGGGTTAAATGCTGAACAGAATCCAAAGGACTCAGTTACAGTCAAGAGTTCTTTGAGTTGGCATAAGTGCTTGCAATGTTTCCTTACATTCTAATAAGTAGAGAGACCCCTGCAGACCGCGGCTTTCTCCCCCATTCAGCAGTGAATGAGAAAATTAGCAGGTTATTTCTATATTTCAACTGAAAAATCTCCTTAATGCAACCGATTCTTATAACTGCTTTGTTGTACCAACTACTTATAATGACCCCTCTTTATCGTCTCTCCAACGCAATAACATTTTCTTTAAGGGAGCTGACAATGGCGGAGGCACTAAGACCGTATTAAAAAGAACATATTGTATGTCACCATGTTATCAAAGCTATTCAGAAGAGCACATGCATTATTTGGTATTTTTTCATGTTGGATTCTATTCAGAGTAGAGTTCTGGCACAGAAAACTTTTACACAGGCTGCCAGGAGAAAATGACTGTATGTTCCATCTTTGTGTAGAAATGGCGGCGGACGCCATCTTGGTCTCGATAGCCATACTGCTGAGAATAAAAAGTCAAAAAATAGGCTCAACATTTATTCATGCAGTGAAGTTTATTATTAGCAGAAGAGTCAGTTAGGTTTAAAGGACTAATGCCCTGTACACACGACCGGTTTTCCCGTCGGAATAAACTCTGAAGGCGTTCCGACAAAATTCTGCTCAAGCTCTGTCTTGCATACACACGGTCACACCAAAGTCGGACCGTCAAGAACGTGGTGACGTACAACACGTACGACAGGACTAGAAAATGGAAGTTCAATAGCCAGTAGCTACTAGCTTCCGTCTCGCACTTGCTTCAGAGCATGCATCGTTTTTGGTGCGTCGGAACAGCATACAGACAAGCGGTTTTCCCGAAAGGAATTGGTTCTGCCGGAAAAATATAGAACATGTTCTCTTTCTAGGTCCGTCAGAATTTTTAGACGGAAAAAGTCCGATGGGGCACACACATGGTCGGAATATACGATGAAAAGCTCCCGTCTGACTCTTTCTGTCGGAAATTCTGCTCGTGTGTACGGGGCATAAGAGGGTGAAGGGAAATTAAAAAGCCCTCCAATAATATCATGTAAAGCTCGGCATTGCCTTTTTGAAATAAAAAAAAAAAGGTAGTTCTAGGTTAACACTGTCATCAAAGTCCAGAAAAACAAGGGATCTATTCGGCGTTTGATTTGCAACTGCAGGCTAAATAATTTTTGTATGCTTTTTATACAGGTATTGGTTAAAACCTCTGTTGTTGACTACAGGAAGCAAGAGGAAGGCTCTCCAAAGAAGGGAGAACCAGACATTTCCCCCCTGGACCAATATTAATAAGATATGTTGGGCTGATGGCTCTGAGTAGAGATACTTCAGCCTTCAGACATCCATCAGATATGGGCCCCCCAGTGTTAGCTCTGGCATTATATTGCTATTTGCTTGTAGAGGGTAAAAGAGAAGGCGACACAACTGTTCCCCTAAGGAGGTTTTTATAAATAAGAAACCACCAAAGACAGCAATATCTTCACATTCACTTCTGTACAGTACAAGACAACTGACATAAGGCCCAAGTTAGAACAATACCCAGGTGCTTATATGAGCTCCTGGGTTTAGGGCTGTCTGTAGGCAGGTGCAGTATGTTTTCTCCACTGCAGGTGGCGCTCAACCATAGCAGTTCTGTAGCTGGAGAGGAAGCCACGGGGAACAGGGTTTCTCTATGGTTTCCTGGGGTCAGTGGGGAAGCAATCCAGTTGGATGCTGCCACCCCATGTGACTCTGGTGGCCATCATGGGTCAGGTAGAGCCTATTTAAGGCCCTGGCTCCCAGGTTTGGTGAGCTTGATGCAAGTGGGTAGCGTAGGTAGAGGTACCCCGCTTGCTAAGGACAGCACTAGTTATAGGGAAAGGTTATTTCTGGATACCTTCCCAGTTGGGCACAAGATGGCCAGGCCACATTCTGCCCCTCTCAACAGACCCTGTCAGGCCAGCTAAATCCTACTCTTGTCACGTTGCTGAAAACCGTGAGTGCACCCTGTTGGGTTGTCTGCCCACCGGGATCTAGTAATATGACTTTCCAGCACCCATTGGGCTCTAAACCACTCCCCAGGCTGGAGGGGGTGAAGACAACATGTCCCTAACAAACAGGCTCTTGCCCTTAGGTCCCTTACTCAATCCATGGCCTCCTTGTGATACAGATTGGGCTATTAATAGCATATTTGCCTCCAAAAATGTTTGCCAAAATCTCTGTCAAAACTAGACACAGGCTTTTCCAAGTTGACGCCAGCAGCACATGGCAGAGGATACGTTAGTCCTATGCCAGGTTCTGACTTGTGCCAGTAATAAATGGTGGTTATTTGTCGGCTTATAGAGCAGCATCATTAGCCCTCAGGCATACAACGTCATTCCCAACCACCTGCCTACATGCTCCCCATTCAGATCTGTTATCACAGCTTCTGGCAAAGGAAAATCTTCCAGCATTAATTTCTTTTGAGGCTCTGGGATATCATAAGACTAAATGCCAAAAGCTGCAACAGAAGCTGATTCTGGAAGATATGAAGGTGCTTCACAATAGACCAAGTCCTTTAGGAGAACCCACCTTTCTCCACCTTTTGGCCTTTGGATGCTCTGCTTTGCCCCATGTGCTAGTGGGTCCAGCAGAGTCGATCCCAAATCCTAATTTTTTTTTTAGCTTTTAACCCTGCCACTGGCCACAGCCAGAGGTATCCTGGACTAGGCATGGATAACATCTCATAATATCTCTGGACCTCAGAAAAGCTAGTTTATTACTTCTTTCTGTAAGTGCATTTATTTAATGATTTTTATCTGCATTAGTTATTGCTATACTATATTAGTATGCTCTCTGCCCTGTTTATCCACCTTTCACCATGCCCACCAATCAGAATTGCACCATGGCATACTTTGCATGGATCACTTGCTTTAGCAAATATGTCCCTACCATAAAATTTCACTAGGCTCACCCTAAGGCCAAACATTTCCAGTCCTCCCCTGCTCAAAAATAAAAAGGACCTGCATCTGGCCATTTCTATAAGAGTGCGATTTTTCCTTTCTGTTACACCGTTTTGTTCAGGAGTGTATGGTGCGGTTGTCTGGTGTATTATTCCTTGTCTCTTCAGATATGAGGCCACTTCTTTGCTTATGTATTCTCCACCATTGTCAGTGTGTACCGTATATACTCGAGTATAAGCCGAGTTTATCAGCACAGTTTTTTGGTATGCCAACATAGTGGAATCAGCACTACAACATATCCAAATTTGAGGTTTCTAGCACCAAGTGTCCCCGAGATACGGGGCCCCAAAGTCGGTTCGGAAAATGTCATTCTCTGCTGCAGAAAAGGGCTTGATATTTTCCGACCCAACTTTGGGGTCCCTCAGGACCACTTGGTGGTAGGAACCCCAAATTTGGTATGCCAACTTAGTGGAATCAGCTGTACAACATATCCAAATTAGCACCAAGTGGCCCCGAGATACGGGGCCCAAAGTCGGTCAACTGTGTCCATCTGCAGCAATGTCATTTCGGGACCCTTTGGGTCCAGAGATCCCAAATTAGCTGGGGGCATCTAGGAACCCTTAACTACCAAGTTTGAAGTTTGGGGGACCTATGGCTGCAAATGGGCACAGTGAGGCTGCAAATGGGCATTGTTGACCCTCTTTTACACTTAAGCCCCATACACACGGTCGGACAATCCGCGGACCAGGTCGGTCGGATCCTGTCCGTTATACTTTGTCTGATGTTGGTTTTGCGTACACACGGTCGGACAAAGTTGTCGGAAAATCCGATCATTCTGAACGTGGTGACGTTTGTTGCCTACGACGGGACTACGTAGAGGCTAGTAGCCAATAGCTTTGGTCTTGTAATGTGATCTGAGCATGCGTAGCACTTTGTCCGGTCGGACAACCGTACACACGATCGGATTTGGTGTGATCGGACCGTGTTGTCGGCAAATCTTTCCAGCAGGAGATAAGACTTTGTCCGTCGGACAATCCGACGTACACTGTCCGATGGTGCATACACACGGTCTGATTTTTCAACAACATTGTCCGATCGGACAGAATCCATGAAAAAGTCCGACCGTGTGTATGGGGCTTTACAGTAGCTTCGCATTTCTCACCCTAGGCTTATACTCAAGTCAATACGTTTTCCCAGTTTTTTGTGGTAAAATTAGGTGCCTCGGCTTATATTCGGGTCGGCTTATACTTGAGTATATACAGTATTTTTCCTGGTTTCGGTTGGAATTTGTTGCTAGACATGGCAACAAACTCTTGAAGTTTCTCTGATGTTTCATTTTTGTGTTTCATCAGATAAGTAGTTGTGTACCTGGAAGAATCATCAATGAAGGTCAGTAGATATCTGTTCCCACCTGATGTGGGAGTTTTCATTGGACAGCATACGTCACTGTGTATGAGCTGCAGGGGGTGGGTGGATTTTCTTTGAGAAGCCTGTGTGGTTTTTGGTTCAATACAGCACTTGTATTTTAATGAGCACTTTGCAAGGCACTATTTTCAAATCTTCTGATAAACCTCTCTTTATAATGTCCTTTATTGCTTCTGGACTTCTCTGCCCCAGCCGCCTGTGCCATAAGGCCCCTTTCACACTGGGGCGGTGCGGGGCGGCGACGGTAAAGCAGCGCTATATTTAGCGCTGCTTTACCTTCGTTTTACCCGCGGTATGCGGCCGCTAGCGGGGTGGTTTTAACCCCCGCTAGCGGCCGCAAAAGGGTTAAAAACCTCCGCAAACCGCCGCTGCAGCGGCGGTTTGCGGGCGGTATCCCCGCGGTTTCCCATTGATTTCAATGGGAACGAGCGGTATAGGAGCGGTAAATACACCGCTCCTACACCGCTCCAAAGATGCAGCTAGCAGGACTTTTTTTACCGTCCTGCTAGCGCACCGCTCCAGTGTGAAAGCCCGCCGGCTTTCACACTGGAGTGAATGGGGCCGGTTTTTTCAGGCGGTGTACAGGCGCTATTTTTAGCGCTGTACCGCCTGAAAACCGCCCCAGTGTGAAAGGGGCCTAAGTGAAGGTTTGTTGTGTAGGTCATTAACCGCTTCCCGACCGGCGCACAACAATGTACGTCGGCAGAATGACACGGACAGGCATAAGGGCGTATATATAAGTCCCTTTTTTAATGCCTCCTTGCCATCGGGAGCGCGCCGCGAGCGGCGCGCTCCCGCGACGGGAGCGGCGCGCTCCCGCGCCGGTCGGGACCCCCGTGAGGCCGGTCGCGGGTCCCGCGGACTCGATCGCCGCGGGGACACCTGCGATCGTCTCACGGGAAGGCTGAACGGGGAGACAGCATCTCCCCGCATCTCCCCGTTCTGCCTAGCAACTAGTGACGCTGATCTCTGCTCCCTGTGATTGGAGCAGAGATCAGTATTCACTAGCTGACAGCCACGCCCCCCCACAGTAAGAAACACACCCCTAGGCATACTTGACCCCTACACTGCCCCCTTGTGGTTAACCCCTTCACTGCCAGTGTCATTTATACAGGAATCAATGCATTTAAATAGCATTGATTGCTGTATAAATGACAATGGTCCCAAAAATGTGTCAAAAATGTCCGATGTGTCCGCCATAATGTCGCAGTCGCAATAAAAATCGCTGATCACCGCCATTACTAATAAAAAAAAATTATTAATAAAAATGCTATAAAACTATCCCCTATGTTGTAAACGCTATAACTTCTGCGCAAACCAATCAATAATCGCTCATTGCGATTTTTTTTACCAAAGATATGTAGAAGAATACGTATCGGCCTAAACTGAGGAAAAAACATTTTTTTTTATATTTTTGGGGGATATTTATTATAGCAAAAAAATAAAAAAGAATGCATTTTTTTTTCAAAATTGACGCTCTTTTTTGTTTATAGCGCAAAAAATAAAAAACGCAGGGGCGATCAAATACCACCAAAAGAGAGCTCTTTGTGGGAAAAAAAGGACGCCAATTTTGTTTGGGAGCCACGTCGCACGACCGCACAATTGTCAGTTAAAGCGACGCAGTGCCGAATCGCAAAAAGGGGCCTGGTCCTTTGGCTGCAAATTGGTCCGGTCTGTATGTGGTTAAAGACTATATTGGCTTGCTGGTCTGTGGTGACGAGCCTGTAAAGGTGATCATCCAGTTTTCCTTTTGCACCCTGGAACTTAACTGTGAGACCGTTGTTTGCAAGACTCGTCTCTGATAGAAGGCTGTCTTCTAGTTTTGGAACATACAGCACTTTCTATACAAGGATACTCTGCTTGCCTTGTGGTGTAATGCAGTTCAGGAAGCCCTGGCCTTTACCTCTGGCAGTGATGCTTTACCCGTTTGCTAGGAAAACTTTGTCTTTTGCAGTGTAATCAATGTTTGTGAAGAAGGTCTCATCGCTAGTCATGTGGCTTGTCGCTCCTGAGTCTATGCACCAGCCGCGTGGCTTGCTGCTCTGTGTCACTTTAAAGGTGCCACTCCATTATGTGTCTGCAGTTTCCTTTGTGGCTGCTTTGGCTCTTTCTTTGATGGATAGCTTTAGCTTTCGCTGCTCTGCTTTTCATTTACAGTAGAACAGTCCTTTTTTTTAAGTGACCGGTCCCTTTACAGAAAAAACAGGCTCTGCTTTCTTTGTTGTGCTTTGCACCTCTGTACATCTTAAGAGCCTTGTCATCATGCTGCATATTTTCATTCCTTCTGTCATATTCTTCAATTAATTTGCCTTTGACATATTCCAGTGTCAGCTCCTGCTCGAGTCTGTTTTTTACAGCATTAATAAGAGCAGTGTATGTCTCTGGAAGGCTGCAGAGGAGCAGGGCAACGATATGGTTATCTTTGATGGCGCGTAGCTGCTCTATGATTTCTAGCATAGCTTTCACGTGGTCACACATTTTCTAGCCTTATTCTAGTTTCATCTTATACAACTTTCTTATTAGAAATAGCTTTCTGTTTAGATTTGAACGCTCATGTAGTTTCTGTAATGAAGTCCACATACCTTTGGCCGTTTTCACTGTTCTTATGTGGATAAGCTGGCCATCTTCTACTAGTAAGCTTATAGTCGCTTTTGCCTGTCTTTCCTTCCTATCCCAGTCTTCTGTCTCTCAGTCTGTAGGTCTGTCTGTATTCAGCACTTGCCACAAGTCATCCTTGCTAAAAAGCATTTCCAGTTTTAACCTCCACAGCTGGTCATTGGCATTGTTCAGCTTTGCTATTGCAAACTTCACATCTGAACCACTTGCCATCTTTCATAGTTTCATAGTTTCATAGTTTGTAAGGTTGAATAAAGACATCAGTCCATCCAGTTCAACCTGAGTGCGTGTCTACAATTGTCCCTATCCCTGTACATTGCACACTTACATCGGTCCCTACCCTCAAGGAGCCCACAATCCAAGGTCCCCATTCATATACTAGGGCCAATTATTTATTTTTTTGGACATAAGCCAATTAACCTACCTGCATGTCTTTCTGTATTTCAATAGCTTGTATACAGTATTCACTGACTCACTGTAGAATTCTTCCCAGTGCCCGGATGCCTGGGTGCCTGCTGGGTACGCTGGGTGCGTTGGGCCCGTAACCTTTTGTGCAGAATATTGAAATCATGCGCTGGGAGCTTCTTGTTTCAGCAATTAGCTTTACTTACATGCCTTTTATCATAGATCAGGAAGAGAACACAAACAAGTGCATATAACACAATAAGGATGCTACTTCCTCTGATTACCTTACCATAGAATACAAACTATAATGCTGCAGCGCCACCTGCTGCACAGATAGGTATAATGCATATAGTTTTATCAGTTTAGTAGCAACCATGCTGTTGTTCTTTCCAATGTCTATGGGGATGTTTGACCATTCTTCCAGAAGCGCATTTGTGAGGTCAGGCACTGATGTCTCCTCTCTAATACATCCCAAAGGTGTTCTGTTGGGTTGAGGTCAGGTCTCTGTGCAGGCCAGTAAAGTTCCTCCACCCCAAACTCGCTCATCCATATCTTTATGGACCTTGCTTTGGGCACTGGTCCAAATCATTTGGTGGAGGGAGGATTATGGTGTGGGGTTATTTTTCAGGGGTTGAGTTTGGCCCCTTAGTTACAGTGAAGGGAACTCTTCAGGCGTTGTTTTGGACAATTTCATGCTCCCAACCTTGTGTGAACAGTTTGGGGATGGCCCCTTCCTGTTCCAACATGACTGCGCACCAGTACACAAAGCAAGTTCCATAAAGACATGGATGAGCGAGTTTGGGGAGGAATAACTTGACTGGCCTGCACAGAGTGTTGACCTCAACCCGATAGAACACCTTTGGGATGAATTAGAGCAAAGATTGCGAGGCCAGGCCTTCGTATCCAACATCAGTGCCTGACCTCACAAATAAGTTTCTGGAAGAATAGTCAAACATTCTCATACACACACTAAACCTTGTGGACAGCCTTCCCAGAAATGTTGAAGCTGTTATAGTTGCAAACAGTAGGTCAACGCTATATTGAACCCTACGAACTAAAACTGGGATGCCATTAAAGCTATGTGCGTGCAAAGGTAGCTGTCCCAATACTTTTGGTAATATAGTGTATTTAATTTAGCATACAGTGGTTTCAATCTTTTTGGCCATCATCGGTGCAAGATGGAAACCAAAAATTGCTTCTATTGTGTGAGGGAACAACGAGAAAGGATGATCAGGAGGCCAGTCGACGCACAAAAAGTCTACATTACAATACTGTAATAGACAACACAGCAGCCTAGATCACAAGGTCCGTGACCTGGAGCACTGTGGGTGTTTCACTTTATTGATTTTAGGTAGACATAGACTGTCTGAAGACTTGCAGTGGGATTTTTAGAAGCGTTTGAACAGTTAAATGCCAAATTTATACACAATGGAGGACATTTATCAATTCTGGTGTACAACAAGGCAATGCTAAACAGGGGCGGTGAGACAGACTGTGCCACAGATTTACTACAAGGTTACAGCTTGGATCATAAATTCCGTCCTCTGCTGCTCTCAGAATGTTACCTGTCAAACCATTTCTTAATTGTGTGTCTGTTTAGAGTAAAATTCTCTCATCTTAAAGTGGTCCTAAAAGGTAGAAGTTTTTTTTTTTTCCCTTTATGAATTTTCTGCATCATTAAAGTAAAATAACCTCAGCCCCCCCCCCCCCCCCCCCCTTACCAGAGCTCGATTTTGATTGATTACTGTGCCCAAGAGCAGCGGCTCTCGGCTCTTTCTCTCCTAACTGGAGATCAAGGCAGCAGGAGGAACCATTGGCTCCTGCTGCTGTCAATCAGAGCCATTGAAAAGAGAAG
The DNA here is from genome assembly GCA_028564925.1 of Lithobates sylvaticus. Classification (NCBI taxonomy): domain Eukaryota; kingdom Metazoa; phylum Chordata; class Amphibia; order Anura; family Ranidae; genus Lithobates; species Lithobates sylvaticus. The sequence goes on along the minus strand of CM053026.1, from coordinate 742,495,581 downwards.
GGGGAGGGGCCAAACCGCACTGTGTGTATCAATGGACACATAGAGCCTGGCTCAGGATCAAGCTCTCCCATTTCAAGCTGCTTGCTATGGAGGGATTCCGAGGAGGGAGGAGCCAGGAGTGTCAGTGGAGACCCCAGAAGAGGAGGGTCAGGGTTACTTTTTTCCTTTAGAATCACTTTACCACTTACCGACTGGCACTCCCGCGCGAATCGCCATAGCTGTACGGCAGGTGCTTTAAGGAGTATAGGGTGGGTGCGCACGCCCACCCCGTCCTTAAGAGCCGATGCACATGGGCCGCGATGAACGGCAGGCACCAGCGATCGCTCCTGACAGAGCGAGAATGGGGATCTGTGTGTGTAAACATACAAATCCCCGTTCTGTCAGGGGAGAGGAGACTGATCTGTTGTTCCTAGTATATAGGAACAACGATCGTTCTCCTCCCCAAGTCAGTCCCATCCCCCCCACAGTTCAAACACACACTGAGGGAGTACACTTAACCCCTTGCTCGCCCCCTAGTGTTAACCCCTCCCCTGCCAATGACATTCACACAGTAATCAGTGCATTTTTATAGCACTGATCGCTGCATAAATGACAATGGTCCCAAAAATGTGTCAAAAGTGTCCGATCTGTCGCAGTCTCTATAAAAATTGCTGATCGCCGCCATTACTAGTAAACAATTTTTTTTATAGAATAAATAATATATATAAATTCTAATAATAATGCCATAAATCTATCCCCTATTTTGTAGACACTATATACTATTTTAGCAAAAATATGTAGCAGAATATATATCGCCCTAAACTGATGAATTTTTTTTTTTCTAAATGTTGGGATATTTATTAGCAAAAAGTAAAAAAATATATTGCTCGCTACACGTCCAAGAGTTTTTTAAAACCATCAATACTTCCTACTGACACCACTGATTGTGGAAGTGAATTCCACATCCTTACCGCCCTGACAGTGAAAAACCACCTACTTAGTGTAAGGTTAAAATTACGTTCCTACTAAAGTACAGATAAGCCCGGGTCATTTACATAACCTGGCATCCCGGAAGATGTGAATGTGCGGGACAAATCAGGAGTCTCCTGGGCTGTCATTTACGTTAAAGCCAAACTAAAGTCAGGGATCCTCACTGACTCTCTAATGCGGCATACACGCGGTCGGAATTTCCAATGGAAACAGTCCGATGGGAGCTTTTCATCGGATTTTCCGACCGTGTGTATGCCCATCTGTCTTTTTCTGACGGAATTTCCGACGGACTTTGAATTGAGAACCTGTTCTCAATTTTTCCAAAGGAAAACCTTTCTATCGGATTTTCCGATCGTGTGTATGCAATTCCGACACGCAAAATTCCGACGCATGCTCGGAAACAATTCGACGCATACTCGGAAGCATTAAACTTCCCTTTTATAGTGCTGTCAAACGTGTTTTATGCCGCTGTGTTATTGACCGTCGGAATTTGGTGTGACCGTGTGTAGGCAACACAGCTTGAGCGGAGTTTTTTCCGATGAGAATTCCGACCGTCTGTACGCGGCATAGCAGTACAACTCCCGCTAGGTCCCCCACCATTGCTGGCATCTTCTCCCGGTTTTTCGGCCATCTTGATTGGACGGTGCGGGATGTCGTCACTCTCCATGCATGTGCAGAATGGAAAAAATTTGTTTAATTTCAGATGTGACTAATTTTGTTTCCTTGATTTGTTTCAGATTAGTTTTGGAATTCGTTTGGTTTAATTTTCTTTTTTTTTTATTCATTTTCTAACGAATTCCAAATTTTTGGAACGATTTGAATTCGGATCGGTACAAAAATGATCGCCCCCTTGTGATGTCACCGACCCAGAATACTCTGGTCGGTGACATTACAGGAAGGCGGGGGTCACCCACTGACATCATTTGGTGACAAATGAACAATTTAAAAAATGCCCGATGGCGGAGCAGGTAGACGGCGGGAGCCTTCGATGAGACCGGATGTTTTTTTTTCTTTTTTTTCGGGTCTAGCTTTGACGGTGAGTGTCATGATTGACGATGGACCTACACTGGGGGGGGGGTTGTATTTTCTAATTAAGGAAATGTCAAAAACTTGTGTTGTGTCATTCACTTTTTACACTTTTTTGGTGAATGGGTAAAATACCAGAAGAGTATTTTTGGAAAGTAAACAGTCTGAAGCATTTAGGCCCCTTTCACACATGCGGACCGTACATTAGATCAGTTCAGTCACGTTTTTTATCATCAGTTGTTGTCAGTAAACATCAGTTTTCATCCATTTTCATTTCCGTTTTTCGTCCGATTACGTCCGTTTTTCATCAGTTTTTTTATCCATTTATGTCCATTTTTTATCCGTTTATGTCCGTTTTTTATCCGTTTTAAAAAAAAAAAAAAAAAAAAGTTTTTCATGAATTATGGGAATTTTTTTGATGAAAAACGGATGTCAGCGGATCGAATGTGAACGGATCGTTTTTCGTCCGTTCCGTTTTTTTACGTAAGACAAAACAGGGTCTTCTTCCGTTCAGAAAAACGGACCTTAACGGAGACGGATGTTAACGGACGTTAGCGGATGATCATCCGCTAACGTCCGCTATCCCATAGACAAGCATTAATGTCCGTTTTTATCCGTAAACGGACGTATGAAAAACTGGACGAACGGTCCGCATGTGTGAAAGGGGCCTAAGAAGCATGGTGAGTTTTTTTTTTTAAGTCACAATATTTTGGAAAATGAAGAAATTAAATAACATTTGTATTTGGTTTTTCACTTTTTTTTTTTTTTTTTAAATACTGTCACCATGGCAGTACAGCGTCATCATAAGGCTGTTGTGGCAGTGATCAGGGATACAGAAATACAGAATTAAATAATATTTCATTCTATTTTTTTTTTCCCCAGGGAGCTTGCGCAGCACTCATGAGCACCTTCATGCCCCCCCCCCCCCCATGCCTGGGGGAGCCGTCCTTCAGCAGTAAATGTGCTGTTGGCGGTCGGCAAGTGGTTAACTACTTCCCACCCAACCTATAGCAAGATGACGGCTGGGTGAGACTCTTGTCAATTCAGGTGGATGTCGTATGATGTCCTCCCAGATCATGTCTTGTGCACACCCGCGGGGCTGTGCTGCGATCTGTCACCGGCTGTGTCCTTTTCACACTGTCAACAGGCAGTTTCTCTGATCACCGCCATGCCAGTTATATGATGATTCTGTACTGCCCTGTTGGCAGTATGTAAAAAAAAAAAAATTTAAAATGTCTTTGTTTCCCAAAAAAGTGTGACAAAAAATTACAACTTGCCATGCCTCTTACTAAATACCTTAATTCCCAAAAATGTATTGGGGGCTATTTGTACTGTCCTGATATTTTTGGGCTTCAAGAAATGAGGCTGTCAGTACATCAGGATTGATCAATTTTCAGATATATGCACATTTTATAAAAGAGACTAAGAAAAACAAAAACAGCAAAAAAAAAAACTGTGGTGATTAATTACCACAAAAATAAAGCTCTATTTGTGTGAACAAAATGATAAAAAATTAGTTTGGGTACAGCGTTGCATTATTATTATTATTATACAGCGTTTACAGTGACTTGCAAAATTATTCACCCCCTTGGCTTTTTACCTATTTTGTTACATTACAGCATTTAGTTCAATGTTTTTTTTTTAATCAGAATTATATTTGATGGATCAGAACACAATAGTCTAAGTTGGTGAAGTAAAATTAGAAAAATATATACATAAAACTATTTTTCAGAAATAAAAAACTGATATCTGGCATGTGCGTATGTATTCATACATACGCACATTTGTTATGAAACCCATAAAAAGTTTTGGTGCAACCAATTACCTTCAGAAGTCACATAATTAGTGAAATGATGTCCACCTGTGTGCAATCTAAGTGTCACATGATCTGTCATTACATATACACACCTTTTTGAAAGGCCCCAGAGGCTGCAACACCTAAGCAAGAGGCACCACTAACCAAACACTGCCATGAAGGCCAAGGAACTCTCCAAACAAGTAAGGGACAATGTTGTTGAGAAGTACAGGTCATCTTTGATGATCCCTTGGAGCACCATCAAATCTATCATAACCAAATGGAAAGAACATGGCACAACAGCAAACCTGCCAAGAGACGGCCGCACACCAAAACTCACAGACCGGGCAAGGAGGGCATTAATCAGAGATGCAGCACAGAGACCTAAGGTAACCCTGGAGAGTTCCACAGCAGAGACTGGAGTATCTGTACATAGGATGACAATAAGCCGTACGCTCCATAGAGTTGGGCTTTATGGCAGAGTGGCCAGAAGAAAGACATTACAAAATGGCAGGTTTTGAGTTTGTGAAAAGGCATGTGGGAGATTCCCAAAATGTATGGACGAAGGTGCTCTGGTCTGATGAGACTAAAATTAAACTTTTTGGCCATCAAAGAAAACGCTATGTCTGGCGCAAACCCAACACATCACATCCCCCAAAGAACACCATCCCCACAGTGAAACATGGTGGTGGCAGCATCATGTTGTGGGGATGTTTTTCAGCAGTTGGGACTGGGAAACTGGTCAGGGTTGAGGGAAAGATGGATGGTGCCAAATACAGGGATATTTTTGAGCAAAACCTGTAGCACTCTGTGTGTGATTTGGGGCTAGGATGGAGGTTCACCTTCCAGCAGGACAATGACCCCAAACACACTGCTAAAGCAACACTTGAGTGGTTTAAGGGGAAACATGTAAATGTGTTGGAATGGCCTAGTCAAAGCCCAGACCTCAATCCAATAGAAAATCTGTGGCCAGACTTAAAGATTGCTGTTCACAAGCGTAAACCATCCAACTTGAAGGAGCTGGAACAGTTTTGCAAGGAGGAATGGGCAAAAATCCCAGTGGTAAGATGTGGCAAGCTCATAGAGACTTATCCAAAGCGACTTGGAGCTGTGATACCCGCAAAAGGTGGCTCTACAGAGTATTGACTTTAGGGGGGTGAATAGTTATGCACATTGATTTTTTCTGTTACTTTGTCCTATTTGTTATTTGCTGCACAATAAAAAAAAAACATCTTCAAAGTTGTGGGCATGTTCTGTAAATTAAATGATGCAAATCCTCAAACAATCCATATTACCGTATTTATCGGCGTATAACACGCACTTTTTCCCCCTTAAAATCGGGGGAAAGTTGTGGGTGCGTGTTATATAAAAATAGCGAGCGGCGCCAAAAAATAGCGAGCGCCGCCAAAAAAGACCGAAGCGCCGCCGAAAAAGACGAGCCGACTGTTCGGCTCCGCTCGTAGTCCCGTCTCCCCGAAACAGCAGGGAGGCGGGACTGCGGCTCGGTCTTTTTCGACGGCGCTTCGTCCTTTTCGACGGTGCTTCGGTCTTTTTTGGCAGCGCTTCGTTTTTTTTCGACGACGCTTCTGTCTTTTTCGACGGCGCTTCGGTCTTTTTCGGCGGTGCTCGCGCGGTCTGTCTCGGCGGCGGGAAATTTAAATGTGGGCAGAGCTGCAAATGACACTGGCAAGCTGCAAATGACACTGGGCAAGCTACAAATGACACTTAAATGTAAGGTTTTTTTTTCCCTAAACTTCTCTCCTAAAACTTTTTTTCCTTAAAATGTCCTCCTAAACTTGGGGTGCGTGTTATACGCCGATAAATATGGTAATTCCAGGTTGTGAAGCAACAAAACATGAAAAATGCCAAGGGGGTGAATACTTTTGCAAGTCACTGTATATAGCGCCAAGCGCTTTACAATATAAAAGGGAGACAATACAGTTACAGTACAATATAATACAAGAGGGTTAAGAGGGCTCTGCTCAGAAGAGCTTACAATCTAATAGGGTGGGGCAAGTGGTACAAAAGGCTGTAGCTGTGATGAATGAGCTGATAGAAGTGGTAAAAGATTCGTTGGAAGCTCGATAGGCTTCCCTGAAGAGATACATTTTCAGGGATCGCCTGAAGGCAGCCAGAGCAGAGGATAGTTGGACAGATTAAGGTAGAGAGTTCCAGAGGATGGGAGAGGCTCTAGAGAAGTCCTGGAGAGAAGCATGGGAGGAGGACACAAGGGAGCATGAGAGCAGGAGGTCTTGAGAGAACCAGAGAGGACAGTTTGGGGGACATTTGGAGACAGGAATGGTGATGTAGCTTGTGGCTTAGTTGTGAATGTGCTTTGTATGTTGTATTTTTAATTTAATTCGCTGGGCGATTGCATGACCGCGCAACTGTCATTCAAAATGCGACAGCGCTGCAAGCTGAAAATTGGCCTGGGCAGGAAGGGGATAAAAGTGCACAGTATTAAAGTGGTTAATGTGATGTTATTTTATTTTGAAAATAAAATTGCTGCTGTGGCCGTTTAATCCCACGCTAGACATGTGCACAACAAAAAAATGTGTTTATTTTCGTTTGTTTTTTTTCGTTTCCGAATAAAATTTGTTTATTTTCGTTTTGTTTTTTTCGTTTCCGTTGATTCGTAACGATTCGTAAATTCGTAAGTTGTCGGTGTTCGTATTCGTAACGATTCGTACATTCGTAAGAGTTATTTTTTTGTTGATTCGTTTGTTCGTTAGTTTAATTTTCGTTTATTCGAAATTCAGACGCATTCGGACGCATTTGTAACATTCGTAGATTCGTAATCGGAGCATAATTCATAATTTTATGTAATGTGTATGCTATTATTACATTTTAGAGACACGGAAAATTACGAATCGAAAAAAAAAGTTACGAATCGAAAAAAAAAGTTACGAATCGAAAAAAAGTTACCAATCGAAAAAAAAGTTACCAATCGAAAAAAAAGTTACGAACCGAAAAAAAAAAAAAAGTTACGAATCGAAAAAAAAGTTACGAATCGAAAAAAAAAAATTACGAATCGAAAAAAAAAGTTACGAATGTACGATTTTTTTCGTTCAATCCATTCGAAGCACGTTAAGAAGCACCATTGTAAGAGACACGGAAAATTATCAAAAAAAAAAAAAAGTTACGAATGTACAAATTTTTTCGTTCAATGTATTTGAAGCACGTTAAGCAGCACCATTGTAAGGGACACGGAAAATTACCAATTCAAAAAAAAAAAAAAAAGTTACGAATGTACGAATTTCGTTTTCGTTTTTCGGATTTTCTTCATTCGTACATTCGTTGTTTCTAATTTGTTTTTTTCGGATTTTCGTTGTTTTTCGGATTCGTTCGATTCGTTAATCGGATTCGTTCGATTCGAATGATTCGTTCATTCGTACGAAAACGAACGAACGAAAATAACAAAAAAAAAAGAAAAACTAAAAAAATTTAAACGAATTGCACATGTCTATCCCACGCCCTGCCGTCTGCGTTATTATTTTAAGGGTTAGCAGAAGGACTGAGGTTGACAAATCACGCGGATCATTGACCGTACCGCCAAAATGTTGCACCAACACTGAATTGCAAATCCAAGTCAGCAGCTCATTTTTTTATGTTTATTTGTGACTGATTAGTGTGTTTTTAATGTTCTTGTTTTATTCATATTTATATAATTATTACACCTCTGGCGCTGAATTCCAGGTTACAAGACAGCGACGGATGCCATTATCGCTGACTATAATCTTCCATTTAGTCAGCCTGTTATTTATGTCAAAGATTTGGCTTTTTAAACAACAATTAACGTAAATTTTTTGCTTTTAACCAATAAAGCCGCGTGATTTGGGTAATTTTCGCTAAATAGCGGGTGACCTGCGCTGGCAGGCTTCGTTGCTGCCGCTGCTGGTAGAAGAATCGTTCCATCGGTCTTGTTGATGCGAGGTATTTCTCAAGTAGAAGGCAATAAGTTCACCGGTAATCAAACCTTCAAATGCGACTGAACAATGCGGAGCCCGCGTGTCATCTGTTGGGTACACTGGGGCTTAATTAACAAAAAAAGGAAAAATATGAAGACGAAGGACGTACAACCCTCAGAGACCGGCGGTGGCCTTTATCGGTTCTGTATAATTAAGAAAACTTAATGTCTGATATAAGTCATGCCGGCAATTTAGAGTGAAATGGCTGTAATACGGAGAATAAAACTCCTACTGCATCTTCCGATAAAGAATTTTAATTCTTAAGTGCGGCGACCCGTAGCAACCAATCAGAGTTCACTTTGTCTCATTTATCCATTTCATGGCATGTACTGGATAGTGATAGTCGTAAGTCATATTCAATTGGACTTGTTCTGAAATCTTAACCACTTGCCACCCAGGCCAATCGGACATTTCTATCACACGTGTAAAAATAATTTTTTTTTTGCTAGAATATTACTTAGAACTCCCAAACATTATCTAAAAAATTTACGCAAAAGTCCTAGAGAATCAAATGGTGGGTGTTACAATTTTTTAAGTCGCACTGTATATGTGCAGCGTTTTTTCAAACGCAACGTTTTTGGGAAAAACACACTTTAACCCCTTCACGCCTGTGCTAGAGCCAGCAGATCACTACAGCGCAGGCTTAAAATGCCAGGAGGGAGTCCATAGAAGTCCTCCCGTGATCGCGCTGCTTGTGCGCTCCCTGCGGCACGCTCTGTGATTGTTGAGTCTTTCAGACTCGGCTGAACACAGAACAGAGTAAAGGGCCAATTACAGCGGCCCTATACCACGTGATCAGCTGTCAGCCAATGAGTGCCCATCAGTGCCTCATCATCAGTGTCATCTATCCGTGCCGCCTACCAGTGTCCATCAGTGCCGCCTATCAGTGCCCAGCATTGCTACCTATCAGTGTCACCTATCAGTACCACAGAGTGTCGCCTATCAGAGCACATCAGTACCACCTATATGTGCAGCCTCATTAGTGCCTACTAGTGCCGCCTCATCAGTGCCCATCAGTGCTGCCTCATCAGTACCCAGCAGTGCTACCTATCAGTGTCACCTATCAGTGCCACCTCAGAGCCCATCAGTACCACCTATCTGTGCAGCCTCATCAGTGCCATCAGTGCAACCTCATCAGTGTCCATTAGTGCAGCCTATCAGTGCCCATCCTATCAGTGCCCATCAGTGCATCCCATCAGTGTCTATCAGTGCCCATCAGTGCAGCCTATCAGTGTCTATCAGTGCCCATCAGTGCTGCCTCATCAGTGTCCATCAGTGCAGCCTATCAGTGTCCATCAGTGCAGCCTATCAGTGCCCATCAGTGCAGCCTATCAGTGCCCATCAGTGCAGCCTATCAGTGCAGCCTATGAGTGCAGCCTCATGAGTGCCTACCAGTGCAGCCTCATGAGTGCCTACCAGTGCAGCCTCATGAGTGCCTACCAGTGCAGCCTCATCAGAGCCGCCTCATCAGTGCCTACCAGTGAAGGAAAAAATTCACCTGTTTGCAAAATTGTAAAACAAACTATGAAAATTTCTTTTTTTTTTAAACATTTTTGGTCTTTTTTTGTTTCTTTAGCAAAAAAAAAAGACCGCCAGCAGTGATTAAATACCACCAAAAGAAATCTCTATTTGTGTGAACAAAATTATAAACATTTTGTTTGGGTACAGTGTTGCACGACTGCACAATTGTCATTCAAAGTGCGACCGCACTGAAAGTTAAAAATTGGCCTGGGCAGGAAGGGGGTGAAAGCATCTGGTAGGCAAGTGGTTAATGAATTTTAGTGAAACACATACACAATATAATACCCAATTTTTTTGGTAAAATATAAAAGATGATGTTACACCAGGTAAATAGATATCTAACATCTCACGCTTTAACCACTTGCCCTCCAGAAGATTTACCCCCCTTCCTGACCAGCTATTTTTTGTGATACGGCACTGCGTTACTTTAACTGACAATTGCGCGGTCGTGCGACGTTATACCCAAATAACATTCTTGTCCTTTTTTCCCCACAAATGAAGCTTTGTGCACCTTCCTCCAGAGCAGTGTCTCACTAATACAGGAGGTGTGTTACTGGCCAGATCATCAGGGGAAAACAGCGGGGGAGAAGCCAAAATTCATTAACGACCCCCCACTACAGGGTGGCTTCTCTGCACCAGATCACATACCTAGTACGAGAACTGACACTTCCCAGTCCGGGGGCGTGTGCGCGCTCCACCGGTGACCTGCTCCCGCTGTGATTATACACAACAGGAGCGCAGCGGCGGGTACCGCTGACTCAATGTCCGTCAATTACACAGTACACAGGAAGAACAGTGATCTGTCATTGGGGAAGGCATTGATCCTGTGTTCCTGCAAAGAAGGAACACGGATCTTTGCCTTCCCCTAGTTAAAGCACCTCTAACCCTTTGATCGCCCCCGATATTAACCCCTTCCCAAAAAATGTCAGTTAGTGTTCCGATTTGTCCCGCTATTACTAGCAAAAACAGAAATAGCAGAATACATATTGACCTAAATTGATGAAGAAATTTATATTTTTTTCAAAATTTTTTTTACAAAAAGTAAGTTTTTCAAACTTGTCGCTCTTCTTTTGTTTATAGCGCAAAAAATAAAAACCGCAGGAGATCAAATACCACCAAAAGAAATTTGTGGGGGAAAAAATATCAAAATTTCATTTGGGTACAGTGTTGCACGACCGCGCAGTTGTCATTCAAAATGCAACAGCGCTGAAAACTGAAAATTGGCCTGGGCAGGAAGGGGGTGAAAATGACCGGTATTGAAGTGGTTAATACACTTTCATCCGGTCACATTAATCTCCCTTTAACCGCTTAAGGACCGCCTCACGCCGATATACATCAGCAGAATGGCACGGCTGGGCACAATCACGTACCTGTCTCTTTAAGAGCACAGCCGTGGGTCACACGCACGCTGCTCCGTGACCGCGAGACCAGAGGACCCGATTGCCGCTGGTGTCCCGCGATCGGGTCACAGAGCTGAAGAACGAGGAGAGGTCTGTGTAAACAAACCTCTCCCCGTGCTTCCTAGCGTGACTGTCACTGATCGTCTGTTCCCTGTCATCGGGAAAGACGATCAGTGACGTCAGACGCCAAGCCACGCCCCCTTCAGTTAAAAAAAAAAACACACACACACTTAACCCCTCCCCGCCCCCTAGTGGTTAACCCCTTCACTGCCAGTGTCATTTACACAGGAATCAGTGCATTTAAATAGCATTGATTGCTGTATAAATGACAATGGTCCCAAAAATGTGTCAAAAATGTCGGATGTGTCCACCATAATGTCGCAGTCACAATAAAAATCGCTTAGTAAAAAAAAAAAAAATTATTAATAAAAATGCTATAAATCTATCCCCTATTTTGTAAACGCTATAACTTTTGCACAAACCAATTAATAATCGCTAATTGCAATTTTTTTTACCAAAAATATGTAGAAGAATACGTATCGGCCGAAATTGAGGAAAAAAAATGTTTTTTTATATATTTTTTGGGGATATTTATTATAGCAAAATGTAAGAAACATTGCATTTTTTTCAAAATTATCGCTCTATTTTTGTTTATAGCGCAAAAAATAAAAACCGCAGGGGCGATCAAATACCACCAAAAGAAAGCTCTATTTGTGGAAAAAAAAGGACGCCAATTTTGTTTAGGAGCCACGTCACACGACCGCGCAATTGTCAGTTAAAGCGACGCAGTGCCGAATCGCAAAAAGTGGCCTGGTTCTTTGGCTGCAAATTGGTCCGGGGCTGAAGTGGTTAAAGTATCACCGTGCCGCAAAAGGATCCAACCGGATTGAGAAATTGCCGGGCTCCTCTGCTCATGTTAACAAGGTTAAATCAGAGTGGAGATGCAAAGTTTGGGAGGATTTTCATCCTGCCGCTGACCCGTCGGCGGTGTAACGCGAGTTCCCGGCGCTGACAGTCGCAATCAGCAAAAGGTTAACCATCCGCAAACACATACGTCTCTGTCACCGGGCCGGCTCCCTCACCAGATACATCACCGCCGGCTGCCATTAACGCCTCTGCCGCCTCCCCATCATGAGCCCCAGTTAAGATTTGAGTCAGGTCCGAAAAAAAACAATATCTTTGTCTGGAGTTGGCTAAGCCTGCCATGTTATGAATCCTTAACACACACCTTTAGGCTGAACGGTCGGCTTGTCAGGAGTTGACTGATGGTCGCTAACCCTTTCCATCGCTCTTGAGGGCAGAGCTGAGCCAAAAATACTTCTTGTACCGGGAGGAAAGAAAAAAAGAAGAAGAGCTTTAGATAGCAGCCGGATTCTGAGCTCAGCAAGTACAGCCGGATTTATGAGAACGTCATCTGTGGTCCTTCCGAAATCCTTCTCAGCTCTACTGGAGTTTACTAACTAAACAAAATTGGCCTTTTTCTATTTGCAGTTTAACAAGTACATTCATCCAGTTGTCATACTCCTTCATAGACTAATTGCAATTTAACGAAAAAAATAAATATAACTTTTGTATAAATATACAGTGCCTTGAAAAAGTATTCATACCCCTTGAAATTTTCCACATTTTGTCACGTTACAACCAAAACGGTAAATGTATTTTATTGGGATTTTATTTGATAGACCAACACAAAGTGGCACATCATTGTGAAGTGGAAGGAAAATAATAAATGGTTTCGAAATTTCTTTACAAATAAATATGTGAAAAGTGTGGCGCGCATTTGTATTCAGCCCCCTTTACTCCGATACCCCCCAACTAAAATCTACTGGAACCAAGTGCCTTCAAAAGTCACCTAATTATTAGAGTCCACCTGTGTGTAATTGAATCTCAGTATAAATACAGCTGTTCTGTGAAGCCTTCAGAGAACCTTAGTGAACAAACAGCATCGTGAAGGCCAAGGAACACACCAGACAGGCCAGGGATAAAGTTGTGGAGAAGTTTATAGCAGGGTTAGGTTATAAAAAAATATGCCAAGCTTTGAACATCTCACAGAGCTCTGTTCAATCCATCATCCGAAAATGGAAAGAGTATGACACAACTGGAAACCTACCAAGACACGGCCGTCCACCTAAACTGACAGGCCGGGCAAGGAGAACCGCCAGTTTACACATAGTGGGGATCTCCTGCTTACCAGGCGTGGCCGCAGTGTCACATTAAGTCCCGGCTCCTGGACCGGCTCTTATGATGGACATCATACGTACCAGCATTGGACCAGTGTGATGTCTATCATAGGAGCCAATCCAAGAGGTAGGACTTAGTGTGACACTGTGGCCACGCCTGGGAAGCAGGAGATTCCCACTGTGTGTAATCTGGCGGCGCTCGCTCCCCCTTCCCTTCAGAGGCAACCTGTGCACCCCCAGGATCCCAGTCTGGCCCTGCTTGGGACTCAGGGCTAATAATTATGAATTAGCAACACGAGACCCATGGCTTTTTGGGGGCCCACACAGGGTTAAAGCCCCGGTCAGCCCCCCTTTATATTGCTTACATTGGTTGTTAGTGAGAAAAATGCTCCTAACATTGATGGTCAGTTGGATGAATGCTCCGTACATTGGTGGTCAGTTGGATAAATGCTCCTTACATTGGTGGTCAGTTGGATGAATGCTCCTTACATTGGAGCATTTGGTTAGTAGGAAGGGTGGTCAGTGGGCAGAATGCTCCTTACATTGGTGGTCAGTGGGAAAAATGCCCTTTACATTGCTGGTCCGTAAGAAGAATGCCCCTTTACGTTGGTGGTCAGTGGGATGAATGCTCCTTACATTGGAGCATTTGGTTAGTGGGAAGGGTGGTTAGTGGGAAGAATGTCCCTTATATTAATGGTCAGTGGGAAGAATGCTCCTTTAACCAGTGGTCAGTGGGAAGAATGCCCCCTACATTGGCAATCAGTGGGAAGAATGCCCCCTACATTGGTGATCTGTGGGAAGAATGCTCCTTACATTGGTGGTCAGTGAAAATAATGCCTTTACATTGGTGATCAGTGGGAAGAATGCTCCTTATATTGGTGGTCAGGGAAAAGAATGCCTTTACATTGGTGGTCAGTGGTAAGAATGCTCTTTACATTGGTGGTCGGTGAAAAGAATGCCCTTACATTGGTGGTCAGTGAAAAGAATGCCCTTACATTTGTGGTCAGTGAAAAGAATGCTCCTTACCTTGGTGGTAATTAAAAAGAATGCTCCCTACATTGGTGGTCAGTGAAAAGCATGCTCCCTACATTGGTGGTCAGTGAAAAGGATGCTCCCTACATTGGTGGTCAGTGAAAAGAATGCTCCCTACATTGGTGGTCAGTGAAAAGAATGCTCCCTGCATTGGTGGTCAGTGAAAAGAATGCTCCCTACATTGGTGGTCAGTGAAAAGAATGCTCTTACATTGGTGGTCAGTGAAAAGAATGCTCCTTACATTGGTGGTCAGTGAAAAGAATGATCCTTACATTGGTGGTCAGTGAAAAGAATGCTCTTACATTGGTGGTCAGTGAAAAGAACGCTCCTTACATTGGTGGTCAGTGAAAAGAATGCTCCTTACATTGGTGGTCAGTGAAAAGAATGCTCCTTACATTGGTGGTCAGTGGGAAGAATGCTCTGTGTTTACTATGCTTTAATTTGTGAATGAAGAGAAAGCCGCTCAGCACAGAGCACTTCCCATTCATTCACTGTCCAGTGCAGCTGAGGCTGCAGAGAAAAGCGTGTGTGTTTGAGCTTTGGGGTGCACACCCATGAATGTTGGGTTTACATATTCTTTTAAAAGACCCTTGGAATCAGTGGGAACTTATCTGAGAGGCAGAAATCGTTCATTGCTTAAGGAAACCCTAGGAACCTCTGGAGGAGCACCGGGGTTCCACAAAACCCTCGTTGAGGAAGAATGCCATAGGAGGAAAGGAGGTACGATAGATAGATAGATAGATAGATAGATAGATAGATAGATAGATAGACCCACTAATTAATGAGAATTTTAGTGAACAGTCCATGAGTATATTAGAGATTGAATGTTTATAATGAAGATACGATCCTCCATGACCTTTGAGAGCCATCAGCTGTTGGTGTGGAAAGTGAAATGCGCTGCTATTAATATATGTGGTAATCAGACGCGGCGATATTGACGTGTGATTACAGATCACCCACGCTGTCCACACAACCGCCGCGAGAGAAGTCATCACAGACATTCCACGTTACAATCAGCGACAACAACAAAACCTGAAATAACGCCTCCGTCACCCGCCATGGAAAACACACGGCAATGTGCAATTACAACACAACAAACACTTCAGATGATTACCAGATACAAGGGCGCCATTCCGAAATCACCTGGGAAATCGATGGAGCTGGGTTAGGAATTGGCCTTCATATACGGGGTGATGTTTATACACAAGGCAGAAGAGGAAGGCGGGCCGCCTATAACAATCATAGCCTGTGAATAGGTAACAATTGCAGCACAGGGGTCCAATCATAGTCCTTACCATGGGCCTATCATTAGATACACTTTTTCATGTGAAGAACGTGCATGCTAAGTAGTATTTAGGTGCAACACCTCCATGTATTTATTACCTCTCACTGATCACAGTCCCCCCCTGACAATGCCGTCTTCTGCTTTTTCTTCCCAGAAGGATCTGCCTCCTGGGATAAATGACACAGAAATCCCAGTAGGGCAGCTGGCAGGACTGTGTAGATGCGCAGAAACAATGAAATGGACCTCAGAGTGACATGCTGCATTCCTACGCATGCGTGGGGTCCAGGTATGTCATTTTTGCCTAGGCGACTCGAACTGGAGGGAAAAAAAACAAAAAAACTGTATCAACGTTTATTCAGATTTATAAATCAATGTGTATTATCCTGCGCTCCCTTCCATTCTGCGTTCCACGAATGCGTGTAATTAGAGGGCGGCAGGACAAATTAATGTGTTCCCATACGACTTGTCCCACGATTTGGGACTGCAAAGTAGCATGACAAGTCGTTCCCCCATGATTTCCAATGACAGCCATTCATATTAGTACGACTTCAAGTCGTTTCCGACTTCAAAGTAGTCCCTGCACTACTTTGGTCCGATTTTGATGCCACTTACACAGGCATTCCATGAAATCGTGGCAAAAATCGCGGCCGCGAATCGTCGAAAAATGGCGGTAAAATCGCACGACTTTGAAGTCGCACAAGTGTGAAAGGGGCCTTAGTAGTTCCCACAACTATTAAAAAAAAAAATATATATATATATATATATATATAGATATATACACAAGGCAGAAGAGGAAGGTGGGCCGCATATAACAATCATAGCCTGTGAATAGGTAACAATTACAGCACAAGGGTCCAATCATAGTCCTTAATATGGGCCTATCATCAGATACACTTTTTCATGTGAAAAGCATGCATGCTAAGTAGCATATAAGTGCAACACCTACATATATATATACCCTGTTTCCCCGAAAATAAGACCTAGCGTGATTGTCGGTGATGGCTGCAATATAAGCCCTACCCCCCAAATAAGCCCTAGTTAAAGTCCTTGTAGGTCTTATTTTCAGGGTAGGGCTTATTTTTTGGGGAAACAGGGTAGGGCTTATTTGGGTGGTAGGGCTTATATTGCAGCCATCACCGACAATCACGCTAGTTCTTATTTTCGGGGAAACAGGGTATATATATATATATATATATATATATATATATATATATATATATATATATACACTTATATTCAGATTTCTTAATACATGATTAATTGTTGATTTTTTTTTTTTTAAAGCGTAACTTTTATTGAGAAAAAAACATTCCCCACTTGCAGATTCCTACCTTTTGTTAGGCTGAAGAAATCCATGTGTGTTTGTCTGTGCCTCTGAGTACTGAGTGGGTCTAATGGGAGGGGTTACATAAATAACTGTCAGGTGTGCAGCTGCAGGGCACCAATGAGGAAATCTGTTGGGCCTGCATCCCTATTAAACCCATAAACCCAATTGTGTTTTGTGTAATAAACGTTGTTATATTTTTAACATTTTGGTGTTTCGCTAGTAACATTTGTTTGCCTGGCACTCTTAACCACTTCACAACCGGCCCATAGCCGAATGACGGCTACAGGCCGGTTGCTTAACTCTGGGAGGGCGTCATATGACGTCCTCACAGAATTCCTCTCTTGCGTGCCCCCTGGGGCGCGCACTCGAGAACATCCGTGATCGCCGGGTCCAGAGGACCCGGCGGATCACGGATCACGGTCGCGGCCGTTTACCACGTGATCGCCCCGTCAAATGATACTCTGCCATACCCTGCGATACTCTGCCATACCCTGCGATACTCTGCAATACTCTGCCTACTCTGCCATACCCTGCCATACCCTGCCATACTCTGCCATACCCTGCCATACCCTGCCATACCCTGCAATACTCTGCCATACCCGGCAATACTCTGCCATACCCGGCGATACTCTGCCATACCCTGCGTGCCATACCCTGCGTGCCATACCCTGCGATACTCTGCCATACCCTGCGATACTCTGCCACACCCTGCGATACTCTGCCACACCCTGCGATACTCTGCAATACCATGCTATACCCAGCAATACTCTGCCATACCCAGCAATACTCTGCCATACCCAGCAATACTCTACCATACCCAGCAATACTCTGCGATACTCTGCCATACCCAGCGATACTCTGCCATACCCTGCGATACTCTGCCATACCCTGCGATACTCTGCCATACCCTGCGATACTCTGCGATACCCTGCCATACCCTGGCATACCCTGCGATACTCTGCAATACCATGCTATACCCTGCAATACCCTGCAATACCCTGCAATACCCTGCGATATTCTGCGATACCCTGCGATACCATGAAATGCTCGCTACGATCGAAGCCAGGATCGTTTTTTTATTTTATTTCAGGCTTTCCAGCCTAGAGGTGAGATGTGGGGTCTTATTGACCCCATATCTCACTGTAAAGAGGACCTGTCATGCCATATTCCTATTACAAGGGATGTTTACATTCCTTGTAATGGGAATAAAAGTGATCCAAAATTTTTTTGGTGGGAAAAAAAAGTGTCAAACTAAAATAAATAAAGTAAAATGAACAATAAAAAAATAAAAAAAAAATTAAAGCGCCCCTGTCCCCGTGTGCTTGCATGCAGAAGCGAACGCATACGTAAGTCCCGCCCACATATGAAAACGGTGTTCAAACCACACATGTGAGGTATCGCTGCGAACGTTGGAGCGAGAACAATAATTTTGGCCCTAGACCTCCTCTGTAACTCAAAACATGTAACCAGTTAAAAATATTAAAGCGCCGCCTATGGGGATTTTTAAGTAGCAACGTTTGGCGCCATTCCACGAGCGTCTGCAATTTTGAAGGGTGACATGTTAGGTATCTATTTACTCGGCGTAACTTCATCTTTCACATTATGCAAAAACATTGGGCTAAATTTACAGTTTTGTTTTTTGTAAAACACAAAACTTTTTTTTCCCAAAAAAAACGCGTTCGAAAAATTGCTGCGCAAGTACCGTGCTAGATAAAAAAGTTGCAACGACCGCCATTGTATTCTCTAGGGTCTTTGCTAAAAAAACATATATAATGTTTTGGGGTTCTATGTAATTTTCTAGCAAATAAATGATGATTTTTACATGTAGGAGAGAAATGTCAGAATTGGCCTGGGTGCTCCCTGCATGTTGGGCCTCTGTATGTGGCCACGCTGTGTAAAAGTCTCACACATGTGGTATCGCCGTACTCGAGAGTAATAGCAGAATGTGTTTTGGGGTGTAATTTGTGCTGTGCATATGCTGTGTGTGAGAAATAACCTGCTAATATGACAAAAAAAAAAAAATCTTGATTTTGCAAAGAATTGTGGGAAAAAATTACAACTTCAAAAAACTCACCATGCCTCTTTCTAAATACCTTGGAATGTCTTCTTTCCAAAAAGGGGTCATTTGGGGGGTATTTGTACTTTCCTGGCATGTTAGGGTCTCAAGAGATGAGATAGGCCGTCAGTACTTCAGGTGTGATCAATTTTCAGATATTGGCACCATAGCTTGTGGACTCTATAACTTTCACAAAGACCAAATAATATACCCCAATTTGTACTTATTTTTACCAAGGATATGTAGCAGTATAAATTTTGGCCAAAATTTATCAAGAAAAATTACAAATTTGCTAAATTTTATAACAGAAACGAAGAAAAATTCATTTTTTTACAGAACTTTCAGTCTTTTTTCTTTTATAGCGCAAAAAATAAAAAACCCAACGGTGATTAAGTACCACCAAAAGAAAGCTCTATTTGTGTGGAAAAAAGGACAAAAATTTCATATGGGTACAGTGTTGTATGACTGAGTAATTGTCATTCAAAATGATGGTGGGATTTATATATATATATATATATATATATATATATATATATATATATATATATATATATATATATATATATATATAGAGATAGATAGATAGATAGATAGATAAAATAAAAAATGTATACCTAGAAGTTTTTTTTTTACAATGCTAAATATTATATATAATTTTGTAATATCGATTTAGCATTGTGAAAGTCTTATTAAAAAAAAAAAAAAAACTTCAAGAAAAATAAAACTGGGGCTATTCATTTAATTTATGTATACTATATTTTATATTTTTTTATTTTATTTCTATGTATTTTTTTTTTTTTTTATTTTAGAAATAAATATATATATATATATATATATATATATATATATATATATATATATATATACTGTAAATACATAAAATAAAAAATGTATAGCTCGAATTTTTGTCTAGAAGTTTTTTTTTCTTTTAGAAGAGAATGTAATATTAGTAGAATATTATAGTCGGCGTCTGTCTGTACAACCACTGCGAAACACACGTGTGGTTTAAAAGCCTCCAGTGATGACAAAAAGCCTTTTCTTCAAAATCTTTTATTTGCTGTGAAATCTGAACATTAGAAAAGGTAGATTACTAGGGGATTAGACATGGCTGGTTAGCGGTTTTAAGGGATTTCATGCATGTTCACAGGTTCTGTCAATAGGCAGAGGTAACACTGAGGGGGGAAGTCTAGTCTATAATGTGCGGCTTTCTACAGAGTACCATGGACAGCTCTAACCTGCTGTACTCCGCCTGACCGCGTAGGGAAGCCTCAGGGACATGGAGACATCCCTACATACTGGAAAACATGAAAAGCAGGCCAAATAATTAGTTACTATTCTGATATTGTATGTGTGTATATATATATATATATATATATATATATATATATATATATATATATATACTGTGTGTGTGTGTGTATATACATTTTTTTTTTTTTTTCTTTAGATAGACTACCAGTAACGCATCCTTAATTGCTGGACCATGATAAAAGTATCCATACCTGGAATTATTTTCCAAAGCTGAGCTCCAGGATAAACAAATATGCTATAAATACATTCACCATGTCTATTCTTCATTGACTCTTAATGTGCTTATTGCATTTTTTCCTGATCTGTGTCTTAATCCAGTACAAAACCAATTGTACTTTGCAAAGTGCACAGTCTATTTGCCTTTAATAAATCAACCCCCATGTGTCCATGTATGCTCCAGCAAAGCCATAAACCAGTCAAGTATAATCAGTGATGTAAGTAACTGATTTAAAATAAACAGAGTTACTTAACGCAGTTACTTTAGAGGGTAACGAGTAATCTAACTGATTACTTTTCCCCTCATGGTAACGCAGTTCCCATTACAGGGGGTCCCCGGGTTACGAACAAGATAGGGACTGTAGGTTTGTTCTTAAGTTGAATCTGTTTGTAAGTCGGAACAGGGACATTTTTTAAGTGTAGCTCCAGCCAAAAAATCTATTTTTACGTTTTTAAGATAACATAGAGAAGGGTTATCACCCCTGTAACATTTGTTTTGCTGTCTGTGCCTCTGTTCAGAAGATTTCACCTCACCTTCTGTCCCAATGACAATTGGATTTAGAAAATTTTGGGTTGTTAGGGAAACATGGACTGGTGATAAAGCTTCAGTGGAGACACCTTTTTCCCATATTAACTCTTACAGGAGTGAATTTCCCTTCCTAGGGGTGGATTTCCTCTCACTTCCTGTTGTCTCCCTCCGTTTGTAAGTAGGAGTCGTTTGTAAGTCAGATGTTTGTAAGTAGGGGACCCCCTGTACTTGGGCTGAGTTACCTCAATTACATCTACTGCCACTAGATGGCAGTAGTGTAATTCCGGTGTCCTGACAAAAAATTTCCCCGCCGGATAAGGACCCCCTGTACTACGCAGGGGCAGCGCTTGCACAGTACGAAGGACTACGGAGCTTACGAAATTTGCCGAACCTAAACAGCTCTGAGTGAACTCTACACCGCACAGGTGCAGTTAACATGTAATTGTACGAGGCGATGCCGCACGCTCCTGATGCTCGTACTACTCTGCAAGGGGCGTCTATCGTGTAACTAAGGGGCGGGTCTAGTATTACTGTAACCAAGGGGCGCATTTATTATTATTGTTATATATCGAGCTCTTCCCATTAATTTAACATTTGCCCTCTTCTGTAGCCATCCGCCCCTTACACCATATAATAATAATAGACCCGCCCTTGCTTACACGCTATAACAGATCTGCCACTTGGTTAGGGTAATAATAGAGCAGCCTCTTGGTTACACCATATATAACAATAATAATAAATGCGCCCCTTGCTTACAGTAATACTAGACCCGCCCCTTAGTTACACGTATAGAATATAAAAAAAAAAGTCAGTTACTTTGCTGCGTAACTAATTACTTTTCCAATGTAGTAACTGAGTTACTAACGCAATTACTTTTTGGGAGAAGTAATTTGTAACTTAACTAATTACTTTTTTAAAGTGAGATGACCAACACTGAGTATAAATAACAGTAATAAGTTCTGGAGATGTCATGCACCTCCTTGGACTGAACTCATAGTGTGCCTTCATGTTTTACAAAGTGGCTGAATTCCTGGAGTTCAGCTTTAAATTAAAAAGTTGTGCCCGGAGTTCAGCTTTAACGTTCATAGGGTTCTTCTTGCATGTGACCGTTTTAGGCCACTCCATCTGCAGCTCCAGCCCTACACAGGGGTCAGAGAAGAGATCTCCACTCTCTGTACAAAAGCAGGGATTTCATTTTCTACCCCAATGAGCCGGCTCTGGCTGACAGACAGCGTGAGCTCCAGCTATGGAGGAAACAAAGCTCCGTAACGTCTTCCATGCTCCCTAAATGAAACTATTCACCATATGTTTCAGAACAGCTGATAACGCTCGACGTTTTTTTTAACAACGGCTGCCCTTGAAGTTTTAATTTTACTCAAGTGCGATGAGCCTGCGGGGCAGCAAATTGGAGCTATGAACTAAACGCAGAGTCTTATTTTAAAAATACAAACAATGTGGAATCCATTGAGCTTTCAGAGTAGGTACTTGGCCAAGAAAAGGGGAAAAACTCTCAGTGGGCCATCCAAATTAAATGAAGAAAAAAAAAGCTTTCCACTTATGTAAAGGTTACATTGAAGGGTTTTCACATGTTCTGCTGCGTGTGCAAATCTGAGGAAGGTGGAGTGACAACTGACAGCTAAAATGTTTTAAAACCTTATGATGTTGTTATTCATGTGGTGGTGGTGGTCCTCAGGGGTCCACAGGGTGAGGCTAAGAGACCTAGGTGAAGTTCCAAAGAACAACCGGGGTGTCCACCAGGAAAATAAGAGGTGAGTATGTATATAAAAAATAAGAACGCCAAGTGTGCTGGTTAAGATAGAAATGATGATAGAGAATAATAATAAAAGGCTAGAGTTGGTTGCTCTTGATGCCTTGGAGGTCCAAGTCCTAAGTCCTCAGGGGGGACATGGAGGAGGGGTGACTTACATTCGGTAAGGTTGCGTTACCCCAACTGGGTAGAACACACTATCTTCTGTGGGTGCAAGTGGAGAATATCCCCAAGGGATAGCGTTGGTTGCTCTTGATGCCTTGGAGGTCCAATCCTAGGTCCTCAGAGGGGACTCTTGGGGGTGGGGGTTGACTTATAATAAGAAAAGAAGAGGTGAGTATGTATATATAAAAAATAAGAACGCCAAGTGTGCTGGTTAAGATAGAAATTATGATAGAGAATAATAATAAAAGGCTAGAGCTGGTTGCTCTTGATGCCTTGGGGTTCCAAGTCCTAAGTCCTCAGGGGGGACATGGAAGAGGGGTGACTTACATTCGGTAAGGTTGCGGTACCCCAGCCGGTTAGAATGCACTACCTTCTGTGGGTGCAAGTGGAGAATACCCCCAAGGGATAGAGTTGGTTGCTCTTGATGCCTTGGAGGTCCAAGTCCTAAGTCCTCAGGGGGGACATGGAGGAGGGGTGACTTACATTCGGTAAGGTTGCGTTACCCCAACTGGGTAGAACACACTATCTTCTGTGGGTGCAAGTGGAGAATATCCCCAAGGGATAGCGTTGGTTGCTCTTGATGCCTTGGAGGTCCAATCCTAGGTCCTCAGAGGGGACTCTTGGGGGTGGGGGTTGACTTATAATAAGAAAAGAAGAGGTGAGTATGTATATATAAAAAATAAGAACGCCAAGTGTGCTGGTTAAGATAGAAATTATGATAGAGAATAATAATAAAAGGCTAGAGCTGGTTGCTCTTGATGCCTTGGGGTTCCAAGTCCTAAGTCCTCAGGGGGGACATGGAAGAGGGGTGACTTACATTCGGTAAGGTTGCGGTACCCCAGCCGATTAGAATGCACTACCTTCTGTGGGTGCAAGTGGAGAATACCCCCAAGGGATAGAGTTGGTTGCTCTTGATGCCTCGGAGGTCCAAGTCCTAAGTGCTCAGGGGGGACATGGAGGAGGGGTGACTTACATTCGGTAAGGTTGCGGTACCCCAACCGGATAGAATGCACTACCTTCTGTGGGTGCAAGTGGAGATTTCCCCCCAAGGGATAGAGTTGGTTGCTCTTGATGCCTCGGAGGTCCAATCCTAGGTCCTCAGAGGGGACTCTTGGGGGTGGGGGTTGACTTATAATAAGAAAAGAACAGGTGAGTATGTATATAAAAAATAAGAATGCCAAGTGTGCTGGTTCAGATAGAAATGTTGATAGAGCATAATAATAAAAGGCTAGAGCTGGTTGCTCTTGATGCCTTGGGGGTCCAAGTCCTAAGTCCTCAGGGGGGACATGGAGGAGGGGTGACTTACATTCGGTAAGGTTGCGGTACCCCAACCGGTTAAGAATGCACTACCTTCTGTTGGTGCAAGTGGAGAATACCCACAAAGGATAGAGTTGGTTGCTCTTGATGCCTCAGGGATCCAATCCTAGGTCCTCAGAGGGGACTCTGGGGGGGTGGGGGTTGACTTACATTTGGCGAGGTTGCAGTAACTCAAACCAGTAGAACACACAACCTTCTGTGGTTGTAACTGGAGAATACCCCCAAAGAATAGAGTTGGTTGCTCTTGATGCCTCAGGGGTTCAAGTCCTAGGTCCTTAAGAGGGGACATTGGGGGGGAGGGGAGTGTTGTACTTATCATTAAAGAGAAGGTAAAAAAAAAAACTGTCAATGGTGCAAACGGCAGAAGGGTCAGTTGGGATGTGTACTCTCGTGTGTCTACAGATGAATCAAAGTCATCGTATTTGATGAACATCAAGTTACTTTATTTTGCCAAAGACGTGTTTCGTGGCTCAAATTCGCCACTTCCTCAGAGTAAAGGTGACACACAGACGTTCTTCCCTTTCTGGTTGTACAGACTTCACCCGAGCATGTCTGTGTGAAGCCCCCCCCCCCCCCAAATGCATCTTTGGTGAAATAAAGTAACTTGATGTTTCTCAAATGTGATGACTTTGATTTTGATTCACCTCTAGGCACACCCAATACGCATCCCACAGGCCCCACTCCAGAAGCACACAGGGGAAAATACCGCACTATGGCCACTAGATGGAGCTGAGGATAAATACTAATAAACTATGACCACCAGACCCACCTAGTGGCTACATTGCGATTTGTTTTTCCCAATTCACTCTATGAAGAG
This sequence comes from Lithobates sylvaticus, assembly GCA_028564925.1. Lineage (NCBI taxonomy): Eukaryota > Metazoa > Chordata > Amphibia > Anura > Ranidae > Lithobates > Lithobates sylvaticus. The sequence goes on along the minus strand of CM053026.1, from coordinate 742,470,899 downwards.
CGTTCGACCTGGAAAGAAAATAGCCTAATAACATTTGTTTTTGCCCCTAATTCGCACAGAGTGAATGTACATGCAGTTCCACATGACGAATAGCTTTGCACATTTTATAAATTCACCCCATGTTGTCATTTGTTCATTAAAGTGAATTCAAATAGACGTTTTCCTATAGTATGTAAAGTATGTATAGCATTCATGAAGTACATAATGAAAATCGGGGACAACAATCATCGCCTTGTAAGGAAATAAAATGCAGATTACTGTTTTTGTGTTGTAATGTAATTACCAGGAAAAAGCTGTTGAAGAATCTGCTCATTAGCTGGAACTTTACTGCCAATTAGAAACCCAAATGTGCTCCATTAGACAGATTATATCTTTTGTACGGCGCTAGCCAATCTGGGACTGGTCTATGGTGCTATGCGCTCCGCGCCTCCAGACTGCCGGCACGCTCATAATGACCCCGTGACCCGAAGAGTCTTCCACCCTTAACAGCCGCAGGGACTTGGTGTTAACTGCACTGCGACGGCATGGAGGATGCAGAGCTATTTGAGGCTTAATTTAAAAAGCAATTCAGACGACTATTTTGTTCTTAAATGATAAGTACGCCGTTAAAAGAAATCATCTTTTTTAATGTATATGGGGGACGAATGCTGCAACTTTGCAAATACAACCTTTTACCTTTTCCCCCTTTTTTACTGCTCTTTAAGAGTTGTCACCAAAGGCCAAACCCGTTATAATGTCCTACTGTTCACGTTCATCAATCTTACCCCTTTCCACACTCTTGCAGGGGTTATGTTCTGGAAAACTATCGTCAGATCCCTTCAGAAGTAGTTGACAACAGGCTGGAGGGGACTAGGGGCTGTCCGAGGATCACAGCATAAATCCTATTGGAACTGCTGAGCATGCTTAGTAACTCACAATTCTCTCATCCACGAGTGGGCAGTTCCAAAGTTAGGGTTGGGAATGCCCAAGAAAGTGGGCATGATCTAGTTGGGAGTGGGACCATCCAGAAAGTGGGAGTGATCTGGGCAGGACAACACAGGAAGTGGGCATTTTACGTGTGGACCGTGGGCAAGGTGACAGTGTCTCATTGACTGAGACAAAGAGGTTATTAAGCATGGTGCTATAAATTTCCTTATTATCACAAAGCCCCACTTTATTTTTTGAATCTGCTCTCCCCCACACTTTGCTCCACCCCAACTAAAAGCTGAGTTACTTGGGCTAAAATCCCCAAATACTTACCTAAACCCTCTTGCCTGCCACCTGTCTCGACCTGGGCATTGACTCCACACAGAGTGCTTACAGGTCTAATGGGGTTGAGTGTGTACAGATGTGGAGGGGTCTGAGTGCGTACAGGCAGGAGTGGGGGGGGGGGCTGAGTGTTTACAGGTGTGAGGGGGGGGGCTGAGAGTTTACAGGTGTGAGGGGGGGCTGAGTGTTTACAGGTGTGAGGGGGGCTGAGTGTGAACAGGCAGGAGTGGGGGGCTGAGTGCGTACACAGGTGTGAGGGGGGCTGAGTGTGTACAGATGAGGTGGGGGCTGAGTGCGTACAGTCAGGAGTGGGGGGGCTGAGTGTTTACAGGTGTGGAGGGGGCTGAGTGTGTACAGGTGTGAGGGGGGCTGAGTGGGTATAGATGTGGAGGGGGCTGAGTGTGTACAGGTGTGGGGAGGCTGAGTGCAAATAGATGTGAGAAGGGACCAAATGTATACAGGTATGAGGGGTGACCGAGTGCGTACATGTGTAAGGGGGGACCGAGTGTCTACAGGTGGGGGGGGGGGAGTGAGTAGAGGTGTGAAGGAAGCCGAGTGCTTACAGGTGTGAGGAGGGGGCACAGTGTGTACAGGTCTAAGGGGACTAAGTACATACAGATGTGAGTGGGGGGCTGAGTGTTTACAGGTGTGGGGGAGCTGAGTGCATACAGGTGTGAAGGGGGCTGAGTGTACAGGCGTGAGGTGGGGCTGAGTGTGTACAGGAGTGAGGGGGGGGGGGTGACTGTGTACAGATGTGGAGGGGGCTGAGTGCATATTGATGTGAGAAGGGACCGAGTGTATACAGGTATGAGTGACCGAGTGCGTACATGTGCGTACATGTGTAAGGGGGGACCGAGTGTCTACAGGTGGGGGGGGGGGGAGTGAGTAGAGGTGTGAAGGAAGCCGAGTGCTTACAGGTGTGAGGGGGGGCAGAGTGTGTACAGGTCTAAGGGGACTAAGTACATACAGACTTGAGTGGGGGGGGGGCTGAGTGTTTACAGATGCGGGGGAGCTGAATGCATACAGGTGTGAAGGGGGCTGAGTGTGTGCAGGCCTTAGTTAGGTGGGGCTGAGTGTGTACAGGTGTGGGAGAGCTGAGTGTGTACAGGTGTGAGCGGGGCTGTGTGTGTATAGGTGCTGGATTGTGCTGTCTCTTTGCTAAATATTTGGGCATGTCTCTGTGCTGAATATATGAGGATGTCTCTTTGCTGAATATATGGGAATGTCTCTTTGCTGAATAAATGGGGATGTCTCTTTGCCGAATATATAGGGATGTCTCTTTGCCGAATATATGGGGATGTCTCTTTGCCGAATATATGGGGATGTCTCTTTGCCGAATATATGGGGATGTCTCTTTGCCGAATATATAGGGCTGTCTCTTTGCTAGACTGGGATGCATCTTTGATGGACTGGTATTTCTGTTTGCTGAGTAGATACAGATATCTATTTGCTGAATATACGGGGATGCCTTTTTGCAGACTATATGAGGATGTCTCTTTTCTAACTATATGGGGATGTATCTTTGCTAGATTTGGATGTATCTTTGCTGGATATATGGGGATGTTTTATTGATGGATTGGGATGTCTCTTTGTTGTATATATTTGTTTTGGAGTTCTTTTTTTGTTTTCTTATATCTACTAGAGGAGGATAGATTGGAGGCGGGGGGGCATTGAAAAGGTAGTGTTAGCTGGTCACGTTTAGCTCTGCGCGAAGCGACGCATATGAACAACACCAGCCACTGCATTTTAACAGGTTTTTGGGGAGCTTTAAAAAATGCCAATGAAAAGCCTGCTTTTGAAGCTAGCGTAAACTAAGCTTAAAGTGGTTGTATACCCTTACATATACCTAGGGAAGTGACTGGCCTCAGGTGATACACAGCGATGAAACAAATCCTCCTACATAAGTTGTACCTGTTTATCTGCAGCCTTCTCCTCTCTACATCCTGAAATCTAAAGCTTGTCTGATCTGAAGTTACACTCTGGAGCGCTCAGTGAGGAGAGCTTTGAGAGCTGATTGGAGGGAAGGGACACACCCCCCTCCACACAGCACACAGGAACAGAGCTTAGACTGTCAATCAGCTGGAGTTCCCTCCCCTGTCACCATTTTTCTCTTGGTGTCAGGAAAACTTTGTCAGAAGTGATTTATGCTGATAGCAGAGGAACGAGGAAGAAATTACACTCAATTGAGACAATTGCGACAAGTGCGCTCTGATTTCGGCGCTCCTGCAGTGTTTGCTGTATAAACCGACCACTAATCGCTTCAGCTTGTCTGTACATTGCATACAGCTCTATAACAATGATATAAATGACATCCACAAAAAAAAAAAAAAAAAAAATACAACGTTCTTCTGTCAGCAGATTGAACATCCAATTCAACCCCCATCCAGTAGAGATGTAAATCAGGTGACATAATCAATAATTTCCATTTCTCGTGGTGGATGTCTGAGTTTTCTCCAGCGCAGTTAAAAGAAAAAAAAAAAAAAAAAAAAGCTTGACCCGACCGCAACCAGAAATAGGCTTTAGAAACCCAGCATTTCCCATCAAATAAATACAGAAGGTGACTTTGGGAAACGGGAGATACGCCGACCGCGGGAAGCTGCTGATAATACCGCTCAGGAATTCTGCAGAGAAGCAGCGAGATGTAAAACGTTCTCCGGCAAATCGCCGCGCTGCCCTTTTCTGCATACATAATAGATCAATAAAAGCTTATTTACTTATGATAAACACACATCAAATCATATTCTTCTTCTCTTTTTTTTTTCTCCGGCGCTGGCAGTCGCCGAGTTGATGAGGCGTTCGCTTTTTTTCTGTTCTTTAATTTCCTGCCTTGGAGGATTTTAATGTGACAGTGATGTGCTCAGCGTAATATTAGAACAATTACAGGGAGAAAAAAAAGGCAAACAAGAAAAATCAAGTTTTTATCTTTTTTTATGCTTAAATTCATTCCCCCAAAAAATGGCAAAGATGTGCGCCCGTTATTCATTTTATTTAACCACCTCCCGCCATATAGTAAAATTACGGGTGCAAGGTGGCTCTCTTGTTCTGGGACAACGTCATATGATGTTGTCCCACTCTCAACGCACTTGCGCGCCCACGGCGCCCCGCAGCGATCATCGGCGCGCTGCGTGCAGTGCCATTTCCTCACAGGGGAGACCTGCACATATAGTCAGGGCACTGATCATCAATGCAGCCCCAGCAGTGATGCCATTCAATGCCTATCAGTAATGCCATTCAGTAGCCAGTGATGCCAATCAGTGCCTGCTCATCAGTGCCACCCAGGACCGTTACAAGGGGTGGGCAAGAGGGGCGGCTGACCTGGGCACTGTGGTATCATGTAAAATGGTGGGGTGGGGGGGGGGGGATGGATGCCACAAGGATATTGGGGGAGGAGATTTTTGTTGGAAGGGGGACTTTGGGGGCAGCAGGGGGCAAGTATTGTTCTAGTTGGGGAAATTTGGTGGGAGGGGTGCTAAGAGTGGTGGTTTAGGGTGATTGGGAGGGGGGATGGGGGAAGAAGATTTGTGCTAGGAGGCGGGGAATTGGGGAAATTGTGTTGGGAGAGGGAGACTTGAAGTGGGGGGGAGGAGATGTGTACTAGTAGGGGAAATTTGGAGGGGGAGTGTTAGAGTGGTGGTTTAGGGGGATTTGTGTTGGGAAGGGGGGAGATTTGTGCTAGGAGGGGGGATTTGGGAGAATTTGCGTTGGGAGGGGGTGATTTGAAGTGGGATGGAGGAGATGTGTAATAGGAGGGGAAATTTGGGGGGGGGGGTGCAAGAGTGGTGGTTTAGAGGCATTTGTGTTGAGAGGAGGGAAAGACGATTTGTGCTAGGAGGGGGGATTTGGGGAAATTGTGTTGGGGGGATTTGAAGTGTGTGTGGGGGGATATTTAATAGGAGGGGACATTTTGGGGGGGGGGGGGGTTCTCAGAGTGGTGGTTTAGGGGGATCTGTGTTGGGAAGGGGGAAGAAGATTTATGCTAGGAGGGGGGATTTGGGGAATTTGTGCTGGGAGACCTGGATTTTTGAAGTGTGGGGGGGGGGGGAGGATGTGTTTATTAGGAGGGGAAATTTTAGGGGTAGAGGATCTCTGTTAGGAAGGGCTTATTGTTTTGGGGGAAGGGGCATTTGGGAGGCAAAGACTTCAGCAGGGGTGCAAATTTGTACTGGGAGGAGGGCGTATTTATGCTTTGGGGGTAGGCATGCAGATTGGTGCTCAGTGTTTTGGTGAGGGGGGGGGGGCTTCTGCTGACACTTAATGCTCATATTGCTTTGGGGGGGGGGTTGGCATGTTCACCTTGGGCTCTAGATGACCTTGTCCTGGCACTGGTGCCACCCATCAGTGATCCATCAGCGCCATCTATCAGTGCCCATCAGTGCTGCATATTAGTGCCTCCTCATTGGCGCCCTTTGGTGCCATCTCATCAGTGCCCATCAGTGCTGCATATTAGTGCCTCCTCATTGGCGCCCTTTGGTGCCATCTCATCAGTGCCCATCAGTGCTGCATATTAGTGCCTCCTCATCAGTGCCCTTTGGTGCCGTCTCATCAGTGAAGGAAAAAAAATTATTATTTACAAAATTTTCAGAAACTATGAAAAACTTTATTTTCTTTTCAAAATTTTTGGTCTTTTTTCTTTTTACAAAAAAAAAAAGAACCCAGTGGTGATTAAATACCACTAAATGAAAGCTCTATTTGTCTCAAAAAATGATAAAAATATCATTTGGGTACAGCGTTGCATCACTGCGCAATTATCATTCAAATTGCGACAGCACTGAAAGTTGGCCTGGGCAGGAGGGCGGTAAAAGTGCTGGTATTGAAGTTGTTAAAGAAGAACTCTAGGGGATTGCAGAGAGATATACTTACCTAATCCTCTGATCCTCCGGGTGCAAGACCGGTCCCCGCCTCTCCTGCCCCTCCCCCCACAAGTTAGCGGTCTTGTGAATGGACTGTTCCTGACGTTATCACTCCAATAGACTCTGGACATGAGGACAGCAGGAACAGTCCACCACTGGAAGTAGGGGGGGGGGGGGGGGTTTCAGTAGGATCGAAGGATCAGGTAAGTATAACCTTTCGGCGCACCCCTGGACAAAATGAGTTAACCCATTTAGTGCTGACAGCCCCACTGCATGGAAGAAAATAATTTTTTCATAGAGTTCTCCTTTAAAAAATTTCAAGCCTCGAATGGGATTTCTAACCCCCTCTATTTGGCGTAAGTTTAAGACCCTATACACACTTCACGTTTCCATGCACGTTTTTCACCTATTTCCATGCGATGTACATAGGGCAGCCCATTCATGCCTTATGCGAGATAAATGCGACAAAGATGCTCCCGCACCTTTTCAGGAACAGGCAATTTTTTTCAGCGCAAGGCATTTATTCTCTGGGGTCTCTGCTAAAAAACATATAAAATGTTTGAAGGTTCTAAGTAATTTTCTAGTAATAAATACTGACTAGATAGTGCCAGAAAAGGCCTGGAGCTGAAGTGCATAGTACAATATGCATATATATAAATGTGTGTGTCTGTGTATACAGTATATCATTTATATATATAATGGATTTAGATTCTTTCATATTTTACAAAAATAAAAGTGGGTTATATATTGTGTTTCTTTGCATTAAAATTCATTAATGTGTATTTTTTTCCCTAAAATTGTGTTTGAAAAATTGCTGCGCAAATACTGTGTGACATACAAAATTGCAACGATTACCATTTTATTCTCTAGGGTCTCTGCTAAAAAAATATATAATGTGTGAGGGTTCAAAGTAGCAAAAAATACTGCCAGAATAAAGGCAGAAAAATCCTGGAGCTGAAGTGGATGCAGTATATGTATATATGTATATATATATATATATATATATATATATATATGTATATATGTGTGTGCGTGTGTCAGTGTATACAGTATATACTGTATGTATATTGGATTTAGATTATTTTATATCTTACCAAATAAGTGTGTTATATATTGTGTTTTTTTGCATTCAAATTCATAAATGTCAATTTTTTTCCCCAAAAATGTGTTTGAAAAACTGCCACGCAAATACAATGTGACATAAAAAATTGCAACGATTACCATTTTATTCTCTAGGGCCTCTGTTAAAAAAAATATATATAACGTTTTTCTAGCAAAAAATACTGCTAGAATAGAGGCAAAAAAAGCCTGAAGCTGAAGTGGATACAGTAAGCCTCATTTACTATAGCGCCGCAATGCTATTTAGCACTAATTACTGCAAATTAGCGCTAAAACGGTATTCACTATAGCGCTGGTAAAAAAATACTCCCAAAATCAAATTTACTATAGTTCCCTGAAACCAAATAGCGCCCAAACCCTTATGCCCTGTACACACGGTCGGATTTTGTTGTTGGAATGTCCGACCGTGTGTACTGGGCATAACTCTGCTAAAACCTGGAAAAAGGAGAAAAGGGAGAAGAAGAAAACCAAAGGAAGACCAGAGGGAGATGGAAGAAGAAGCGGGGAAAGAAGAAGACATTTATAATAATTTAATTGTCAAAAACTGGCTTTTGTCTTTTGTCACATTTCACTGCTTTTTTTGGTGAATGTGTAGGGGTACAATGTACCTGATACCCATTCACATAGGGGGGGGGGGCGGGATCTGGGGGAACCCTTATTAAAGGGGGCTTACAGATTCTGATAAGACCCCTGCCTGCAGACCCCCACAACCACCGGGCAAGGGTTGTGGGGATGAGGCCCTTGTCCCCATCAACATGGGGCTAAGGTGCTTTGGGGGGGACCCCAAAGCACCCTCCCCATGTTGAGGCATGTGGCCTGGTATGGTTCAGGAGGGGGGCACTCGCTCGTCCCCTCCCTTTCCTGACCTGTCGGGCTGCATGCTCGGATAAGGGTCTGGTATGGATTTTGGGGGGGACCATTATGCCATTTTTTTTTTGTAATTTTGGCGTGAAGTTCCCCTTAATATCCATACCAGACTTGAAGGACCTAGTATGGACTGGTGAGGGGAACCTACGCTGTTTTTTTTTTAGATTTTTACTCTATATTGCCGGGAACCGGAAATACATTACAGCCGCAAGCAATTTTGAAATGACTATTTTTCCTTTAGAAATGTAATTTTTCTGCGGTACAGTAATAAACACGGGAAAGATGCACTACTTTACAGGCATACTAAGGACACCCCCAGGCACAATATTTAAAGGGATTATTATTTTTTATTGTTTCACTTTAAGCATTATTAAAATCACTGCTCCTGAAAAAACGGCCGTTTAAAAAACAATTTTTCCAATTGATACATGTCCCCTGGGGCAGGACCCGGGTCCCCATACACTTTTTTATGGCAAAGAACTTGCATATAAACCTTCAATGAGAACTTTGGGTTTTGCAGGTTCGAGCCCCATTGACTTCCACTATTCCCGCATATGTGATCTGACAGGCACGTTTGCCGGCAATAGCGCTGCTTTCCATTTGCATTAGTGCCCAGTTTCTGAGACTTGAAGTCTTAATTGGCCTTAATTGGCGCTATTTTCTGGGACTGCGAGATCGTTTATCGGTGCTATAGTAAATGACCACAATTGTGTATATATAAATGTGTGTGTGTGTATACAGTATATACTGTATGTATATTGGATTTAGATTCTTTTATATTTTACCAAAATATATTGTGTTTTTTTCACATTAAAATTCATGAAAGTATTTTTTTTTTTTGCGTTTGACAAACTGCTGTGCAAATACAGTGTGATTTAAAAAAAAAATGCAATGACCACCATTTTGTTCTCTAGGGCCTCTGCTAAAAGAGTATATATACAGTGGTGTGAAAAAGTGTTTGCCCCCTTCCTCATTTCCTGTTCCTTTGCATGTTTGTCACACTTAAGTGTTTCGGAACATCAAACCAATTTAAAACAATAGTCAAGGACAACACAAGTAAACACAAAAATGCAATTTGTAAATGAAGGTGTTTATTATTAAAGGTGAAAAAAAATCCAAACCATCATGGCCCTGTGTGAAAAAAAGTGATTGCCCCCTAAACCTAATAACTGGTTGGGCCACCCTTAGCAGCAACAACTGCAACCAAGCGTTTGCGATAACGTGCAATGAGGCTTTTACAGCGTCCTGGAGGAATTTTGGCCCACTCATCTTTGCAGAATTGTCCTAATTCAGTTACATTAGAGGGTTTTCGAGCATGAACGGCCTTTTTAAGGTCATACCACAACATCTCAATAGGATTCAGGTCAGGACTTTGGCTAGGCCACTCCAAAGTCTTCATTTTGTTTTTCTTCAGCCATTCGGTGGTGGACTTGCTGGTGTGTTTAGGATCATTGTCCTGCTGCAGAACCCAAGTTCGTTTCAGCTTGAGTACACGAACAGATGGTCGGACATTCTCCTTCAGGATCTCTTGGTAGACAGCAGAATTCATAGTTCCTTTTATCACGGCAAGTCTTCCAGGTCCTGAAGCAGCAAAACAGCCCCAGACCATCACACTACCACCACCATATTTTACTGTTGGTATAATGTTCTTTTTCTGAAATGCAGTGTTCCTTCTACGCCAGATATACTTGGACACACACCTTCCAAAGAGTTCCACTTTTGTCTCATCGGTCCACAGAATGTTGTCCCAAAAGTCTTGGGGATCATCAAGATGTGTTGTGGAGAAATTGAGACGAGCTTTGATGTTCTTTTTGCTCAGCAGTGGTTTTCTCCTTGGAACTCTGCCATGCAGGCCATTTTTGCCCAGTCTTTTCCTGATGGTGGAGGCATGAACGCTGACCTTAACTGAGGCAAGTGAGGCCTGCAGTTCCTTGGACGTTGTTGTGGGGTCTTTTGTGACCTCTTGGATGAGTCGTCGCTGCGCTCTTGGGGTAATTTTGGGCGGCCGGCCACTCCTGGGAAGGTTCACCACTGTTCCATGTCTTCGCCATTTGTGGATAATGGCTCTCACTGTGGTTCGCTGGATTCCCAAAGCGTTGGAAATGGCTTTATAACCCTTTTCAGACTGATAGATCTCAATTACTTTCTTTCTCAATTGTTCCTGAATTTCTTTGGGTCTCGGCATGATGTGTAGCTTTTAAGGATCTTCTGGTGGACCTTACTGTGTCAAGCAGCTCCTATTTAAGTGATGCCTTGATTGTGAACAGGTGTGGCAATAATCAGGCCTGGGTGTGGCTAGAGAAATTGAACTCAGGTGTGGACAACCACAGTTATAGTATGTTTTAACAAGGGGGGGGGGCAATCACTTTTTCACACAGGGCCATGATGGTTTGGATTTTTTTTTTCACCTTTAATAATAAACACCTTCATTTAAAAATTGCATTTTGTGTTTACTTGTGTTGTCCTTGACTATTGTTTAAATTGGTTTGATGTTCCGAAACACTTAAGTGTGACAAACATGCAAAGGAACAGGAAATGAGGAAGGGGGCAAACACTTTTTCACACCACTGTATATATATATATATATATATATATATATATATATATATCTATATATATCTATATATATATATATATATATATATATATAGATATATATAATGTTTGGGGGTTCCACGTATCTTTGTAGCAAAAAAATAGAGTAGGCATGGTCTTCAATTGGTTAATGTTTAATATTTACTGCAATGAAAATGTAACCCCACTGGTGTCTGGATTTTAGATCGTAACTGAATTTTTGGCTTTGCCTTCAGTTTTCTTTTTACGAACGCGCAATTTTCACCTTGACTGCCCCACATTAAACCGCGCACAGGCTGAACGTAAGTATAATTGCGATATACGCAATTGGCGAAACAAGCAGTCAGAGGGTCAGACTTCAGCAGATTTCCTAATCCCCCCCCCTTACCCAATACTCAAACACTCCCATAAGAGGATCCTCCCCGGCTCTCCCCATGATTTAGGTCATGCATGTTATCACTGGAGGTCTAAATCTGCCTCCTCACTAGGTGTCAGCTAGAATGCTACAAATCTCATTTCATTAGCACAATTTCTTTAATGAACTACAAGTAAAAATATCATTTGTTTCCTCAGCGTTATTCTGTAACACGGATCGGGTCATGCCTGACTGCTGGCAACCAGACAAGGAAATGCCTGGATTCACCGCTCCTCCGTACATTATTTATTGCGGATTTAAAATACTGAGGGCTACAGAAATAAAAGGCGGTGTTAAAGGTGTTTTAAAGGTGTTTGGACAGCAGTAAGTAGAGCTGGTAATAGTACTCTGAATCTTCCCTCTAGTACAGGGGTCTCCAAACTTTCTAAACACAGGGCCAGTTTACTGTCCTTCAAACTGTAGGGAGGCCGGACTTTGGGCGGTGGGAGTAGAAAATATCCTGGTGACAGTAGTGCCCCATCATTGGTGTCAGTGGGAGGAATAGTGGTCCATTATTGGTGTCAGTGGGAGCGATAGTGCCCCATCATTGGTGTTAGTGGGAGGGATAGTGCCCTATCATTGGTGTCAGTGGGGGAAATAGTGCCTCATCATTGGTATCAGTGAGAGGAATAGTGCCACATCATTGCTGTCAGTGGGAGAACTAGTGCCCCCTTGTTGGTGTCAGTGGGAGAAATAGTGCCCCATTGTTGGTGGCAGTCGAAGGAATAGTGCCTCATCATTGGTGTCAGTGGGAGAAATAGTGCCCCATCACTGGTTTCAGTAGAAGGAATAGTGGTAGATCTTTGGTGTCAGTGGGAGGAATAGTTCCCCTTCACTAGTTTCAATAGGAAGAATAGTGGTCCATCGTTGGTGTCAGTGGGAGGAATAGTGCCCCATCTTTGGTGTCAGTGGGAGAACTAGTGCCCCCTCGTTGGTGTCAGTGGGAGAGGCTTTTTTTCCCCTCTGTTTTCACCTGGTCATATGGTCAGTAACCCCCTCTCCTGTATTAGAGTGCCCCCACTGTGGATGAAGGTGCACAGGGGGGCCCTTATGTACAGCTTGCGACTACGGCCCAGAGCGTCTTAGAGAGGGGCCAGTACTGAACTGGTTGTATGGATGGAGACAGCCTGCTGAAATCAGGAATAAGGGAGCCTAGGAAGAGAAAGACAAAGGCATCTTCTTTGCTGATGACATCAGCAAAGAAGATGGTGGCCCAGGATCCGGTTTGAGGCAGATCGCAGCATGACAGAGCTGGATTCTTTGGGCGGGTGAGTATGCTATTTCAGCTCAACCCAGCAGAGAAGGTAAGAAGGGGTGCAGGTCAAAATTAACTCCAGCAGGCATAGGCATGCGCACAGGGTGTTCCAGGTGTGCCTGGGCACACCCTAATCACCCAGCGCAGATGCTTCCTGCTGCCCGGGCCCTATGTCATTTATCGTGCCCTTCCTTTTCTAAATGAACACATTGATTGGTAATGAATACTCACTGTGTTCACTCTTAACTGAACCATAGTAAACTATGCTAAGTCACATGAAGCCACTCAGCACAGAGCACTTTCCATTTATTCACTGTCCAGTGCAGCTGAGGTTGCAGAGAAAGAGACTGGGGAATCTCTGTCCTCAGTTCCGTTCTCTGCCTCAAAAGTGAGAAATAATTAAAAAAAACTATATTGTAAAAAATAATAAAAAAAATAGTTAAAAATAATAATAATAGAAAAAAATCTAAAAACTAGTGACACTGTCCACTGCCATACTGACACACATCTCTGCCCCATTGACATCATCCACTGCTCTACTGACACATCCTTTGCCCTACTGACACCGTCCTCTGCCCTAATGACAACGTCCACTGCCCTACTGACACCGTCCTCTGCCCTAATGACAACGTCCACTGCTCTACTGACACGTCCTCTGCCCTAATGACAACGTCCAATGCTCTACTGACACGTCCTCTGCCCTAATGACAACGTCCACTGCTCTACTGACACGTCCTCTGCCCTAATGACAACGTCCACTGCTCTACTGACACGTCCTCTGCCCTAATGACAACGTCCACTGCTCTACTGACACGTCCTCTGCCCTAATGACAATGTCTACTGCTCTACTGACACGTCCTCTGCCCTAATGACAATGTCTACTGCTCTACTGACACGTCCTCTGCCCTAATGACAACGTCCACTGCTCTACTGACACGTCCTCTGCCCTAATGACAACATCCACTGCTCTACTGGCATGTCCTCTGCCCTAATGACAACGTCCACTGCTCTACTGACACGTCCTCTGCCCTAATGACAACGTCCACTGCTCTACTGACACGTCCTCTGCCCTAATGACAACGTCCACTGCTCTACTGACACGTCCTCTGCCCTAATGACAATGTCTACTGCTCTACTGACACGTCCTCTGCCCTAATGACAATGTCCAATGCTCTACTGACACGTCCTCTGCCCTAATGACAACGTCCACTGCTCTACTGACACGTCCTCTGCCCTAATGACAACGTCCACTGCTCTACTGACACGTCCTCTGCCCTAATGACAATGTCCAATGCTCTACTGACACGTCCTCTGCCCTAATGACAACGTCCACTGCTCTACTGACACGTCCTCTGCCCTAATGACAACGTCCACTGCTCTACTGACACGTCCTCTGCCCTAATGACAACGTCCACTGCTCTACTGACACGTCCTCTGCCCTAATGACAACGTCCACTGCTCTACTAACACCGTCCCCTGCCCTAATGACAACGTCCACTGCTCTACTGACATGTCCTCTGCCCTAATGACAACGTCCACTGCTCTAATGACACGTCCTCTGCCCTAATGACAACGTCCACTGCTCTACTGACATGTCCTCTGCCCTAATGACAACGTCCACTGCTCTACTGACACCGTCCTCTGCCCTAATGACAACGTCCACTGCTCTACTGACACGTCCTCTGCCCTAAAGACAACGTCCACTGATCTACTGACACCGTCCTCTGCCCTAATGACAATGTCCACTGCTCTACTGACACCGTCCTCTCCCCTAATGACAATGTCCACTGCTCTACTGACACCGTCCTCTGCCCTACTGACACCGCCCATTGCTCTGCTGACCAAAGCCATCCACTGTCCCACTGACACCAACCTTTGACCCACTGACTGACACCATCCACTGTCCTACTGACACCAACCTCTGCCCTACTGACATGTCCACTTCTCTATTGACACCATCTGCTGCTCTAGTGACACCGCATGTGTATTTGAACTTTGGGGTGCACACCCTAATGCAATAGGCTGTGCAAACCTATGCCAACTGGGCTTAAGTTCCTCTAAATAGCCCAAACATACCACACAATACACAGGAATATTCCCAGACATAAAAAGAGAGAAGTCAGAGACAGACAGACCTCTTTCCAGGGCACAAGCAAACAGACAAACCTGTTGCTCAGGAAAAGGCTTGAAGCTCTGACCTTACATTAAGGTCCACCAATGAGGGCAGGTGTGCACAACAGGGACCTAAGCTGCAATGCTGAATATCGACCAGCAGATGGAGAATTTTCTCAGCTGATCGATATCAAGCTATTGACTACCAGAAACTCTCAATAATAATATGCATAACTTTCTTGCATTTTCCCTGGCAGTCTACAATATCCCTTCATTATTTTCTATTTTCGAGGTGATCACAGGAGTGACACAAGTTTTCTTTTTTTTTTATTCCTATACAACTCCGAGATCACTAATATGTCTCCCTGCTGGCTGGTATTTATAAATTCAATTAATAGTGTATGAGATGCTGACAAACATGGGCCTCCTCCCGCTCATCACAGCAAACATTAAGAGTGCATCCATATATTATTTATGGAGCCGAGACGTATTGCGATGTAAGATTACACACTCAATAAACGTCTTCAGCCGAGATCTTGTAAAAATAGCACACCATGCCGCGCATTCATCTCTGGCGCTGAAGTCCCGGGGACCAGAGAATAAACATAAGTTAAGCACATGGTAATGAGGCGCAGTGCAGTCAGTCACGGTGAAACACTTCTAGTCTGCAGCAGATCAATCATCTCCTTCTACAGCAACCATCAGTTTTCCAGATGTTGAGGAACGGGAAGTGTCAGCTTGTAGATGATACCGGTGCTGGGACAAGAGGTGGGCCCGGATGACATGAATGACAATCGCCTTGGCATAACAGAAAGGACTTTACTGGAGTTTTTAGCACGTAAGGAAGGAGGGAGAGCAAGGACAGATATCTCTGGAGGCTTCTAGACAAGTTCTACGTGTAGAGCAGAGACCCCTAACGTGTCCCGCTATTTGTCCCGAGTTCTATTCCCTTGTAAGTGCATGGCAGTTAGGCACACAGCAGTTTCTTAGTCTTTTCACCAAATAACCAGGCAGGAAGTGCCTTTTTTTAAATATATTGCTCAGGAAACTTGGATAGGGAATAGGGAGAGCCTTGGAATACTCTAGGACTGAGGCAACTTTAACAGTGGACTCTTATAGCAGGGGTTGACTGGAAACTTTTGGCCGAGGGGGCAATACAACCCAGTGGCCCATGGTACAGTGACTCGGCCCTACTCCCAACCTCCATCTCAGGGTGAAGCTCCAGGTACTCTGTTCACTGGGCGGGTCGAGCTGGACATCACCTGCTGCACCGACTCTGGGTTTCCAAACTGGCCGGCAGGGGGGAGCTGAGGTGGCTCAGTTGGGGGTGGCTGAGGGAGCAGAGCCTCTGGTGTGGTACAGAGCTGCCCTCTGCTCAGACACAGCAAACACCATCCATGTCGGGGAGGGGGCTGGCCTGCGCTCTGTCCTCATCCTCATCCTGCACTCAGTAGGACACTGGCGGGGACTTTTTACACCTCGTCACCAGGAGGCATGTCTGTGGCAGAAGCGGTGCAGCCTTTTTATAGCCATCAGAGCTGCCCAGGGGAGCAATTGCCCCGTGGCTCAGTTCCCCCCCCCCACTTTGTAGCAACAGTTAACCTTCACCAGATGGGCCTCTAGAGCAGAATATGTGAATATACAGCTTCAGGAGTATCCCACACTGGAAACAGCTCTGAGCCAGAAATCTGGTACAGTCTGTCTAGGAGAGGAGGTAAAGCAGCATCTGTCTCTCTAGGATCTCTCACTCTCTGACCTCTTCTGAGTCCTTACATACTGTACACGGTTGCCTGTTTCCAGTATCAGCCATACCCTGAACCATGAGTTTTCTGGCCAGATCCTCAGCAGACTTTCTCTTGATTGTTCTCTAAGCTTTTGCAGTAGGCCTCCAACTCTTCTTGAGCTGAGACCTCGATTAACCTCTTGCAGCCCTCAGCAGATAGCCCAGGAGGGCAGGCAGCCCCTCCAGGCTCGGTCTCTCTCCACCAGGGCAAAAAAACCCTGCTGTTCTAGGCTCCAAACTATTTATGTATACCTCAACCCCCTGCTGGTCACTTTCTCAACCAGGAATTGGCTGAGGCTGCATAAATATTCAGCTTAGGGTCTGCCTTTCCCAACCCTCTATATTCAAGAACTTACTGGAATGCCGGGGGAAGTAGGTAAACCTGCAGCCAGCAGAACCCAGAACAGCCAGCAACAATCAAATCCTGATCCACTGGCTACAGAGGTACCAAAAACTAAATTTACCAAACCACATTCGCAACCTAATTAAGAGGGTGCTACACATGTGTCTGGGAAGATAAAGAGGATGGGGGTTTGGTGTGCTGGGGAAGTTAAAAAGAGCTGCTACCCTTTCTCCTGCAGCTAGGCTTGAGTCCAAAAGTGTGAAGGCCCATCTCCTAGCAAAAAGGCCCACTTGGGAATTGGTGGAGCCTTGGGGCAGCATGTAGCAGCCAGGCTCTGCTCTGTTTTGTTCTGGACTTTATGGGGCCTATTGATAAAAAATAAATGTGCTAAAGCTTCCGAAAATACCTCAATTATGAAAATACCTCATTATGGCCCCTAGATCAAGCTGACTATCATAAAATTAAACATATCCGTCAAATAACGCAGATTTTTTGTGATGGCTGTACCAATGCTTGACACATTTGCACAGTGAATTATCTATAAATAGACCCCTATGTGAGTTAATGGTTTCTGTAAATTCAGAACGAGTACTACCAAGGAGACAGAAAAGACAAGTACATTAGCCTGTTCTGTTCTCCTTGCTGCATAAAGGACAGTTAATGATTAGACATGTGCACAATAGAAAAATTTGTTTATTTTCCTTTTTTTTTCTTTCGTTTCCGTTGATTCGTAACAATTCGTAAATTCGTAAGTCGTCGGTGTTCGTATTCGTAACGATTCGTATTTTCGTTAGAGTTATTTTTTCGTTGATTCGTTTTTTCGTTTATTCGAAATTCGGACGCATTCGTATTTTCGTAGATTTAGTTACATTCGTACTTTCGTTAGATTGATTTATTCGTACTTTCGTAACATTGTTTTCGTAGATTCGTAATCGGAGCATAATTCATAATTTTATGTAATGTGTATGCTATTATTACATTGTAAGAGACACGGAAAATTACGAATCGAAAAAAAAAAGTTACGAATGTACAAATTTTTTCATTCAATCCATTCGAAGCACGTTAAGCAGCGCCATTGTAAGGGACACGGAAAATTACCAATTCAACAAAAAAATAAAGTTACGAATGTACGAATTTTTTCGTTCATTTTGATTTTCGCTGTTCCTGTTTTCGTTTTTTTTTCGGATTTTCTTCTTTCGTAGTTTCGTTGTTTCTAATTGGGTTAATTCGGATTTTCGTTGTTTTTCGGATTCGTTCGATTCGAACATTCGTTAAAATTTTTAGCGAATCGTTCGTTCATTCCTACGATAACGAATGAACGAATATAACGAATTTTAACGAAAAACAAAAAAAAAAAACAAAACGAATTGCACATGTCTATTAATGATAAAGTTAGTTAAAGTATATGTAAAACTGATCACTAGACATGTGCAATTCGTTTCGTTTTTTTTGTTTTTCGTTAAAATTCGTTATATTCGTTCATTCGTTATCGTACGAATGAACTAACGATTCGCTAAAAATTTTAACTAATAACGAATGTTCGAATCGAACGAATCCGAAAAACAACGAAAATCCGAATTAACCAAATTAGAAACAACGAAACTACGAAATAAGAAAATCCGAAAAACGAAAACAGGAACAACGAAAATCAAAATGAACGAAAAAATTCGTACATTCGTAACTTTTTTTTTGATTCATAATTTTCCGTGTCTCTTACAATGGCGCTGCTTAATGTGCTTCGAATGGATTGAACGAAAAAAATTCGTACATTTGTAACTTTTTTTTTCGATTCGTAATTTTCCGTGTCTCTTAAAATGTAATAATAGCATACACATTACATAAAATTATGAATTGTGCTCCGATTACGAATCTACGAAAACAATGTTACGAAAGTACGAATAAATCAATCTAACGAAAGTACGAATGTAACTAAATCTACGAAAATACGAATGCGTCCGAATTTCGAATAAAAGAAAATTAAACTAATGGAAAAACGAATCAACGAAAAAATAACTCTTACGAAAATACGAATCGTTACGAATACGAACACCGACGACTTACGAAATTACAAATCGTTACAAATACGAACACCGACGACTTACGAATTTACGAATCGTTACGAATCAACGGAAACGAAAGAAACGAAACTAAAATAAACAAATTTTTCTATTGTGCACATGTCTACCGATCACGAAAATATAATTTAAAGTGTATGTTGGGTAGTAGTGAAGGATGAAAACTCCTATAATCTTTTTTGTAGGTGTCCTGCAGGGGAGATCACTATTAAATTCCTGCTTTGGAGAAAAACCATATAATGGGAAAAAGTCTCCACAAAGTGAAGGGAATTCCATCCCATCAGTTGTCGCCTACAACATTGGTTCCAGTTGGATGATTTACCATCACCTCTTTCTTTGACGTCAACTCTATAATTATGGAATTTCAATCACTTTCTGTCTCATTGACAATGGCCTCCACAACAAACAGAAGGGAAAATCTACCCAAAAGGGAAACAGAAAGCAATAAAACTGGACAAAGAGTCTAGAAGAGAAAGGATTATCTAGGAGTTTTTGACTTGGGTCTAGTAGACACCTTTTTTTCTATATTGTCCAAGCCTTGATGAAGAGGGCTTTTTGGCCCCCGAAACGGCTTGAATGTCTTTTGTCTTCTTGTTGTTACTTGGCTAATACAGTAAAGGACCTTGAAATCTTGAGATGATCATTTGGAGCTCTCTACTTTTTTTTGTTTTTATGTGGATGTAGCGCTATTCTTTTCTCTCTCTGTAGCTAATGAGGTATGATGGCGTCGCCTGTATAGTATTTAGGAGCAGAGTCTTCATAATCAGTGTGATCAGGACAGGATCTCTAACAAGCACAGTGCCTCCACTCAATTGGGGCTTCGGAATAGCAAGTGAAATCCCAATTGAGAAATATATCTCCACATAAACAGTAATCCACACAGCATTGTATTTGAAAGTTCATGTTCCAAACAGGAACATGAGATCAGTCTCTAAATATGTCTCAGTGAGGTGAAGCTGCAGGTGAGTCTGTTCTCTCTTAGCAGGAATTCACTGTTCTCTCTCTGCACATGTCCCTCTCTCCACCCACTTACCCACAAAACCCCTTGCCATCCTCTGCTCTTCTTGATGACCTCATCCTTGGTGAGAGAGAGAGAGCATAGCAGCCATATTGGAAAAGGGCAAAAAAACACTGCATAACAAGAGTATACACTTGATACCATATATACTCGAGTATAAGCCGACCCGAATATAAGCCAAGGCACCTAATTTTACCACAAAAAAATGCGAAAACGTATTGACTCATGTATAAGCCTAGGGTGAGAAATGCGCAGCTACTGTAAGTGGAAAAGAGGGTCAACAATGCCCATTTGCATCCTCACTTTGCCCATTTGCATGCCTCACTGTGCCCATTTGCAGCCATAAGCCCCCCGAACTTAAAACTTGGTAGTTAAGGGTTCCTAGATGCCCCCTAGCTGCAAAGGGTCCCGAAATGACATTGCTGCAGATGGACACAGTTGACCGACTTTGGGGCCCTGTATCTCGGGGTCACTTGGTGCTAGGAACCCAACATTTGGATATGTTGTAGTGTTGGTTCCACTGGGTTTGCACACCAAGTGGCCCGAGATAGGGGGCCCCAAATTCGGGTAGGAAAATGTCATTCTCTGCTGCAGAAAAATGCTTGACTCCAGTATAAGCCGAGTATAAGTCGAGGGGGGCACTTATAAACTCGGCTTATGAAAAACTCGGCTTATACGCAAGTATATATGGTAAATGGGCAAAGAAATGATCACATCACTACATGGACTTTTCAATTTGGGTGACCCCTGTCTTTCGGAGGGCCCCCTACTTTGTAGACAGTTCACAAACAAAAAAAAAAGTCATTAGGCATAACTGATGATCCCTCTTTACAGGTTAGGGATCTGTGTCCAGGGCCTTACCTCCACCTGTCTATAGACTGAGCAAGAGGGCAGCAGAGGAAGCCTACTTGTCCTTCTTACAACAGGTTCTCTATAAAAAGTACTAACTGCATACTTACAGCAGTTTAGTAAATAGTACAGATTGCCTGTACTGTGGATACGGCGCAGTCTCCACTGCCCAATGCACTCAAAGACATTGGGTCTGATGCCGAGGCTCTGACACCACCTTGACTGTTCAAGATGAGCTGCTGGCTTGCTGGCTCACCTGAGCAGTCTCTTGCTTTCAGTCTTCTCAGACCTTTCAGATCCTTGTGTCCAATGCATCAGCTCTAATCATATGACCTGAAGCGAACCTGATCCCCGAATCACCATATCGAAGAAAAAAGCTCTTTGGTTCACTTTTTTTAATTGCTGCAGGGGAAATAACAATTTTGTGCCTGCCTTGTTTTCAGGATCCCGTAGGTCAGTCTCATTAAATGCAGCTTTTAGATTGCAGCGTATTCTTTACATTTCGCTGTAATGTTCTTCAATTCTAAGAGAAAGGCTGGCAGAAAAAAAACAATAACACCAGTAATATAGAAAGGAAATTGGAAGCTAAAGGCTAATATATTTTATTAACCCCTCCATTTATCTTGCTTCCGCTGCTTGTCTGGTCCTATACTGGACTTAGTCAGGCGGAGTGGATGTGGAGAGCGGCCAGTTATCTGCAGTGAGGCACAGAGGGCACTGGCTAATACACAACAGATATTAAATGCCGCTCACCAAAACCCCCGGAACTGTACAATCAATACGCTCAATGGAGCTGACGTTTCTGCAGATTTCTATCACAGAATCAAAACTATGTGTAGTTTAATCTTGGCCTCAGAGAGCCATGCTTTCTTAAAATGGAAAAGTGGTTTATTTTCTGGTCTGTCCAACCATTACCAGTTTGCATTCATGTTCTTTAAAGTGTATGCTCAGGCATTACCTAAGACAGTCTTTCTAAAAATTTTAACATGGAGGAACCTTTAAACTACCTTTATGGCTTCAGGGAACCCCTGCTGACAGTCACTATATCTATAGATCATGGTCAGGGGTGGACTGACCATTCGGCCACTCGGGCACTGCCCAAGGGCCCCGGGTCACTGGGGGGCCCCATCTAGGGGTTGCCAGCCTCAGTAAAACCAGGGACAGTATGTAAAAATCTGTGTTTTTTTTACATCTGTCTCTGAAATGTCCCTTACCGACATCCTTTTGGTCTAAAAATCCAGAGATTATAGCTGCCCCACCTCTCCAGTACCTTCTCAGCCAATAGAAACATGTCTGTGTATACTGTGTGTACATGAATGTGTATACTGTTTGATTGTACACTGTGTTTGTGTATACTGTGTGGTCCCATAATCTCTGATTGCCTGGAGGCCCCATAATCTCCTATTGCCCCGGGGGCCCCATGAGTTGTCAGTCCGCCCCTGATCATGGTACATTAGTGTGAAGGTCACTGGGGAGAATGCTTCTTACATTGGTGGTCATTGCTTCCCGTTGTTACTCATCTGAGAGCCAGGAGTTGCTTATTGCTCAAGGAACCCCTAGCAACCACTGCAGATAACCTAGTTGAGAAAGGCGGACCTAAGCATTACTTCCCATCAGTTCACTGGCTGCCCAAGGGTGATTTCTGCAGTGACCTGTAGGCAGGTGCAGTCTGTACTCCCCAATGTAGGTGGCACTCGACCAAAGCAGCAATGCAATAGGGGAAGAAAGTTGTGACGCTGGCACCGTACGTGACCTCCAACGGCCATCTTAGGTGAGGGCAGAGCTCATTTAAGCCCCTGCCCCCCTGAGTTGGCACAGATTGTGCGAGTGGGTACTGTAGGGACAGGCTCCCTGTCGTTCAGAGACAACAGCAGCAGGGAAAGGTTTCGGAGGTGTAGGGAAAGCGCAGAGACTATCTCTACTACAGAAGCCCCCCATATGGGTTTGACCAGCCAGGCCACATTCCCCCTCCTCGTTAAAGAAGCTGTCGGCATCATCTTAGGATACACTCCTCTGCTAAATATTCCTAAGTGGCTCCAATCGGCTGTGCCTACCCTCCGGGCCTGGATGTGTATTGGAACTATTTTAATACATCGTTAAATTTCATCCTGGCCTCTGCGTGCTCTCTGCTCGTTGACACACCCGGCTGCACCCTACCCACAGACTGTTAAAAAAAGCCCTGCAGAAATTAGCGTCCACCACTTTTCTGCCCATAAACATACGTAAGTCTTTAAGCACAGGAATTCTCCATAAGGTTCAACAGAGTGCACAGCTTAGAACCCAGAGGACAACTAGGATTGGACAACCATCTTAGCCCCACTCATGAGAGAGAGGTGAGCCTACTCTTCTAATGCCCCATACACACGGTCGGACATTCCAACCATAAAATCCGTCTGATTTTTTTCCGGCGGATTTTGTCCGAAACTTGTGTTGCACACACACGGTCGGACAAAGTTGTCGGAAAATCCGAACGAGGTGACGTGCAAAACGTACAATGGGACTACGTAGAGGCCAGTAGCCAATAGCTTTTGTCTCCAAATTTCTCCTAAGCATGCATGGCATGAATAAGTATATAGTGCGGCGCTCAAAGTGTTCAATAGTGATTATTAAACATATACTGTGAAATAATATATAATAATAGAAAAAATTCTTTAAAAATGATATATCACCAAAATAAATAAATATAAGTGACCAATAGTGGAACTATATTCCATATAGAATATCCATTAAATTACAAAAGGTGAAATATACTGATTACAGACAAAACGTGACTGAATTGAGACCATCACAAATAAACAGTATAGTGTCTCAAAATTTAAAAATAATTGTTATAAAAATCAATATTACACCATAATAGTGACTTAAGTGAATACAGTAAAACATAAAGTGACTTGTGCGGCTTGTCTGATGTACTCCGTCACCGATTAATGGAAGGCTTACCGACTATCGTGGACTCAGGTAGGCTTACGCCATATGAGTCAAAATTGCTGTATGGTGTTTGCAATACACCGATGTGGGTAGTTGTTCCAATTTGTGATGTCTGGTAACCGACGACAAGACTATGCGTTGAGTGGTTGATGGAAAGTAGGAGTGGTAGGCAGGTATAGTATGTGGCTCATCCCCCAATGGTATTACCAATAAAGAGAAAATGAGACCATAGCGTAATACCGTCAAGCAAGTTAAAATTTAATGAACATATAAAATGGGTACTCACATGTACAAAAGCTTATTTAGGCATGTATGAAAAGAAATTGGCAGCAGTGGCATCAGCAAATCTTTCTCCCAACGCGTTTCGCCTTAATGAGGCATCATCTGGGTGGCACTTTGTGCGTCGGAATTCTCTACACACAATCAGAAAAAGTCTGATCGGATTTTGTTGTCGGAAAATTTTAGATCCTGCTCTCAAATTTTTTGCGACGGAAAAAGCCCGTTAGATCCCACACACGATCGGATTTTCCGACAACAACATCCGATCTGACTTTTCCCATCGGAATATCCGACCGTGTGTATGGGGCATAAGAGGGAGCCACAAGGACTGCAATGTGCTGGAGAACAAAGCTTCTATGCTTAAACCAGAGCTGAGAACCCCAGATAGCCTCCCAGGAAAAGGCTGCTGATCTGAAGACACCATTACAGCATCAATGGTGAGAGCCCATTTGGCCACCTTTTACTTATGCTAGATTTGATGACTGCTTTGGAACTTTCCTGCCATTAGGATAATCCGCCCAGAATTCTTTGTGATAGTCCCTTGGATTACAAATACTCTCACACTGAGAATGAGAAATCCCACAAGCGTTATGGGCCCCACCACCGGCAGACGATATATCTCATCCTTCCCTTGCCCAGTGGTATAGTCAAGATTTCAGAACTACAGATATGCCCTATTCTTTTATTAAACACAATCTTAACCTTATTTGTATTTATTGGCTGATATTGTGTTAACCTTGTTATTGCCACACTTGTAGGAGGGGTTAGATGTTTGGTGCCCAGACTAGAGAGAATGCACATGGAGACCAATGAATGCAGTAAAGTGTATTAACACAAAAATTCTGACAATGTGGTAACAGGAGCTGTGCGACGCGGCCGAGTCCGGCACAGCAGCACTTTATAGAATGTCTTGCAAACACAGCCTTATGCCGTGTACACACGATCGGAATTTCGGGTGAGAAATTCCGATGAGAGCTTTTCGTCGGAAAATGTGTGTATGCTCCATCGGACTTTTGCTGGCCGAATTTCCGCCAGCAAAAGTTTGAGAGCAGGTTCTCGATTTTTCGGTCGGAAAAAGTTCCGATCGGAAATTCCGATCGTCTGTAGCAATTCCGACGCGCAAAATTCCTACGCATGCTCGGAAACAATTTGACGCATGCTCAGAAGCATTGAACTTCATTTTCTCGGCGCGCCGTAGTTTGTACGTCACCGCGTCTTGACAGTGGAAAGTTCAGAGAACTTTTGTGTGACCGTGTGTATGCAAGCCAAGCTTGAGCGGAATTCCGTCGGAAAAAACATCCAAGATTTTTCAGACGGAAAATCCGCTTGTGTTTACGGGGCATTAGTATTACAGAGGGCACTCTAGGTGGTTTACAATGCCCAGCAAGATCTGACAAATAAGGAGACTGGAAAGCCCCTGAAGATGGAGAGAGCTCCTGCTGGAGACACAAGTGTGCAGACCATACTCTTTCCCTCTTCCACTCAAACTTTTGCCTATGCTAGATATGCAGGTTCCTGTCCCCGACCTAGCAATTTTGCAAATCTGCTCCAACTGCAGTGGGACAGTGCTATTAATCCTTGTCCACACTGCCAAGATCGTCTGGGGCAGCAACGTCCAATTGGGCAGCTGCTTTTCTGATGACACTTACGGAGGCCTCAGAGGAACAAGAGATCCTCCTGTCCTCTGCCCTCTCTGCTTGGCAGCGAAGGTCACAGCACCCCTTGTGCAGGGAGGCCGTACTACACCTGCCTACACACTGTTTTACCATAGCTTCCTTTACAGGTTTTCTTTCTCAAATAAAGCCCATTTTAATGCTATTAGGACTTGAAGTGTGTTAGTCCCCATTTTTTAATGTATTGGTGCAACCCATTGACGGTGTGTTAGGTCCCATTCAGTGAGTGTTGGGTGAAAGCTGCTCTGAGAGGAGGGACTGAAGGTTTGTAGAATTTAGGTGTGTCACAACCACGTTACTTGCAGTACATCGCGTCGATTGCAGCTAGGCCAAATTTCCTGCCCAAGCTGCTGGACCGTAAGAAAGAAGCTACACTCCCCGCCATCCACATGCCCAGCGGGGTTGTGAATGCTAGCTTGGCTAAATTGCTAGCACTTCAACTGCTGCCTTGTCAGTTGGTAGACTCGGCCCCCTTCCGTGAGTTTGTTCAATGTGCGGTTCCTCAGTGCAGGTTCCCAAACGCCACTTTTCTCACGGAAGGCGATTCCGTCTCTCTACGGCATGTGGAGGGCAATGTCCATGCCTCGCTGGACCGGGCGGTCAGCGGTAAGGTGCATATTACCGCTGAATCATGGTCCAGCAGGCATGGACAGGGACGGTACCTTTCTTTCACGGCCATTGGGTCACTCTATTGGCAGCTGGGAGGGATGCAGGACAAGGTGCAAATCGCTACTACTGCTACTGGTTGTGACACACCTCTCTCCTCCACCCCTCCTCTTCTTCTTCCCCAGTGCTCTGTCCTTGGAACCAGCGGTGCTCCGTAGGCGTACAAGGGGCTACGCAAGTACGCAGGCAAAAAGATGCCATGCCGTGCTTGCGCTGGTGTGTTTGGGGGACAGGAGCCACACTGGGCCAGAGGTTCTGGCAGCTCTGCAGGGGCAGGCCGAGAGGTGGTTGACGCCACGTCAGCTTAAGCCAGGAATGGTCGTTTCTGACAATGGCACCAACCTCCTCTCCGCCTGCGACAGGGGCAGCTCACCCATGTGCCCTGCATGGCTCACGTCCTCAACCTGGTGGTGCAGCGGTTCTTGGGCAGGTTCCAGGCTTACAGGATGTCCTGCGGCAGGCCAGGAAAGTCTGTGTGCATTTCCGCCGATCTTATAATGCCAGTGCTCGGCTGACTGAGCTGCAAAAGGAGCTGAACCTGACCCAAGAACCGCCGCCTAATATGTGACATTGCCCACCAGGTGGAAACTCAACGTTGGCCATGCTGCAGCGGATCTGACAACAGCAGCAGATGGCCATCAACTGAGTACCTTTGCGACTATGGCACCAGGGACAGGGGTCAGGGGAGCTTGGTTTTTTTTCCCCACGTCAGTGGAGCATGATCAGGGATGCATTGCACCTGTATCCTCTCACCATTTGAGGAGGCCACACGAGGATGGTGAGCAGATGACAGGAGCATGACATCAGTGACCCTGTCCCTCTTGTCCACCTGTAGGGCATACGCTGCGTGGGATAATGGACTGGGCACTTGAGGCAGAACAGAGGCGGGAAGAGGAGGACTTCTTGCCTCTCAAGGCCCCCTTTATCCGGACAGTGTTCCTTCAGTCCCACCCATCACACAGGAAGAGGATGATGAGTAGTAGGAGTAGGAGGTGAGAGGAGGTGGAATGGCATCAGCATCAGCAGCACTGAGGGATGGAGGATGAAGACCCAGAAGACTCCGGACCGAAAGCTAACCTACGCTTCATGGTTTCTACGGTACGGGAATTAGGGTAAGGTTGCGGACCTTACACAAAAATTCCTTGTAATTTATACATTTGACCTGAACAGGATTTTTGTTCTCAGAAAACCTTTAGTTGTCTCAGTGTTTGTCTCAGAGTATCAGTTATACACATGAGACTTGAAGCATTTTGCTTTAAGTCAGTAATTATTAATAACTACCTACATATTTTTAGCATCACGTATTAGCTGATTTATTATCATTTTACTTTGTTACTTTAAACTTGGATTTTCCCAAATTGTGGCCTAAAGCAATGGCATCAGTAGCCATCACCTTGACCTGGACAGCCTTTATTCAGGCATACAGTACCTTGAAAAAGAATTCATACCCCTTGAAATTTTTCACATTTTGTCAGGTTACAACCAAAAACATAAATTTATTTTATTGAGATTGTATGTGATAAACCAACACAAAGTGGCACATAATTGTAAAGTGGAAAGAAAATGATAAACGGTTTTTAATTTTTTTTACAAATAAATATCCGAAAAGTGTGGTGCGCATTTGTATTCAGCCCCCTTTACTCTGATACCCCTAACTAAAATCTAGTGGAACCCATTACCTTCAGAAGTCACCTAATTAGTAAATAGTACAAATACAGCTGCTCTGTGAAGCCATCAGAGGTTTGTTAGAGAACAGTAGCGAACAAACAGCATCATGACGGCCAAGGAACTCACCAGACAGGTCAGGAATTAAGTTGTGGAGAAGTTTAAAGCAGAGTTAAGTTATAAAAATATATCCCAAGCTTTGAACATCTCACAGAGCACTGTTAAGTCCAGCATCCAAAAATCGAAATGCAAACCTACCAAGACATGGCCGTCCACCTAAAATGGCCAGCCTGGGAAGGAGAGCATTAATCAGAGAAGCAGCCAAGAGGCCCATGGTAACTCTAGAGGAGCTGCAGAGATCCACCGGTGGGAGAATCTGTCCACAGGACAACTATTAGTCGTGCACCTCTTCAAAACTGGCCTTTATTGAAGAGTGGCTAGAAGAAAGCCATTGTTGAAAGAAAGTTGTAAGAAGTCCTGTTTGCAGTTTGCCAGAAGCCATGTGGGGGACACAGTAAACATGTGGAAGAAGGTGCTCTGGTCAGATGAAACCAAAATTGAACTTTTTGGCCTAAACGCAAAACGCTATGTGTGGCAGAAAACGAACACTGCACATCACCCTGAACACATCATCTACAACCGTGAAACATGGTGGTGGCAACATCATGTTGTGCGGATGATTTTTTTCAGCAGGGAAGCTGGTCAATGTTGATGGGAAGATGGATGGAGCCAAATACAGAGCAATCTTATGTGGCGTACACACGGTCGGAATTTCCGATGGAAACAGTCCGATGGGAGCTTTTCATCGGATTTTCCGACCGTGTGTATGACCAACGGTCTTTTTCTGTCGGAATTTCCGACGGACTTTGGATTGAGAACCTGTTCTCAATTTTTCAGACGGAAAACCTTTCTATCGGATTTTCCGATCGTGTGTATGCAGTTCCGACATGCAAAATTCCGACGCATGCTCGGAAACAATTCAACGCATGCTCGGAAGCATTAAACTTCCCTTTTTATAGTGCTGTCAAACGTGTTTTATGCCGCTGTGTTATTGACCGTCGGAATTTGGTGTGATCGTGTGTAGGCAACACAGCTTGAGCGGAATTCCGTCGGAAAAACCGTCAGAGTTTTTTCCGACGAGAATTCGATCGTGTGTACGCGGCATTAGAAGAAAACCTGTTTGAGTCTGCAAAAGACTTGAGACTGAGGTGGAGGTTCATCTTCCAGCAGGACAACGACCCTAAACATACAGCCAGAGCTACACTGGAATGGTTTAGATCAAAGGTGTATTTATGTGTTAGAATGGCCCAGTCACAGTCCAGACCTAAATCAAATTGAGAATCTGTGGCAAGACTTGAAAATTTCTGTTCACAGACGCTCTCCATCCAATCTGACAGAGCTCTTTTGCAAAGAAGAATGGGCAAAAATGTCCCTCTCTAGATGTGAAAAGCTGGTAGAGACATCCCCAAAAAGATTTGCAGCTGTAATTGCAGCAAAAGGAGGTTCTACAAAGTATTGACTCAGGGGGGCGCCATACAAATGCACCCCACACATTTCACATATTTATTTGTAAAAAAAATTGCAATCCATTTATCATTTTCCTTCCACTTCAAATATGTGTCACTTTTTGTAGGTATATCACATAAAATCCCAATAGAAACACACTTATGTTTATGGTTGTAATGTGACAAAATGTGGAAAATTCAAGGGGTATGAATACTTTTTCAAGGCACTGTATTTGCCCCAGGCAAATTATTTACTTAGGTCCATAGCTCAGTAATAAGCATGGGTTCTTCCTGCCTTGCTCACTTGGGTGTTGTTTTTTTTTCATCTAGTCCTGATCTTATAATATATTCCTCCCTATTTTTTTCACATCTCAAAAGCCATAGTGTCGTCTTATTACTGTGTTTCATGATTCCCTTGCGAATGAAAAGTCAATGTATGGTTGGTGGAGGCAGGAATGGAAAGCGGGTCAGGCAATTTGGCTGTCTGCACATGTTATGAAATGTTCTTTGGTGTCAAACCATTTTCCACGACCCATTATCACTTCTTATTTTTCTCTTGTTTGCCACCAAAAAAAGGTGGACAAAAGATGTATGGGAGAGATAAGAGAGATAAAAGCTTTGTGCCTTTCAGCAAAATTGCTGTCTGTCAGAGCTGAAAAGAAATTTCAAATTGCTACATCCATGTTCTTCTCTCCTTTCTGCGCTGATGTCTGCGATTATGTCCCATAAGACATTGTGGCTTTGCGCAACAAAACACCACATAGAATTGAAGGCTTTGGATGGCTATTTTAACCCAATGGTTTCCAGAGTCCTTTTATAATTAAACAGCAAATTCCAGGAATTGGGGACTGATTGGGGAAATTAGTCATTAATCACCACGGTTTTACAGCACCTCCATGGTAGGTTGTGCTCCAGGGAAAAAAAAAATAAGGGTGATATAAGGGCTATTTTTAAAGACATTGCATGCCGTCACATGTAGATCTTTGTAACAAATACATCATTAAAGTAGATCCAAACCCAATAATTAAATTCTCATGTACGCTGTAGCGGTAATCTCGTAAGGGCCGTTGGTTGATGATGATCAAAAGCGCAGTCACTACACTCCTCCTGATAGAAGCAGCACAGATAAAGATGATGACCAGAGTTCTCCATTACTAGCGCATAGGCTTCAGAGTTGAGGCATACTGACACAGAATGCGGTCTAGGGGATGTCTTTTTGTGATTTTATTGTTGAATAACTTAGAGGGATTGCAGGGTAGTATGGGATACTCCAGAAACATTAACAGTAACAGGAGGACCCACTTGTCTATGTTCCAAACATCAGGAATAGGTCCTCTGCTAAGCTCAGAGTACAATCCTCCCATGGGAGATCAGAGAAGGTCAGAAGTATGAACCCCTCAGAAGAGGAACTACTTGGCCCATTTTCAGAATGATTACGGTTCTCCCACAAGAGACTAGGGAAGGCCAGAGGTATGAACCCCTCAGGAGAAGAACTACTTGGCCCAAGTTCAGAATGATTACGGTTCTCCCACAAGGGACTAGGGAAGGCCGAGGTATGAACCCCTCAGGAGAAGAACTACTTGGCCAAGGTTCAATGTATAGTTTTCCCAGGGGAAGCTAGATGTATGAACCCCTCAGGAGAAGAACTACTTGGCCAAGGTTCAATGTATAGTTTTCCCAGGGGAGGCCAGATGCATGAACCCCTCAGGAGAAGAACTACTTGGCCAAGGTTCAATGTATAGTTTTCCCAGGGGAGGCCAGATGTATGAACCCCTCAGGAGAAGAACTACTTGGCCCAAGTTCAAAGTATAGTTTTCCCAGGGGAGGCCAGATGTATGAATCCCTCAGAAGAGGAACTATTTTGCCCAGCTATCCCAATAGTACACAGTCACCAGGATCTTGTAGTAGAGTAGTACTCACTAGGCCAGGGAAGTAGCTGTGCCCATTTAGCTTCCTTGAGGTGCCTTCCAGTGAGGCTGTGTGGACTGGATCCTTAGGGGAAGTCTTGGGGTGTCAGAGAAACTTTCAGGTGAAGGCCACTTGACCTGAACCTCGCTGGCTCTGCCACAGCCTGGACCTCGATGAAAAACAGCTTACATCAGTAAAACAGCCTCCTTGAACAGGAAGACACTGCTGTTCTAAAGCTCAGACTATTTATGTGCTTCTCAGCCACCTTCTGGGCTCACCTCCCCAGGGACTGACTGCAGCACCATAAATATTCATGCTATCCATTTGCCTTTTAACACTCCCTATGTTCCAGAACTTTCTGGAAGGGGAGAACAATCAAACCTGCAGCCTGTGAAGTCCAGAACAGCATCCCAACCACGACACCACCTGCCTGGAGTTTGCATGTTCTCCCTGTGCCTGCGTGGGTTTCCTCTGGGTACTCCGGTTTCCTCCCGCACACCAAAGACATGGAGTGTGGTAGGTTAACTGGATTCTGTCTAAAAATTGGCCGTAGTATATAATGTATGAATGTGGGTTAGGAACCTTAGATTGTAGGCTCCTTGAGGATAGGGACTGATGGGAATGTATAATATATATGTAAAGCGCTGCATAAATTGACAGTGCTATATGAGTACATGAAATAATAACAGCAAAAAGGAATCAGCGACTGCTCCACTGATTACAGAAGAGCCGCAAAGACAAATTTTGCTACTGAGCTTTAACATGGAAATGTATGTCGTAATCTCAAAAGTTGCTTGCAATCTCTCTTAACCACTTGCCTACAGGGCACTTTCACCTCCTAAAGCCCCATACACACGGTCGGACTTTTTCATGGATTCTGTCCGATCGGACAATGTTGTTGAAAAATCAGACCGTGTGTATGCACCATCGGACAGTGTACGTCGGATTGTCCGACGGACAAAGTCTTATCTCCTGCTGGAAAGATTTGCCGACAACACGGTCCGATCACACCAAATCTGATCGTGTGTACGGTTGTCCGACCGGACAAAGTGCTACGCATGCTCAGATCACATTACAAGACCAAAGCTATTGGCTACTAGCCTCTACGTAGTCCCGTCGTAGGCAACAAACGTCACCACGTTCAGAATGATCGGATTTTCCGACAACTTTGTCCGACCGTGTGTACGCAAAACCAACATCAGACAAAGTATGACGGACAGGATCCGACCGACCTGGTCCGCGGATTGTCCGACCGTGTGTATGGGGCTTTACTGCCCAGGCCAACTTACTGTCACACTGTCACCCTTTGAATGACAATTGTGTGGCCATGCAACACTGTAAGCGAACAAAATTAGCTTGAGACCACAGTTTTTTTTTATTTTTTGCTAAACAAATAAAAAATTAAAAATAAATCACGTTTTTCTTAGTTTCTGTTAAAATTTTTCTAAATAAGTAGCTTTACTCTTTCACTGATGTGCACTAATGAGGCTGCACTGATAGGCACTAATAGGCTTCACTGGTGGGCACTGAGGCGGCACTGATGGCCACTGAGGAGGCACTAATGAGGTGGCACTGATAGGCACTGATGAGGCTGCACTGATATGTGCCACTGATGGACACTGATAGGTGGCACTGAGCACTGATAGGTGGCACTGAGGGGAATTGATTGGTAGCACTGATAGATGGCACTGATGGGCACTGCTAGGTGGCACTAATAGGCATCATTGATGGGCACTGACAGGCATCACTGATGGGCACTGATTGGCATTACTGATGGGCACAGATTGGCAGCACTTGTGGGCACTGTTGGGGCTGCACTGATGATCAGTGCCCTGATTATCAGTGTAGATGTCCCCTGTGTGGATTTTCTGGTTATCGACTCTCCTCTCCTCTCTTATCAACTGTGATCAGCTGTGATTGGGCACAGCTGGCCACATGGTAAAGAGCCGCTCTGGTTTGCTCTTTGCCTCGATTTGTGATCAGCTGTGTCTGAAAGACACAGCCATAACAGATCCCTGACAATGGGTGTCGCAGGGGACACGCGGGAAGTGCGATCACAAGAGGACATCCATAGATGCCCCCTGCCAATGTGAGTGCACGTTGTAGCCGTCTTTTGGCTATAGCGTGGGAGGTGATTAAAGTGGAACTAAATGCAAAACTTTTTTTTTTTCATTTTGGATAGAGTAAGAGAGCGTTATAACCCTGGCCAGGCTTATTTTTTTGCCATCTGTGTCCTATTGGAGATTTTTAAGGGGTTGAAAACCTACGTGTTTTTTCATCCTATGCATTAAGGTGAAAAAACACCTGGCAGTGACCGACCCCCCCAGCCCCCCCGTTTTACTTACCTGAGCCCTAGAACTTGACCCACAGGGACGCGCTGTTTCTCTGCCTGGGGTTCTCAGCTCTTGGTTGGATAGATTGATAGCAGCGCAGCCATTGGCTCCCGCTGCTGTCAATCAAATCCAATGGGCACCGGGGGGCGTGGCCGAGTCCTGCATTCGGCCTCTATGACTCGGGAGCGCGCCCACAAGGTAACCCCCGGGAGAGATCTTCTCCCAGGGGGTTATCTGATGTGGGGCGGAGTTAAGTATGTTTTTTTTTTCTTTTTTTTTAAACGAACCCTTACAATCACTTTAATTTATTGTCCCACAGCCAAAGCAGGAAGTGAGAGGAAATTCCTTGAAAGTAAGAAAATCCCTGGTTGTCACCAGAACTACTATCCCCATTGGAAGATTTCCCCTCTATTACTGTTCTGGCAATAACCTACAATTTGGGATTTTCTTTGACTTTTGGTGATAATGGTAAACAGGACAAATAGAGAGGGGTCACAGACAGCAATAAAAACGAACAGGTGTTCTAACCCCTCTCCACTCTATACAAAACTAAAAAAAAAAGACAAAACTTTTTACCTTTAGTTAAATTGAATCTACAGATCTATTTTTCATTGAGATGTGGCACAGCTGGGGGGGCTATTACAAATGAGCCACTTCTTAAGCTAGTCAAGAGAACCCTCATCTGGGGACCTGGTCTGGAAAGCTCACTGAAGAGTGCCCAGTCTAGGTTATAAGGGGTCTGGATGTCCTGTGGCATTGTGAGCATTAACCTCTACCTCACTGACGATTGTCAAGTGGATCCTGAAAGGAGTCATCCAGTGATCCTCTGACATTGTGAGTTCTGATCAGAAACCAAGGGATTCTAGTAACTGTGAGCTGGATCTTTTAGGTGGAGAAGTCAGTAGGGTTCCTACCTGGGGTAGCTTCTAAGAAGGGCCTCAGTCTCTGCCAGCCATACTTGTTCCTGAATAAGGACTGCTTAAAGAGACTTAGAAGAGTTAAGTGTCCTCCTGTAAATATTCAGGGAACCCCGAGTATCCAATACTACTCTACATCTCATCCAAGTTCTTCAACAATATAACACCTAAAAGACATCCCCTAGACCAGGGGTCGGCAACCCGTCGATCGCAATCTATCCTTTGATGGCGAGAGGATGACGGGTAGATCTTGTGTCTGCAGTGCCGACCCCACTGCCAAAACAATTCCTTCCTGTGATGCTAAACTGTATACTCCTGATATGTGATGCTGAGCTGTATACTCCTGACCTGTGATGCTGAGTTGTATACTCCTGATCTGTGATGCTGAGCTGTATACTCCTGATCTGTGATGCTGAGCTGTATACTCCTGACCTGTGATGCAGAGCTGTATACTCCTGACCTGTGATGCTGAGCTGTATACTCCTGACCTGTGATGCTGAGCTGTATACTCCTGATTGTGATGCTGAGCTGTATACTCCTGACCTGTGATGCTGAGCTGTATACTCCTGACCTGTGATGCTGAGCTGTATACTCCTGACCTGTGATGCTGAGCTGTATACTCCTGACCTGTGATTGCTGAGCTGTATACTCCTGACCTATAATGCTGAGCTGTATACTCCTGACCTATGATGCTGAGCTGTATACCCCTGATCTGTGATGCAGAGCTGTATACTATGAACTGTAATGCTGGGCTGTATATTTGCAGCCCATTCTATTGAATGGGCTTTCAAAATGCACCGCACGGTAAAAACTTGGGAAATGTGCAGGAGTGTGTTCCGCATTACCGCGTGATCATTGAGTGAATTTGCCCCAAGTTTTCTTTAAAACTGCCTTACTTTTTAATGGCCTTGCTAGGTTAGCTCCCAAAAATTGTACGCTGTGCCTGGTGATCTTTGATTTCTCCCATGCTGTTCAGGTAGATCTCTATCACTCTAAGGTGGCCTACCCCTGCCCTAGACTGATTAGTGAGACGGAGTGAATGGATTGTCACTGTGTGCCTGGTTGCCTCTGCACTGATTTGGGGGATAAATGGTAAATTTACAGTGGCTCCTACAGGGGTAGCGCTACATGTGGGTTTGGGGTTATTTACTTTAAAAAATAAATTTTGACAGATTATGCAAGCCTGCTGTTTAATTTGGTGTATTTAAAACACCGATGTAGGAATACCCAGACCTGTCTTTATATCAATTTTCTGCAGCACCCTGCACAATAAGAATATGAGAGCAAGGGTCAGCACTGAAAACCAGTAAAGCCTCATTGATTTGCATCATGTTCCAATACTCAGAGCTTGCTAACAGGAGAAGAGACTAAAATGAACAGTGATGACCTCATTAGTATGGTCATGCTTCTCCACTGTGTAAAAAGCAAGCAAGGTGGGTCGGAAAAGAGAAATCTTAGGTTACTGACCTAATTATGTTGGCTGTGTGTCTGGATTAGAAGACTGTCTGAAAAGAATTACAACTATTTTAGCAATTAAGACGATTTAAATTCAAGTATTTTAGCTGTGTATGGTATCTATTCAGCAAGAATCCCACTACTGTGCCTTGTGATGCTTTTTTGAAGGATACAAGCCTTTCATCCCTTCTCTCTTCCACAACAAAGTCTTGTTCCCGATCCAGAAAATAAGATATTACGTTGAGCAACCACCACAGCCTGACACACCTAAAGCACCCATCTGCTTTCATCTCTGTCTCATCAACTCACTTCCCTCTGCAAAAAGCGGAAGGATGAGGGCAGATTAAAGAGGCGTCCAAGGGTTACAAGTGACATTGCCTTCCTGCCTACTTTCTTCTTTCGTTCTGCACTGTTTCCAGCTGAGAATCACACAGCATATGGAGGTAAATATAGTGGAGAGGTGGCACAGTAGACACCTAAATCGAGAGTGTCCTGTCATCCAGCGTGTTTCTACTGCCAGGCTTGTTACTAACAAGAGACGGGGGAAACATATGCCTTGTTTCCACTGAGCGGATCAGTTCGGGTCGGTACAGTTTGGGAAGGGTTAGAATGGTCCGGCCTATTCAGGTGAGCGTTTCCACTGCAAGGGTCCATACAGGGTTTAGAAAAAATGCCTAGCATGGCCTCACACTGATTGGCAGACGTTTTTCTGTCCGCCAATCAGTGGAATGTATCGTAGCTCCGCCCTAACCAAACTGTTCCATTTTCTATGGCCCCACATCTGAAGCAGGACCCTAAATGGTGCGGTATGGTTCGGTTGTATAGGCCGCTTTCATAATGGAAACACTGAAAGTAGCGTACTGTACCGAACCGATCCGCTCAGTGGAAACGAGGCATTAGTGATACATTTCCTACAGAACACTATGTGGAAAATCGCAATGCTATGGGTCCTAATAGCTACAGGGCACTCCTCAAGCACCCACCTAGGATGAAAAATCTCAAAGTATCTTGGTAAACTAAACTCATGTCCTCTTTCTTTCTCCCAGTTTCCCTTCCTTTCTAAGCTTTCCCCACTTCTGGTTGACTATAGGCTCAATTCACAAAGCTAACACAACAGGGTAAGGATCCTTGTTTTCAAATAAGTGACAGTTATTTTCAGCCGAGTCCAATGATATTTGAAAAGCCAGTCAGGTGGTTAAAATAAAGATTCCTCACCTTGTGCTAAAGATTCTTATCCTTGTACAAAAGTTTTGTAAATTGAGTTTCAGCAGCTTAGAGCACCAGACAGGAAGCTTCCAAGAAAACTTCCACACAACATCTCTATATCAGTTATTAGCTTCTACCTATGTGATAACACTTTCCAAAACAGAAGCAGTTAGCTTCTTTGACACTGCCAAGAAGGTAGCAGCTTCAGATGTGAGATCCAAGGGACGTAGCTGAAGACCTGTTTCGGTTGACCACACTCCTTACCCATAGATAACGTTGGCTGACAGTTGCTGGGGTAGATAATAGCTGGAAAGGTCAGCCTAGGATAAAAAGTTTCAGAATAGTGCGTTTCAATATACTAAGCTCATTTTTGTTTTGTTTTTTTGCTACCAGTGTCCCTTCCTTTCCAAGTTTTGCTCACTTCTGGTTGAGAGACTATAGGCTCAGTTCACAAAGCTAACACAGCAGCAAAAGGACTCTCATCTTCAAAAATAAAAAGAAATGACCATTATTTTTAGTTGAGTCCAATTAGTTTTGAGAAGCCAGTCAGGTAATTAAAATAATATCCCTTTGATATAGTTTTGTAAATTGATTCCTATCGGCCCTCTTGGCCTATAGCACAGGAAGATCTAAGAAACTTTCCACTCAACATCTCTATATCAGAAATTAGTTTTTACCTTTGTGACAATTTCCAACATAGA
Source organism: Lithobates sylvaticus (assembly GCA_028564925.1). NCBI lineage: Eukaryota > Metazoa > Chordata > Amphibia > Anura > Ranidae > Lithobates > Lithobates sylvaticus. The sequence continues at coordinate 742,433,155 of CM053026.1, read as the reverse complement.
AGCAGTCAGGAGGTACTATAGTAGCTTCAGATGTGAGATCCTAGGGACATAGCAGAAGACCTGGTCTTGTAGATCACGTTCCTTGCCCATAGATATATCTGACTGACAGTTGCAGGGGTAGATAGTAGCTGGAAAGGTCAGTCTACAACAGACATAACACAGTGCTCACTAGATACAAGAACAATCTTTCACATGAACCAAGTTTGGGTATGAAAGATCCTCCAAAGACAGTAAAAATTTGCTTTGCTCTAGAGACCTTATGTTTGATAAAAGGCAGTGGCAGATATTACAAGGTTAATTATCCCAGCTGGAGTGAATATTGTATCCAATGAATTTTCAAGAGGTTTACAAGAGGTCCCCAGAAACCCAATCAACTTCAGTTTTGGTGCAAATTTTCCCACCCAGTCCTTGACCTATTACCTATGCCCTTTTGGTATACATACCATATGTCTGATTTCTTCTCTCCAGTCTCATGAATTCACAGGTCCACTTCCTTCTCCTTCTTCCTCTGGTGTTGGGCGAGTCCTGAATGCTACAAAGAATTGTACTCACCTAATGACTTGAGCGCTTCTCTATGCAGCATTGCCCTATGAGCCCAGACAGGTGCGATGATGTACCCCCTGGAGAAGTGCCCTTGACTCCCTGGGCTCACAGGAAGTGGGTTGAATGATGCAGAGCCTATACAGTATGTGTATTTAACTATTTGCCTTGAGTGCAGCTCTAAGAAGAATAAACAGGCAAAAATGGTAATTTGCCATGAAAACAAATGGGCCAGAAATTCCTGGTAGGTCTACAGATCGATTTTTGCGGCGGTCCTTCTGTACAAAATATCTTTCAATTAAAGGTCTTTCTAATGCCACGTACACACGAGCGGACTTTTCGACGGACTAGGTTAGACAGTCTTCCCGACGAACTTTCAGGGGAGTTCCGATGGACTTTTCGAACGAACAGACTTTGCCACACACAAGCACACCAAAGTCTGACGGATTCAAACGTGATGACGTACGACCGGACTAGAATAATAAGTAAGTTCATAGCCAGTAGCCAATAGCTGCCCTAGTGTGGGTTTTCGTCCGTCGGACTAGCACACAGGCAGCTGGCTTATTTCACTGATTTATTTGTATATTCTATTTATATACACATTCATTTATTTTTGGAAGGATTGGCGCAGTGGAGGTACGATATTTTAGTGGGAGGATATATTGAGTACCATCAGATCACTACTATTAGCACACAGACAAACTGATTTTTTGACCCGACTCGAGTCCGTCGGAAAGATTTGAAACATGTTTTATTTCTAGGTCCGTCGGACTTTTGGGAAAAAAAAGTCCGCTGGAGCAAACACACAATCAAATTGTCCGACGGATTCCGGTCCGCCGGACCTAGTCTCCCGGAAAGTTCAACATTTAGCAGTAAGCTTGCTATGCAAAAATGTCCTACTTTTCAGCTAGTTAGCACAAGAAAAAACAAAATAAACTTTTTTAATGACTCAGGTTTAGATTTTTGTTGCAACTATGGGACTAGCCATACAGACATCTAAAAACTGTAGACAGATGGCAGCTCCATCAGAATATCAGCACCTAAGTGTTGTGGCAATATGATGGTGATTTCTAATATGACTTCCTCGTTTGTAAACAATGACTGCTGTTTACTACTGTCACTAGGGAAAGCCCAGCATAGGATCAATGTGTCCTCTTCCATGGGCAGTGTACGCCATCTTGGGAAAGCCTGGGTCAAGTTAGACACAGAGCTCTCATGATAGAGCTAGCTGCCATTGTGGATGCAGATGTTCTATGTATAGTACGATCTGCATCACAAAGAGGGCCTTGCAGTAGGAAGGGTATGTAGATATGGACAAATACCTGTTGGTTAGGGATAGTTAGGTCTCAACCCTCAAGTCTGGGCCAGTATGGTGATTGGGGAGGACCCTGTGGTATTGGAGTTGGGTTGTTCCTACATTTTCAGAACATGAGTAACCTTTAATCTGCCCCTTCAGTTGAGTAGCCCAGTATTATATGGGTTTACCTCAAACAGGTGTAGTACCAGTTTGTCAAGAGTTTAAGGAAGGCATGCTTCCTGTAGTGTCACCTCAGTAAGAATCGTACCTTGTTCTATACTCCTGCCTGTAGTTATTTGTTCCCCATTGCCAAGTATTGGAGTGGAAGAACATTACACTGTTACTGTATTTACCGGTTCACTGGATAACAGCTCTTGTAAAGGAAACAGTTGCATTGGATTGCATCTTTGGTACCTTTGCTATCTAGTAAGCATACAAGATGATGAGATTGGCCAGCATATCCAAGCACCGTCCAATATTTATGGTGACCTTTTGACTTCCTGACCCTTGCTGTGATAAATTGACCAGTTTTTCTTTTTTTTTTATTGTCTATTCTCTTAAATAAATCTTATCATAACGTCAAACTCATGGCTTTAGCAAAACTTTAATAAACTTCACAATGTCACAACACTCCTAATAATTTGTTAAGCAAATTTATCAGTGTTCTTATCACACATTTTACCTGCAATGAGATTATGTTTTCACAGGATTTAAACTTATCTTGTGTAAGTTTATTTGCCATGAAAACAAACCCTTATCACCTCATTATGAATTCCAGTGCTTATATTTCACGTGTGCAGCCCGAGTCTCTTATCTCCCAGCATACCATTGGAGGCTCGACTTAAGTCTATTCCATAGAGATTCAATTAAAAATAAAGGTCAGTACTGTGCATGTCATACGATGATATATTCATTTTAAAGGGGAAATATGTTATTGTTAAAGGAAGAAAGTAGACTGTTTATCCACAGAGTTGAGAAAAGGTAATGGAAAGCTGGCCTAAATGCACTGATGACATATATTTAACCCTTAATTGACCTATTTAGGTATAATTCTTCTCATCCCCATTTCTTGTTAACTATAGGTGATGCATTAATTATGCATAGCACTGGCCCCTGAAGAAACTGCAGAATTTTATGGACCATCCTAACTTTTCTAAAAGTGGTTTGCCTAGTAGCTTGCCTTTACTGATGGTGGCAGACAGCACCTTTTTCTTTTCTTTTTTTTGCTCAGTTGTCCAAGGCAGAGCGTTTTGGGGTAGAGATACGAGATACAGGGCCACAAATTCGGTCAACTGTGTCCACCTGCAGCCATGTCATTTCGGGACCCTTTGGATCCAGAGACCCCAAATTTTGGCTGCAGCTAGGGGGCATCTAGGAACCTTAACTACAAAGTTTGAAGTACGGTGGACCTATGGCTGCAAATGGGCACAGTGAGGCTGCAAATGGGCACAGTGAGGCTGCAAAATGGGCACTGTTGACCCTCTTTTTACACTTACAGTAGCTGCACATTCTCACCCTAGGCTTATACTCGAGTGAATACGTTTTCCCAGTTTTTTGTGGTAAAATTAAGTGCCTCGGCTTATATTCGGGTTGGCTTAAACTCAAGTATATATGGTAATCCCATTGTACTGGCTGATCTCTTTTCTCTCTTCTTTTTTATCCTCTGAATGGGGCCAATCAAACACATCGATGTTTTTAAAGGGCTTGTTTTAAGGGATCTGGTTGATTGGTCATACCGAAACGAGACGTGAATCCTCGACATATACAGGAAGGCATAAAATTACTCGAAGAGAGAAAAGAGATCATCATTAGACCAGCTGATAAAGGAGGAGGAGTAGTGATTTTAACCTCTGCATTTTTATCACAAACAATTGTCAGAAATGTTGTCCGATGGAGACACCTATAAGAAATTGGAACGAGACCCGACACCTCAAAATGAGAAAGAACTGGACATTCTTGTTCAGTTGGGATGAACACTGGGTGTACTAACCTCAAAAGAAAGTAAATATCTTAACCCCAGTAGTAGCAGGATCCCCACAATCTACACACTCCCCAAGATCCACAAAGATATCAGGTGCCCCCCAGGGAGACCTATTGTGAACGGGATTGGCTCTGTTGCTTCAAGGATGGGACAATATTTGGATCTCTTTCTCCAAAAAATTGTTATCCAGACAAAAGCTTATTTACGAGACACTAAGAGCCTTTTACAATATCTGGAAACTATAGATTTGAGTAATACTGATGAAGTCTTTTTGGTCACAGCAGACGTATCATCACTATACACTATTATCCAACACGATGATGCGCTGCTGGCCCTAAATTGGGCTCTTAGCCAAAGAGAGGATCTAAATCACAATCAAAAATGCTTTCTCGGTATGCACTAGACTTTTGTTTAAGCCATAACTACTTCTGGTATAGCGGCCACTTCTACTCTCAGAAAAGAGGCGTAGCCATGGGGGCCAGATTCGCACCAAGTATAGCAAATCTCTTCATGGGTGAATGGGAAGATAAGAACATTTTTGCTTTTAGAAAAGAAAGTCTGGTTTTATATAAACGATATATCGATGATTTGTTTTTTATATGGTCTGGATCTCGTGCATCATTGGAACTATTTTTAACTGAACTGAATTGAAACTCCAGTAATATTGTACTCACAAGTGATATAAACACACAGAGTATTAACTTCCTTGATGTGACCATTTTTAGAGAAACAATCAAACTACAAACAAAAGTCTTTTTTAAACCAACAGATGATAATAGCTACCTCCCAATACAGAGTGGACATCACCCTATGTGGCTTAAAAACATACCCAAAGGCCAATTTACAAGGATTAGAAGAAATTGCACTAAAGAGTCTGATTTTAACACGCAATCAGCTATAATTAAGAAAAAATTCGAGGAGAAGGGCTACAAGGGAGAACGACTAGATAAAGTGATTAATGACGTCTCCATGGTGCCAAGACATAGCCTGCTGGAAGAGAAAACCACCCCACCAAACAGAAACAGTCAAGAATGGAGCTTCTTGTCAGGTTTCCATGCACAACATAAAGAGGTGGAAGCAATATTTCAGACCCATTGGCATATACTCCAGATGGACAAGACTTTGAAAACAGCTCTCCCACAGATACCAGGTTTTATTTATAAAAAGGCACCAAGTCATGCAGACAAAATAGTAAAGAAGATTCTAGATCCCCCATCCAAACACCCATCGTGTTGGGACAAAGACGGATTCTACTCATGCAGAAAATGCAGGGCAGGTAGAGAGGTTAATGTACAGATACGGGCATTAGAAACCTTTACCTCTACCACTAATAACAATGAGTTCAAAATAAAAGAGTTCATTACCTGCAACACGTCTTATGTCGTGTATGCGATTCAGTGTCCCTGCAAGTTGATATACATAGGTAGGACTAAAAGGCTTCTACGCATCAGGATCGCTGAGCATATCGCAAACATCAAACTTGGATATAAAGAGCATAACTTATCCCTTCATTTAAAGAATCATCATAAACAGGACCCCTCAGGGTTAAAATTCTGGGGGATAGACCACCTCAAGCCCAATTGGAGAGGTTCAAACCGGGTACGTGAATTATCTAAGAAAGAGACAGAATGGATATACTGGTAGACACTTTGTCGCCAAAAGGTTTGAACGTAGACCTTGACATAAATTGTTTTATCAGTGACCAGTGATTAATTTATGTCCCGAATAATCTCAAGGGCTCTGTTACTATATTTAATGAATTTAATGAATTTTATGCTCTGCTTTAGGCTTATATTTATATTTATAATTGGTTGTATTTTTATGCATATATATATATATATTTATTTACTAACATCCTACATACCTCTCCTATTATTTATCATCCTGATATAAACATATATTTTATGGGTCTTTGCATACTCATTATTTTTTCTTATTTTTAATATGTTTTTATGGATGATTTACTATATTTTAGATGCGACTTTTTTATGCGATTTTTTTTATGCGACTTTTTATGCGATTTTGTGTGGTTTTATCGCTTTTAAGATCGATAAAATGCATATTTTTATATATATTTATACATTTACTTATTTTATATATATTTTTTATATTTATACGTATTTATCCTTTTTATATATATATATGTATACTCCTATACTTGCTCGCATTTAATATCTTATTGTGTTTGATCTACTCTCGTATTTATTTGCTTTCTATTTGCACTTTATATAATTTTGAAGTGCTCCTATATTTTGGGAATGCTCCTATACGTTTCTAACTTTAATTATAAAAGCACACACATTCCGGGATTATAACTCCCTATGGGCTATTACTAGGCTCACTAATCTCTTGCCCTCCAATATGTGATATACACAATCACGTTAAGTAACCCTATAACAACATTATAACTACCTATTACATAGGCAGATTGATATTGGAACGTATTTTATATGGTATATATGCCTAAACACCCAGTGCGACACGCAGTCGTGGTAATTTTATTATACTATACTAATTTGTGCCATCAGAGGTATGAATTGAATACACCATAATATCAATATCGCATGAATATTCCCATACACATGCGATCAGATAGACCGGCATATAGCTTCTCGCTGTCACCTAAGACTAATGATTAAGGTGACAGTTGAATGCCGTTTCTAGTCACATAAAACGTTTGGAATGAATTGCATTCCTTGACTCACACTGACATATATTTACCGCACAGTATTGTACATATGCATTTTCAGCCCGCAATGACAGTGTTTTTACTGTATGCACAGCATACTATGTCACAGCTCAATATGACCGTGTTTTAAAAACGTCATGTGCTTGGTTTTAAAATCGTCATGTGCCTGGTTTTAAAAACGTCATGTGCCTGGTTTTAATTGTCACTCCACTTGTTCCGATGTACAAATGCTCACATTTCCCTATCTGAATAATTAGCTATCATTGCTGTATTGTTTCTCCCACACGCAGTATATTCATTATAACTACTGCGTGCTCTCATCTCCCACTCTCAATATGGGCATTACCTATCATGATTGCCTCTACCCTATCAGCAGGTAGATGTGTGTGTTATTCTCTGATTGGTTACAGCCCAAAGGGGCTGGATACAAATAGCCCTGTTGAGCGTCGTGTAGCCACGCCCTCTGTTGAAGTCGGAAGTGACCAAACGCGTAAGGGCGTGGCCTACACGACGCTGACCGGAAGTGACGCCTGCGTTCCAGCTGCGCTCCACTGCTACCAGGAAGCTGTCCCTGTGTCTGGATAGACACACTACAGACTACAGGAAGTACTATGGATGCCGCTGTGGGGTCTTTCTAACAAACCCAAAACGCAAGTGATTCTTGTTTGCATAACAGAAAGTAACTTTAATGTACGCTGCTATACTTTTGGGATCTTTTATGGGTGGTTTTATTTACATGTTTTAAGAATAAACAGAATTACGCTATGTGCAAAACTTTATTTGTTTTTATGGCGAGTTTATTTGGAGCCAATTCCCCCCTGGACCCCTGATGCAGTTTGGTGTTTGGTGATGATGAGATTATAAGAAGTATACAAGGCTGATTGGTGGCCATTTTGGTGGATGAATAGCAGATGCAGTTTAACCATTCGATGACCTATACCTGATATGCCTGTTTGATTCTTACCTCTGGTAAGTTTAAACCCCTAAGGGGGATTTCTCCGCACGTGGTGGAACAAGTCACACGGGGTATTACTTGGTCTACAAATGATGTCACCTTGATGCAACCTTGAACTGCTCACTCATCACTATTTTCTGCACCGAACGAACGTTTTAAGTTTATCTTTACAGTTATATAGCAGTACTTTTTTTTTCATTGTTTTCTGTTTTTTAGTAGTCTATTTCTCATGTACATCAGTGCTTGGAATTTTTTACTATCCCATTTTTATATTTTCTATTTTTTTTATATATTTATTTATATATATATATTTATTACTATTTGTACGGGTGTGTCTATCTGCATTAACTGACTGTAACCCAAACAGCAGGCGCTGAGTAGTGTACAATAGGCCGTTTCAGACACACTCTCTTTTTCACACCTTATTTATATATTATATGTTTTTATGTAAATTTTATCCAATTTTTAGATGCGACTTTTTATGCGACTCTCTATGCGATTTTTTGTGGTTTTATCGCTTTTAAGATCGCTATAATTAACTTATTATTTATATATATTTATTATATTTATATACATATATATATGCTCGCATCTATGATCCCGTCGATTTTCTTGCATTACCAAATATGTATTCTGGAAGTTCCACACATGCTCCTATACATTCATAAGATTTAAGTACACTGATTTCGTTCCTTATGCGCTATTATCAATTTTATTAATTTTAATTTTTTACTAATTTAGTATTATCCTTATAATCACATTATGATGCCCTATTAATATTATACGGATGTCACTACTCACTTTCTGTTTTATAAGTGCGATATATTCACCATGACCCACTGGTGTGGTTATATTATATTACATGACCCTCCTCTCACAGGACCGACATATTTTTTACCACTACTACACCACTACTGGTTCAATATCGTATGAACACCCCCACTTACTTGCGATTTGGGTGTTGTTTACATGGCCGATTATTGTAATCCGCTCACTTTGGCATGCTGTTAAGAACGGCATGTAGTTATTGCCCAATACTGACATATACACATATCTTTGGGTTTCATTTATGTACTTTGAATTACCCTGCAATGATAGTATTACTAACTTGTGCACACCGCAATATGACTTAACATGATATGACTAGTGTATATACGTCATGTGCCTGGTTTGAACCATAAAGAGTACTCCATGTGTGTTCCGATGTACAAAGTCCATTTTTTCAGAATGAATTAATAGGCTGCTTTGCCGATTGATTCATTAGTTTCTCCTGCACGCAGTATGTGTAATACAACTGCTGCGTGACTGCTGTTTTCCTGCTCTCAATACGGGCATAGTACTATCAGGGTTTACCTATCCTGTCATCAGAATGGGATGCTGGCCATTCCCTGATTGGACACTGCCCAGAGGGGCTGGATACAAATAGCCCCGCCGAGCGTCGTGTAGCCACGCCCACTGTTGAAGTCGGAAGTGACGAAACGCGTATGGGCGTGGCCTACACGACGCTGACCCGGAAATGACGCTTGCGTTCCTTTGTGCACCTTTGGAGTAAAGCTGTCCCTGTGTCTAGAGAGACACATCACAGACTACAGGAAGCGCTTTGGATGCCGCTGTGGGGTATTTCTAACTACCCAAAAACGCAAGTGATTGATTTTTTGCATAAATGAAATAATTTATTCAGTTTTATCTTGCATTTATATTTTTGATTTTATGGGTGGTTTTATTTTTTAGTATATACAGAATTTTTTACATATCATTTTTATAATCCCATTGTACTGGCTGTGCCCAGCTTTAGACATAACTAGTACTTAGCAGATTTCCTATTTAAAATGTGCAGATTTCATTGAGCGAGGGGCTGATGTGGAAAAATGAAAGGAAAGATTCACTTTTTACTACAATCTAAATATTTAAGATAATTGTTGCGTGTTGTAAATTATATGTCAACTCTCGGTGTAAAAGAGATGCATTGTTTTTTCACATGTATCCTTAGTAGATGATATATAATTAGAATGTTGAGGAGGATGTGTCATATAAGGAGGGGTAATGTGAAATAGCTGTGCTATTAATAAAGTATGGTTAAATTGCATGTTTCCAGTTATTGGGGCCTGTCTAGCACCATGTAGTCTAGGTCACCTCATGGTGACCCTTCGGATAGTCATCTCATTGTGACCATCCAGTAGGTTGCCAATCAACCAGTATATTTTTGGCCAGTGGGAAGAAGAGCCTAGGCTATACAAACTCCATGCAGATAGCATCCAGTGATTAATTTGCACAAATCCGGAATTGTAGCACATTGGACTGATTAACGGCGATTAGATGTTTACTGCAGAATACCTTGTTGTTGTAGTGCAATTGATCGCTTTTGATTTAAGACATCATTTATTGGGTTGCTCCCTGATGATACTTGGCATGCCATTTCCTTGAGGACTCTTTTCCATATGCATTGCCTCGGTGCATGTATATCTCTATATATTTGGATGGCATATGGAAGTCTATATGGTGCATTTTCACCTAACAAAATGTGAATAATTAGCTATGTTCTTTTTTTTCAATAGGATCTCTGTCTATAGTCAAGGAATTAAGGTCCTGAGGAAGCACAGATGTGAAATATGTCGACCTCTTGACACAATAGTAACAGGGATTTATTGCCTAATTACTAACTTGGTCAAATTGATCAGAGCCATACAATTGTGATTTTATTTAGAATGTGTAAACATTTTTTAACAATTTAGTAATAAAGATAATATATAGAATTACATTGTGATTGTATTTCACTTGGTACAACATTTCCTCGAGGGCTCTTTTCCATATGCATTTCCTCGATGCATGTTTATCTCTATATATTTGGATGGCATATGGAAGTCTATATGTTGCATCTTCACCTAACAAAATGTGAATAATAGCTATGTTCTTTTTTTTCAACAGGATCTCTGTCTATAGTCAAGGAATTAAAGTCCTGAGGACGCACAGATGTGAAATACGTCGACCTCTTGACACAATAGTAACAGGGATTGCCTAATTACTAACTTGATCAAATTAATCAGAACCATACAATTGCGATTTTATTTAGAATGTGTAAACTTTTTTTTAACAATTTTGTAATAAAGATAATATATAGAATTACATTGTGATTGTCCTTCACTGGTACCGGTAAAGTCCGCTCAGTTTGTCTTATTTTAAATCTCCTTAAGGATGAAGTACGCCCATAGCCCATAACATTTCTATATGTAGTGCAACAACATCAGACGCCGCTGATAATGCACAGATTCCTTTCCCAAATTTAGTGAAAACACAGCCAGGCACACAGCGTTCCTCTCTCTATCTGGTTCAATAACCGTCCAGGGGATTTTTTTAAATGTTTTTATTGCACATTGAACTTGGTTAGCGTGAGGGGGAGCATGGGATAATACTCCAAAGAACTCTGAGTCCCTAGAGGAGTCTCTTACCAATGATACCTCACTGGGTCACAAGACAGGTGAAGCAGATAAGATTTAGTGAGCTCTTCAGACTAGAACTTTGCTTTGTGCACTGGTCCAAATCATTTTGTGGAGGGGGTGATTATGGTGTGGGGGCTTTTCTTTTAGGGATTGTTGGGCTTGGCCCTGTAGTTCCAGTGAAGGGAACTCTTAAAGGGGTTGTAAACCCTCATGTTTTTTCACCTTAATGCATCCTATGCATTAAGGTGAAAAAACTTCTGGCAGTCACAGGCCCCCCAGCCCCCCATTTTATTTACCTGAGCCCTGTAATTCCCACGCCGGAGAAGCGCTGTCCCCCTCTGCACAGGGTCCCGGCTCTTGATTGGATAGATTAATAGCAGTGCAATCGCTGCTGTCAATCAAATCCAATGACATGGGTTCTGGGGGGCGGGGCCGAGTCTGGCATTCGTGTCTATGGACGCAAATGCTGGACTCAGGAGCGTGCCCGAAAGGTAACCCCCGGTAGAGCACTTCTACTAGGGGGTTATCTGAAGCGAGGAGGAGTCACGAGAGCCACAGAGGGACCCCAGAAGTCGAGGATCGGGGCCACTCTGTGCCAAATGAGCTGCGCAGTGGAGGTAAGTATTACACTTTAAGGTGTCAGCATACCAATACATTTTGGACAATTGCATGCTCCCAACTTTGTAGGAACAGTTTGGGGATGGTGCCTTCCTGTTCCAACATTGCTGTTCACCAGTGTACAAAGCAAGGTCCATAGAGACAAGGATGAGCGAGTTTGGGGTGGAGGAACTTGACCATAGACACACTCCTAAACCTTGTGGACGGCCTTCCCGGAAGAGTTGAAGCTGTTATAGCTGCAAAGCGTGGGCCAATTCAATATTGAACCCTACAGACTAAGACTGGAATGCCATTAAAGTTCATGTGCGTGTAAAGGCAGGTGTCCCAATACTTTTGATAATATAGTGTATACCTGTAATAATAAATAATAAATAACATACAGTAAAAAAGGTTTTGAGAATTTGATTGGGCTTGAAACCAGAATGTCCTATTAACGTCCAGCCTCTTGTTATCCCAATGTCGCGCCGTTCTGCATGTATGTCATATCGACTATCGAGAGAAATTGCCACATTTTCCAGCAGCAGCGCAAGAACACAATTTATGTATGTAATTTCACATCACGCTTCCAATCGTCCTTGAGAAAATATAACACCTGGCAACGAAATCCCAAGATGTCACTTTCCCCTCACCGTTTTAGCCGGGTGCCTATTTTTGACACAAATATCAGCAGTACATCAACATATGTTGCAAGGCCTGCCGCGTTGCGGTAATATACTTTATCAGCAAAAATCCCGTCTCTTTCTCTTGATGGCGTTTTTGAGCAAGATGACCCTCCGAGGAAGGACGAAAATTGGTGCGCGCTACTCTCAGGTTATCACCTTGACAAATGGCTTCCCTGATCAAAGATGGCTGACTCTTCAGAAGAACATGCTGATGTTACAAGCCTGTGAACGTGCGAAGATGAAAAAAAAAAAAAATCACGTATTTTCCAGGTTTTGATCCAGCTGTTCTCTGTATCTTAAGCCATCTTTCCCGGATCGGCTGTCATTTTTTCCTCGGGTTGAATTACACAATCTCCTTGATGTATTATAAAGCCGCTCGCTGCCGTTGCCGAAGAATTTAAATTGTTTCAGTGAATCTGCCAGCGCTGTTTTGGTCTATTATTTACGCTCCAAATGTACAACGCTAAGGAAAAGCTGCAGGAGCTATAGATAAATCATCATAGATCATATATTAATATTTGGGGGGAAAAAAAACACCAGCGGATTTCTGAAATCCTAGAGAAAGCAAATGGAGCTTCTAGAGCTCAGAGCAGTAACGGTTGAGGCGTGCTGACATCATCAAAGCTCAGGGCCTATCTCTGACAATATTGATTACTATAGAGCAGCCTTTCTCAACCTTTTCAACACAGAGGAACCCTCAAAATAGTTCTCCAGTCTCGGGGAACCCCTGCTAACAATTAGAAATCTACAACTCATGATACATTAGTGTGATGGTCAGTGGGAAGAATGGTCCTTACACTTGTGGTCATTGCGAAGAATTACCTTCTTACAGATAGTTAAAAAGATCAAGATTCGCAGTACAGGGACCTCGGCTATGGAACGCTCTACCAAACAACATCTGCTTGGAAGAAAACCATCAGGCCTTCAGGAAAAAACTCAAGACCCACCTCTTCTAAATATTGCATGACAACAAGAGCAGTCAATCGCCTTGAGGCGATTCAGTTCGCATTTGCAGCGCTATACAAATCATTCATTCATTCAATGGTGTCAGTGGTAACTTATCTGGGAGGCAGAAATTGCCCAATGCTAAAGGAACACCTACCAACCTCTGGAGGAACCCTAGGGTTCCACGGAACCCTGGTTGAGAATCACTGCTATAGAGTTTTACTAAACCACACAATACCTTCAGAGGTTTAGTGGAGTCCAAGCCTCAACTGGCCAGGGCTGTTTGGCAGCAAAAGTGGGGCCTTCTTAATATTAGTTGGGTATTTTGGTAGGTAGTCACAATGTTATGGCTGATCGGTGTGGTGGGCAGGTGGGTATGTGTTGTTGTCTTTTTCTGGGGCAGCTCAAAATCAACTACTGATGGTCTGGAGCACTCGCTTTGGTAGCACTATCTTTGTGGTGATGTCAGCTCTGTGCAGCTAATCATAGTGCCACAGGATAGGGAGCCCTTCCTTCTGACCCTGGGCCAACAGCATGCCCACAATTGTGACCAGGGGCGTTGCTAGGTCTAGAGCCCATAGCAGCGAAGTAAAGAAAGTCATATGCTTGGGTGGGCATACACATGTATAGAATATACGTGTATAGATATATAGAAAACATTGTTACATCAGGGTCTCCAGAGAGCCCCCCCCCACTTACATCAGGGTCTCCAGAGCCCCCACTTACATCAAGGTCCCTAGAAAGCCTCCCTACTTACATTAGGGTCCTCAGAGCCCATCTTACATCAGAGTCTCCAGAGAGCCCCCCCCCCCCCCACTTACATCAGGGTCTCCAGAGCCCCCACTTACATCAAGGTCCCTAGATAGCCTCCCTACTTACATAAGGGTCCTCAGAGCCCCCCTTACATCAGGGTCCCCAGAGAGCCCCAGGGCTCAGGAGTTGGCTAAATAAAGAATGCAGGGCTCAGCTGTGCCCATCTATGCATCCTCACCAGTGCCTAGCAATGCAGTCTCATCAGTGCCCAGAAATACAGCCCCCACTGTAGTGTCCACTTTCCCCTGCACCCCACCCCACTGCACCGCCCCCCCCCCCACAGCCCTGTGATAATGTCCGCGGGCCGGGTGCCCACATTCAGCGGTGGTGGGCCAGGTGCTGACCCCTGCCCTAGAGACTCGGGGCTATGGGCCCCAGATTCGGGGCTATAGCCTCAATAGCCACCCCCTAGCGACGCCTCTGATTGTGACCACCCTATTATGGACAGCTCATGGTCAACTGACAATTGGGAGCCTGTAGGATGTGCTCCTGATAACATCAGCACTGTGCCACACGATAGGGAGCCCTTCCTACTGACCCTGGGCCAACAGCGTGCCCAGGGTCAACTGACAATTGGGAGTCAGTAGGATGGACTCCTGATAACAGCATCACTGTGTAGCCAATCAGTGCAGTATGATCAGGAGCCCCTCCAATGGCCCTGGACCAATGGCACCTCAAGTTACGGATGGCTCAAGGTCAACTACCAACAATAGGGAGCCAGTAGAATGGGCTCCTGCTGACGTCAAGACTATGCAGCCAATGAGTGCCGCACGATCAGGAGCCCCTCCTACTGCCCCCAAAATTGTGACAAAGCTGTCACGACATACTTCATTACGGGTAAATCATGTAACTAAAGTCGTAGAGAAATGTTTTCTAGCTAAATTTCATCTTTAAGGATGTGTTGCATGTAAACTAGCGATGGCGCTTATTATGACTGCAGGTGTTACTTGGCAAACCGTGAACTAGAGCCCCACAGAGCAGGTGGCGTATTTCCAGCGACGTCTAAATCCTCAGCTATTACACTCTAATTATGGTTGTCTATATTTATCAGACTATGGAGACAACATATTTCACCACCTATTTATGAATTTTCAGATAACTCTTTTTCTGCTAAATTCTCCAGCTACTTGTTCATGGGGGCAATTTTTTATGTTTTTTTTTGCTAACCCATCTTCCCCCCAAACAATATATTTTCTGAAAGTAGGGACCCTGGGGAATAAAATGGTGGCAATTGCAATTTTTTTATGCCACATTATATTGGCGTAGCTCTTTATAAAACACATATTTTCAGAAAAAAAAAAAAATGCTAAAATAAATCTAGTGTAATCAGACACAAATAAAGCCATTTTGTTGGTAAAATATAATAGATGAGGTTGCTTTAAGTAAATAAATACCAAACCCGTCAAGTTTGAAATCGCCCAAAAAACGATGCTACCCAAAATGCAATATTAGAGATGCCTTTTGCCTTTGCAGGTTATCAGTTTAGTTAACCGCAAATTATGACCCCTGAATTACGGTTCTCATTCCGATGGTCATGGCGATACCGCATAAGTATGGCACAAATGATGGTGCCCATTCCACTGCTACCTATGTACGGTTGTTTTTTTAACCACTTGCTTACTGGGCACCTAAACCCCCCTCCTCCCCAGACCAATTTTCAGCTTTTAGTGCTGTCACTCTTTGAATGACAATTGCGTGATCATCCAACACTTTACCCAAATGAAATTTTTATAATTTTTTTCCCACAAATAGAGCTTTCTTTTGGTGGTATTTGATCACCTCTGCGTTTTTTTTTTTTTTGTTAAAAAAAATGTAAATACTATTTAAAAAAAAAAATACAAAACTGTTTTATATTTTGTTAATAAACTTTGCAAACAGGTAATTTTTCTCCTTCAATGGTGTACGCTGATGAGGCTACACTGATGGGCACTGATAGGCTGCACTGATGGGCACTGATAGGCTGCATTGATGGGCACTGATAAGGCGACACTGAAATGATTACCGATCACACGATCAGCAGTCATTGGGATTGGCACCTTACTCGGATCTGTGATCACCCGAGTCTCATTGACCCGGGTGATCACAGCGCGCACCGCGAGCGCCCTTGAGGAGGGCGTGGTGAGCAAGCAAAGGGGAGGACGTCAATAGATGTGCTCCCAGCAAAGCAGATACGCCCTGTAGCCATCATTCGGCTATAGCATGGATCTGGACCAGTTAAATAACAAACATGTCAGGCCTCATCCACACTGGGCGTTATAATAATGTTATAAAAACGCCAGTAGCTTTGCAGTGAGTTTTTCAGCTTTTTTAGCATTTTTTTTTCTTTTTTTTCCAATGCATCAAAAACGTTACAAAACGCAGATGAGCCACGTTTTTGAGCATTTATCAGCATTTTTTTTGACGTTAAAGCGTTTTTTTCAGCTGAAAAACTCTCCCGCTGTGTGACGCTTCTCTTCTTCTGGCAGTTCTTATATAACGGAGGGCGGGCCACCCGGTGACCCCGCCCCCTCTGACACACGGTTCCGTTATAGAACTGTCAGAAGAAGAGAAGCGTCACACAGCGGGAGCCTCCCATTGATGCGGAGCGGCCTGAGAATGAAGCGGGGAAGAAGAGACGCCGTGGAGGAAGATGCCGGATGAGAACACCAGAGCAAGAAGCAGAGGATCGGAGGAAGAAGCGGAGGAAGAAGAAGATGGAGGAAGAAACCGAAGGATGAAGGAAGGAAGAAGGAAGAAGACCCGAAGAAGATGGAAAAAGAAGACTTTAAATAAAGGAATTGTTGAAAAATGGCTCTTGTCATTTTTAAAATTTTTGACACTTTTTTGGTGAAATGGTAGGGGTACTTTTGTACCCCCTTACATTTCACACAGGGGGGGCAGGATCTGGGGGTCCCCTTGTTAAAGGGGGCTTCCAGATTCCGATAAGCCCCCCACCCGCAGACCCCTACAACCACTGGGCAAGGGTTGTGGGGATGAGGCCCTTGTCCTCATCAACAGGGGGACAAGGTGCTTTGGGGGTCACAGACCTCCAAAGCATCCTCCCAATGTTGAGGGCATGTGGCCTGGTACGGTTCAGGAGGGGGGGGCGCTCTCTCGTCCCCCCTCTTTTCCTGTGGCCTGCCAGGTTGCGTGCTCAGATAAGGGTCTGGTGTAGATTTTGAGGGGGACCCCCACGACATTTTTTTTTCATGGCGCGTGGTTCCCCTTAATATCCATACCAGACCTGAAGGGCCTGCTATGCTCTTGGAGGGGAACCCATGCCGGTTTTTAATTGAAAAAATTAAAGTCGCCTGGCCTGGGGGCGACTTAAAGTCATGTTGTGAGTCGCCCCAAGTCGTGTTGAAGTCGGCCCAAGTCGCGCTGTGCTTCATACTCAAGTCGTGTCCAAGTTGCCTCCCAACGTCACGCTGGAAGTCGTGTTGCCCTGTGTGAATGGACTGTTAATGATACGGCGTGCGCTATTATCAATGGCATATTATTATTGCTGTTGCGCTTATGGGTGTGCCGGTTCACACGCTCAATTAATGATTTATCTGGCGCACCAATTAAGGTATGAACCAGCGCAGCGCATTCATCTTAGTAAATGATCCCCATTGTGTTTGTGAACCCTAAAATTTACTTTAGTGCATTTTTTATCAAAATCGTGTGCTTGATAAATTGTGTGACATAAAAATTAGGATCTAACTACCACCATTTTATTCTCCATGGTCTCTGCTTTCTGAAAATATATACCGTTTGGGAGTTTTAGGTCTAAAATTATTTTTTTTCTAAAGCGTGCAAAAAAAAAAAAAAGAATAATGTAAAAATGGCTCTGGTTGGGAATTAGTTAACCCCACTTTAAGCACATATCTTCTTCTTTACGCATAACAGGATGTATGTACAGAATGAGCGGATAAATGCGCAGTGTGTGCAGTTTGCGAGGAAGAAGGTAAGAACATTTTACTGCACAAGAAGCAAAGTACGTCTCTTCTGCAAAAAATAAAAAAATAAATAAAGTTCAACTTTGATTGAGCTCCTCTACAAGTGCAATGCCAATGTTTCTTTTGGTACAATAAATGCTTTTTTAAAGTCGGTGCGCTATGCAGAGGAGAGCTGTCATCTACCGCCAGCCAAGATGAAGGTCGCTTGGCAGGTGTGCGCAGACAACCCAACAACGTGGAATGTTGCGAACGCAGAAAACTTATCTGCAGTAACAGCGTGTAACGGATTTCCTTACTGCTTAATTAGAGCACAAATACAGCAACATCAGGCTAATTTATCAAGCTGTTCCTCCTAGCATCACAGTGTAATCATGTTAGAGAAGAGTCACGCCAAGATATAATGGATGTGATAAAATGCTAACTTGTATGCAAATGATGGCGTAATTGTTAACACTGGGATTTGGGTACAATGCCTGGCGCACTCGGTGCCAGGAGCCGAGCTCTCAAGCAATGTTCAGCTTATTTCTAATGAAAGTAAAGGTAATATAATACACACTGCTAGATGTGCCATTAGAAAGACATGGAAGATCGCTTGATGCCGACAATCCTGGCCGGGCTGTGTATAAGTGTGCAGTGATCAGATCAGTGTGTTATCAATGGGCAAAACCTTTGTAGGATTAAGAGCATGGATAGAAATAACTAATTATTATTATTGTTATTATTGTTATTATTAGTACTTTTATTATTATTATTATTAGTAGTAGTTGTAGTATTTTATTATCATCATCATCATTATTTGTATTAGTATTATTAGTAGCAACAGTAGTAGTATTTCTTTATTATTATTATTATCTTAAATAGTAGTAGTAGTATCAGCAGTTGTAGTATTGTATAATAGTTCTTATTAATGCCATTGTTGTTATTACTTTTATTATTATTAGTATTAGTGGTAGTAGTAGCAACAGCAGTAGCAGTTGATATTATTATCATTGTTATTATTACTTTTATTATTATTAGTAGTAGTAGTAGTGGTATTTTATATTATTATTATGGTGGTGGTAGTAGTAGTAGTAGTAGTAGAAGGAGCAGTAGTATTTTATATTATTATCATTGTTATTATTACTTTTATTATTAGTAGTAGTGGTACTCTATAATATTATTATTATTAGTAGTAGTAGCAGTGGTGGTGGTGGTATTAATAGTAGTAGTAGTAGTATTTTATATTATTATCATTGTTATTATTACTTTTATTAGTAGTAGTAGTGGTATTCTATATTATTATTATTATTATTAGTAGTAGTAGTAGAAGTGGTGGTGGTAGTAGTAATAGTAGTAGTAGTAGTAGTAGTAGTAGTAGTAGATTATTATTATTATTATTATTATTATTATTATTATTGTTATTATTACTTGTATTATTATTAGTAGTGGTATTAGGAGTGGTAGTCTATATTATTATTATTATTATTAATAGTAGTAGTAGGAGTGGTGGTGGTAGTAGTAGTAGAACCAGCAGTAGTATTTTATATTATTATCATTGTTATTATTACTTTTATTAGTAGTAGTAGTAGTAGTGGTGTTTGTTATTATTATTATTATTATTATTATTATTAATAATAATAATAATAATAGTAGTAGGGGGAGTGGTGGTGGTAGTAGTAGAAGTAGTAGAAGTAGTAGTGGTATTTATATTATTATCATTGTTATTATTACTTTTATTATTAGTAGTAGTAGTAGTAGTGGTATTCTATATTATTATTTTTTTAAGTAGTAGGAGAGGTGGTGGTGGTAGTAGTAGTAGTAGTAGAAGCAGCAGTAGTATTTTATATTATTATCACTGTTATTATTACTTTTATTATTATTAGTAGTGGTAGTCTATAACATTATTATTATTATTATTATTAATAATTATTATTATTATTACTAGTAGTAGTGGGAGTGGTAGTGGTGGTGGAAGTAGTAGAATTGGTAGAAGTAGCAGTAGTATGTTATATTATTATCATCATTATTATTATTACTTGTATTAGTAGTAGTAGTAGTAGCAGTATTTTAGATTATTATCATTGTTATTATTACTTTTATTATTAGTAGTAGTGGTAGTCTATATTATTATTATTATTATTATTATTAATAATAATCAGTAGTAGTAGGAGTGGATGTGGTGGTAGTAGTAGTAGTAGAAGCAGCAGTAGCATTTTAATTATTATTATTATTAGTAGGAGTAACAGTAGCAGCAGTAGTATTTTAGTATTTTATATGATAAGTATTTTACAATATTATTGTTTTTGATTGAATGTTGTTGGGCTAGTGGTGTTGCTATGGGAGTCCGGGGGGGGGGGGGGGGGGTTGGGTGTTTGGAGAACACCCAGGTGACACCCACCAGAGGCGGGACACCATCAAGTAGGAATTGATATCCAACTGCAATGGTGTCACCCCCCCCATGTGGCACTGTGACAGGCAAGACAGGAGAGAGTCGGATGCGGTAGTCTGCCCAGTGTCTCCGGCTCTGTCCTGGTCCTGCTGTCATTCCTCAGCGGCCAGACAGAGTACTCTGGCAGGCTGGAGGGAAAGAGCCCCCCCGATGTGGCACCATGTTTTACCGCATCAGGTGACACCACTGTGCTTTTTCTCTCTTTTTCGCTATTTTTTCTTCTGGACAAATGTTCTTCGGATATTTTTATTATTTATAGGGTTTTATGGAATGTTACATTTGTTCTTCAAAGAAAAATTAAAGGGTTACTAAACCCTCTTTTTTATATATATTTTTTAAAATAACAAACATGTCATACTTTCCTCCTCTGTGCAGTTGGTTTTGCAGAGTGGACCCGAACCTCCTCTTCTGGGGTCCCTCAGTGGCGCTCCTGGCTCCTCCTCTTCTCGAGTGCCCCATCGGAGAAGCGCTCTCCTTCGGGGCACTCCCGAGTCCTGCTCCTGCATCTACTGACACAGACAGCAGGACTCGGCCCGCCCCCTGGCGCCATTGGATTTGATTGACAGCAGCGGGAGCCAATGGCTGCGCTACTATCAATCTATCCAATCAGGACATAGGACACCGGCCGGAGCTGCTGTGCTCGTTTCTGTTGCAGGAATTACGGGGCTCAGGTAAGTATAAGGGGGTCTCGGGGGGCTGCTGCATGAATGCATTAAGGTGAAAAACCTCGAGGGTTTACAACCCCTTTAAATATCAGAAAATAATCTATATATTAAAAACATCCACAAGGGTAATATTTGCTACTTTTGTGCAAATGCCAATACATTTGCACAGCAAATTTTTTATAAATACTGTTTCTTGAACAGTATGTGAATTATTAACTTTGCTGTACCAAGCAAGGGAGTAATAAGTTGCTGGTAAAAAATAATAATAACAATAATAAAAATAAAATAAGGCTTTAGTCCATCTTTAATATTACCTTCCCCATTGATGCCAATCCATTTGGTGAAAAACGGGCAAAATTTTGCAGGAATTTCCCGACTTTCATCCAAATTTCGGTAAAAGGAAGGCTCTCAGTATCACTCATTCTAAGGTTTGGGAACATTGGCTTGGATTGGCTTGGATTGATCCTTAAGTGTTTACCTCTTTAGAGTGATTAGAACAAAGATTGATTATTTCTGATTGATTGCTATGGGTCACGGTCCTTTGTGAGCCAATACTCGCTAAGTCTTAGTTAATAAGGGCCCGGCGTGCTTCTTATGTATTGGATGTTGATGTGAAATACTCCAGCGTTGCATAGCCCTCAGCGAATAGAGAAAACACGGAAAGTATGATAAACACTGTGAGCCTGGTTCCAATCGCTTTATCCCTTCTCAATTATTAATACCACCCTCATTGTATGTCAATTTAAGCCAATTTCATAGAATTATAACCTACTCCTGCATGCCACTAGGATTTGGCTATGAATAATAAATGAAAGAATAAGAGTTTAATAAAGATTCTCTTATAATGCAAGGTGGTTTAACGCTTTCACAGGGAAGACAACCCCTTGGCCAAGCCTGTGGTCACCACAGTCATATCATGGCATCATTATCCTCATAGAGCAAAGCTCAGGAATTTCCCACAGGCAGGTAAAAGTGTGTATAAGGGCGCTCTGAGTAACAGACCAAGCAGATATCAGTCTATGTAGAAATAGAAGAGGGTCTTCATGCACTTCCGGCAGCACTTGAAGAGAGACGCAAACTCTGGAAGTAAAATGAAAAGAAAAAAAGGCGCCTCTAAAGTGCAGAAGTAAAACCCAAAAGGGTTAAAAACACTTACAAAGGGTGGATGGGTAGAAGCACATCATATTAGTAATATGGCAGGTGGTCCGGTGTTCTGGTAGTCCCAAAGAGTCTCAGGGATATCCAGAGGTTTAATTCTATGGTAGCATATTCTGAAGTGGCCGGCAGATGGAAGCCCCAACTCTCTTGGATACTGGGATGACAGCTAGGCTGTCTGAGACAGCATTGAAGCCAAATCCAGGAAGTGACATCAACGGGAAGGGACCAACAACCAGCGTGGACAGCAAACCGGAAGTGATGTCATCAACATGCAACTAGTTTCAAGACTGATAATTGGTTCTTTCTTCAGTCATTGCTTGTGGCCGGAAGATGGAAGCCACAACTCTCTTGGATACTGGGAAGACAGCTAGGCTGTCTGAGACAGCATGGAAGCCGAATTCAGAAAGTGACATCAACGGGAAAGGACCAACAACCAGCATGGACAGCAAACCAGAAGTGATGTCATCAACATGCGACTAGTTTCAAGACTGCTAATTGGTTCTTTCTTCAGTCATTGCTTGTGGCCGGAAGATGGAAGCCACAACTCTCTTGGATACTGGGAAGACAGCTAGGCTGTGTGAGACAGCATGGAAGCCGAATTCAGAAAGTGACATCAACGGGAAAGGACCGACAACCAGCATGGACAGCAAACCGGAAATGATGTCATCAACATGCAACGCGTTTCGGAACAGCTAATTAGTTCCTTCTTCAAGCAATGACTGAAGAAGGAACCAATTAGCTGTCTTGAAAAGTGTTGCATGTTGATGACATCACTTCCGGTTTGCTGTCCATGCTGGTTGTTGGTCCCTTCCCGTTGACGTCACTTCCTGCACACACCATCCCCACCATGAAACCTGGTGGTGGCATCATCATGTTGTGGGGATGATTTTCTTCAGCAGGGACAGAGAAGCTGGTCAGAGTTGATGAGAAGATAGATGGAGCCAAATACAGGGCAGTCTAAGGAAGAAATCTGCAAAAGACTTGAGACTGGGGCGAGGGTTCACCTTCCAGCAGGACAACAACCCTAAACATACAACCAGAGCTACAATGGAATGGTTTAATTTAAAGCATATTCATGTGAAAGTCCAGACCTAAATCCAATTGAGAATCTGTGGCAAGACTTGTAAATTGCTGTTCACAGACGCTCTCCATCCAATCTGACAGAGCTTGAGCTATTTTGCAAAGAAGAATGGGCAAAAATGTCACTCTCTAGATGTGCAAAGCTGGTAGAGACATCCCCAAAAAGACTTGCAGTTGTAATTGCAGTGAAAGGAGGTTCTACAAATGGAAGGAGGCTGAATACAAATGCACGCCACACTTTACACATATTTATTTGTAAACATTTTTCAAAACCATTTATCATTTTCCTTCCCCTTCACAATTATGTGCCACTTTGTGTTGGTCTATCACATAAAATCCCAATAAAATACATTTATGTTTATGGTTGTAATGTGACAAAATTTGGAAAATTTCAAGGGGTATGAATACTTTTTCAAGGCACTGTATATGTGATTCTGTACAGGAGGGCCGCCCTGTAGCAATAAATCTGCTATGGCCGTTCCGTAAGTGGTTAAATGTGATCAGGAATGTAGGACTAATAGAGAAAGTTACACTACTTCGGAAAGTACATTTTACCGCCCCCCCACCTTCCGGATTCTGTACAGAAGTATGTGTGCTTATTCAGAAGAGGATTTCACAGAACACAAACTGTATGAACTTTCTGACTTCAAAATAGAAATTGTGCTGGAGCTCATTAGCAGCTCTCTGGATTCTTTCACTTGTTGCCTGGAACGGTTCCTTTAGATACTTGCATGACTGTAATGACCTTGATGTGTCTTTGTTTTGCTGCACAAAGTTTATCCTGTAATGGACATTCCATTTAGAATTGGCACAGCGCCCACTGCCCCCCTGTACATTTCTAGACTCAAACACAAGAACTTCTCCCAGTCTTGCAGTCAGCTGGCTCTAAACTGCAATTTATGTAACGCTGAGACATAATCTCACGCTGACGTCAGAAGACGAGTTTATGGAACGCGGCATAATGGCAGCTCCAGAGGACAACTGTGCCTCCTTCTGCCTTTTTCTGACCATAAACATGCGTCAGAACAATTTATCGTTCATACCTGCATCCCCATTACATGACCATAAAAGCCTAAAAATCCCACAACACAGAGTATTTACTGTGAAAAAGTATTTAAATTATTGCAGTCAGTTTCTTTTAAAAATAAATATGGTTTGTTCATTTTTTTTTATTTAATATATACACTCTTTAATACATTAGTTTAATGTATGTAGCACCCTCTAGTGTGCTACTAATGTCAGAGTAGGTAAAACATTTTCTGACTCATGTATACACCCTGTGAGTCTTAATCTGGGTCAGGGTTATTAGAATCCAGGGCAGCATAACTCATGCAGACAGCCCTCTGGTGCCTCCCCCTGGTTCTGGAACGTTGGAGAACATTCTGGACACTAGAGGGCGGAGGCTAGGAGGGCTAGTCTGCATATTTAGGGGAGCTCAGCCAATCCCCAGGAGGTGGGCCTGGCAGGGGACTAAGTGAACCCATAAATAGGAATGAGTCATGCTGGGAAAGGGATAGTCGGTGGAAGATGGAGATGCAGTGCTGGGGGGACTGTCAGTGACCTTCAAGGGGCCCCTGCCAGGGAGGGGCTCTACTTGGGGCTGGCCTGGGAGGATCCTAACAACAGGAGAAATTTGAAAGGAGTCTTCCCTGAGAGGCAGCGGGAGCAAGGGGGACAGGGTTAATACTACAGCACAGTGCAGGGACTTACAAGGAGGGAGAATGCCCCATGTAGCAGGTCTCTCTGGAAGATAGCGGTGTTAAAATCATCCCTAACTTTGGCCTGGGAGATCTCCAGAGAGTCAGTCGGATAGACTGGTGAAAAGAAGCAGCCGGATGGGCTGGTGGAGAAACAGCCAGGTGGGCTTTCATTTCCTGCAGTAGAGTAGAGCTGGGATCAGTGTCTAATATAAAAAGGCTATCCTGTTCAAATGTAAACCATTGATTTAAAATTGAAAATACGATATTAGGCCACTAGATGGGGCTAAGTATCATAGAATATTCGTATAATACTTTGCTCCATCTAGTGGCCAAATGAGGTATTTTAATTTTTTTTTTTAGCCTATTCACACAGAACGTATACACGTGCACATTTACTGGGGAAATGGCTATGTGAATTATTTATACATCAACCCTTAGTGTCAACCTGCCTCACTGAATTTTGTACATCCCCTGTAAATCTCCAGACAAGTTTTTTCTATTGAAAAAGCCTTTAATGACTTGAAACATCCATAGTGCTCCTGGTGTACCGGACATGGTAGTCAGACACCTTTTTATTTTTTCCTAGTCTTTAGATCACAAGAGGAAACTCAAGAGCACGAATGTGCTTGAAATTGTCTGAAAATGTCCACATTTATGACTAGAATAAAGCATATCTGAACCAAAGGAAAATAATATATTGCAGCTAACCAGCTCTCAGGTGTGGTGTCTGCATTCGTTTCCTTTTTTTTTCAGTCTGTAACACAATTTCCTGTTCTAGGGTGACAACGCTCACTTACCCTGGGCAACCAGAACAACAGAAACAGGACAGGACTAGAGAAACCTTCTTCATACCATGGAGGGGTTAGATTCTGTATTCCTATATGATAACTAGCAACCAGATAACTAATAAGAGTGCAGCACAGGTGGGGCGCACAGGCAGTGATTTCTGGCAGGATCAACAGGATTTTTTTCATTTATAAAACAGATATAACAAAATGTTTTCAATTGTATATCGAACAGACCAAAGGGTACTAAATACTGGGCACACCTGTTAGGAGAGTCACTAATGGAAAAAATAAAAACTGGGCTGTAGCGATAAAAAATGTGCATAGCAATGCACCCAGTGAAACTGCATATACCTTTGTTCTGTGCAAATGGGGCAAAAAAAAAAAAAGTGAATGTCATTATGCTATTACCTGTGCTGGCTGAATGTTTTTTAGTGATTTAAAATCGAAAGTACCATATTTGGCCACTTGATGGAGCTAAGTATCATAGAAACTCCTTTGATACTCAACATTATTACCACATTTGGCCACTTGATGGAGCTAAGTATCATATAAATTCCTTGATACACAACCTTCTAACCATATTTGGCCACCAGAGGGAGCTAAGTATTTCCTGTGCTGGCTGAATGTTTTTTTGTGATTTCAAATCGAAAATACCCCATTTGGCCACTGGACGGAGCTAAATATCATAGAAATTCCTTTGATACTCAACATTCTTACCACATTTGGCCACTTGATGGGGCTAAGTATCATAGAAATTCCTTTGATACTCAACATTCTTACCACATTTGGCCACTTGATGGCGCTACGTATCATCAAAACTCCTTTGATACTCAACATTCTAACCGTATTTGGCCACCAGAGGGAAGTATTTCCTGTGCTGACTGAATGTTTTTTTGTGATTTAAAATCGGAAATACCACAATTGGCCACTAGATGTAGCTAAGTATCATAGAAATTCCTTTGATACTTAACTTTCTTACCATATTTGGCCACTAGATGGAGAAAAGTGTCATAGAAATTCCTATGATACTCAATGTTCTTAGTACATTTGGCCACTAGATGGAGCTAAGTATCATATGAATTCCTATGATACTCAATGTTCTTACCACATTTAGCCACTAGATGGAGCTAAATATCATATAAATTCCTATGATACCTAATGTTCTTACCACATTTGGCCACTAGATAGAGCTAAGTATCATAGAAATTCTTTTGATACTCAACATTCTTATCACATGTGGCCACTTGATGGAGCTACGTATCATAGAAATTCCATTGATACGCAACGTTCTAACCATATTTGGCCACTAGATGGAGCTAAATATCATAGACATTCCTATGATACCTAACGTTCTTACCACATTTGACCATTGGATGGATCTAAGTATCATATATAATCCTATGATACTCAACATTCTTACCACATTTGGCCTCTAGATGGAGCTAAGTATCATAGAAATTCCTTTGATACGCAACATTCTTACAACATTTGGCCCCTAGATGGAGCTACGTATCATAGAAATTCCTATGACACTCAATGTTCTTACCACATTTAACCACTAGATGGAGCTAAATATCATAGAAATTCCTATGATACCTAACGTTTTTACCACATTTGGTCATTAGATGGATCTAAGTATCATAAATTCCTATGATAGTCAATGTTCTTACCACATTTGGCCTCTAGATGGAGCTCAGTATATGAATTTGTATGTTACTCAACATTCTTACCACATTCGACCACTAGATAAAGCTAAATATCATAGAAATTCCTATGATACCTAACGTTCTTACCACATTTGGACATTAAATGGATCTAAGTATCATAGAAATTCCCATGATACTCAATGTTCTTACCACATTTAGCCACTAGATGGAGCTAAATATCATAGAAATTCCTATAATACCTAATGTTCTTACCACATTTGGCCAGTAGATGGAACTAAGTATCATATGAATTTCAATGATACTCAACATTCTTACCACATTTGGCCACTATATGGAGCTCAGTATATGAATTTGTATGATACTAAATGTTCTTACCACATTCGAACACTAGATGGAGCTAAATATCATATAAATTCCTATGATACCTAATGTTCTTACCACATTTGGGACATTAGATGGATCTAAGTATCATATAAATTCCCATGATACTCAATGTTCTTACCACATTTAGCCACTAGATGGAGCTAAATATCATAGAAATTCCTATGATACCTAATGTTCTTACCACATTTAGCCACTAGATGGAGCTAAATATCATAGAAATTCCTATGATACCTAATGTTCTTACCACATTTAGCCACTAGATGGAGCTAAATATCATAGAAATTCCTATGATACCTAATGTTCTTACCACATTTGGCCAGTAGATGGAACCAAGTATCATATGAATTTCCATGATACTCAACATTCTTACCACATTCAGCCACTAGATGGAGATAAATATCATAGAAATTCCTATGATACCTAATGTTCTTACCACATTTGGCCAGTAGATGGAACCAAGTATCATATGAATTTCCATGATACTCAACATTCTTACCACATTCAGCCACTAGATGGAGATAAATATCATAGAAATTCCTATGATACTTAATGCTCTTTCCACATTTGGCCACTAGATGGAGCTAAGTATCATATGAATTCCTATGATACCCACCAATATTACCACAATTGGCCAATGAATGGTGCTAAGTAGCATAGCACCTTCACAACGCCATCTAGTGACCAAATTTGGTATTTCCACTTTAAATCAATATAAGACATTTGACCAGCATGGGAAATAGCCATTTTTTGCTCCATTCGAGCAGAACTAATGTACGTGCACTTTCACTTGGTAAATTTATAATTATATAATAACACCCCTTGGTGTAGTATGGATGGGTTTAGTATAAAAAAAAGTGTCATCATAATGCAGTTGGCCCTTAGGGTAACGTCATTTCTAAATATGGACTTGGGTGAACCCAAAACAACAACTGTACATACATGAAGTGAGGTCCCTGTTTTTCAACATATGAGAAGGTCCCTCTTCAAGATACGGTATTCATAACGAAGGATTCTTATAGGAAAATCATCCCCCTGCCCTAACCTGTACAGAGCCCGGAGTGTGGGGGGAACAATGCTGCAGAGGAGACGTATTGCAAGCCGCCAGTCAACGGTGCATGCAGCGGAGTGTACCGCGCGCCGCGCTTAACGGGATTTGCATCTGGGCTCATTAGCACATTGTCACATTGCCTATTGGATTAGCATGGCAAGTTTTTGGATATCAGACGCATATATTTGCAGATTTCATGCATTGTGATTACGTGCTAATAGAGTGACAATTGATATAAACACAGTGAAATTATATTTCTCTACACCTTTTACAGCAAGTGGAGGCAACATGTTATAGCCCAGATTAAAGGACGATGACAAAAGAGACAACAGAGACTACAAAACCTTTACCTAACCTTCGGCTCTGTGACTATTGTATCATTTGCAAATGACCCCTTGGTGCCTGACTTCACCCCCCCTCCCCCTCCATGTGCCCCTGGATCCCAAACGTAACCAGACCCCTTACTTACTCAAGCCCTGACCCCCCCCATCCCGAACCATTTCTTTATTGAAAGCAGCGGGCCTGTAGAATAAAAATTGTGGTGCACAGGGGGTAGGGGTGTTCAGTGATTTGGGTGATTAATGTACATTGCAGGGAGTTTAAAGTAATATTAAAGGCTTTTTTGCACATATCAGCCCTGATACTCCTCTTCTGGGGTCCCCCGCTGGCGCTTCCATAGTTGCCAACTGTCCTGAATTTCCAGGGACATTCCCGGGATTTAGACCTTTGTCCCGCTTTTAGCGTTTCCCCGGAAATGTCCTGGGAAATCATTTTTTCCCCATTTTTTTTTTTTGCCACGGCCGCCGCCGCTAGAGGTCCGCGGCTGGCAGTGAATTGACTCCACCGGCCGCCATTTTTCAGAAGACAAGCTCTCGTATAGCCTGGTCACTCGCCAAGGGGAACAATCAAGAGGCAGAGCCGGCCAGGTGGCTGCCAATAGGAATTGAGCTGCCACCAATCCAACCCCCCACCCCGCTGTTGTGGGAAAGGCCGCGGGCCGTTGGCGGTAGCTCAATTTCTATAGGCAGCCACCTGGCCGGCTCTGCCTCTTGTTTGTTCCCCTCAGCAAGTGACCTGTGTTACACGAGAGCTGGTCTACTGTAATGGTGGTGGAGACTCCGCTGCTGGGACACCTAATGTAAGGGGGGCTCCACTGGGGGTCACCTGATGTAAGGGGGGGCTCCACTAGGGGACACCTGATGTAAGAGGGTCCTCCACTGGGGGACACCTGATGTAAGGGGGGCTTCACTGGGGGACACCTGATGTAAGGGGGGCTTCACTGGGGGACACCTGATGTAAGGAGGGACACCGCTGGGGGACACCTGATGTAAGGAGGGACACCGCTGGGGGACACCTGATGTAAGGGGAACTCCGCTGGGGGACACCCAATGTAAGGAGAGACTCTGCTGGGAATGCCTGATGTATGGGGGGACTCCGCTGGGGGGACATCTAATGTAAGGGGGAGCTCCACTGGGCACACTTGATGTAAGGAGGGCTCCACTGGGGAAACCTGATGTAAGGGGACTCCGCTGGGGGACACCTGATGTAATAAAAGACTCTGCTAGGAGTGCCTTGTGCAAGGAGGGACTCTGCTGAGAATGCCTGATGTAAGCAGGTACTCCGCTGGGGACATCTGATGGCATCTGGAGGCAGGCGACAGTGGGAAGTGACATGCTCAGGGCTCCCACTGATTCTGCATTATGGTGAGTTGAACGATTTCATTTTATATTATGCTGTACACATAGAGTGCATGAAGGTAAAAAACCTTCAGCCTGTACAAGCACTTTAACCATCTTTGTAGCAGATTCCTACTTTTTGTTGCTCTGAAGTAATAGCTGTTTTGTTTAGAAACAGAAAAGTGACGGCAGAAAAAGACAGAGTAGTTCATCAAGTCTCCCCCTTTTGTTTTTTGTTTTGTTGACTGTCTTACCTCTCCATGACTTAATGGACCTTGCGTTGTGCACTGGTCTAAACTCTGAAGGTTTCTCAGATGGAATTCCGCCCAAGCTGTCTTGCCTACACACACTCACACCAAAGTCCGACTGCCAAGAACGCGGTGACGTACAACACGTACGACGGGACTAGAAAAAGGAAGTTCAATAGCCAGTAGCCAATAGCTTCCGTCTCGTACTTGCTTCAGAGTAGTTTTTGGTGCGTCAGAACAGCATACAGAAGAACGTTTTTTCCGATAGTAATTAGTTCCGTCGAAAAAATATAGAACATGTTCTCTATCTAAGTCCGTCTGAATTTAGTCCATCTGGGGCATACACACGGTCAGAATATACAATGAAAAGCTCCCATCAAACTCTTTCTGTTGGAAATTCCGCTCGTGTGTACGCGGCATTAGAGCTCAGACTGTGAGACAGGCCTTCTCGTCCAACATCAGTGCCTGACCTCATAAATGCGCTTCTGGAAGAATGGTCAAACATTCCCATAGACACTCCTAAACCTTGTGGACGGCCTTCCCAGAAGAGTTGAAGCTGTTATAGCTGCAAAGGGTGGGCCAACTCAATATTGAACCCTACAGACTAAGACTGGGATGACATTAAAAATCATGTGCGTGTAAAGGCAGGCGTCCCAATACTTTTGGTAATATAGTGTATGGGAAGGTGGTCTTCTGCATGTATTTACAAAAAAAAAAAAAATTATAAATATATATATATTAGGTCATACAGTTAAAATGTTATACCTCCGATCCTTTGGCCAGTATGGACTTGATTGAGAGGAAACTAGACATGTGCACAACAAAAAAAATTTGTTTATTTTCCTTTCGTTTTTTTCGTTTCCGTTGATTCGTAACGATTCGTACATTCGTAAGTCGTCGGTGTTCGTATTCGTAACGATTCGTACATTCGTAAGAGTTATTTTTTCATTGATTCGTTTTTCCGTTTAATTTTTGTTTATTCGTATATTCGAAATTCGGACGCATTCGTATTTATTCGTACATTCGTAACATTCGTAACATTCGTAATCGGAGCATAATTCATAATGTTATGTAATGTGTATGCTATTATTACATTTTAAGAGACACGGAAAATTCCGAATCGAAAAAAAAGTTACGAATGTACAAATTTTTTCGTTCAATCCATTCGAAGCACGTTAAGCAACGCCATTGTAAGAGACACGGAAAATTCCGAATCGAAAAAAAAAATATAAAGTTACGAATGTACAAATTTTTTCGTTCAATCTATTCGAAGCACGTTAAGCAGCACCATTGTAAGAGACACGGAAAAATCCAATTGGAAAAAAAAAAAGTTACGAATGTACGAATTTTTTCGTTCAATCCATTCGAAGCACGTTAAGCAGCGCCATTGTAAAAGACACGGAAAATTACGATCCGAAAAAAAAAAGTTATGAATGTACGAATTTTTTCGTTCAATCCATTCAAAGCACGTTAAGCAGCACCATTGTAAGGGACACAGAAAAATTACCAATTCAACAAAAAAAAAAAGGTTACGAATGTACAAATTTTTTCGTTCATTTTCATTTTCGTTGTTCCTGTTTTCGTTTTTCGGATTTTCTTCATTCGTACATTCGTTGTTTCTAATTTGTTTTTTTCGGATTTTCGTTATTTTCGGATTCGTTCGATTCAAACGATTCGTTATTCGTTAAAATTTTTAGCGAATCATTCGTTCATTCGTACGAAAACGAACGAACGAAAATAACGAAAAAAAATGAAAAACGAAAAAAAAAACGAAACGAATTGCACATGTCTAGAGGAAACAGAACAACTTTATTACTTGCAAGGTCAGCAAAAAAAACTGAATAAATGTTCACCCTCAGCTTGGTTTATTTGAAAACATTTTGTTATATTTATAGCGGCGTCTTAGCCATTTTCAAGTAAATATAATCAGAGGAATGATTTAAGGATTATAAATATTTGACAGAAGCCATTTCACAGAACACTCTCTAGAAATTGAGTGTTTTTTTTTATATATGTAGCGAAATTTAAAAATGTACCAGAAAATGGGAATGTTAAGTAGCTTGATGTGTTTTCAGATAAGAACTCAATAAAACCCGCATTTCAACCCATTGGCGAGTTGGAAATATACAGATGAGATCATCTCAAAGACCTGAACGTGATCTACGGGGCAGGCCACATTGCCATGTGAGGCGGAATCTGAGCGAGGGACCTCGGTGGAGAGGAGAGCGGCTCTCTATGCTAAATATATCATTAGTCAGTCTGGATTGGAGAGGAAGAAGCCATTTAGCGAGATGCATGCAGGTTCTTTACTGCTTCCATAAAACACTTAGCTACCCTCCGATGCCATCGATAAAATGATGGTAACATGGAGGAATTATTCAGAACGGAGATATTAAAAAGAGTCGGGGTCATTAGTATGTTACTTTTTCACAGACATCTAGTTGCTTATGTACATACACAGCTGAATTAAATAAAACAGTGAAGAAGAAGTTCTACGCACTTCATTTACAAAACAACTGCTTATAGCATGGGTTCTCAACCGGTGGCCCTTTAGCTGTTGCGGAACTTCAAGTCCCATCATGCCTCTGCCTTTGAGCCCCCGTACACACGGTAGGAAATTCCGACCGCAAAATCCGTCAGATTTTTTCCTACGGATTTTGTCCGACACTGGTGTTGCATACACACGGTCGGACAAAGTTGTCGGAAAATCCGCTCATTCCGAACGTGGTGACGTTCGCTGCGTACGACGGAACTACGTAGAGGCTAGTAGCCAATAGCTTTGGTTCTCGTAATTTGATCTGAGCATGCGTGGCACTTTGTCCGTCGGAATTTTCTACACACGATCGGAAAAAAGTCCGATCGGATTTTGTTGTTGGAAAATTTGAGAAATTTTTCCAACTATTTTTTCGAATTTTTTCCGTCTGAAATTCCGATGGAAAAAGTCCGATGGAGCCCACACACGGGCGGATTTTATGACAACATGGTCCGATCGGACATTTTCCGTCGGAATTTCCGACCGCGTGTACGGGGCATGAGAGTCATGCTTGTAATTGTCAGCAGCTTGCAATGCCTCAGGGGACTTTTAGTTCCGGAACAGCTTGAGGGCCACAGGTTGAGCACCCATACCTTAACTACTTCCCACCCGGCCACTACACATATATGGCCGGGTGGGAGCCTTCTACTTCTGATAGGACGTTCCTGAACGTCCTTCAGAAGTAGGGGGATCGCGCGTGCGCGTGCCCGCGCAGCGCACGGCGCATCTCGGATCGGCAGGAGGGCTCTGTGATTGGCCCTCCTGATCACATGACGGTTGTGTCCAATCACAGCCGTCATGTGATGTAAGCAAACAGCCGGTTGCTAGGCAATCGGCTCTCCTCTCCTCACACGGAAGTCGTCGCTGAGGAGAGGAGAGCGGATCGCTGCAGCCGGCTGGTGATCAGTGAGTATTAGCAGTTTTTTTTACAGCTTTTTACTCACTGATCACCGGCCCAGTGTAAAACACAGTAAACACACATGTCCCCACACATGTCCCCAAAACATACATGTCCCCAAAACACACATGTCCCCAAATAATAAAAACACATGTCCCCCACATATGTCCCACTAAAATCACATGTCCCAATGATTATCTGCACACAAATGTCCGTGATCACCTGCGCACATCTGTACATGATCATTTGCGTACATATGTCCGTGATGACACAAACCAATTATTATACACTTAACGGAATTTTTTTTACTGAAAACATGTAGCAGAATACATTTTGGCTTAAATGTATGACAAAATTTGATTTTATTGGATTTCTTTTAAAATAGAAAGAAGAAAATTTAGTTTGTTTTCCCAAATTCTGCAATTTTTTCGCTTATATCGCAAAAAATAAAAAACAAAGTCGTGAATAAATACCACCAAAATAAAGCTCTATTTGTGCAAACAAAATGATAAAAATTTCATTTGGGTACAGCGTAGCATGACCACACAATTGTCATTGAAAGTGCGAGAGCGCTGAAAATTGGGCTGGGAAGGAAGGGGGCGAAAGTGCCCTGTATTAAAGTGGTTAAAGAGACACTGTCGTTTTTGTCGCCTTGCCCAACCCCCCTATATTCAACCTTGCTGGCACTAATGCCCAATGCCGCGTACACACGGTCGGACTTTCCGGCAGAAAAAGTGAGACGGAATCTTTTCATCGGATATTTTGATCGTGTGTGGGCCTCATCTGACTTTTTTTTTTCGAAAATTCTGACGGACCTAGAAATAGAACATGTTTTAAATATTTTCCGAAGGAACCAATTCCTATCGGGAAAACCGCTCGTCTGTATGCTGTTCCGACAGACCAAAAATGACGCATGCTCTGAAGCAAGTACGAGACGGCAGCTATTGGCTACTGGCTATTGAACTTCCTTTTTCTAGTCCCGTCGTACGTGTTGTGCGTCACCGTGTTCTAGATGGTCGGACTTTGGTGTGATCGTGTGTAGGCAAGACCGTTTCAGCGGAACTCCGTCGTAAACTCAGTCGGAAAAGCCTTTGGAGTTTATTCCGACGGGAAAACCGGTTGTGTGTACGCGGCATAACTGTATTTTGATACAACAAAAAAAAATGTACCCACTGGTTTCCTCCATCATATGTCACCAGTAATTCCCACGGAGTGGACCTCTTATACAGCGGCAAAGGTCGGATTTCTTATGTGACAGCATTTTGGCACTAAACTGTGCCTGTTCCACTCCCTTGTCTGCATATCAAGTTCCTGCTGAAGGGAGACGTCCGCTGTGACAAGCGGACCAGGAAGATTGTAATATTTTCAGAGCAAAGAAAGAAACAATCTTGTCAGAGGCCGGAATTTATGACACGAGAAAATCCCTGACTGCATACGCTTAGTCTAGTTGAGAGATAGAGGTTCAAATATTTAGCTCGCCATTCATCCGGTTTAGGTTTCCAACAAGGTCACCACACACGGTATTTAGATTTGCAGAGTCAGCTAATCATTGAACTTAAAGTTGGTCGCCGGGGATGAGATGAAATTTGAGGAATTCTGAGTTTTCACTTTGGCAAAATATCAGCAGCAGTTGGGGAAAATTCTGCCAAATTTGCCATTTTGGCAAAATGCAATGGAGGCAATGGAGAAGATGGTAGTGAGGTGGCTTAGTGGTTAGCCTTATAGCAATAGCGTGAAAGCAGGTTCAACCAGGAGAAACAACAAAAGACTATAGAGTAGTATGCTAAAACCACATGCGTTAATAAAAGTTGATATACTCACAAACGTTACAGAGTAATGCCCCGTACACACGGTCGGATTTTCCGACGGAAAATGTCCTATCGGACAATGTTGTCGGAAATTCCGACCGTGTGTAGGCTCCATCGGACTTTTTCCGTCGGATTTTCCGACGGACAAAGTTTTATCTCCTGCTCTCAAATTTTCCGACAACAAAGTCCTATCGGACTTTTTCCGATCGTGTGTAGCGAATTCCGACGGACAAAGTGCCACGCATGCTCAGATCACATTACAAGACCAAAGCTATTGGCTACTAGCCTCTACGTAGTCCCGTCGTAGGCAACAAACGTCACCACGTTCAGGATGATCGGATTTTCCGACAACTTTGTCCGACCGTGTGTATGCAACACCAGTGTCGGACTAAATCCGTCGGAAAAAATCTGATGGATTTTGTGGTCAGATTTTCCGACCGTGTGTACGGGGCATAACACAGGCAAAACACACCACACCAGAAATCAACAGCAGGTGTACAACATCATATGCCACTGGCCTCATCCTACACACGTTTAATTTGGTGCAACAGTTGTTTTTAGAACATAAATCTTTATCTCTAAGTTCACTGTGTCTCATCACTTTACTAAGACATACTGTATGGTTCCAATTTGGTAGAACAGGGAAATGGCATTCAAATAAATGATATATACACTATATTGTCCAAAGTATTGAGACACCTGCCTTTAGACACACATGAACTTTAATGGCATCCCAGTCTTATGCCTCGTACACACGGTCGGAAATTCAGACGGAAAATGTCCGATCGGACCATGTTGTCGGAAAATCCGACCGTGTGTGGGCTCCATCGGACTTTGAGATCCTGCTCTCAAATTTTCCGACAACAAAATCCGATCGGACTTTTTCCGATCGTGTGTAGAGAATTCCGACGGACAAAGTGCCATGCATGCTCAGATCAAATTAGGAGACCAAACCTATTGGCTAATAGCCTCTACGTAGTTCTGCCGTACGCAACGAACGTCACCACGTTCAGAATGATCGGATTTTCCGACAACTTTGTCCGACCGTGTGTATGCAACACCAGTGTCGGACAAAATCCGTCTGAAAAAATCCGACAGTAGACATGTGCAATTAGTTTAGTTTTTATTTGTTTTCCGTTAAAATTCGTTATATTCATTCATTCGTTATCGTACGAATGAACGAATGATTCGGTAAAAATTTTAACGAATAACGAATTATTGAATCGAACGAATATGAAAAACAACAAAAATCCGAAATAACCAAGTTAGAAACAACGAAACTACGAAAGAAGAAAATC
The DNA here is from genome assembly GCA_028564925.1 of Lithobates sylvaticus. NCBI lineage: Eukaryota > Metazoa > Chordata > Amphibia > Anura > Ranidae > Lithobates > Lithobates sylvaticus. The sequence goes on along the minus strand of CM053026.1, from coordinate 742,395,919 downwards.
CGAAAAACGAAAACAGGAACAACGAAAATCAAAATGAACGAAAAAAATTTGTACATTCGTAACTTTTTTTTTGTTGAATTGGTAATTTTCCGTGTCCCTTACAATGGCGCTACTTAACGTGCTTCGAATGGATTGAACGAAAAAATTCGTACATTCGTTTTTTTTTTTTTTCGATTCTTAATTTTCCGTGTCTCTTACAATGGCGCTGCTTAATGTGCTTCGAATGGATTGAATGAAAAAATTTGTACATTCTTAACTTTTTTTTTTGCGATTCGAAATTTTCCGTGTCTATTACAATGGCGCTGCTTAACGTGCTTCGAATGGATTGAACGAAAAATTTTGTAAATTCTTAACTTTTTTTTTTTTTTTGCGATTCGTAATTTTCCGTGTCTCTTACAATGGCGCTGCTTAACGTGCTTCGAATGGATTGAACGAAAAAATTCGTACATTCGTAACTTTTTTTTCGATTTGTAATTTTCTGTGTCTCTTACAATGTAATAATAGCATACACATTACATAACATTATGAATTATGCTCCGATTACGAATCTACGAAAACAATGATACGAAAGTACGAATGTAACTAAATCTACGAAAATACGAATGCGTCCGAATTTCGAATAAACGAAAATTAAACTAACGGAAAAACGAATCAACGAAAAAATAACTCTTACGAAAAAATACGAATCGTTACGAATACGAACACCGACGACTTACGAATCGTTACGAATCAACGGAAACGAAACGAAACTAAACACATTTTTCTATTGTGCACATGTCTATCCGACTGATTTTTTGGTCGGAATTTCCGACCGTGTGTACGGGGCATTAGTCCGTAGGGTTCAATATTGAGTTGGCCCACCCTTTGCAGCTATAACAGCTTCAACTCTTCTGGGAAGGCCGTCTACAAGGTTTAGGAGTGTGTCTATGGGAATGTTTCACCATTCTTCCAAAAGCGAATTTGTGAGGTCAAGCACTGATGTTGGAACGAGAAGGCCTGGCTCGCAGTCTCCGCTCTAATTTATCCCAAAGGTGTTCTATCGGGTTGAGGTCATTACTCTGTGCAGGCCAGTCAAGTTCCTCCACCCCAAACTCGCTCATCCATGTCTTTATGGACCTTGCTTTGTGCACTGGTCCAAATCATGTTTTTTTGCAGCTATAAAACACAAGCACTGAGTTTACTCATCTTTGCCATGACATACCGTTTCCAATCTGGCAGTACAGGCAAACAATATGGAGGCACACAGGACTGCACTTAAAACGTGACAGTTACAAAATACTCCAAAACTTTTCCCCATCACAGCATAGTGTTTATTGCTGCAGTACAGTTTGCCCTAAAACAAAAAATATACACCCACTGTAGCGGAATGTACCAGAGCAATTATTTCTTCCCACCTATAGGCACCTATAAGATCCAGTATGGTAACTCTAGCACCCCAGCACGTCTCTTTCGAGCATCTCATTATGTTTCTGGGATAGTTGAATGCATTCTCCGTGTAATAGCTGTTTAAATTTAAACCAGCGCCGACTGAGTCAGGAGAGCGTGCTGTCAGATTGTGCAGCATCAGCAGGAATGGTACAGTGCTCTCACGCCCATGGTTTTGTTCTGTTTTCGATGTAGTGTGATGGGGGTGGATAATTTGAAGCCTCCACTTTCTTCTTTATTTTTGGAAGTTTTAAATATTTATCTGCTCCAGGAAGGTTTGAATGCCAGCACTGAGCTGCCGATGCAAGTTCTTCTTGTGAATTTTAAAGGACCAACAAAATCAAGAGATAATACTGTATATCCCCGATATGAGTCAGGAATAACATTAAGACCCAATGCCAGGCTTCCTCATCCTGCAACCCTAGATCTCTTCTCTACTGCCCACCCCCCCCCTCCCCCCACATATACCTGTATATATATTTTTTAATCCTACACCGCTACTCTGGATGTGTTGAGGATGAGTCCATGGCCCGCAGGGTCCTCTACCTTTTATGGCATTGAATGGTTCCCAATGGTGCAAAGAGTGTGGTTGACATGATGATGTCAGCTTTGTACACTTTGTATGAGTGTAGGGCATGGTGGTGAGACCTCCTCAGGGGCAGGGTGGAGCATGGTATTGACACCCCCTCAGGGGCAGGGCCCATGAAACCTTGCACTTTTTGGAATTAGCTTAGATAATGCTGGATCACTAAGCAGGTGAGTCTGCAGTCTACAGGACTGCAGAAGAGCTAAGTATTACTACATAGGACTCTCTCTTTAGCTCCAGCTCATCCTTCTTGAGGACTGGTGACCATAATTAGATGGCATACTCCAGATGTGGCCGAAACATTTATGTTTCATGTCACTTTATCTAGATGAAGGGACCCCCCCCCCCCCCCCCATGGTTCTGAAACATTGTATTAAATTTGTAAAATTTGTAAGGAAGCAATACATTCAAGAAACTTTTATAAAGAAATTGGTGTCCTGGGCACATACAGTCATTTCGGGACCAAAGGGTCCCGAAATGACATTGCTGCAGATGGACACAGTTGACTGAATTTGGGGCCCTGTATCTCGGGGGCCACTTGGTGCTAGGAACCCCAAATGGATATGTTGTAGAGCTAGTTCCACTGGGTTAGCACACCAGATTTGGGGTTCCTAGCACCAAATGGCCCCGAGATACGGGGGCCCCAAAGTCGGGTTGGAAAATGTCAAGCACTTTTCTGCAGCAAAGAATGACATTTTCCGAATCGACTTTGGGGCCCCGTATCTCATGGCCCCTTGGTGCTAGGAAACCCAAATGGATATGTTGTAGAGCTAGTTCCACTGGGTTTGCACACCAAATTGGCCCCGAGATACAAGGCCCCAAATTCGGGTCAGAAAATGTAATTCTCTGCTGCAGAAAAGTGCTTGACTCGAGTATAAGGCTCGAGTATAAGGAGGGGGGCACTTTCAGCACAAAAATATGTGCTGAAAAACTCTTATACTCGAGTATATACAGTAATTATTTTCCCCACTGTATGCTTTCTTCTTGAACACGGTGCAGTTCACTGATTCTTCACTAATCATCAGCAAAAAGGTCAATTTTTGGTCTTGTGTGTGATGGAGATATCTCCATTATCTACTAATAAGGATCCATGTTGATGAGTATTCGAGTCAAAAGCTGTGTTTTCCATTCAAATGCACACAGCTGCACATGAAAAGGCTGCATTTGACCTGCTTTGCCTATTGTTTAAACGCACCATAAAGCGGAAGTAAACCCATCGATTTAACAGTTTCAGGCATGCCGGGATTGCTATTTGTCACATTGATTGTGCTCTCAACCAAACTGTCAAACCATCCAATGGCTGATGTCATAACTGATCGCATGTGCAGAACCATGGCAGTTGAAGTTTAAACAGAGGCCAAGATGGCAGCTTCCTTGGCTGAAAACGATAGGAGGGTTTACTCCCATGCTGTGTCTAAAGAAATGCAGCACAATGTAAAACAAGTCAAACTTAGCCTCTGAACTGCCACGTGTATTTCTGAATAAAAGTCAATGGGATTTTTTGTTTCAAATGCATGTCAAATGCTGGAAAACAATGCCGATCGACACGGGCCTTGCGTCGCTAATTTACTTGATAAATGTCCCTCACTGAATATTATAGACTCAATTCACAGAGGTAAAACACCAGGGTAAGGATACTTATTTTTAAATAAGTGACAGTTATTTTCAGCTCAGAGGCAAATAAGATTTAAAAATTACAGTTACGACTCTTTTCTGTTTTTTTGTAGCTTTCATGCCACCCATTAGTCTTTAGTGTGGCCTTTAAAATAAAGAAATTTCAATTTAAAAAGAAACAAACAGAATACATGACATATGAAGGACAGATACCTCCAGTTTTCTTTCCCAACCTGTTATACAATAACCTCCAAACCCCCCAAATTACCCAATAAATGATGTGACAAGGTTTTGGAGTAAAATGTAAAATTGTTCAGTTAGAGAAATCTTGACAAAGTCTTGAAAACTTTGTCAAAAACACCCCCTTGCTGTGAGTGACAGGTGATTTACATATCTCATGCACTAGCCTGAGACAGGTTATCATCAGATCACTGGATGTTCTACTCTGCCCAGCTCTGACTACATACATCTCCCCTAAATCACTTGTCTGTCTATAGTCTGCTGACTGTTTACTGCATCCCATGATGAGAAACATCCAGTCAAAACACAGTAGAACTGGGAGAGCTGGAGGGGAAGGGGATGTGAATTGTGAACTTTTTTACACAGGATGTGCCTGTCTCAGGCTAGTGCATGAGATATGTAAATCACCTGTCACTCACAGCAAGGGGGCGTGTTTGACAAAGTTTTCAAGACTTTGTCAAGATTTCTCTAACTGAACAATAAAAGAGGATTGCTCAGGCCTCAAGTAAATCTGTGTGGCAAAACGGGGCTCAAATGAAAGGAAATCTTATTCTCTACATTATGACATAAAACAAAAAAAAATAAAATTAAATAAATAACATTTAAAATAACCGTCAACCAAAACATCTCTATATCTTGGTGGTCTTTGAGGGCAACAACACAAAATTTGGTCACTGCGACAAACTTCTTTTAAAACTTAGGCCTCCAGACGCAAGACACCAACTCGGAGAGGGTACTCAACATCCGCAGTGACCTACATTTTGACCGCTTTCTGGTTAAACCCCTCGTTAACCGGAAGGTACCCGAGAACCCTGTACCACAGATGGGTCCCAACCATGTTATCTACCAGCCTTCTTCTCTTCCTCCAAAGACCCACCACTGCCATGCTGTCATGACAGCCTCACTGAAATACTGACCAAAACATCGGGAGGGTGGGAATCTTCTCACCTCTCCGCTCTCGACTGACGTCACCACTTCCTCCTAACTAAACTTCCCCAGGATCCCTCCCAGCTCCTAACCAACCCCTTTCCTTAAAGGGGCCACATTCCTAAAACTACCCATGCCTGTCCTGCTGTCCGCCCATGTCATGCTGTCCCTCCGCCCATTCTTTTTATTTCTTTACTCTGGGACTCCCTGTTCCAAGACTATAGTAAAAATGCGTATCTCTACGCTAAAGCTTAGTGAATTCAGCCTTCAGTGTAGGCTTTCAGTGAGGTCAACAGCCACACTTGAGGCCCCCCTTATACCTTGTAACTAGTAAGTCAATAGCCACTGTTTGAATACGATGAGTAAGGTATTTGGGGGTAAGTAACACATTTTCTAGAGAGCTGAAACTCTCTGGGGCTTAAATTTACCTTCAACCCTCTCTCCCTCACCACCACCCAGAATTTCTATATGAGTTGCAGATGGGCTCTGCCTCAAAATTTGACCAGCTCTAAGGACCCATCCAATGAGCAATTTTTCTGATGTTTTTCTGATGTCAAATCCTGGTTGCTGTAGGTAGGCTCTCTCAGAGCCATGCAGCATGAGCAGCGGCCAAACTTTTCTGAAGCAGTTCTTAGGAAGACTGGTAGGTTCCAACCTCAACTCAGTCAATAGACGTGTGCATTTCGTTTCGATCAATTTTTTGAAAAACATTTTGTTTTCGGAGATTCGTCTGTATCCAAGTTTCTGAATTGCAATAGTAACAAATTTCAACAAATCCGAAAATAATTATAAAGAAATGAAACACAATAACTAATTCAAATTTGGAAAATTCAAAAATAAATTCAAAATCAAAAACGAATTCAAATTTGAAATAGAATAGCATAGAGTACAATAGAACAAATATAACCGTCTTCTGAAAATCGAATTGATCAGAAAACAAACAATTATACTAACCAAATCCAAATATACAAAACAAATTTCAAATATACAGAAGGAATTCCAAAAAAGAATCATTCTAACATAACGTATATGACAAAACAAAGCTATTAACCTAACAAACAGATCCGAAACAAATTATTTTTTCCGTCATGCACATGTCTATCAGTCAACATGACAATGCCCATCATTCCTGTTTATACAATCTGCACTCCACTGTCACTTACCCCTAACACAGGTGGTCAGACACTGTAAGTGGAAACTGTGCCCTTCACCTATAGCAGCCCCCTTTCCCATAAGGCAACAGGCCTACCGGTACTCGGTTGCCCCAGGTCTTATACACAATATTATAGTGCCTGGCTACAATGCCAGGGCAGGCGCGAACTGGGCAAAGTAAACAGCTACTTGCGGTTGGCAAACATGCAGAGGGGTTCAGTGACAGTCCAGGTAAAAGGCAGGCACAGTTCAGAGAATAGTCGTTATCCAGTCCAAGGTCATACACAGGGAAATACAATCAAGCAGAGCAGGGCAGACAGACAGGGGGCTTGATCAGATATTACACACATGATCCCTCTCTATCACAACCATGGAACTGCAGGCTTGGCTGGCTTACATCAGGTCTGGTCTCCACCCAGAGACTGGTCACATTAATCACACACAAGGAGAATGCCATAGCTAGCTAAAACCAGGATGCTGGAATGGAGAGCATGAGGGCTAGACGCTCCTGACACCCACCCTTTACTTGATAAACGTAGGGACTGGCTCACACAATATCTGTACGACAGGTCCTCCCTTGGCTGGTAAAGTTCCTGCTTTTAGAACCAACAAACAGTTATGGTTGGAGGTATCAATTCTGGATCAGCCTTGCAACTCTAACCAGGGCTGGTGCAAGGATTTTTGACACCCTAGGCGAAACCTCATTTTGCACCGGTCTTTTGACTCCACCCCTGACTCCACCCCCTTTGCCCTGCCCATGTATACCCCACCTTTTTAATGAAGTGCCCATCAAATGCAGCCTCACCAGCGCCCATCAAATGCAGCCTCACCAGCGCCCATCAAATGCAGCCTCACCAGTGCCAATCAATTGCAACCTCACCAGCGCCCATCAATTGAAGCTTCACCAGTGCCCATCAATTGCAGCCTCACCAGTGCCCATCAATTGCAGCTTCACCAGTGCCCAACAATGGCAACCTCACCAGCGCCCATCAATTGCAGCCTCACCAGCGCCCATCAATTGCAGCCTCACCAGTGCCCATCAATTGCAGCTTCACCAGCGCCTATCAATTGCAGCCTCACCAGCGCCCATCAATTGCAGCCTCACCAGCGCCCATCAATTGCAGCCTCACCAGTGCCTATCAATGAACGTTTGCTTCCATTTATTCGGGAGTCGGGACACAGACACAGTCCTCCACCGATGCGCCTCTGACACTATGTGCAAACGGAGTGGCGGCTGCCTGCTGATGCTGAGACTTAGTTGCTTGCTGCAGAGAGAAGAGAGTAGGAACACCAGTGGCCAGGCACACTAGGCAGCAGTGGCGCCCTAGGCGGCTGCCTAGTTTGCCTAGTGGTAGTACCGGCCCTTACTCTAACTGAGTACCACCAGATTACATGACTGTAAATTTAAACTCTCTATAAAGCAAAATGCACCACAGGGAAGAGCCTGTTGGTTATAAGAGCAGCCATTCCTAAAACAAGGTTCTCGTAGATGGAATTTAGCACTGTGTGTGGTCCCATTTTGTTGCATGTGATCAGTGGACAAGTGAGGACACGCCTGCCCTGGGAGGTTTTTTGCCGGCACGCACCGGACATTGAGTAGGGTTAGGAGCTGCCTTAAGCAAGTCACCTCTACCTCTCCTTTAGGCTAACTTGCTAGCACTGCCATGGTAGAGTAGTACATCAGACTACAAGATAATTTAATTGTAACACTCCGATATTCACTGGAATCATTTGAAGTAGAACATACAGCAATGGTAGTTTTCATATTTCTAGTTTTCTTTCTTTTCATGATGCAAGCCCACAAAATGAAATAATGCCCTCCCTTCTACATTTTAGTTTATTTCCCAATATTCTCAGCAAGCTCACAAGGTCCCAGACTAATGAGCCCACAGCTTCTGTCCATTTTGTTCATTGTGTAAACAGCGGAACACATTTGCATTACATAGCCTTGCAAAATTAGCATGTATGTTCGTAATCAATAGACATCTCCGCTGCCAGACGCTATTGACTCATGTCTGAGGTTTTAGTTAATTGTGGGACAGTTAGCCGATGCTGGGTGGGCTAAATGGGACCCATGGGGTGAACCACGCTCTGCGCTCCATGATACGGTCAATGCGATTGGTAAACTCATTAAAACAAATAAAAACAAAAAAAAAAACACTTCAATGCCACTTAATAAATCTAAAAACAGAACAGCCATAAATCTACGACAATAAATATGCTGAGCTGTCGAGACTGTAAACCAATATTGGTCAACTCACTACATTCACGCCAAAATGACAATATGCTCCAATGAATGGTTTATATTTACCGTATACTGCTTCAAAGATTCGCAAAGCCTATTTTCTGATTGGTTCTAAAAAAAATGTATCCTCACTGGTAGAGAGCAAAGGGGTTTTGGCAAAATAGATTTTGCTGCAAAATTACCGATTTTGTTCCTGGAAAAATTTCACCAAATTTCACTCATTAAAGTTGCTAATGCAAAATTCTTTGCATCGACTGATGCATGCTGGGCTGCCGGGTTGCCAACGTCACAGGGGTGGCAGTACCTATGCTTGATTCTCCCACCTTTGCCCTGCATACATAGAACAACTTAATCCCCCACCCAGTGCCGGGACAAGGTCATCCAGTGCCCAGGGCAAAGATGCCAAACTGTGCCCCCCTTTCCCTTAGGGTTAGGCTCAGGGTGCCCCCATCCCTGCAATATACCATTGCGCCAGGGGCAGCCGCCCCTCCTGCCCACCCCTTGTCCCGGCCCTGCCCCCACCCCTACCTATACTATAGAAGTATCCTACTACGTATACTGGTTCTGAACTGTTGGACGGAATCTCCAGTAGGCTTAAAAAAACATATCTTTTTGAAGCTACATGTTGTAGCCATGGAATTCCTTATGTATTTTCCTTTGCTCTCTGTTTTTGCTGTATAAGCTGTTCTGTGTGAAATTCAATAAAAAAAAATTGTGGAAAACACAGGGGGGGGGGGGGCAGTGCCACCGGGTGATATCGCCAGCTTGCCCTGCCCCATAGCTATTTAAGAAATGTCACACAGACCGCAGGAACGTTCGTGGCGAGCCAAGTTTTTTTTTTCCGGGTCCAACGTTGGCGTGATTGACGATGGATCTACATCGGGGGACATTGTTTTTTCATTTTTTAACCACTTCAAAACTGGGCACTTTCCCCCCTTCCTGCCCAGGCCAATTTTCAGCTTTCAGCGCTGTCGCTGTTTAAATAACAATTGAGCGGTCATGCTACGCTGTACCAAAACCAAATTTTTATAATTTTTTTTCCCCACAAATAGAGCTTTCTGTTGGTGGTATTTGATCACCTCTGCATTTTTTTTTTTTTTTTTGCTAAACAAATAAAAAAGACCGAAAATTAAAAAAAAAAGGTTTTCTTCGTTTCTGTTATAAAATTTTGTAAATAAGTACATTTTCTCCTTCACTAATGGGCACTGATGAGGCTGCACTGCCGGGCACTGATAAGGTGGTACTGATGAGTCCGGATAAGGTGGCACTGATGAGGTGGCACTGATGATGGGCATTGATATGTGACACTGATGGGCATGGTTTCTATCGGAAATTACGATCGTCTGTAGCAATTCCGGCACGCAAAATTCCTACGCATGCTCGGAAACAATTTGACGCATGCTCGGAAGCATTGAACTTGTCGTAGTGTTGTACGTCACCGCGTTCTTGACGGTCGGAATTTGGTGTGACCGTGTGTAGGCAAGAATTCCGTCAGGAAAACCATCAGAGCTTTTTCCAACGAGAATTCCGAACCTGTGTAAGCAGCATTAGTGTCCGATTTGTCTGCCGCAATGTCGCAGTCCGCTAAAAAATCACTAGTCGCCACCATTACCAATAAAAAATAAAAAAAAGTCCATAAATCTATCCCATAGTTTGTAGACACTATAACTTTTGCTCAAACCAATCAATATACACTTATTGGGATTTTTTTTTTTTTTTTTTTAACCAAAAACATGTAGCAGAATACATATTGGCCTAAATTAATGAAGAAATTCGATTTTTTTTTACTGGATGTGTTTTATAGCAGAAAGTAAAAATATTGTCTTTTTTGTTTGTAGTGGAAAAAAATAAAAACCACAGAAATGAAAGAAGTCGCATGCAAGTCGTGCCGAAGTTGCGGTAGGATTCGTCTTCAAAGTCGGAAGTTGCGTGACTTTGAAGCCGCCGCGGCTGTGTGACTTGGGGCTTACTGATCTCCTTATCCCCCAAAAGTCCCTGAATATGAGCTATAATGCTTTTTATTGCTGTCTGTGTCCCCACTAGCTACATTTCTTCTTAAAGGGGTTGTAAAGGTTTTTTATTTTCTAAATAGGTTCCTTTAAGCTAGGGCATTGTTGGTGCACTTACCTTTTCCTTCGATTTCCCTTTTAAATGTTTTTTTTCTTTGTCTGAATTTCTCACTTCCTGTTTCTCCTCAGTAAACTTCACACCATCATCCGAGTGGTGTTTAGTTAGCCAGAACAGTTTACTGAGGAGGAACAGGAAGTGAGAAATTCAGACAAAGAAAACAAAGAAAAAAACGATTTAATTCCTGTCCCTGTGACACTTTATTATAAGTCAAGCATTAGGGGGTTTTAAAAAGGACAAGGACATCAGCAAACACAGGCTGTCGTAAGTTCCAACCCTTCCCAACTTTGGCTGGAGTTAGAGTCTAAAATAAACCCTGTATTTCTTATTGTGTACGCTCTTGTAATTACGCAAGTCTAAAAATGGCCATTGCTTCTATTTTCACTAATGTATGGGGTGCTATATATGGAAGCTATGCCATTTTTTTTTTTATCTAATTCATAAGTGGCTATATACAGAAGAGCAAATTTATCATATTGTCACTCATGTGTATGTTGCCAACACCATCTCGTTATCACAGTTTAATATTTTGTCAGATTCACCTAGACATCTTTAAAGGGGGTTGGCATGAATTCACAACTCATCTATGTGTTCACTGGTAATAAACAGTCCTGGCTATTCATAGATGGATTATTCTGATGGATTATAGCATCAAAAATGTAAAACTTCTAGAAAAAATAACTTCTATCAGTTATAGCAAACTAATTTATTTTATTTTATTTTTTTGCATTTTTAGTCCTTGGTTCACCACAAACAAGTGGAAAAGTTCCCCTTTAACGGGAATTTAATGGCCCAACTAGTTATTGGAACAATCACAATATAAAAATTCAAGAAATATGAAAAACAAAAAAAAAACAAAACAAAAAAAAAATATATATAAAACAATTCTATATCTGCGCTAAGTGATAGATGAATTAAACGATGTGAAAAAATTATAGTTATAGTGGTTAGCTGCAGGTCATTAATTGACATTTTTTTTTAAATTTTTTAAATTTTTTTTTTTTTGCCCTGTATTTGGGTTATACCAGATACAGGGCAAAAACAAAAAATACAAAAAATAAAGTGCAGCGCTAGGTATAAACACAAGAAGGTCCTGTGTAAAAAGGCATACAGTGGTGTGAAAAAGTGTTTGCCCCATTCCTCATTTCCTGTTCCTTTGCATGTTTGTCACACTTAAGTGTTTCGGAACATCAAACCAATTTAAACAATAGTCAAGGACAACACAAGTAAACACAAAATGCAATTTGTAAATGAAGGTGTTTATTATTAAAGGTGAAAAAAAATCCAAACCATCATGGCCCTGTGTGAAAAAGTGATTGCCCCCCTTGTTAAAACATACTATAACTGTGGTTGTCCACACCTGAGTTCAATTTCTCTAGCCACACCCAGGCCTGATTATTGCCACACCTGTTCACAATCAAGGCATCACTTAAATAGGAGCTGCTTGACACAGTAAGGTCCACCAGAAGATCCTTAAAAGCTACACATCATGCCGAGACCCAAAGAAATTCAGGAACAATTGAGAAAGAAAGTAATTGAGATCTATCAGTCTGGAAAGGGTTATAAAGCCATTTCCAAAGCTTTGGGAATCCAGCGAACCACAGTGAGAGCCATTATCCACAAATGGCGAAGACATGGAACAGTGGTGAACCTTCCCAGGAGTGGCCGGCCGCCCAAAATTACCCCAAGAGCGCAGCGACGACTCATCCAAGAGGTCATAAAAGACCCCACAACAACGTCCAAGGAACTGCAGGCCTCACTTGCCTCAGTTAAGGTCAGCGTTCATGCCTCCACCATCAGGAAAAGACTGGGCAAAAATGGCCTGCATGGCAGAGTTCCAAGGAGAAAACCACTGCTGAGCAAAAAGAACATCAAAGCTCGTCTCAATTTCTCCACAACACATCTTGATGATCCCCAAGACTTTTGGGACAACATTCTGTGGACCGATGAGACAAAAGTGGAACTCTTTGGAAGGTGTGTGTCCAAGTATATCTGGCGTAGAAGGAACACTGCATTTCAGAAAAAGAACATTATACCAACAGTAAAATATGGTGGTGGTAGTGTGATGGTCTGGGGCTGTTTTGCTGCTTCAGGACCTGGAAGACTTGCCGTGATAAAAGGAACTATGAATTCTGCTGTCTACCAAGAGATCCTGAAGGAGAATGTCCGACCATCTGTTCGTGTACTCAAGCTGAAACTAACTTGGGTTCTGCAGCAGGACAATGATCCTAAACACACCAGCAAGTCCACCACCGAATGGCTGAAGAAAAACAAAATGAAGACTTTGGAGTGGCCTAGCCAAAGTCCTGACCTGAATCCTATTGAGATGTTGTGGTATGACCTTAAAAAGGCCGTTCATGCCCTCTAATGTACAGTGGTGTGAAAAAGTGTTTGCCCCCTTCCTCATTTCCTGTTCCTTTGCATGTTTGTCACACTTAAGTGTTTCGGAACATCAAACCAATTTAAACAATAGTCAAGGACAACACAAGTAAACACAAAATGCAATTTGTAAATGAAGGTGTTTATTATTAAAGGTGAAAAAAAATCCAAACCATCATGGCCCTGTGTGAAAAAGTGATTGCCCCCTAAACCTAATAACTGGTTGGGCCACCCTTAGCAGCAACAACTGCAACCAAGCATTTGCGATAACGTGCAATGAGGCTTTTACAGCGTCCTGGAGGAATTTTGGCCCACTCATCTTTGCAGAATTGTCCTAATTCAGTTACATTAGAGGGTTTTCGAGCATGAACGGCCTTTTTAAGGTCATACCACAACATCTCGATAGGATTCAGGTCAGGACTTTGGCTAGGCCACTCCAAAGTCTTCATTTTGTTTTTCTTCAGCCATTCGGTGGTGGACTTGCTGGTGTGTTTAGGATCATTGTCCTGCTGCAGAACCCAAGTTCGTTTCAGCTTGAGTACACGAACAGATGGTCGGACATTCTCCTTCAGGATCTCTTGGTAGACAGCAGAATTCATAGTTCCTTTTATCACGGCAAGTCTTCCAGGTCCTGAAGCAGCAAAACAGCCCCAGACCATCACACTACCACCACCATATTTTACTGTTGGTATAATGTTCTTTTTCTGAAATGCAGTGTTCCTTCTACGCCAGATATACTTGGACACACACCTTCCAAAGAGTTCCACTTTTGTCTCATCGGTCCACAGAATGTTGTCCCAAAAGTCTTGGGGATCATCAAGATGTGTTGTGGAGAAATTGAGACGAGCTTTGATGTTCTTTTTGCTCAGCAGTGGTTTTCTCCTTGGAACTCTGCCATGCAGGCCATTTTTGCCCAGTCTTTTCCTGATGGTGGAGGCATGAACGCTGACCTTAACTGAGGCAAGTGAGGCCTGCAGTTCCTTGGACGTTGTTGTGGGGTCTTTTGTGACCTCTTGGATGAGTCGTCGCTGCGCTCTTGGGGTAATTTTGGGCGGCCGGCCACTCCTGGGAAGGTTCACCACTGTTCCATGTCTTCGCCATTTGTGGATAATGGCTCTCACTGTGGTTCGCTGGATTCCCAAAGCTTTGGAAATGGCTTTATAACCCTTTCCAGACTGATAGATCTCAATTACTTTCTTTCTCAATTGTTCCTGAATTTCTTTGGGTCTCGGCATGATGTGTAGCTTTTAAGGATCTTCTGGTGGACCTTACTGTGTCAAGCAGCTCCTATTTAAGTGATGCCTTGATTGTGAACAGGTGTGGCAATAATCAGGCCTGGGTGTGGCTAGAGAAATTGAACTCAGGTGTGGACAACCACAGTTATAGTATGTTTTAACAAGGGGGGCAATCACTTTTTCACACAGGGCCATGATGGTTTGGATTTTTTTTCACCTTTAATAATAAACACCTTCATTTACAAATTGCATTTTGTGTTTACTTGTGTTGTCCTTGACTATTGTTTAAATTGGTTTGATGTTCCGAAACACTTAAGTGTGACAAACATGCAAAGGAACAGGAAATGAGGAAGGGGGCAAACACTTTTTCACACCACTGTAACTGAATTAGGACAATTCTGCAAAGATGAGTGGGCCAAAATTCCTCCAGGACGCTGTAAAAGCCTCATTGCGCGTTATCGCAAACGCTTGGTTGCAGTTGTTGCTGCTAAGGGTGGCCCAACCAGTTATTAGGTTTAGGGGGCAATCACTTTTTCACACAGGGCCATGATGGTTTGGATTTTTTTTCACCTTTAATAATAAACACCTTCATTTACAAATTGCATTTTGTGTTTACTTGTGTTGTCCTTGACTATTGTTTAAATTGGTTTGATGTTCCGAAACACTTAAGTGTGACAAACATGCAAAGGAACAGGAAATGAGGAAGGGGGCAAACACTTTTTCACACCACTGTATATGAAAGTAAATATATCACTGTATTATTAAAGTGCAATATGACCATAAACATTAAATAGCATAAATTCAAATAAAGTGCAACTATACAGTGTACATAATGATGAATTGTATTATACGCAACCAAAATATTTAGTGTTAGTTCGATCCCATTTGTATTCAGCCCCCCTTTACTCTGATACCCCTAACTAAAATCTAGTGGAACCAATTGCCTTCAGAAGTCACCTAATTAGTAAATAGAGTCCACCTGTGTGTAATTGAATCTCAGTATAAATACAGCTGTTCTGTGAAGCCCTCAGAGGTTTGTTAGAGACCCTTAGTAAGCAAACAGCATCATGAAGGAACACACCAGACAGGTCAGGGATAAAGTTGTGGAGAAGTTTAAAGCAGGGTTAGGTTATAAAAAAATATCCCAAGCTTTGAACATCTCACGGAGCTCTGTTCAACCCATCATCTAAAAATGGAGAGTATGGCACAACTGCAAACCTACCAAGACATGGCCGTCCACCTAAACTGACAGGCCGGGCAAGGAGAACATTAATCAAAGAAGCAGCCAAGAGGCCCATGGTAAGTCTGGAGGAGCTGCAGAGATCCACAGCTCAGGTGGGAGAATCTGTCCATGGGATAACTATTAGTTGTGCTCTCCACAAATCTGGCCTTTATGGAAGAGTGGCAAGAAGAAAGCCATTGTTGAAAGAAAGCCATGTAGTTTGCGAGAAGCCATGTGGGGGACACAGCAAACATGTGGAAGAAGGCTCTCTGGTCAGATGAGACTAAAATTTAACTTTTTGACCTAAAAGCAAAACGCTATGTGTGGGGGAAAACTAACACTACACATCACCCTGAACACACCATCCCCACCGTGAAACATGGTGGTGGCAGCATCATGTTGTGGTGATGCTTTTCTTCAGCAGGGACAGGGAAGCTAGTCAGAGTTGATGGGAAGATGGATGGAGCCAAATACAGGGCAATCTTAGAAGAAAACCTGTTAAGAGTATGTAAAAGAATTGAGACTGGGGGGGAGGTTCACCTTCCAGTAGGACAACGCCCCTAAACATACAGCCAGAGCTACAATGGAATGGTTTAGATCAGTGATTCTCAACCAGGGTTCCGTGGAACCCTAGGGTTCCTTCAGAGGTTGCTAGGGGTTCCTTCAGCATTGTGCCATTTCTGCCTCTCGGATAAGTTCCCACCGAGACCATTGATCTTTTTAGCTATCTGTAAGGAGGTAATTCTTCCCAATGACCAAAAGTGTAAGGACCATTCTTCCCACTGACCATCACACTAATGTATCACGAGTTGTAGATTTCTAATTTTTAGCAGGGGTTCCCCCGAGACTGGAGAACTATTTCAAGGGTTCCTCTGTGTTGAAAAAGTTGAGAAAGGCTGGTTTAGATCAAAGCATATTCATGTGTTAGAATGGCCCAGTCAGAGTCCAGATCTAAATCCAATTGAGAATCTTGAAAATTGCTGTTCACAGACGCTCTCCATCCAATCTGACAGATCTTGAGCTATTTTGCAAAGAAGAATGGGCAAAAATGTCCCTCTCTAGATGTGCAAAGCTGGTAGAGACATCCCCAAAAAGACTTGCAGCTGTAATTGCAGAGAAAGGAGGTTTTACAAAGTATTAACTCGGGGGGGGGGGGGGGCAGAATATAAATGCCCCCCACACTTTTCACATATTTATTTGTAAACCATTTGGAAAACCATTTATCATTTTCCTTCCACTTCACAATTATGTGCCACTTTGTGTTGGTCTATCACATAAAACCCCAATAAAATACATTTATGTTTTTGGTTGTAACATGACAAAATTTGGAAAATTTCAAGGGGTATGAATACTTTTTCAAGGCACTGTAGGCTGTCAGGTAAATTTAGTTCTTTAGTTGTTCTTTAGTGCTACATACAGTATGTGTTCCACCCGTCTAATTTTCGGTTTGGATGGAGTTGCCCATCAAAAATGTATGTCTACTGGAGATGACAGCCATGCACAAACGGACACAGATCTTCTTTGTCGGTGTGTAGGAGGATATTACATAATTAGCTTCTTTTACAATCAAGGTGTCTTTCTAGACATTAGTTAACGGGCTGTTTCCCAGTCATCTCTGCGGGTCACTGCCTGGCCTCTACGCTTACAGTTTTTAATTATGAGACAGAGGAGAATTAGCACAACGAGTTGATGAATTAATCAAGGAAGAGGAAAGCTCCAGGGTGTCTCTTTTGTTTGTTCATGTGTCATTAACAAAAATGCAAAAACATTGACAGCGAGCCAAGGTTTGATCGCCGGCTTTCTTGCACATATGGGGTAGAGGCTGCTAGAAAGCTAAACTTGTTTTCTTCTGTTCCTTTTTAAGCTTGTTAACAGGGATCGCGCTGGTAAAGTTCACCCGTCACAGACATACAGGAGTGGTAAATTGGTATGGCACATGCCCCATACATACAAAAGACACAATTAAAAATCAGGATAATACAACAATCAGGCGATTCAAATAAATATCCACAGAGACACAATCGGTACTGTACTGACACAACCATGAACATGTCTACAGAGTCACAATTGGTAGCATAGCTGGAGCTGGTGTTCTGGGTGGGTTAAAGGCAGCAGCCATGCATACCTACGTATATTTGCAGATGTGTGTATATCAGGGGCGGACTGACCATTCGGCCACTCGGGCACTTCCCGAGGGCCCCGGGCCACTAGGGGGCCCCATAAGGGTTGCCAGCCTCAGTAAAACCAGGGACAGTATGTAAAAATCTGTGTTTTTTTTACATCTGTTTCTGAAATGTCCCTTACCTACATCCTTTTGGTCTAAAAATCCAGAGATTATAGCTGCCCCACCTCTCCAGTACCTTCTCAACCAATAGAAACATGTCTGTGTCTACTGTGGGATTGTATACTATGTGTGTATACTGTGTGGCCCCATAATCTCGGATTGCCTGGGGGCCCCATAATCTCCCATTGCCCGGGGCCCCATGAGTTGTCAGTCCGCCCCTGGTGTATATATATATATATATATATACCGTATATACTCGAGTATAAGCCGAGTTTTTCAGCACATTTTATTGTGCTGAAAATGCCCCCCCTCGGCTTATACTTGAGTCAATCACTTTTCTGCAGCAGAAAATTACATTTTCCGACCCAACTTTGGGGCCCCGTATCTCGGGGTCTTTTGGTGCTAGGAACCCCAAATTTGGTGTGCAAACCCAGTGGAACCAACACTATAACATATCCAAATATGGCGTTCCTCGCACTAGAGATACGGGGATACGAAAATGTCATTCTCTGCTGCAGAAAAGTGCTTGACATTTTCCTAACCGACTTTGGGGCCCCGTATCTCGGGGCCACTTGGTAATAGGAACCCCATTGGATATGTTGTAGTGCTGGTTCCACTGGGTTTGCACACCGAATTTGGGGTTCCTAGCACCAAGTGGCCCCAAGATACGGGGCCCCAAAGTCGGTCAACTGTGTCTATCTGCAGCAATGTTATTTTAGAACCCTTTGGGTCCAGAGACCCCAAATTTTGGCTGCAGATAGGGGGCATCTAGGAATCCTTAACCAAGTTTGAAGTTTGGGGGACCTATGGCTGCAAATGGGCACAGTGGCTGCAAATGGGCATTGTTGACCCTCTTTTACACTAAAGCCCCATACACACGGTCGGACAATCCGCGGACCAGGTCGGTCGGATCATGTCCGTCATACTTTGTCTGATGTTGGTTTTGCGTACACACGGTCGGACAAAGTTGTCGGAAAATCCGATCATTCTGAACGTGGTGACGTTTGTTGCCTACGACGGGACTACGTAGAGGCTAGTAGCCAATAGCTTTGGTCTTGTAATGTGATCTGAGCATGCGTAGCACTTTGTCCGGTCGGACAACCGTACACACGATCGGATTTGGTGTGATCGGACCGTGTTGTCGGCAAATCTATCCAGCAGGAGATAAGACTTTGTCCGTCGGACAATCCGACGTACACTGTCCGATGGTGCATACACACGGTCTGATTTTTCCATCCATGAAAAAGTCCGACCGTGTGTATGGGGCTTTACAGTAGCTGCGCATTCCTCACCCTAGGCTTAAACTGGAGACAATACGTTTTTCCATTTTTTTGTGGTAAAATTAGGTGCCTCGGCTTATATTCGGGTCGGCTTATACTCAAGTATATATACGGTATATATATATATATATATATATATATATATATATATATATATATATATATATATATATATATATATATACATATATATTAGGGCTGTTACTGATTAAAATGTTCATGTTTAATCGATTTTTTTTTAAATCGACTAATTTCGATTAATTATAAAGCACATACAGTTCCAACTACTTTTAGCTGATCTCCTTGCATTGCAACTCTGCATTAGTCGGTGGTAAATGTGGTATACACTATATACAATCACCCGACACTAGTTAGTTTCCACAATCCATGACTTAACTTCTTCACAGTTCACACAAATACGTTTTAAATTCAAACTGTAGCACTGACGTCAGTCATTTTTTTTCCCACAGTAGCGTGACAATCCCTTCACCTCCGGTCTAACTATTCACTCTCACCTTATGGCATGGACCCCTGTGCAAACAGGTGATCATGCAAGTGGGTATCAAAAGGGTTAACACGGACCATAAACTTCTCTCACGTCTCCTTAGATCTCAGCAAGGACGCCAGGTCATGGGTAGAAGGAAAAGATCTAAGTGCTCACCGCTTAAGTATAAGATTACATTTTTGTGTTCAATCACAAACTACTCACATAAAGATGATAAAAAAACACAGCATGTAAAGCCGACAATCGTGTTAGTTCCGTAGGGCAGCAGCGGGTGACGTTATGCGTAGCTCCTCCCCCGTACATGTTACGTTCAATCAGAACTTCAAAGTCACCGGACTCCTCCCCCCTTCCCTTCGGTAGCAGACAGAGGCACTTGGGGAAGCGGGGAGGAGTCTGGTGATGTCGATGTCTGTGACGTCACCGGATCTCCGACGGAACTCCCTGAAGACCCGGAAGCTGGCGGAGAGGTAAGTACCGATCAAAAGAATTTTGATCAATCAAAAAAATGTATCGATTAATCGAGGAATTAATCTTTAATTTCCACAGCCCTATATATATATATATATATATATATATATATATATGCACTATATTACCAAAGGTATTGGAACACCTGCCTTTACACGCACATGAACTTTAATGGCATCCCAGTCTTAGTTCGTAGGGTTCAATACGGCGTTGGTCCACCCTTTGCAGCTATAACAGCTTCAACTCTCTTGGGAAGGCTGTCCACAAGGTTTACAAGTGTGTCTATGGGAATGTTTGACCATTATTCCAGAAGAGCATTTGTGAGGTCAGGCACTGAAGTTAGATGAGAAGGCCTCACTCGCAGTCTCAGCTCTAATTCATCCCAAAGGTGTTTGAGGTCAGATCCATGTCTTTATGGACCTTGCTTTGTGCACTGGTGCACAGTCATGTTGGAACAGGAAGGACTGTTCCAGAAAAGTTGGGAGCATGAAATTGTCCAAAATGTCTTGGTATGCTGATGCCTTAGGAGTCCATTCACTGGAACTAAGGGGCCAAGCCCAGCCCCTGAAAAACACCCCTACACCATAATCCCCCCTCCACCAAATGATTTGGACCAGTGCACCAAGCAAGGTCCATAAAGACATGGATGAGCGAGCTTGTCTGGCCTGCACAGAATCTTGACCTCAACCTGATAGAACAACTTTTGGGATGAATTAGAGCGGAGACTACGAGCCAGGGCTTTTCTCCAACATCAGTGCCTGACCTCACAAATGTGCTTCTGGAAGAATGGTCAAATATTCCCATAGACACACTCATAGCTCCCAACTGTCCCTGATTTGGAGCAATGTCCCTCCGTCCCTCTGTCCCTCTGTCCTCCTCATTTGTCCCTCATTTTGGTCTGAAGTATATAGATGTATATAAAATGCATGTTTTATCTTTCAAAAAGTGTTTCCCAGCGCTAAACCTTTCATCCAATTTCTAAATTGCTGCATTTGTACATTTTAGAAGCCAATATAAAGTAATAGTCGTGGTAAAAAAAAGTCCTTGTGGATTTAATTAACTTTTTATGGCAGGGGGCGTGTCCTATGCGCACATACGTTTGCTAGTAGGTGTCCCTCATTCCCATCTCAAAATGTTGGGAGGTATGCACACTCCAAACCTTGTGGACGGCCTTCCCAGAAGAGTTGAAGCTGTTATAGATGCAAAGAGTGGGCCAACTCAATATTGAACCCTACGGACTAAGACTGGGATGCCATTAAAGTTCATGTGCGTGTAAAGGCAGGCGTCCCAATACTTTTGATAATATTGTGTATATACAGTATATATATATATATATATATATATATATATATATATATATGTGTATGTATATATATATATCCATATACGTATGTCCATATTCAAATTCAATGCTCCTACATTGTGCTGGGGATTCATTTACAGAAAAGGTAATAATAGTTCTAGTCCATTGCAGTTTTCCTGAGGACAGGTTGATACACCATGTACTGTGCCTGTGCCTGGACTCGTCAACAAATTTATGTCAATATGGCAAAAACCAGCCGGTTCCTGACCAAAGAAGTGCACCGTTCCCCGCATTATATTCATCAAAGGCGGAATATTCTCTCAGCCGAGCAAAATGAAACATCATTTAATGTTTTTTCCGTGGAGCTGATTCATCAAACATCGAGGTACTTAGACAGTTTGATGAATCAGCCCCACAGAATAACATAGCGTGAAGCCTCGCTTTTTTTTTTTTTCCAACGCTGGAAAATTTTACCCTTTCATAGTGGCTCACAAAAGGGACTTATCTTGCTTGCTGAGGGAAAAGCTTTTTACAGAATATAAGTAACACAAATATCTGGGAGGTAAAAATAAATGTATGAATTGCAAAACGCCTTGCCAACAGCAATCCGAATTGTGTGAACAGCCTCCGTATTGTCAGCTGACAAATATCAGCTTTTAAATCCCATAAACAGCTACAATAACCGTGAAGCCGGGCAGTTTTAAGAAAAGCGCCAAGGCACCTGCATTACGTGCTTTGTGCGAGGACGTCTGGCAAAAACAGCCTTTCTGGTTCATTGAGAAAGAGGAGATCAAAAAGTGCCTCCACGGTGGTCAACTGCCTGACCAGCATTGAAAGTGCAAACCACTCCAAACTCTGATGCCCCTTCAAGGGTGGGACAACAAGTGCTGACCCAAGGAGCCCGTCTCGGCTCAGGACGTTGCAGTAATCTCTGGCTTTTGCTCGCAGCACTCCACAGAAACTGCCTTACTAAAACTCAGTAACAACTTACTAACTGCTAAAACCAATGGCCACTACTCAATACTCCTACTACTTGACCTATCTGCGGCCTTTGATACTGTCGACCTCCTCTTTATATGAAGAACAGGGTCGTTCCACCACTTTCATACCTTCCATCTCATTCATCAATATCTACACCAGCCTTTTTCAACGTTTTTGACCCTCCCCCTAAAATTATTGTTAGATCCCAAGGAACCCTCACTAAAACCAATTCATTGGGGTAATGAAAAATGCCTTTTACATTGGTGGTCAGTAGGAAGAATGCAACCCTTACAGACAGCTAAAGAGACAATTGGAGGTGGGGGGGTTGCTAAAACCGGAGTGTACAAAATCAGCACTGCACAGAAACCAATTAGCTTCCAGGTTTCATTGTCAAAGCTTAACTGAACAAGCTGAAGCTGATTGGCTACCATTCACAGCTGCACTAGATTCAGAGTGCTCCAGTTTTAGTAAATCCCCCCAATGGTGTCATTCGGCTGGCTTTGCCCAGGAAATATATAGACACCATCAAACGGGACGTCAGGCACCCTGGGCTCAAGAAACCCTTAGCAATTTCTTGAAGAACCCTAGGGTTCCATTGAAGCCTGGTTAAGAATGGCCGATCTACACATTTGATGGTGACTGGATTATGGTGTTGGTGCTGCCTTGGTGAATATAAATGCTGGGGAATCTTCTTATAGCTCTTTGGAACTGAGAAGGGGTTTGAAGGTAAGAAACATCTTCACCATTACATAACAAGTCCAGTTGAATGCTACAAACTCCTAGTAGCTAATATTGGTGCCTTTGCTCCACCACTACTGTTATCTACAGCCTTACAAGCATGTTTATTTACAGCAGGAGAGAACTGAGTGAGCAAAGGGGTGCCCTTGTCAATGTTTTTATGCTCCTTCTTGGCTCAATCACCAGAGTGGGCCTTTGACCAAACTTTACAGAGGTCAAGAACTTGGCCATGCTGTCTGGTAGGAATCCCTAAAACATAAAACTGGCCGGAGAGAATAACAAATCTTTTGACAATTAAACCATTAAATAAATATGTCAATTACATAATAAACGACATGCCTGGAGATCAATTTAACTTCATGGAGGCTTCTGTTCCTTATTTTTTTTTTATTATGCTTTGTCTTCTTTTTTATTTTCTATAAGAATTTGACTTTTTTTTACCATTATCAAACACATTAGAGTCTGTCAAGAGTTAAATCCAAATGAAATGGAAGCCTAAACCCAACCTTTCTATAGTCCATTAGCACATTTAATGCTACAATCATCTTTTTAAATAGCCGCTATTGCTAAGGTGCCATATACAGAGCAGAATGATGTCCTTGTAATGTCACATTAACATATTGCCATTGTAAATGTGTTAATGAGCCGAGCTGACGGCCACCATCCTGTTGTCAGAACAGCATTTACAAGCAAGAGGGACGGCTGAGGACTCACAGGTCAAACTTATGAATCTCCATCTCAATTAATGAGCATCTTCTGCAGACATTTATTCAAGTCTGTTTTTAGATTGTCGTTGCGTGCTCAGTGCAAACATCCCAACGATCTTCATGGACTTACAAGTTGTAATCAAACACTGAAGGCTTTAATTGGAGCACGGTGTTGCTCTACAAATGTGAGACCAGCATAGGTCTAATGGAAGCACCTAGTATAGTGACCAGTGTATGCATTGAACAGGATTTTAAGGCCCATTTCACACAGTCCACCAGCGGATTCACCCACTCAGCAGGGGATCTCTTCGCTGATTCCCGCTGAGCAGGTGGATGAAAGGTTTGTGTCCGCTACACTGATGCGGAGCAGACACAGACACAGCCTGCTGCTCTCTTTGGGGCTGTCTGATGGAAAGGGACCGCCTGTCCGTTTCCATCTGACTGTCATCCGATATGTGGGACTGATCCCCATCCACCTGTTTTCAGTGGACAGGATCAGATGTTGGCTGGTGTCAGTGGACACATGTCCGCTGACATCCGCCGCTCCATAGAGCGCAATGGATGGTCTGATTGGGTCTGCCTGAAAAACTTACAGGAGGACCTGAATGGTCCATCAGTGTGAAAGGGGCCTTATAGATTAACAAATTCTGTTTTTGAAAATAAGTAAGGCCCCTTTTATGCAGGGGGTCATCCGGCAGTAAAAACAGGTGGTTGATCCACATTTTATGGCCTCCGAGTGCCCACCTCAGTGCTGGAACAGGTTCAACCTGTGCCCAGGGCAAGGATGTGGAACTGCACCCCTCCCGGCTGCTAGAGCATGAGGTAGAATGAGTGTACAGCCCTGCGCCAATTCTCTGCTGCCTTGGAACTGCACCCCTCCCGGCTGCTAGAGCATGGGATAGAATGAGTGTACAGCCCTGCGCCCATTCTCTGCTCCCTTGCTCTGGCTGCCCATGGTCGGCACAGGCATGGTCAATTCCTTGCCTTCAGCAGCTAGAAGGTAGTTGCACATGTGCAGTGTGTTCTTTATTCCACTTGTGGGTGAATGGGGTGGAGAGAGGGCATGTCAGAGCACAGTGTGACAGCAGTAGCTGTCAGAGCAGACACGAAGCCACGGCCCACTAGTTCCCAGTCACTGGTCTGGAGCATGCGTGAAGTGAGGGGAAGTTCCTTCTACCAATGCACCAGAGGCAGCTGCCCCTTCTGCCCATTCCTTTCCCTGGTCTTGGCCCATCTACAAGTGAACATGGTGTTGCTCAGGTGAGTACACATTGCCGTGTCAATTTTAATGCAACGTGGTGAGCTTGCAAGTTTTGATAAACCCCCCCCCCAAAACAAAATCAAGCAGGGCTAAGCGTTACTCAGCCATTCACAGGAAGCCTTCTATTTTATGAAAAAATACAAGGCTTCTTTTGATTGGCTGAAGGGGAGAGGTGAGCAGATGATGTCACAATCTCGACCTCAGCCAATCAGAGGAAACTTTGTATTCATTTATAAAATATAAAGCTTCCTGTGAATGGCTGAGCAGCACTCAACCCGACTCGATTTTGTTTCGAAAGTGGGACAGGAAGTTCACGTCAAATTGCAAGAACACAGTGCTGTATACCACATGTAGCTGATACTACATACAGTTTATACAATTTGGTTCAAACAAACTATTTAAAGTTACCCAAAACCTGGAGTTAGGCTTTATTAGCAGACCTCTCCTTAAAGTGGAACTAAGGCTACTTTCACTGGAGCGTTGAGGGCGCTGGCGGTAAAGCTGCGCTATATTTAGCGGCGCTTTACCATCGTTTTAGCAGTACTATTCGTCCACTAGCGGGGCGGTTTTTGAACCCCCGCTAGCGGCTGAAAAAGGGTTAAAACTGCCCGCAAAGCACCGCTGCAGCGGCACTTTGCAGGCATGTTTGCAGCGCTGCCCCATTGTTTTCAATGGGAAGGGCGCTTTAGGAGCGGTAACTACACGGCTCCTACATCGCTCCAAAGATGCGGCTTGCAGGACTTTTTTGGCCGTCCTGCAAGCGCACCGCTCCAGTGTGAAAGCCCTCGGGCTTTCACACTGGAGACACAGCAGGGGCTGTTTCAGGGCGCTTTGCAGGTGCTATTTTTAGCGATGTAGCGCCTGCAAAGCGCCCCAGTGTGAAAGGTGCCTTAAGGTATAACTTATTTCATTTTGAATGGAGGGAAGAATATAACTCCTGTCAGATTATTTTTTGCCATCTCTTTTTCTGTACTTGCTAAAAATGTTCTTAGCCTGGAAAAAAGAAATAAGAAAACGAATGCAGTGACCACATCCAAGAACTGGTAAGCTGCAATATATTACATTTTTTTTCTACACTTTTGTGTAGTAAGAGAGAAGACTTGGATTTAGCTAAGTATTTTTGGATTTTTTTTTTCAAACTAACAGATTGATTAATGGGGAGAGGGGGCAGCGAACGATGCCCACTTAATTACATGTGAGCGCTATGCAAGGCTCCAAAAAATGGATGGGGAATTACTAATTTTGTAAAAGCCTAAAACGTTTCACTTTTGGACTTACCCAATGAGTTAGATTAATCTGTTCTGGGGCTTTTACATGGTGAGTGGTTCCCCTTGAACGTGTAAGACGGTCATCCTTTGGATGCACATCTATTCAATCTCATGGATCGATGGTTAGAGGCAACCTCAGCCTGAACTCCAACAAGACCACGTCCCCAACACATTTTGCTCCGCCCCTCTGAGCTTAATCATGGGGATAAGCTCTGAGGGGCGGA
Organism: Lithobates sylvaticus; assembly: GCA_028564925.1. Taxonomy (NCBI): domain Eukaryota; kingdom Metazoa; phylum Chordata; class Amphibia; order Anura; family Ranidae; genus Lithobates; species Lithobates sylvaticus. Next base: position 742,369,748 of record CM053026.1, on the reverse strand, counting down.
GTGAAACGCGTTGGGGGCATGGCCTGGTTGGAGTCCAGGCTGAGGTTGCCACTATCCATCGATCCATGGGATTGCATAGATGTTCGGCCATAGGGAGACCTTCTTACACATTCAGCAATCATAGGAACCCGGGACGAGCTCCCTCCCAGACCTTCACTCTCGACGGTGGATGTCAAGGACTTGTGCCCCTCTTGAGAGCCTGAGTGGCTCACACATTGGATTTAGAGTGGTTCAATCTTCTTTTTTTGAAATCTTACATAGACTGCGATGGTCGGGGGGGTGAAGACTTTAGGAACTGGAACCTGTTGGTGGTGACCTGGGGATTCAATGCCTACAGCAGAGTATCTACAACATGTGAGCATTGTTCAGTCCTGGAATACTGTGAACCCAGTCTATGTTATTTCATAGGGAACAGGCAAAATCACAGTGTTGTTGAGAAGAGGACTGCTAGTGCTGGATAGAGGAGGAAGTTGGGGAGGGCTTTAGGGAGGAGGCAAAAAAGCATTACTTCCCTTTTTGAATGAAGTTTCGCTTATAGACAACTTGCCAATCCTACTTTGCATTTCCCAGTCGACGGCACAAAATCCGGACATCATAGGATATTTGAATCCTTGTAACATTTGTTCCTTTAGCCATTGCTCCGAGGCAGCCATAAAAGCCAGATCTTAAAAGCTCGCTCTGCTACAATTATTTAACCAGTAAGAAGGAACCAGAGGAGCTTTTGACCCGAGTGACTCTTTCATGAATGTGCTATTAACGGCTCAGCGTGCGTGTGCTGATAATGTACAGTGTTCTCGGCTGGACATAGACTGCTCTCCGGCCTCTGCTATAATGGCCATTCTGTATGTAAAAGTATTCTTTTTTTTTATTCTAAGCACTCTCTACATTTGCAGAGCTTGGCATATTCCTCAGTCTTCAACTAAAGTCATGGATGGTGCAAGGTCATTCCTGACCTTCACATAAGTCGGCCTAGGCTAGAGCTTACAGAGGTTTATAGTTCAGGATAAATTGACATCTCTTCCCCGATGCTCCCGCTGGGAGCCTCCAACGGTCAGCTGTACAGCCAAGTATCTCCGAGGCAAAGCATAGCAAGCTTTTTAACCCATTGCTTTCAGTGTGCTTTTGGAAGGTATTTGATTTCCTAAGCAGGGCTGCATTGCAAGCAGAAAACTACACAGCTGACCATGCAGTTGCTTTGAAGCTAGCCCTGGTAAAGTGGTTCATTGGTGGGAGTTCTGAATGAGGGGGCTCTCAATAAAGGTGGCCATGTGTGTTAATCTGGTCTTACATCTGTAGAGTTTCATAAGAAATGTCTTATTTCTAGAATAATCGTTCGACTAAAGGGGACATTTCGACTAATGGTTTTTACTAGAGTGAGCATAAAAAATGGAAGGACAAAGATATATAATTTTCGTCACATGGAAACAAACAAATTTCTAATCAATGAATTCACTCCCAGCTGAGAAAAATCATAACTAGTCCTATGTGGATGAAACTTGATCTGAAAGTAGAATTGAAACATTGACATGGTACTTGCCCTTAAAGCTGTTTGAAATTAGTTGAGTCCATGAAGGCACCATGGAATGGTTGGATGAGCAATTTTAATACTTTCTTGTTTGAATGTTCAAAAACATTCTACAGAAGGCTAGCATTAGATTAACCTGCCATTGTGCCCCTTAAGTGCTGCTATTGTGCCCCTTAAGTGCTGCCATTTTAGTATGCAACAAGGGCATAACTAAAGAACCATAGGGCTCTTTAGCAAAATGTTAATGGAATCCTCTGCATATGCTTCCTTGGTGGCACTTGAAATTTCTGAATATTGACCTATGCTGGTGGCCAGTAGACTATAATGAAACCCTATGTATAACCAGGGCCATCTTAAGAGCATTATAGGCCCCCGGGCAATACAGTGCACTGGGGCCCTGTCTACACAATATCACGCATGAAAATAAAAATGCAAATTATCAATAAGGCTATATTTATTGGTACTTCCAACAAAATCAGTGTTTAAACATTAACACGACGTTTAGACAATATAACACGAGTCTGATGGGCACAGTGGCAGCGTTTGATGGGCACAGTGGCAGCTTTGATTGGCACAGTGGCTGTGTATGATGGGCACAGTGGCTGTGTTTGATGGGCACAGTGGCAGCTTTGATGGGCACAGTGGCAGCTTTGATGGGCACAGTGGCAGATTTGATGGGCACAGTGGCAGCTTTGATGGGCACAGTGGCAGCTTTGATGGGCACAGTGGCTGTGTTTGATGGGCACAGTGGCAGCTTTGATGGGCACAGTGGCTGTGTTTGATGGGCACAGTGGCATCTTTGATGGGCACAGTGGCAGCTTTGATGGGTACAGTGGCAGTGTTTGATGAGCACAGTGGCAGCTTTTGAGAGACACAGACAGTGGCTGTGTTTGATGGGCACAGTGGCAGCTTTTGAAGGGCACAGACAGTGGCAGCTTTTGAGCAGGACAGAAAGTGGCTGTGTTTGATGCACAACTTGAACAAACTTAAGTAGACATGAGGCCGCCGGCCTGGTGCAGTACAGTGTGTCACTCACAGCAGAGCAAGGCAGCACCAGCTATCAAGGGCCGTCTTTACGCTCCGCTCCCTCTCCACGCTGTCTGAAGTACATGGCGGAGCTTGTTCACTAGCCGTTGGGGCGGTTGCGGTGCGATATGGAAGCTGGGGCGCCCGCGGCCTCTGACTGACATCACTGGCTGCTAGCTAGACGCCGGGCGGCCGGCGATTCTAGCAAGTGAGCAACCAGTGCCTCAAGTCAACTTAAGCAGCAGATTGCAGCGCTGAGGATCGGGCCCTGGATGGGGCCCTCCAGGCAAGTGGGGCCCCTGGGCAACTGCCCAGCATGCCCAGTGGAAAAAACGGCCCTGCGTATAACCCCTAATTTTTATCCTATGTTGCTTACTCCATAATGGCTTCACTTGCAGTGGTTGTGCTAAAACAGACCTTCCATACAACTGGAAGATCCACTTCCCTGCCACTCTCTCACTGCCCAAACAAATAATCTGTGAATAAAACTTTAAAAGATAAGACTTTACAAGAAATAAGATAAAAAACACTCACCTCTTTCAGGAGGTGCATGCAATATCACCACCCCATACTACTTCCTGACAACTCGAAATCCTGCAAGAATGCACTCCTTCAATGGGCTGGGATGCATTCTCATGAGATTTTGTGTGCCTAGCTATCCAAGGAGGTAGTGGTAAGGCATAGTAACATCACCTGTGCCTCCCAGAAGCTGGGACTAAGGTGAATAGTTTTGACCTTTTTTTGGTTAAAGCTTTGGGGCTTTCTTACTGCCAATTTTGTATTTTCCATTGGGGGGGTTGGCAGGGAAGTGAACCTTCTATTTTTAATGGGATATCCATTGGAAATTGAATAATCTGCTCTACCAAGCTCAGCCAACCCTTAAAAAGTGTCTCTTGGCTATACCAAAGCTCTTACTGATTCCCCCTGCTGACTTCGATGTCACCACTCTTCCTTTCCTGTAGTGATGTGATGTTCAGCATGAAGAACCAGTGGTAGCTTAGGGGAACCCAGAAGATCAATACTACCAGAAGTGTTGATTTTCCTGCAGATGTCAGGGGATTATATCATAGGATTGGGCAGTGTATGGCGGTGCAGGTGGCAGAAGAAAAACACATTCCTTATCTTCTTTGTCAGTTTGCCTTGCTTGATAGGGTCTATTTAAATTTGAAAGCCAAGTGGACACTGCAACTTAAAAGGAAAATACAGAATTAGGCTTGCTATATTTCTGGCAGGATCAGCAAGTATTCCCTTTGCACTCAAACAGATATAACAAAACACTTTCTGTAGTATATTAAACAGACCAAAAGAGAGCAAATAAGAGAAGATCATTGTTAAGGTTTGCATACCCTTTAATGTATTATCCAACACAGGGATTCTCAACCTTTGGGCCATAGCCTGCTGCCAGGCCACAGTCTCCTTCTTCCCACATCTCCAGCCAGTTGCTGATCCCTTAAGTTCCATAGTGCTTCCAACCTCCACACAATTTCCCACAGTGCCCCCATCCTCCCCGCAGTACCACCCAGCCTCTCACATTGCCCATCAGGCTTTTACAGAGCCAGCCCCTCATAGTGCCACCAACATCCAACTGTGTCCCACAGTGTCTGACAGCCTCCCATAGAGCCTACTAGCCCCCACAGTGCCACCCAGTGAACTACACAGTACCTTCCAAACTCAGTGCCCCCCAGCCTGCTGAAGAGCTTCCACCTCATATAGTACCCCCAACCTCCAACAGTGTCCCACAGTCCCTCTCAATGTTCCACAGTGCCTGCTAGCCCCTACAATGCCCTACAGACTCCTACAGTGCTCCCCTCCCACAGTGTCCCCCAACTTCTCACAGTGTCCCCCACCCCCACCCTGCTGAAGAGCCTCCACCCCACATTGTGCCCCCAACATCCAACAGTGTACCACAATGCTTCCCAAACTCTCATAGTGCCTTTCAGATTTCCACAGTGACACTCAGCCTCTCAGTGTCCCCAACTTACCACAGTGCCACCCAGCCTGCAGAGCCTCCAACCTACCATAATATTCCCAATATCTACAGTATCCTTCAATGCCTTCCAAACTCCCACAGTGCCTGCTAGCTCCCACGGTGCCCTCCAGTATCCCACAGTGCCACCCAGCCTGCAGAGCCTCCAACCTACCATAATATTCCCAATATCTACAGTATCCTTCAATGCCTTCCAAACTCCCACAGTGCCTGCTAGCTCCCACAGTGCCCTCCAGTATCCCACAGTGCCACCCAGCCAACCATACAGTGCCTTCCAGCCTCTTTCAGTGCCCCCCGGCCTGCTGAGGAGCATCCACTCCCTATAGTACCCTCAACCTTCAATAGTGTCTGACTGTGCCTCCCAAGTTCCCACAGTGCCTCCTAGCCTCCACAACACCCTCTAGGTTCATATAGGGCCAGCCAGCCTCTCACGGTGGTTCCCCAAACTCTCACAATGCCCACATCCTGCTGAACAGCCTTCACCCCCATAGTATCCCCAACATCCAACAGTGTCCCACAATGCTTCCTTGAAAATCCCCCATACTCCTAGAGAGTCTTCAGAAACCTCATTACCTACTAGCCCACTAAGTCTTCTGAAATTCCCCTGACCCCCACCCAGAACCCTCATGTCCAGTTTCCAGCAGAATCCAGAGCCTTAAAGCATTTCAGTACCTACTTTGCATTCCCTTACTCTAATATGTGAGCATAACCTTTTTTTGGGGAAGGTTTTGGAATTATTTACAGAGCCCTGTTCTCAAAAGGTTGAGAACAACTGGTCTGCCATGTTCAGTGGGAAAAACAACACTGTATGTAGCTATATGTCATTAAATTAAAAATTCCAACTTATTCCCCTTCTGTTGTACAAAAATATTCCTCTGAATAAGCGATTCTGCTACTACAAGCTTTTGTAAGATACCAAGTGTCCCTTCCTGTGTTCCATGTTTAGTGACCCTTTTATAAACGTGTTTCAATGTCATTCCTCTTTTAATACTCTCATAATTGCGTCTTTTCAGGGCCTTGGCCATCCATGGCTTGGGGTTAGAAACGCATGTTACAGAAATGCCAACCCAGCTCGGACTGCATCTTCCAACGGGCCTGGCTCTTCATAGTGGAGTCATTTAATTACATGATGGAGTTCTAGCAGAAAACATAAAAGCAGACCCGCAGGCAGCCAACGGAACAAAGTTACCCCGGTGCTTAATGTGATTTCTCTTTATAGGCCTATAGATTTCTGAAACAGATCGGTTATACCTCGAAGGTGAGCTGAGAAATGATAGAAGCTCCGCAGACACGTGAGATCATCACCAGACAGGAATAAAATAAGATTGTATTTCAAAGAATACAGCTGCCTGCCGAGGAGACCAAACATGGAGGACGGTGGTTGATGTTAAAGTACATAGATGGGAACCCAATCGCTAAAATCCCATAAAAGCTTTCACAAAAGTCAATTTCAATATTTTTAAATCTGCAGCTTTCATTAACATGAAATGAATAACCTGAATTAAAAATTAAGAATGCTATAATAATGATGATGATAATAAAAAAAATAATAAATAATAATAGTAATAATAATAATAATTAGTATTATTATTAGTAGTAGACATAATATTATTAGTAATGATAATATTAATAATAATAATCATAATAATAATTTAGTATTATTATTAGTGGACATAATAGTATTAGTAATAATAATAATAATTATTACAAATAATAAATATTACTACTACAACGATGACTACTACTACTACTACTACTATTACTACTACTACTACTACTACTACTACTATTACTACTACTACTAAAACTACACATTTTTATAATAATAGTAATAATAATTAATATAATAATAATACTAATAATTATTACTAATAATAAATATTACTACTACAATGATAACTACTACTACTACTAATACTAGAACTACTAGATATTATAATAATAATAATAAAAAAAATGAATTAACAATTAATATACTAATAATAATAATAATAATACAAATAATAATTCTAATAAATAATGGATTAATAAATAATGAATACATTAATAACCTGGTGGTCCTGTCATGCAGGTCCTTGTTCAGGCTCTTCCTGTTATAGGGTAACAGCACTCTGTTCCTGCCTCCCAACTGTGTTTGTTTTCACCTGGGTAATGTGGCGTACACACGGTCGGAATTTCCGATGGGAGCTTCTCATCGGATTTTCCGACCGTGTGTATGCCCAACGGTCTTTTTCTGTCGGAATTTCCGACGGACTTTGGATTGAGAACCTGTTCTCAATCTTTCCGACGGAAAACCTTTCTATCGGATTTTCCGATCGTGTGTATGCAATTCCGACACGCAAAATTTCCGACGCATGCTCGGAAACAATTTGACGCGTGCTCGGAAGCATTAAACTTCCCTTTTATAGTGCTGTCGAACGTGTTTTATGCCGTTGTGTTATTGACCGTCGGAATTTGGTGTGATCGTGTGTAGGCAACACAGCTTGAGAGGAATTCCGTCGGAAAAACCGGCAGAGTTTTTTCCGACGAGAATTCCGATCGTGTGTACGCGGCATTAGGGATATGCACACCAGGAAAGGATATTGATCCTTCGGAAGCAGGACCTCTTCATCAAGTATGTGAAAACCCAAAAGCTGTGAAAGGGTCCTACGTGGCTCCGAAAACATCTCTATCCTTGGCTGTGATATGATTGTTTAACCACTTCCCGCCCAAGGACGTCATATGACGTCCTGGACTTTCAGTGGGAATATCTGAATGATGCCTGCAGCTATAGGCATCATTCAGATATCCTTGTTTGCAGCCGGCGATTCTGTGCACCATAAGAATGATCATAGTGGCGGTTCCGCCGCTTGATCGTTCTTACAGGCGATGGCCCCCTCCCGCCGCCATCCGGTGCGATGGCACGGGAGAGCCCGGAGAAAGAATCGCCTGCCGCCGGATGACGAGCATAGAGATTTCCGGTGACCAGATGGTCACCAGTCATCTCTATGACTGTTGGAGGCCCGGGTGCGACGTTATGACGTCATGCCCGGTACCCGGAAGTAAACAAAGCCACGATCGCGGCTGTCAGCATGAGACCGTTTTTATTTTTTTCACCGATCTCATGCTTTCCAGCCTGGACGAGAGATGTGGGGTCTTATTGACCCCGCATCTCTCCATAAAGAGGACCTGTCACATACATTCCTATTACAACTGTTTTCCACTGTTTTCCAATGTCGTTTTCCGATGTTTTCTGCTGTTTTCCGATGTGCCCGCTGGCGCCGCCTGCCGTTCGTAAGTAGGAGTCGTTTGCAAGTCGGATGTTCGTAACTTGGGGACCCCCTGTATATAGTAGATCTATGTTCGTCCCAGGCATGTTTGAAGCCACTTACTGTTATCGAACTCACTTACCTTATGGACTTTCTTGGTGTGCTGGTGACCTATCACTTGTTCTGAGTTATTCTGGTCTCCAGGCCGGTGCTCGCTGTAGCACCCGTCTACTTTTCATCCACTTTCAAAAACGTGTGAGTTTGGAAAAAAATAAAAATCTCTCTGTATTTGGTGCCATGGGTTTCAAGTGGCCATTTCAGCATGCATAGACCACTGCTGTCATCATCAGGAAGCCCCCCCCCCCCCCCCTTTGAATAATTTCACGCAGCCATTGCTGGATTGAATGTACACAGGAAACTGCTGTAAAGAGGCTGCAGGCAATCAGCACCACTGGGAGATGTAACAAAGGATCAAAAAGTAGAAAAATTCACAGTGCTGCATCAAAATAAATGTCATTCAGTTAGGGTTCTTTCACATGGATGACGGTAAAAACAAGCAGCTGAGCTGTGGTTTTACCACCTCCTTAGTCGCCCACCTGAATTCCAACATTACAGCCTGATAGGGCTGTACACATCCTGCTGCCTCAATGCTGAGCTTCGTGGCTGCTGCAATTTTAACTCGAGCTGCAGAGTTACCTGTTGAGATCAATGGGGCCATTCCGTAAAAAAAAAATGCTTGCCTGGCAGATACTGCATGATTCTGCAATGCTTAATGTATCTAAATCTGCTAGTACATCGAACACTCCCCTCTTTTCAGACTGACAATACTGCTGTCCAAAGGTGTCTCTGTTGCTCCTTCATCCAGAGTGGAGGCACTCTAAAGCCCCATACACACGGTCGGATTTTCGCATGGATTCTGTCCGATCGGACAATGTTGTCGAAAAATCTGACCGTGTGTATGCACCATCGGACAGTGTACGTCGGATTGTCCGACGGACAAAGTCCTATCTCCTGCTGGATAGATTTTTGGACAACAAGGTCCGATCACACCAAATCCGATCGTGTGTATGGTAGTCCGACGGACAAAGTGCTACGCATGCTCAGATCACATTAGAAGACCAAAGCTATTGGCTACTAGCCTCTACGTAGTCCCGTCGTAGGCAACAAACGTCACCACGTTCAGAATAATCGGATTTTCCGACAACTTTGTCCGACCGTGTGTACGCAAAACCAACATCGGACAAAGTACGACGGACATGATCCGACGGACCTGGTCCTCGGATAATCCGCGCGTGTGTATGGGGCTTAATACAGGAGGTGTGTTACTGGCCAGATCAAAAGGCTTAACAAAAAAAAAGGAATGCAGCCACCACATCTAATGATTGGTAAGCTGCTATATATTATATTTTTGGTTTTGGGTTTAATACCACTTTAACCGGTTCCCGACCGGCGCACGACGATGTACGTCGACAGAATCGCACGGACAGGCAAAAGGGCGTACAGGTACGTCCCCTTTAGGATTGCCGCCATGCCATCGGTGCACGCCGCCGGTCGGGACCCCCGTGAGTCCGGTCGCGGGTCCCGCGGACTTGATCGCCGCGGGGATACCCGCGATCGTCTCACGGGACGGCTGAACGGGGAGATGCGGAAGTAAACAGCATCTCCCCGTTCTGCCTAGCTACTAGTGACACCGATCTCTGCTCCCTGTGATTGGAGCAGAGGTCAGTGTTCACTAAAACACAGCCACGTCCCCCCACGGTTAGTAACACGCCCCTAGGAACACTTAACCCCAACACTGCCACATAGTGGTTAACCCCTTCACTGCCAGTGTCATTTACACAGGAATCAGGATTGCTGTATAAATGACAATGATCCCAAAAATGTGTCACCCAGGATGGGAGATCCACCTTGTGGGCGTCATATGACTATGGGCGGGTAGGGAAGTGGTTAAATAAACTCAAAATAAAACACCCTCCAAATAAAGAATAAAAAATTGTAGCTTATATATTTTTTTTTCAAGCAAATTTTACCTAAGTGGCTCAACAAGCAAAATTGAGAGTAATTTTTACAGATAAATCAATTTCACCGAAATCACTTCACTCATCCCTATTCAATGCCAACTTCCCTTGAACAAGAAGGCGCAGGCAACCCGTCAGAAGATACCTGGGAAGCCTTCTTTACAGACACTGTATCCGAGGTGAGTAAAAACCGCAGGCAGTAAAATGAGGTGGTTTTTACGATCTAATTCTATGAATTTTCCTGCTTTTATGGCCACTGAAAACAGCAGACGTAAAAGAGATAAAAGGGCTTTGTCTGCAGACAACGGGCAGGTGGAAATGTGGAAACGAGAGGTACATACAGTATGGACAGCAACCCGTAGACATCTGAAATTAATATCTTTTAGGAGACATTTACTGGGCGCTCCATTAGAAGAGATGGCACCCCCCTCGGACTTTATGTACCTTTTTGCTTTTGGTTGACTCCTCGTCTTTTAAGCAACACTTAAAGAGGATAAAAGCACCCTTCAAAGCACTTATGCACTTTTCTACCAGATAAAACTCTGCTGGGAAATTACAGGTTGTCATTTGTCAATGCGGACGTGGTGCAGTTTGACATGATCTGTCCTAGGCACATCTAATAGCCTTCGTGGCAAATTGGAACTGGAGTTGACATCGGTACATGCAATCTACAGTATGCCCATAATAAGTGTTTTCGAGGCAAGACCTTGGGGAGGGGGACTTAGGTTTTGTGCTGGTATTATTCCAGGCCAACAATGGCCAATTTGGAACAAGAAGAAAAGTGATGGAGCAGGTCTACAAACTGGAATATAGATTGACGAAAGAACGACAGGACCTTAAAGTAGACTTTCAGAAAGAATATAGAGTGACGGAAGAATGAAAGGACCTTAAAGCCGGACCTTGTGGGAGGAGGACTAAGGTTTTGTGCTGGTATTATTCCAGGCCAACAATGGCCAATTTGAAACAAGAAGTAAAGTGATGGAGCAGGTCTACAAACTGGAATATAGACTGACGAAAGAACGACAGGACCTTAAAGTAGACTTTCAGAAAGAATATAGTGTGACGGAAGAATGACAGGATCTTAAAGCAGGACCTTGGAGGAGGAGGACTAAGGTTTTGTGCTGGTATTATTCCAGGCCAACAATGGCCAATTTGGAACAAGAACCAAAGTGATGGAGCAGGTCTACAAACTGGAATATAGTGTGATGAAAGTACAGGACCTTAAAGTAGACTTCCAGAAAGAATATAGAGTGACGGAAGAACGACAGGACCTTAAAGCAGGACCTTGGGGGAAGAGGACTCAGATTATGATGGGATTATTCCAGGCCAACATGAAACAAGAACCAAAGTGATGGAGCAGATCTACAAACTGGAATGTAGAGTGAGGGAAGAATGATAGGATCTTAAAGCAGACCTTCAGAAGGAATATAGAGTGACGGAAGAATGACAGGACCTTAAAGCAGGACCTTGGGGGAGGAGGACTAAGGTTTTGTGCTGGTATTATTCCAGGCCAACAATGTCCAATTTGGAACAAGAAGCAAAGTGATGGAGCAGGTCTACAAACTGGAATATAGAGTGATGAAAGAACGACAGGACCTTAACGTAGACTTCTAGAAAGAATATAGAGTGATGGAAGAATGACAGGACCTTAAAGCAGGATCTTGGGGGAGGAGACTCAGATTCTGTGCTGGGATTTACTTCCTATTTACTTCTTGGAATCCATCTGCCCTTAGCCCAGGCATGCAGGCAGATGGGTGTGCTTAGCTGACAAAACCCCTCCTCCACTCCTGAAGACTCCTGGGATGCATGACATTATTTGCCTAGGCCTGAAAACCAGGAAGTAACTGAAGAAATGTAAAAAAAGTTTAAAACAAGTAAATATAATATATCTTATTAAAAATAATCATTTTTTTTGACTGAGAGAGTGAAGTACTGCTTTAATATTACATATTTAAATAAAATTTTATTTTTAAACCAGAGGTTAGTAGCACTTTTATATATTTTTTTAAAGTGCTTCAGCCAACGTTCAGTTAGGGTTTACATCCACTTTGCCCCCTTCCCACCCATTAATAGGGTCTGTATAGAGAGGGGGTATGCTTGGCGAGGATCGATGATCACATGGGCGCTGTAATTGTCTGTCACAGTGGTTACATGATCAAGACCCGGTCTTGCCTGCTACCTATCATTAATGAGACCAAGAACTTCAGGTTTACATCCACTTTGCCCCCTTCCCACCCATTAATAGGGTCTGTATAGAGAGGGGAAGGCTTGGCGAGGATCGAAGATCACATGGGCACTGTAATTGGCTGTCACAGTGGTTACATGATCAAGACCCGGTCTTGCCTGCTACCTATTATTAATGAGACCAAGAACTTCAGGGTTTACATCCACTTTGCCCCCTTCCCACCCATTAATAGGGTCTGTATAGAGAGGGGGAGGCTTGGCGAGGATCGATGATCACATGGGCACTGTAATTGGCTGTCACAGTGGTTACATGATCAAGACTCGGTCTTGCCTGCTACCTATCATTAATGAGACCAAGAACTTTAGGGTTTACATCCACTTTCCCCCCTTCCCACCCATTATTAGGGTCTGTACAGAGAGGGAGGAGGCTTGGTGAGGATCGATGATCACATGGGCACTGTAATTGGCTGTCACAGTGGTTACATGATCAAGACCCGGTCTTGCCTGCTACCTATCATTAATGGAGACCGAGAACTATCTTTGACAGCTCAGACTCTGTTCAGGGAGTGTGCTCTCGGCAAAAAAAAATATTGGCTGCCCAGTGGCGCATGTATGCAGGGCATGGGTGTTAACACCCATTTTTTTTGCCGCACATATGTGTTACGTACAGTGCCTTGAAAAAGTATTCATATCCCTTGAAATTTTCCACATTTTGTCATGTTACAACCAAAAACGTAAATTTATTTTATACCATTTAAACCATTTATCATGTTCCTTCCACTTCACAATGATGTGCCACTTCGTGTTGGTCTATCACATAAAATCTCATTAAAATACATTTAGGTTTTTGATTGTAACGTGACAAAATGTGGAAAATTTCAAGGGGTATGAATACTTTTTCAAGGCACTGTATATGTCTCATTCCAGCACTGAAGACACGTTCCTTGTACATAATTAATTGCCTCCATTACTGTCCATTTAGGAGCAAATGATCCTCATTTAAAGAGCAAAGCCTGTTTTTTTATTTTACCGAGTGCAGAGCGGCTTCGTCGCAGCCCAACACAGACCTCGCTCAGTGCAATCTTTTCTGCAACTGTTACTAAATACTCCGCTTTCAGCTTCCAGCTCCCGCCGAGCTCTTCAGCTGCATATCTGTGTCATCACGCTGAGTTGTTAATTTTGTTACTTATATCCGCACAGCTCGACAACTGGAAAGGAGCGCCTGAGTAAATGCACTTAACTCCGGAGTAAGAGAAAGCAATCAGAGGCATAAAACTTGTGTAAGCATCTCCGTTGTCTTAAAAGTCTTTTTTTTTCCTCCCTAAGATATTTATGTGAATGTCATCATCTACCAATGTTTTAAAGGCTTTCCTTCTTCCTAATTCCCTGGCTGGAGGACATCCAGCATCATTTAGCGCTTTCCTCCTCAGCCCTACTGTGCCTTGTCTGACCCTTTTACTGAGTGGATTTCAGTTTTTCAAGTCATGGAGGCTTAGCGTCACATTTTATCTAGGCCAGGGGTCTCCAGACTTTTCTAAACAAGGGACCGGTTTACTGTCCTTTAGGCTTTGTGAGGGGAGGGGGGGGGGGGCTGTGACCAGTGGGAGTAAAACATTTCAGTGGGAGGATAAGTTCCCCTTCACTAGTTTCAGTAGGAGGAATAGTGGGCCACCATTGGTGTAAGTGGAAGGAATGGAGCCCCATCATTGGTGTCAGTGGAAGGAATGGAGCCCCATCATTGGTGTCAGTGGAAGGAATGGAGCCTCATCATTGGTGTCAGTGGAAGGAATGGTGCCCCATCATTGGTGTCAGTGGAAGTAATAATGTCCCATTATTGGTATCACTGGGAGGAATGGAGCCCCACCATTGGTGTCAGTGGGAGGAATAGTGTCCCATCATTGGTGTCAGTGGGAGGAATAGTGCCCCATCATTGGTGTCAGGGGAACGAATGGTGCCTCATCATTGGTATCACTGGGAGGAATGAAGCCCCACCATTGGTGTCAGTGGGAGGAAACAGGCTGAATTTGCATGTAGGAAACGCCCACATGTGATGCTGCGTCTCTGTCACTGAAAACATGAAATCCAATGAAGGAAGAGGGGGCAGGCCAGTGGCTGTCAGGCTGGGGAGCAAAGAGCTAGATGATGCTGGATGTCCTCCAGCCAGGAAAATACTTACTCCAGCTTCTAGTGCACACTGTGAGAAGCGCACAGTGTGCAGTGAAATTAGACTAAGCAACTTCAGGACAGGAGAGGAGCTTGCTAGATTGAAGGGCAGGCCGAGGCCCAACTTTAACAGAAATTAAAAAAAAGGGACGCTGTCTCTGGATCAATACCGCCAGTTTATGTTATCTGCACCATGAATAAAAAGTCAAAGGTCGCCGGCCTATCATTCTCCTCTAAAAGCAGCCATTCCGGTGACCCGCTCTATCGGCTGTCTGTGAAAGGTCACTGAGATAATGGAAGGACGCATTGTCTGCGAGGGCGACGCGGCCAGAGAAATGCATCCTGGGCTTTCTCCACCACGGATCGCTCGCTCTTTGAACGTTCGCCCTTTTAATGCTCCGAAGGTTAGAAAAGCTTTCATATTTATGACGACACTTCCATGCAGCACCAACCATTTACTTTAACTAAAGACCATCATGGGGGGGGGGGGGGGGGGATGTCTCCGGATTATTATGGGCATCTGAAATCTTGACGGGGGGGGGGGGGGGGTGGCACGGGAGATAAAAAATCCTTAAATAGACAATTATCCCTCCGCAATATGAACGTCGACTTCTGCCATTTAGGATTGGAATGACAGCGGATTGCGGATATCTGGAAAGTACGTAATTGTGTAGATTTCATATCATTCAATCTCAGGAGGATACATTGTATCGAACGTTATCTGTAGAAGATATAAGGGGGATTTTTCAAAAAAACCATTGGATTTCGGCACATTGACACAAACGCCTGCACACCGGCACTGCGCAACATTTTGCAGAATTCAGTGCTAGCATTTTCAAAATGGGATTTTTGGCTCCTCCTTCTCAGCGCGGCGAATGTGTGTAGTGATGGGATAGCGGATGTTGCAGGACTCCATAGGAATGAAATAAAAAGAATAACAGGTGGATGTAACATTGGCTACAATGGTGTCTGGTGCCGAAAAAAAAACAAAAAAAACTGAAAAACACTGACAAAAAAACATCAATTGCAGCCTCACTGTGCCATCAAGTGCAGCCACTGTGCCCATAAAATGCAGCCACTGTGCCCACCATATGCCGCCACTGTGCCCATCATATGCAGCCATTGTGCCCATCATGTGCAGCCTCTGTGCCCGCCATATGCAGCTTCTGTGTCCACCATATGCAGCCTCTGTTCCCATCATATGCAGCTTCTGTGCCCACCATATGCAGTCTCTGTGCCCACCATATGCAGCCTCTGTGCCCATCATATGCAGCCTCTGTGCCCATCATATGCAGCTTCTGTGCCCATCATGTGCAGCTTCTGTGCCCACCATATGCAGCTTCTGTGCCCACCATATGCAGCCTCTGTGCCCACCATATGCAGCCTCTGTGCCCATCATATGCAGCCTCTGTGCCCATCATATGCAGCTTCTGTTCCCATCATATGCAGCCTCTGTGCCCATCATATGCAGCCATTGTGCCCATCATATGCAACCTCTGTGCCCATCATATGCAGCCTCTGTGCCCATCATGTGCAGCCTCTGTGCCCACCATATGCAGCCTCTGTGCCCATCATATGCAGAAGCTGCATATGATGGGAGTTTAGGTTTTGCGCATTAGTTCTCTCCTTCTTTGACTAACACACTGACATCACAAGTGACACTAATACAGTTATCAGTGCTAATAATATACACTGTCACTGTACTAATAACACTGGCTGGGAAGGGGTTAACATCTAGGGCCAATCAAGGGGTGAACTGTGTGTCTAAGCCCCAGTACACACGGTCGGAAATTCCGACCACAAAATCCGTCTGTTTTTTTCTGACGGATTTTGTTCGAAACTGGTGTTGCATACACACGGTCGGACAAAGATGTCGGAAAATCCGATCATTCCGAACGTGGTGACGTTCGTTGCGTACGACGGAACTACGTAGAGGCTAGTAGCCAATAGCTTTGGTCTCATAATTTGATCTGAGCATACGTGGCACTTTGTCCGTCGGAATTCTCTACACACGATCGGAAAAAGTCAGATCTGATTTTGTTGTCGGAAAATTTGAGAGCCGGATCTCAATTTTTTTCCGGCGGAATTTCCGACCGTGTGTACGGGGGCTAACAAGTGTTACTGCGTGCTGTTTTCACTAAGCGATGTGCCGGTTTTTACGCCCTGCTTTTCAGGGAGAAAAGAAAAATGCACATCGCTGCTGTCTGTAGAGAGCTCTGTGTTGTTTACCAGCACAGGGCTCTCTTCTGTCATTCAGCAGGTGCCGGCCATAAATCATTGGGCGGAAACCTCTGATCGGCTTGTGCTGCAGCAAATGGCAGCCCAAGCTTCCCGGCGCACAGGTGCATGCGCGAGCGGACCTGGAAGAAAGCCGCGATGTACAGGTATGTGATTGTGCCTGTACGAGCCGACCTCCTGCAGTCAATGTACACTGGCGTCTTGGCAAGCGGGTAAAAATGAAGTCTCTGTGTCTAGGAATTTATTTTCCTTCACATGGAGACACCATAAGAAATCCGGCAAACCTAAACTGGACGTACTTTAACCACTTACCCACTGGGCACTTAAACCCCCTTCCTAACCAGACCAATTTTTGTCCTTTTTTTCATACAAATAGAGCTTTCTTTTGGTGGTATTTTAATCACCACTGTTTTTTTTTTGCGCTATAAATGAAAAAATACTGTAAATTTGGTAAAAAAAAGAAAAAAATTATTTGTTTCTATTAAAATGTAATGCAGAGTATTGGCGAGTTTTGGCGAGTATTGGCAGAGTATTGGCGAGTATTGACAGAGTATTGGCGAGTATTGGCAGAGTATTGGCGAGTATTGGCAGAGTATTGGCGAGTATTGACAGAGTATTGGCGAGTATTGACAGAGTATTGGCGAGTATTGGCAGAGTATTGCAGTGTTGCACAGTGGTGGCAGAGTATTGCACAGTGGTGGCAGAGTATTGCACAGTGGTGGCAGAGTATTGCAGTGGTGGCAGAGTATTGCACAGTGGTGGCAGTGTAGTCCACACTGCTGTCACTGACCAGCGCTGTGGGCTGGATGTGTAGTGCCCACAGCGCTGGTCAGTGACAGCAGTGTGGACTACACTGCCACCACTGTGCAATACTCTGCCACCACTGCAATACTCTGCCACCACTGTGCAATACTCTGCCACCACTGTGCAATACTCTGCCACCACTGTGCAACACTGCAATACTCGCCAATACTCTGTCAATACTCGCCAATACTGGCCAATACTCGCCAATACTCTGTCAATACTCGCCAATACTCGCCAATACTTGCCAATACTCTGTCAATACTCGCCAATACTCTGTCAATACTCGCCAATACTCTGCCAATACTCGCCAAGACTCTGCCAATACTCGCCAATACTCTGCCAATACTCGCCAAAACTCGCCAATACTCGCCAATACTCGCCAATACATTTTAATAGAAACAAATATTTTTTTTCTTTTTTTTTACCGAATTTTACCGATTTATAGCATAAAAAAAAAAAAAAAAACCCAGCGGTGATTAAATACCACCAAAAGAAATCTCTATTTGTATGAAAAAAAGGACAAAATATTAATTTGGGTACAGTGTAGCATGACTGAGTAATTTTCATTCAAAGTGTGAGAGCACCGAAAGCTGAAAATTGGTCTGGTCCCATCTCTCCCCCTCTCCGCTTCTCCCCTCTCACTGTACCGATCGGTACAGAGAGGGGAGGGAGGAACCGGCGTCATGACGTGACGACGGTTTGTGTACATGTGATCGCTCCGTCATTTGACGGAGCGATCACGTGGTAAACAGCTGCTATCAGCGGCCATTTACCGTGATCTGTGATGCGCCGGGTCCTCGGGACCCGTCGGTCGCGGATATTCCAGAGTGTGCACCCCAGGGGGCGCGCGGGAGCAAGGTTCTGGGAGGACGTCCGTAGGAATAAGCCGACCGCGCTGTAGCCGTCTTTCAGCTATGGCCCGGTCGGCATGTGGTTAAGGACACTTTGTGGCCAACATTTAAGAAGAGTCCGATTCCCTGGAAGCAGGCAGGGAAGGAGCCGACGTTCCAGGATGCCCTCAATCCTCGAGATTAACACGATTTATGTTGAAACGTTCATAAAGATGAAGAAGTTATTGATCTGCTGAAATCTCTCTCCATCTCGAGTGTATAGGGTAATGCCGGGCTCCCGCTATCTCCGGGAGAAGAGACACAGTCATTTCAATACCGAGTTTCTGGCCTTTGCAGACTTTGCCCTTATCTCCTTATCAATTGGTATTTGCAGGATTCTTATTTATTAACCTTTTAAAGGAGATCTTGAATCAGTCAATCTGGGCATTAGAAGGACGAAATCGAAGGTAATGCGTGCTCCTATTTTTTTTGATTGCCAGCTACGGCACCACCTGAGCTGAGATAAATATGCAGTCTGTCCTCTTCTTTTCAAATTGATAATTGCCTGGCTCTCATGCTAATCCAGCGTCTTAGGCCTCATGCACCACGCATACCTCCGACCTGTCCCTGATTTCGACGGACTGTCCGTGATTTGGAGCAATGTCCCTCATTCCTCCTCATTTGTCCCTCATTTTGGTCTGATCTATATAGTTGTATATAAAATGCACTTTTTATCTATCAAAATGTGTTTTCCAGAGCAAAACCTTTCATCTGATTTCTAAATTGCTGCATTTGTAAATTCCAAAAGCCAATATAAAGGAATAGTAGTGGTAAAAAAGCACTTGTGGGTTTAACCAATCTTATTTTTTTTGTACAATTCTCCTTTAAGGGGGCGCGGCAAGGGGTGTGTCCTGGGCCTGCATACTTTTGCAGACAGGTGTCCCTCATTCCCATCTCAGAAAGTTGGGAGGTATGCACACAAATACTCCTATCTATTCTGGAACTTTCTACCAGGTGATGGCATGAAAATCAAGCATAATTACACGTGTCTATGCAATGGAGTTGAGCGTAAACTGATTATCCTGTCTAAAATATGAATTTATCCTGGCCACTGGAATTGGAGAAGGTGGTGAGACAGGGTGGTGACGTCACCTTCTCTACATCATCCAATCAGAGAAGGCTTTGCATTTATTGAGAAAATGTAAAGTGTTCTGTGAATGGCGCCCATGCTGACCTCCTGCATAGCTCCCAACTGTCCCTGATTTCGAGGGACTGTCCCTGATTTGGAGCAATGTCCCTCTCCTTGAGGGTAGAGACCAAAGTGAGTGTGCAATGTACAGGCATAGGGACAATTGTAGACACTCACTCAGGTTGAACTAGATGGACTGATGCAGGGGCGGACTGACAACTCATGGGGCCCCCGGGCAATAGGAGGTTATGGGGCCCCCAGGCAATCTAAGATTATGGGTCCACACAGTATACACTCACACAGTACACACATACATGTACACACAGTATACACAAACATGTTTCTATTGGCTGAGAAGGTACTGGAGAGGTGGGGCAGCTATAATCTCTGGATTTTTAGACCAAAAGGATGTTGGTAAGGGACATTTCAGAAACAGATGTAAAAAAAAACACAGATTTTTACATACTCTCCCTGGTTTAACTGAGGCTGGCAACCCTGATGGGGCTCCCTAGTGGCCCGGGGCCCTCGGGAAGTGCCCGAGTGGCCGAATGGTCAGTCCGCCCCTGGACTGATGCCTTTATTCAACCTTACTAACTATGAAACTATGAATACCGTATTTATCGGCGTATAACATGCACTTTTTCCCCCTTAAAATCGGGGGAAAGTCGTGGGTGCGTGTTATACGCCGATACCCCCAATAAAATGCCCAAAAAAATCAAACGGCGCCGAAAAACAGCGACCGTCGTTGGAAAAAAACGAGCGCCGCCGGAAAAAAACGAGCGCCGCCGAAAAAGACCGATCTGTCTGTTCGGCTCCGCTCGCAGTCCTGCCTCCCTGCGTTCGCTTCCGAAACAGCAGGGAGGCGGGACTGCTAGCCGAGCCAAACAGACGGCTCGGGCTTTTCCGCCGGCGCTCGGTCTTTTCCGGCCGGGTGGTCTTTCTAGGCGGCAATTTTAAATGTGGGAAAGATGCAAATGACGCTGGCAAGCTGCAATTGACACTGACAAGCTGCAGATCACACTGGGCAAGCTGCAGATCACACTGGGCAAGCTGCAAATCACACTGGGCAAAGCTGCAAATGGCGCTGGGCAAAGCTGCAAATGACGCTGACAAGCTGCAAATGACGCTGACAAGCTGCAAATCACACTGGGCAAGCTGCAAATGACGCTTAAATGTAAGTGTTTTTTTTCCCTAAACTTCCCTCCTAAAAAAATTTCCTTAAAATGCCCCCCTAAACTTGGGGTGCGTGTTATACGCCGGTGCGTGTTATACGCCGGTGCGTGTTATATGCCGATACATACGGTACCTAAAATTGCAACTTTAATTGGCTGCTGTCTAAAACTGGCTCTAGTATGATATTCTACTGAGTGCGCTGCCCGAGGTCGGCTTGAATTAGTTACTGCGCTGTCTTGGTATCTATAAAACAGAAGCAGGTAAAGACTCTACAATAAAGTTGGCTAAAGTCCTTGCAATGTATATAACTGACCCTGGAGAGAATTAGTTTTCTATATACTTCCCAGATAGTCTAGAATGTCATTCTGGCTTCAAAATATGAATTTTTCTTCCACAATACAAAAAAAAAAAAAAAAAAACTCCTTTTATTTTAAACATATTGTATTTACACGCCTCACCAATTTGAAACGCGAGGAGGAAGATTGTGATCTCGCAGACAGCACAGAGAGTGAGAGTGGTTATCAACTCCTTGCAGAAACACTGTATTTTGCCATAGGAGAAGAGACAAGCTTATCCGCTTGGCTGAAAAAATAAAAAAAAGGCATTGATAAGTCTTCTGCTCCCGTGAATGCATACTGGGGTTTTTGTTCGGCAGATTTACCCAGAGACAGTTGATGTTCTCATTGTAAAATAGATTTCCCAGCGCACGGGAATGTGTTATCTTACGTCTCGCCGCGTGAAAAAACGGGCTGCATTAGTTTGGAATTATTTGCTGTGAAATGTAACTGGAGATCAGGGGGGGCGATAATTCGTGGTCAGGGGATTTACAGACTGGCGCGGGCGATAGGCTTGTGTTTATATCCTGAGGGCCGTTCAGGTATAAAACGGATGTTTGATCACTGATGAGGTCATGACGTATCTAACTCCATCTGGGAAGGGTCTGATTTGAATTGCCAACCTCAATGCATGAGTTTATTATAGGTGCATAATTAGGGTTGATAGCATGAGGCTGCCTCGCATCGGCTGTGAATACCAATGGGGCTTTAACAGAGCGTGGTGTCGGAAGGATATAATGTTGTTTGTAGAGTAAACAGTTGTAGTCTTTTAAGGATGAGGATACTTTTTAGAGTATAATGCTTCATATGCCCATCTTTCCTCTAGTAAGTAAGCCAATAAAACGTCAAACTTAGCCAGCTTCTGAGTCATATGGCCTACCCATCGTGCTGCATAATCACGTCATCTATTCCTGCAATACTGAGCATGTTCTCGGCCATAGAGAAAAATAGACTGCTTATTTCCAGAAGAGAAGCTTGGAAGGAGGCTTATGATTGGCTGTTTGTTTGGTGCCAAATGGTACAAGTCCCTGTCCCCCCTTCTTCTATGACAGAACACCAACTCACCTATTGGTAGCCAATCTACCTCTGCCATCTTGTGTCCATCTCCTTACCAAAATTGGGTCTAAAACTTTAATCACATAGTATCAAAAAATAAATAGAAGCAAAGTTTCGGAGCCACGCAGGACCCCAGGCATGTGATGTCATTTGATACTATGTGATTAAAATTTTGGACCCAATTTTGGAGATCCTGGTGACACTTCCTTCTCGTGATTGCAGTCGGTTCCAGCCGTTGGTCATTTTAGCACCCAATCTAGGATACAGCCATTTGTGCAAGAACGTGTGCGTTGGGAGTATTGCATTGGTGGTGCATCTCCTTACCAGAGGCCAGGGGAGGGCTGGCAGCCTTAGGCCTGGGGGGAAGTCCAGTCAAGTGGCCCATTGAACCACCGAATCAGCTCACCATCTATGCCCAGCTGTTTTTTCAATGCAGCCTCACCAGTGCCCCTCAATGCAGCCTGATCAGTGCCCATCAATGTCGCCTCATCAGTGCCACCTCATCAGTGCCCATCAATGCAGCCTCACCAGTGTCCATAAATGCAGTCTTACCAGTGCCCATCCAATGCAGCCTGATCACAGGGTAAATGGGGTGTATGGGGGGAATGGGATGTGGGGGTCAGCTGGGGGTGTCAGGGTTTCTTACCTGGCAGCTCAGGTTGCACGCCACGGCCAGCGCAAGCCAGCACCCAGCCCCACAGCCCCAGCCAGTCACGGGCACCCTGCCTACAAGACTCTGGCCTTTGGGCATTGTAGTTTCCTCTGCGCTGCTTGGGAGCTTGAGTGTGGACTACAACTCCCGGAATGCAACAGTGGCCGACCGCTGCAGCCATTAAAATAGCAGCGGGCCACGTGCTGGCCGTTTTCAACGTAAGTTAGGGTGGCCTGGGGGGCAATTGCCACTCTGCCCCCCCAGCCAAGCCCTCCCCTGCCAGAGGCCTTCTCTCCACTTCCCCCGGCCATTAGACTTTATGTTCAAAGGAAAGGAATGTCTACGAAAATGATAATGTTTCTGCATTTTACTAGTGTGCTTCAGGAGATGACATTGACTCACATTGACGTACTATCCAGGGTCACTTGGCATTACCTTGCCAGTCACGCATATGGTGGACATACCGAAGCAGTCATTATGTGAAAGCACCACATTACACATAACTCTCAAGCCATTCTACCTTTTGCACAGTCTCTCTCCTTCCCAGGGTCATTAGTACTCAGAGGGCTCTGACTGGCTATTCGGCTCTATGAACTGCTCACGACTCCCTGCATGTCGTTCCACAGAAAGGACTGTTGCAGCCTCTCCTCTAGCCCAGTACACTTCTCCAAGGACCTCCAAGGGAATAGCACTTACCAGAGAGAACAGCTGGTCTGACCTAAAAGTCCTTTTGCAACTCAATTTTAGCCTCCACTAACCATAAAGAGACAGAAAGACTACAGCCGGATTTTCTGGGTGCCAAAGTATCTCACCCTGACCTCCCTGCCCTGTCCAGGGCCTCTGCGTAGCTGACTACATCTGAATGGTGCTGGGGTATCTGCCTCCCATGCTCCATCTGCCTAGGCCCCTCACAACCTGGCATATATATGGGCACTAATTCCACCCATTACATCACTACAGGAAGGCTTGTCTGAAAGGGACCTAACACCCAATTACATTATTCCCTGTTACCACACACTATTTTTGGACAGAGCCACCAAGTGGCAGTCTAGCTAATTACACCAGCTTACATGCTCATCCTTAAATTGTATGTATCTCTAACACAGAACTTCTCTTATTTACTCTTATATGACCTGCTAAAGAGAACCTGTTGCCAGACTCTTTGTTCCAATGTGGATATGCCTAATACATACCTTTCCAACTGTCCCTGATTTCGAGGGACTGTCCTTGAATTGGAGCAATGTCCCTCTGTCCCTCATTCCTCCTCACTTGTCCCTCATTTTGGTCTGATCTATGCAGTTGTATATAAAATGCACTTTTTATCTTTCAAAAAGTGTTTCCCAGTGCTAAACCTTTCATCCAATTTCTAAATTGCTGCATTTGTACATTTTAAAATCCAATATAAAGGAATAGTAATTGGTAAAAAAAGCACCTTTTTTGGGGGTTAATTCTTCTTTAAGGGGGTGTGGCAGGGGGCGTGTCCTATGCCTACATACATTTGCTAGTAGGTGTCCCTCATTCCCATCTCAAAATGTTGGGAGGTATGCTAACATATGTGTGTGTATATATGAATATGATAGTTATGAATAATACATATAAAGCTATTAATAATAATAATGAATAATTTTTATTATATACATTTTTTTTCAAATACATATATATATATATATTTATTTATATATATACACAGTGTATATTATTTCTAGTATAAATAAAATATATACCTTGAGGGAAAAAAGTATTTGATCCCCTGCTGATTTTGTACATTTGCCCACTGGCGAAATAATGATCAGTCTATAATTTTAATGGTAGGTTTATTTTAACTGTGAGAGACCGAATAACAACAAAAATATCCATAAAAATGCATTTCAAAAAAGTTATAAATGGATTTGCATTTTAATGAGTGAAATAACTATTGTACCCCTTCACAAAACAAAGTAGTATAGTTACATAGTTAGTTAGGTTGAAAAAAGACACAAGTCCATCCAGTTCAACCACAAATAAAAAAAAAATATATATCATACAATCCCATATACCCCATTCTATACCCACAGTTGATCCAGTTGAACATGACTTAGTACTTGGTGGCAAAACCCTTGTTGGCAATTACAGAGGTCAGACATTTCTTGGAGTTGGCCACCAGGTTTGCACACATCTCAGGAGTCATTAAGGTTTTGAGGCTGATGTTTGGTAACTCAAACCTTCAGCTCCCTCCACATATGTTCTATGGGATTAAGGTCTGGAGACTGGCTAGGCCACTCCAGGACCTTAATGTGCTTCTTCTTGAGCCACTCTTTTGTTGCCTTGGCTGTGTGTTTTGGGTCACTGTCAATGGGTAACCCATCCATGACCCTATTTTCAATGACCTGGCTGAGGGAAGGAGGTTCTCACCCAAGATTTGATGGTACATGGCCCCGTCCATTGTCCCTTTGATTTGGTGGAGTTGTCTGGTCTCCTTAGCAGAAAAACACCCCCAAAGCATAATGTTTCCACCTCCGTGTTTGATGGTGGGGGATGGTGTTCTCGGGGTCATAGGCAGCATTCATCCTCCTCCTCCAAACACAGTTGAGTTGATGTCAAAGAGCTCGATTTTGGTCTCATCTGATTACAACACTTTTACCCAGTTCTCCTCTCAATCATTCAGAAGTTCATTAGCAAACTTCAGACGGGCTGTACATGTACTCTCTTGAGCAGGGGGACCTTGCGGGCGCTGCAGGATTTCAATATTTCACGGCGTTGACGTGTTACCAATTGTTGTCTTGGTGACTATGGTCCCAGCTGCCTTGAGATCATTGACAAGATTCTCCCGTGTAGTTGTGGGCTGATTCCTCACTGTTCTCATGATCATTGAAATTCCATGAGGTGAGATTGTGCATGGAGCCCCAGACCGAAGGAGAGTTATTTTGCGTTTCCTCCATGTGCGAATAATCGCACCAACTGTTGTCACCCTCTCACCAAGCTGCTTAGTGATGGTCTTGTAGCCCATTCCAGCCTTGTGTAGGTCTACAATCTTGTCCCTGATGTCCTTGGACAGCTCTTTGGTCTTGGCCATGGTGGAGAGAATGGAATCTGATTGATTGATTGCTTCTGTGAACAGGTGTCTTTTATACAGGTAACAAGCTGAGATTAGGAGCACTCCCTTTAAGAGAGTGCTCCTAATCTCAGCTTGTTACCTGTATAGAAGACACCTGGGAGACAGAAACCTTGCTGATTGATAGGGGATCAAATACTTATTTCACTCATTAAATTGCAAATCAAGTTATAACTTTTTTGAAATGCGTTTTTCTGGATATTTTTTGCCTTTCACTGTTAAAATAAACCTACCATTAAAATTATAAACTGATCATACATACAAAATCAGTAGGGGATCAAATACTTTTTTCCCTCACTGTACATATAAAATAATATTTATCTATATTGAATGAAACAAAAAAAAAAAGGTATATATTATAAAAATATACAGGTATAAATAAAAGAATATTTATTTATGTTAAAGTGGTGTTTCCACCCAAAAAAAAAATAGCTTAAAATTCATAAAAAAAAAAATAATTATTGAAAATTTTTTTTTTTTACTCACCTCTAAATGCCTTTTGCTAGGGGATCCCTCGTAGTCTGCCTCCTTCAGTGCCCGGGCACTGACATCACTTCTCCTTGGCGCAGTCAGTCATCTGGGACACGTGACAGGTCCCAGATGACTGCGCGGCGTACCACAGCGCGCTGCGCCACTCGCGCATGCGCAGTGGGTGCCCGGCTGTGGCTTCACAGTAAGAATGCTGCAACCGCCAAGCGGAGCGGGGGAAGGGGGGGGGGCTTCTAGCAAGTTAAAAGACACGATGCAAAAGAATAAAAAAGTATTTATGGTAAGGAAAACACTTCAAGTAAGCATTTAAAATATTTATTTTTATGTCGTTTTACCTGCAATTTTTTTAAGCTGGTAACAAGGTCTTATCAAATATACAATTGAAAGCATTTTGTTATATCTGTTCGATAAATTAAAAAAAAAAATTAAAAAATGTCCTGTTGATTCTGCTTGCTCTTATTAATTTCTGAATGCCCCAGCACCCATTTCTGTCCTCTGCACCACCTGCCTTACTCTCTATTATCACAGACATAGTTAGGAATAGGATACCTCTATGGAATGGCTGTAATAAGGTACTCATAAAGGAATAGCTAACGGGGCTCATTTGTGAGCGGTGCACATCTGTCAGCGATCTCTTACAAGTGATTCATTCCCAATAAAACTGTCAGGGTCAATTCTCCTCCTTCTACTTTGTTGCCGCTCTGTAAGAAGATGTCATATTTACTTTGGTAGCGCAAATAGATAATGGAGCAATTCTTATAACAACTTTCTCAATGGATGACAGCAATCTGAGTGATGTTCCATTATGCCATTTTGGGATAATTCGGGCTTTACATTTATAGGTATATTATATGCAAAACCCACATTATCCCAAAACGATCACACACACGTGAATCGCTGAGATGCGCGTGCAGGAAAATCATGACACATCATGTGTAAAGCCTCGTACACATGATTGGATTTTCCGCAGAAAAAGCGCCGGACTTTTGTCCGAAGGGCGTTGGCCCAAACTTGTCTTGCATACAAACGGCACACAATTGTTGGCCAACAAACACGAACGTAGTGAAGTACTACGTGTTTTTTTCATCTCTGAAAATTATTCATCAAAAAATAAAATTCATTAAAAAAATATATATATTATATTGCCCAGACCATACGCTGCACAATGCATAAAATTTGTCTGCACGGCTGTCATCCCAGAAGGAAGCCTCTTCTAAAGATGATGCACAAGAAAGCCCGCAAACAGTTTGCTGAAGACAAGCAGATTAAGGACATGGATTACTGGAACCGTGTCCTGTGGTCTGATGAGACCACAATAAACTTATTTGGTTCAGATGGTGACAAGCGTGTGTGGGGGCAACCAGGTGAGGAGGACAAAGACAAGTGTGTCTTGCCTACAGTCAAGCATGGTGGTGGGAGTGTCATGGTCTGGGGCTGCATGAGTGCTGCTGGCACTGGGAAGCTACAGTTCATTGAGGGAACCATGAATGCCAACATGTACTGTGACATTCTGAAGCAGAGCATGATCCCCTCCCTTCGGAGACTGGGCCGCAGGGCAGTATTTCAACATAATGACCCCAAACACACCTCCAAGACGACCACTGCCTTGCTAAAGAAGCTGAGAGTAAAGGTGATGGACTGGCCAAGCATGTCTCCAGTCTCCCTATTGAGCATCTGTGGGGCATCCTCAAATGGAAGGTGGAGAGGAGTGCAAGATCTCTAACATCCACCAGCTCTGTGATGCCATCATGGAGGAGTGGAAGAGGACTCCAGTGGCAACCTGTGAAGCTCTGGTGAACTCCATGCCCAAGAGGGTTAAGGCAGTGCTGGAAAATAATGGTGGCCACACAAAATATTGACACTTTGGGTCCAATTTGGACATTTTCAATTACGGGTGACTCACTTTTGTTGCCAGGGTTTAGACATTAATGGCTGTGTGTTGAGTTATTTTGAGGGGACAGCAAATTTAAACTGTTATACAAGCTGTACACTCACTACTTTACATTGTAGACAAGTGTCATTTCTTCAGTGTTGTCACATGAAAAGATAGAATAAAATATTTACAAAAATGTGATGGGTGTACTTACTTTTGTGAGATACTGTATATATATATATATATATATATATATATATATATATATATGATATATATATATATATATATATATATGACTATGATCATGTGCTGTAACTTCAACCTGCATAGATCCCCCTCATTTAGCTCCATAAGCCAACCCTTAATTATGCACCTCGCTATAATTAGAAGCTGCACTGATAGAAGGACATGTGCTATATTTTAATTTCATGGTTTAATCATTTTCATTTAAAATAAAACACATCACAAAGATTTTAATTTTAATTCAAATGCGTATTATCCTAATTAAACCCACACATTTGCTGCTGCAGCTAAAATCGCTGTACAAACCTATCCCACAGAGAGGAATGGGTTATAGCGGGGGAACGTGGTCTGTGGGTTGTAGACTAGAGGTGAGAGATGGAGAGCTGCCCATTAGGAGGGAATTGTACTGTAGGAGTGTCAAATGCAGTGGTGGCTGGGTGTTTTTTTTTGGGGGGGCGTCAAACAACCACTGACACTTACCTCCATCTGCGGCGGGATCGGCGGGCACAACGGGGATCGGCGGGCACATCAGGGATCTGCGGGCACATCTGGCTGGGGGACAGGCTGTGGCAGGCATCAGGCAGCGTCTCCTATGTCCTCTTTTCTTCTGAGATCACGGAGGCTTCCGCCGTGCGTCACCTCCCTCCTCCTAGGCGTCCAATAGGATAGCCTGATCTTTCAGCCAATCGGGAAACGGGTAACAGACCAGCGCTTCCTGATTGCCGGAGAGGTGATTCAGTGTTAGAAAAGCAAATATTCATTTGCTTATCTAATACACCTGGGTGGGCTCCGAGCGCAATGCTCTGCGCTCCGAGTCCACCCTATTTTGAAGCCTATTAGAGCCTCTGGCTCTAATCAGATGGTTAAAAAAAAAAAAAACCCCGCCACTGTAATGCCCCGTAAACACAGTCGGACATTCCGACCACAAAATCCGTCATATTTTTTCCGACGGATTTTGGCCGAAACTTGTGTTGCACACAAAGTTGTCGGAAAATCCGATCGTTCCGAACGAGGTGACGTATAAAACATACGATGGGACTACGTAGAGGCTAGTAGCCAATAGCTTTCGTCTCCAAATTTCTTCTGAGCATGCGTGGCACTTTGTGCGTCGGAATTCTCTACACACGATCGAAAAAAAAGTCTGATCGGATTTTGCTGTCGGAAAATTTTAGATCCTGCTCTCAAATTTTTTCCGGCAGAAATTTCCAACGGAAAAAGCCCGCAAGAGCCCACACACGATCGGATTTTCCGACAACATAATCCGATCTGACTTTTTCCACCGTGTGTGTACGGGGCATAATTCAGGCTTCTGGCATCCTAAAAGGGGCCGGACGCCTGAATAGCAGTGGCTGCAGATAGATTCATGCTATGCATGAATCTATCTGTTAACCATATAGGGTGGTTGTTCCCGGTGGTGTTCCGGGAAAAAAAAAAAAGAAAAGCCAGCAGCTACACATACTGCAGCTGCTGGCTTTTAATAAATGGACACTTACCTGTCCTGCTGTCCCTCGATGTCGGCACCGCGGCTGATGTCTCCATCAGCTGTCGGGTGCTGCCGCCGCCATTGCAGGTAAGGGAACACGGCAGTGTAGCCTTTCGGCTTCACGCCGGGAACCCTACTGTGCATGCGCGAGGCCCCGCTCCTCTCTTCTATAAGCCCGGCCGAGGGAGGAGAAGGAGGGAGCCCCGCGGTGAAGTCACGGCGCTATTGCGCCGCGGCGTACTTCCGGAAGTGGGAAAGGATAGCCCCCACTCCCCCCCGAAAGGTGCCAATTGTGACACCGGAAGGGGGGAGGAATCCGATGAGCGGAAGTTCCACTTTAGGGTGGAGCTCCGCTTTAATGGATGGGCTGCCCCTGGTCAAATGCAAACATTTTAAAGGTGGCTCATTGCCTTGACTTGCCTATACAGAACAACCCTACAACCAACCCTAATGCGTTTCCATCAAAAGAGGACATTACTCCTAGTTGGAACTATTAACCCTTGCAGTCAGAGGCGGCTCTAGGCTTTGTGATGCCTTAGGCGAAACTTACACATAAGGCCCCACTCAAGCCCGTAATAGGAAAAAAAAGCACACAGAAAAGAGGGTGCTATAAAGAGGGGGGGGGGAGAGAGAATCAGTGATTGAGCACAGGCAAATTAGGAGGCCGCGAGGCCCCTGTGATTGCGAGGCCTTAGGTATCCGCCTAATTTGCCTAATTAGAGAGCCGCCTCTGCTTGCAGTGCAGATGAAGACCCATCATTTATTATTTGCCAGGGCTTTGATGACAGGTACACTTTAAATTCAGCATCCCGGATCCCCTCCGAAACGCCCGCTGCCCATCGTTTCCCCAGGACGATTCCCTTACTGTACTGCGCTCTGAAAAACAAATGTACTTTTAACTACATTAAATGTTCAGTGTTTGGACATTTCGGAGCCATTAGTTAAATGAATCTGAGCCTGTTTCCAAATGTTTAATACTTTAAGCTGCGTAATTGTGTTAGAACTTGCATTTCAACACCTAAAATTAGATAAACACAAATTTCCTTTATGCGACATCAAGAAAGAAAAAAAAAAAAAAAAAAAAAAGATGTTATTGTCCATTAGCGCGGACTCGTCAGCAAATAAGCTTAATATAAAATGTTTTGATGTTTGATGTAACAATAAAAAGGCACAGCATAAGCTGATTATGCAAATTGTATGCAAATCTCTTATCTCGGTCATTTTATCTATTAGTCCCATTTAGAAACGGTGTGGAAAAATCAACAACGTGAAAGCATTCGCCAAAACGAGCCATCATCGATCAATCCCAGGGCTGCTTTCTAACTAATAACTTTTCAGGAGATAATTTAGGAAGAGTAAACGCGTTTTTTTTTTTTTCTTCCAAACGACGGATGGAAACAATTCGACTTAAATGTTTCATATTTTTCAGGTACTGTCAAACGTGTGTATGTGGCCACAAAAGAAAAAAAACAAAAGACGTTTCCTTAACCACTTGCCTACCAGCCACTAACACCTCCTTCCTGACCAAGCCATTTTTCAGCTTTCAGCGCTGTCGCATTTTGAATGACAATTGCGCGGTCATGCAACACTGTACCCAAATAAATTTTTTATCATTTTTTCCCCACAGATAGAGCTTTATTTTGGTGGTATTTGATCACCTCTGCGTTTTTTATTTCTTGCGCTATAAACAAAAGAAGAGGGACAAGTTTGAAAAAACATAATATTTTTTACTTTTTATTATAATAAATATCCAATTTTTTTTTTTTTTTTTTAAACAAATTTTTTCCTCAGTTTAGGCCGATACGTATTCTTCTACATATTTTTGGTAAAAAAAATCGCAATAAGCGATTATTGATTGGTTTGCGCAAAAGTTATAGCGTCTACAAAATAGGGGATAGATTTATAGCATTTTTATTATTATTTTTTTTTTACTAGTAATGGCGGCGATTTGCGATTTTTATCATGACTGCGACATTGCGGCGGACACTTCGGACACTTTTGACACATTTTTGGGACCATACACATTTATACAGCGATCCGTGCTATAAAAATGCATTGATTACTGTATAAATGTGACTGGCAGGGAAGGGGTTAACACTAGGGGGCGCTGCAGGGGTTAATATGTTCCCTATAGGAGTGATTCTAACTGTGGGGGGAGGGGACTGACTGGGGGAGGGGACCGATCGGTGTCCCTATGTACAAGGGACACACCATCGGTCTCCTCTCCTCTGACAGGACGTGGATCTGTGTGTTTACATACACAGATCCACGTCCTGCTCGATTACCGGGCAATCGCGGGTGCCTGGCGGTCATCGCGACCGCCGGGCACGCGCACCGCGGCCCCAGCTACGCGGCGCGCGCGCGCGCCCCCCCAGTGGCCAAATTGTAGACGACGTCAAATGACGGCGTCCCGCCACAAGAGCCGCACCGCTCCACCGTCATTTGACAGTGGGCGGTCGGCTAGTGGTTAAACATTTAACGATTAAATTAAGAAAAATGACAAATTTAGACTAAAGTGTCGAACCCTCTTCAAATCATAAGTTATTATACACATTCACAAGTTCCCTTAACCGATTCAGCCCCCGGAAGATTTTACCCCCTTCCTGACCAGAGCACTTTTTGCGATTCGGCACTGCGTCGCTTTAACTGACAATTGCGCAGTCGTGCGACGTTGCACCCAAACAAAATTGACGTCCTTTTTTTCCCACAAATAGAGCTTTCTTTTGGTGGTATTTGATCCCCTCTGCAGTTTTAATTTTTTGCACTATAAACAAAAAAAGAGCGACAATTTTGAAAAAAAAACACAATATTTTGTACTTTTTGCTATAATAAAGATCCCCATTTTTTTTTTTTTTAAAAAGCTAATTTTTTTTTTTTCCTCAGTTTAGGCCGATATGTATTCTCCTACATATTTTTGGTAATAAAAATCGCAATAAGCGTATATTGATTGGCTTGCGCAAAAGTTATAGCAAAATGAAAATAAATAAACCGCGCTAAAAAGGAGGAGGGGAGGGGGGGAGAGGAACCTAACCAAAAAGGCTGCTGCTAGAAGTGGGATACTCACACATAAAGCTTTGGGGATTGGATAAAGCTGGCGCAGCTTTATCCAATCCGCAAAAGTTATAGCGTATATACAAAATAGGGGATAGTTTTATAGCATTTTTATTATTAATGGCGGCGATCTGCGATTTTTTTTTATCAGGACTACAACACTGTGGCGGACACATCGGACACTTTTGACACATTTTTGGGACCATTGACAATTATACAGTGATCAGCGCTATAAAAATGAACGAAAAATAGAGCTTTATTTTGGTGGTATTTGATCGCCTCTGCATTTTTTATTTTTTTGCGCTATAAACAACAAAAAGTGACAATTTAAAAAAAAAAAGAATATTTTTTACTTTTTGCTATAATAAATATATATTGATTGGTTTGCGCGAAAGCTATAGTGTCTACAAAATAGGGGATAGTTTTATGGCATTTTTATTATAATTTTTTTTTTTACTAGTAATGGTCTGAGATTTTTATCGTGACTGCGACATTATGGCGGACACATCGGACAATATTGATACTATTTTGGGACCATTGTAATTTATACAGCGGTCAGAGCTATAAAAATGCACCGATTTACTGTGTAAATTACACTGGCAGTGAAGGGGTTTACCAATAGGGGCGATCAAGAGGTTAAGTGTGTCCTAGGGAGTGATTCTAACTGTGGGGGGGTGGGCTTCCAGTCACATGACAGCGATCACTGTCACAGGGAGTGGTGATCTCTGTCATGACACAAGCCAGACACTTGCAGGTAGAGTGGAGAACGAAGAAAGGAAAGAAAAGGAGGGAAGAAGTGGAGAAAGGAGGAATGGAAAAGAGAGGGAAGAAAAGGAGAGGTGGGAAGGAGTGGAGAAATAAGGAAGGGAGAGGGAAGGAAAGGAGAGGATGGAAGGAGTGGAGAAAGGAGTAAGGGAGAGGGAAGGAAAGGAGAGGAGGGAAGGAGTGGAGAAAGGAGTAAGGGAGAGGGAAGGAAAGGAGAGGATGGAAGGAGTGGAGAAAGGAGTAAGGGAGAGGGAAGGAAAGGAGAGGAGGGAAGGAGTGGAGAAAGGAGTAAGGGAGAAGGAAGGAAAGGAGAGGAGGGAAGGAGTGGAGAAAGGAGTAAGGGAGAGGGAAGGAAAGGAGAGGAGGGAAGGAGTGGAGAAAGGAGTAAGGGAGAGGGAAGGAAAGGAGAGGAGGGAAGGAGTGGAGAAAGGAGTAAGGGAGAAGGAAGGAAAGGAGAGGAGGGAAGGAGTGGAGAAAGGAGTAAGGGAAAGGGAAGGAAAGGAGAGGAGGGAAGGAGTGGAGAAAGGAGTAAGGGAGAAGGAAGGAAAGGAGAGGAGGGAAGGAGTGGAGAAAGGAGTAAGGGAGAGGGAAGGAAAGGAGAGGAGGGAAGGAGTGGAGAAAGGAGTAAGGGAGAAGGAAGGAAAGGAGAGGAGGGAAGAAGTGGAGAAAGGAGTAAGGGAGAGGGAAGGAAAGGAGAGGAGGGAAGGAGTGGAGAAAGGAGTAAGGGAGAAGGAAGGAAAGGAGAGGAGGGAAGAAGTGGAGAAAGAAGGAAGAGAGAGGGAAGGAAAGGAGAGGAGGGAATGAGTGGAGAAAGGAGTAAGGGAGAGGGAAGGAAAGGAGAGGAGGGAAGGAGTGGAGAAAGGAGTAAGGGAGAAGGAAGGAAAGGAGAGGAGGGAAGGAGTGGAGAAAGGAGTAAGGTAGAGGGAAGGAAAGGAGAGAAGGGAAGGATTGGAGAAAGGAGTAAGGGAGAGGGTAGGAAAGGAAGGAAAAAGGGGTGGATGGAAGGAATGGAGAACGAAGGAAGGAAAGGTAAGGAGGGAAGAAGTGGAGAAAGGAGGAATGGAAAAGAGAGGGAAGAAAAGGAGAGGCGGGAAGGAGTGGCGAATGAAAGAAGGAAAGTAGAGGAGGGAAGAAGTGGAGAAAGAATGAAGGGAGAGGGGAGGAAAGAAGAGGAGGGAAGGAGTGGAAAAAGGAGTAAGGGAGAGGGGAGGAAAGGAGAGAAGGGAAGGAGTGGAGAAAGGTGTAAGGGAGAGGGAAGGAAGGCAGAGGGAAGGAAAGGAGAGGAGGGAAGCAGTGGAGAAAGGAGTATGGGAGAGGGAAGGAAGGCAGAAGGAAGGAAAGGAGAGGAGGGAAGGAGTGGAGAAAGAAGGAAGGGAGAGGGTAGGAAAGGGAAAGAGAGGAGAATAAGGAAGATGAGAGAAAGGAAGAGGAAGAAAAAAAAGAAAGGAGATTAGAGGGGAGGAGAAACATGAAGAAAGATGAAGAAGAAGATTATGAAATGGAATGATAAGGTCTATGCTGACTTTATATATTATTCTATGAAGATTGTGTATAAACACATTTTATGTAATCTTTGCTAAGGAGAGGTTATAAGACCACTTAGTCCTATATGTGTGTCAGAACCATAATATATTGGATTATGAATGTCTTGTAAACGAGGACGAGTAAAGTTAGGGATGAGGAGTTTATTGCGATCGTATTTACAGGCAGAAGATGCTTAATGCTCCTCGAACCTCTTGTGTTATCTGTGTGGGAAGCAGAGAGAGAAAATTGAGAACAAACAAATTGTTTAGAAGATGCACCTGATTTGCCTGCTAATGAGTTTTAGTCTGAGCTCCACAGACAGCCGCCTGCTGTTCCCCCCGGACGGTAATCATGCGATTTTCCCAGTTACTGTCCAGGGGCACCTACCGAATCGCCTCCGACAACTCTAACCCTGTAGTCTTAAAGGAGAACTCCAGGTTGTCAAAAATGTGCCCGTGTCCCCCTTAGAACATATGCCCCCTTCTGTTTTCACCTGGTGATCTGGCCAGTAACACACCTCCTGTATTATTTTTTTAACCTGATATGTAATAAAATTGGTATTTTTTTATATTTACATCTTTTGGAGTTCCCTTTGTCTGATATGCCTAAAACAGTCCTTATCCCATTGGAGGGTATTTTTTGATGCTTTAGTTGGGATGGTGGCATTTTCACAGCTTTCCACTCCTTTCATTTGCACCTCCTGTATTAGAGCGCCCCACTCTGGAGGAAGGAGCACAGGGGCACCTTTGGATAGCAGCATTGTAAATCTGAGGAGAGGGGAGTGTTAGTTTATTTAAAACTGCTAGTCTACCTAACAAATTGAAGCCAAACTTCAAGTGTTACTAAACCCAGGACCCTACAATCACTATATCTGGTCTCCCACAGTACACAGAACATGGAAATGCAATTATTTTAGTAAATATAACCTTTTCTCATCAGCAGTATATAGCAGTCTTGTGACTTCTATCAGTGTCTGGTTAAAGCTTGTAGGAGGAGTTTTCATTCTCCTCTGACTGTCCTATGAGGCTGCAGAACCCCTGAACTTCAGTCTGGACAATGCTGATTGGCCCTGAGAAATTGGTATCACATCATAGTCCAAAAACTGTAAATTAATTAAATGACAGCTTGAGGTGAGTTTCCTACCACCGAGTGAAGTGTGCGCTTACCAGCTATAAGTACTTTAACGCCTGTGGCTTTTACCCAGCCAGGGCCTTTTCCTCAGATGATTTGCCGAACGATCAGGTCGTCACATCAATGGGAGAGTCTCCCGATCTGGATTGCGTCTGTACGGTCCTCCGCTGGCAGCGAATAGTATTGCAAGGGGATTGGTGGTACAAATTCACTTAAAAGGAAGAGAGATGAAACGACCATGGGTAAAACCCGTAGGGTATTTTTTTTGTAAAACAAACGCTAAATGCGTATAAAAACAGCGACACTATGCTTGTAGACAGTGGATGTAGCGTGCGGTGACGTCAGCACGTCGCTCCTCCCGATGCGTTTTGTCACAGGTTTGACGTCGTCACTGATTACTGTATAAATGTCACTGGCAGGGAAGGGGTTAACGCTAGGGGGCGATCAAGGTGTTAACTGTGTTCCCTGTGTGTGTTCTACTATCTGTCACTCCTTACAGAACAGAACAGGGATTTGTGTGTTTACACACACATGTCCCTGTAATACCTCTCGTGCCAGCGATCGCTCGTGGCCGGCGGTCAACGCAACCTTCGGCCACGAGCATTGGCACCCTCATAGTGCAGCAGGCACGTGCCCGCACTACGAACAGTTACGACGGCTCGCGGGATCGCGCCGACTTGCCGCAGTATAATGACGGCAGCTGGTCGGCAAGCGGTTAAGTGGTTAACCTGTTTGTCAGGCCATGTTTAGTATCTCAGAGTGGGCTCCGTTCAAGCAGATCATGTCCAAAAAGCGTATAGTATATCTGTGTATATGTGTAGGAGTATGGGAAGTGAGAACACGCGCCTCTCTGGACTTTCACAGCAGGCGAAATGTGACTTTGCTAGTTTATATCATTTTATATCATATAAGCATTTTCTTGAATGCTGAGAACAGAAATATTTCAGCGCTGAATATTTTAGCATTTAAAGCAGGTCACACGCATCAAGGTAAAAATAAAACATTGTAATAAAACGGTTCTACATAATGTAGGAGCAGTTCTTCAATCCTGAGACAGT
The DNA here is from genome assembly GCA_028564925.1 of Lithobates sylvaticus. Classification (NCBI taxonomy): domain Eukaryota; kingdom Metazoa; phylum Chordata; class Amphibia; order Anura; family Ranidae; genus Lithobates; species Lithobates sylvaticus. The sequence goes on along the minus strand of CM053026.1, from coordinate 742,332,609 downwards.
ATTGCTAACCAGAATATCAGAAGGCCAGGATCACAGACTTACTAAGGCACATCCTGAAGCTCTGATGGCCGCCCCTTCCCTTGTGTAGAAGAAGTGTGCACAGAAATGTATGGAACTAATCTGAACACAGGACATCTCCGGCACAGGGACAACTACAGCTCACAGCAGAAAAAGAAATGACAATGGGTCATCGTCTGATATTATATAGGTCTGTTATATATTTTTTGGACTCGACTGGAATTTTCCCCAAGTGGACAGAAATAGTTGGGAGATCTCACTGTTGGAGTATCCAAGACAAATAGGAAACGATCGACTGACTTAGCCCTCCAGGCTCTGCTAAAAACTAGAACATCACTTTTGGGTGGACAGACCCTTTAACTACCTGAGATCCGTGCTATAGCCAAATGACGGCTACATCGCGGATCTATTGTGCCGGGACGACATCTATTGACGTCGTCCCGGCCACGAGCTGCCTGCGCGCCCCCTGAAGGGCGCGCGCGGCGCGCTCTGTGATCAGCGAGTCTGTGAGACTCGCTGGATCACAGATCCGAGTAAGGGGTCGATCCCGACCCCTTACCACGTAATCAGCTGTCAGCCAATGACAGCTGATCATGTGATAATAACAGAGCCGGTAATCGGAAAAAAAAAAAAAGCGGATCACCAGCGGCAGTGAGAGGGACATCAGTGCCCATCGGTGCCACCCATCCGTGCTACCCATCCGTGCCACCCATCCGTGCCACCCATCCGTGCCCATCAGTGCCATCTTTGCTGTCCCCATCAGTACCGACTTATCTGTCCCCACCAGTGCAGCCTATCAGTGCCCACCTGTGCCGCCTCATCAGCGCATATCAATGAAGCAGAAAAATTACCTGTTTGCAAAATTTTATAACAAACTATTAAACATGATTTTTTTTTTTTTTTTTTAATTTTCCATCTTTTTTTGTTTGTTTAGCAAAAAATAAAAATCCCAGCTGTGAGTAAATACCACCAAAAGAAAGCTCTATTTGTGGGAAAAAAATGATAAAAATGTAATTTGGGTACAGTGTTGTATGACCGCGCAATTGTCATTCAAAGTGCGTCAGCGCCAAAAGCTGAAAATTGGTCTGGATAGGAGGGGGGTTTAAGTGCAAAGTAATCAGGTGGTTAAAGTGGTTGTAAACCCTTACAAACCACTTTGGCCTACAGGTAAGCCTAGATTAAGGCTTACGTGTAGGTCCAATAAATATCTCCTAAACCTACATGGTTTAGGAGATATTTAGAAAAAAAGAGGCATCGCTGTCTACGGCGCATGCGCCGTAGACAGCGGCGCGCAGGCGCACTGCGCATGCCGGGATCGCGGCGATATGCCGCTTTCGTGCGCATGCGCGGGAGTGACGTCATCGCCGATCCAGCGAATAACAGCGCTGGAGCGGCGAGACCCGGAAGTCACTCCGGGCTTGATGGCGGCGGAGAAGGTCGTGGATGAGGACCGCTTCGGGGGCTTCGTTCTCCGGTAAGTTATTCATAATGAGCTAGTATGCTATGCATACTAGCTCATTATGCCTTTGCCTTGCAGGTTCCGTTTTTTTTTTTTTTTTGGGGAGGAGGCTTTACTTCCTCTTTAAGCAAGTCGTATTAGGTTAAAAACCAAAACATTTTATATATTGCAGCTTACCAGCCACTAGATGTGTTGGCTGTGCCTGAAGGCACCTGAAGGACTCTTAGACCATGAGAAACAAAATTCTCTGGTCTGATGAAACAAAGATTGAACTGTTTGGGCTGAATAACAAGCATCATGTCTGGAGGAAACCAGGCAACGCTCGTCACCTGGCCAATACCATCCCTACAGTGAAGCATGGTGGTGGCAGCATAATGCTGTGGGGATGTTTTTCAGTGGCTAGAAACTAAGAGACTAGACAGGATTGATGGGAAGATGAATGCAGCAATGTACAGAGACATCCTTAACGAAAACCTGCTCCAGAGCGCTCTGGACCTCAGACTGGGGGGGAGGTTTATCTTCCAACAGGACTACGACCCTAAGCACACAGCCAAGGTAACACAGGAGTGGCTGTGGGACAACTCTGTGATTATCCTTGAATGGCCCAGCCAGAGCCAAGACTTGAACCCAATTGAACATCTCTGGAGAGATCTGAAAATGGCTGTGCACCGACGCTCCCCATCCAACCTGATGGAGCTTGAGAGGTCCCGCAAAGAAGAATGGGAGAAACTGCCCAAAAATAGGTGTGCCAAGCTTGTAGCATCATACTCAAAAAGACTTGAGGCTGTAATTGGGGACAAAGGTGCTTCAACAAAGTATTGAGCAAAAGCTGTAAAGACTTATGTATATGGGATTTTTTTGTTTTTTATTTTTAATAAATCTGCAAAGATTTCAAACTTTTTTTATGTTGTCATTATGGATTATTGTTTGTAGAATTTTGATGAAAACAATGCATTTAATCTTTTTTAGAGTAAGGCTGTAACAAAATGTGGAAAAAGTGAAGCGATGTGAATACTTTCCGGATGCACTATATGCTGGGGAATTACTGGCAAAATGTAGCCTGATTCTCTGCTGGAGTGATCACCCCCTAATGCCCCATACACACGGTCGGATTTTCCGACGGAAAATGTCCTATCGGACAATGTTGTCGGAAATTCCGACCGTGTATAGGCTCCATCGGACTTTTTCCGTCGATTTTCCGACGGACAAAGTTGTATCTCCTGCTCTCAAATTTTCCGACAACAAAGTCCTATCGGACTTTTTCCGATCGTGTTTAGCGAATTCCGACGGACAAAGTGCCACGCATGCTCAGATCACATTACAAGACCAACGCTATTGGCTACTAGCCTCTACGTAGTCCCGTCGTACGCAACGAACATCACCACGTTCAGGATGATCAGATTTTCCGACAACTTTGTCCGACCGTGTGTATGCAACACCAGTGTCGGACAAAATCCGTCGGAAAAAATCAGACGGATTTTGTGGTCGGAATTTCCGACCGTGTGTACGGGGCATTAGGGGGGTTGATGGGGACCTATTCTGGGTTCCCAGCAGGGTCTCGGGCGTGGAGACCCTCATGGACTTATAGCTGCCAATCATAGACTTACTGCCTTTATAGATTATTGCCAATTGATTGACTCTAGAGACTTGCAGTATCTCTTGTGGCTTTATTCCCTAATGGATTCTTTCCTTACAAGGATTGCTTTATTGGACTTGCCTTCTGCCTAAGGTACGCACACTCTATGGGTCACTATATAACTCTGTACGGGGATGTATTGAAATTGTCTATATGCAACTACCTTAGTAGTTTTTTACTAGCTTTGTCTGGTCCGAAGTCTCTTAAAGGGGTGCAAGCGCAGCGTATCAAAAGAGCAGGGCTTGCAACACAGCAGGGGGAGATACAGTACACAGAGTCCAGCATGTAGGATGCTGTCTAGTGTAGGCTATATTGCCATTGCTAGGGACAACTGTGTTTGTGTTATTTTTTTTAAAAGTGGTTGTAAATCTCAGTCATGAAATCTGAACAAAGTACATATACCTTTAGTGTTTACTTGTCTCTCTCCAAAGCTCAGAGTGGTGTCCCTTTCCTCTAAATCAGCTCTCACACACTGTACAAGAGCTCTAAATGCAGCTGTCCACCTCCCTCCTCTGTGCTACTGAAAGACGAAGGAGGATTTTATCTAAATTCAGCCCTTTTGAAGGGATGTAGAGAAGAGAAGACTGCAGATAAACAAGTAAAACTTAAATAGGATTTGTTTCACCTGTGTATGTTCTGAGGCCAGTCATTTGCCCAGGTATATGTAAGGGTTTACAACCACTTAAAGCATCCAACCAGCCAGGGAATGGGTGATGGCTACTCTAGTAGTGAAGGGGAGTGATGCTTGGCTCCTTCACTAGTAATCTGCCCGCCATATACCGGGACCATCCTTGCAGCACAGAGTGCCTAGTACCAAGGAGTCACAGGAGAGAGTGGGATGCATGAGGTACCTCGGGAGAAAAGAACAAGCATGTAGTTATAGTGGAGTGCATTTCCCTGCAGTAGCAATAGTTGGTCATGTCACTGAGAGAGAGATGACAAATAGTGTTGCGTTGGCGGAGACCGGTACAGGCTCTGCGGTACCCATCCTTAAATACTGCACCCCTGGGGAGTGGTGTTCTCCAACAAGTAGCTGTGCCCAGAGTGCCTTACCCACTTCAGCTCCGGAAGGTTTACCCCCCTTCATGGCCAGGCCATTTTTTTAAAATATGGCACTGCGCTACTTTAACTGGCAAATGTGCGGTGGTGCGACGTTGTACTCAAATAAAGTGTATGTCCCTTTTTTCCCCACAAATAGAGCTTTCTTTTGGTGGTATTTGATCACCTCTGCTGTTTTTTTTTTATTTTTTCCGATATAAGTAAAAAAATACTGACAATTTTGATAAAAAAACAACAATATTTTTTAGTTTCTGCTCTAAAACATATCCAAAAAAAAAAGTAAAAAATCTAATTTATTCATCAATTTCGGGCAATATGTATTCTGCTACATATTTTTGGTAAAAAAAAATCCCAATAAGTGTATATTGATTGGTTTACACAAAAGTTATAGTGTTTACAAACTATGGGATGTATTTATGGAATTACTAGTAATGGTGGCAATCAGCGACTTACATCGCTACTGCAAATCGGACACTAACTGACACTTTTTTGGGAACCAGTGACACTAATACAGTAATCAGTGCTAAATATATGCACTGTCACTGTACTAACACTGGCTGGGAAGGCTAAACATCAGGGGCGATCAAAGGGTTAACTGTGTGCCTAAAATGTGCTTGGTTACTGTGGGGGATGTGCTTGTACTATGGGAAGGCAGAGATCCGTGTTCCTGCTTTGCATAAACACAGGATCACAACCTTCCCTACTGACAGAAAGGCAGTCTGCCTTGTTTACCTAGCCAGACTGCCGTTCTGCTACTATTCCGAACGATCAGCGGGTCCCGGCGGACATCGAGTTCGCCAAACCCGTTGATTGGCTCCTGCTGTGTCCAATCACGGCAAAAGAAGGCCGTCGGTGGCGTGCGTGCGCACCCCAGACCGGAAGTGCAGGATCACTTACTAGGTACGTGATTCTGCACAGGAGAGCCGCCTTGCTTCAGTATAAGTACAGTATACGGTCGGCACGCAGTTAATGTTGATTTCACATGACCGCCAGCTCCTGTCTAGTGTTTAGGCATTAGTAGGGTTTGCCACCTGACCATGATTCACCTGGACAGTCCAGGTTTTGAATCATGTGTCCAGGTTTCAGAACAGCTGATACCTGGACACATTATTCATACCGCACTGTGGCTTGCTAAGTAACTAAGTACCACGAGCGCCAAGTGCATAGGTGTGTGCAGGGGCCGGGTATGCCTGGGAACACCATAATCACCAGGGCTGCCAGTTGTCCGGAGGGCTGGCTGCAGCTGTCTAAGCCGAGTGTCTATGACACTCTCTCTCATACTGCCCAGAGCCAGCACAGTTCCCCCAATGGACGGGAGAGGAGCGAGGACTCGATCTGCTCTTCCTCTTCCTACCCCTCTGTGTTTTCCCCCTGCAACCTGTGCCTCAGAAAGGGTATGTGTGGGTGTGAAATTTGAAGCCCAGTAGCTGGCAGATACATCATGGGTGAAAGGTGCCAATGCCTGAGCCTGCAAAATGGGATATTCTCCCAAGGGTTTCTTTTTTTTTGCAGCAAATTAAATTGGTCAGAGATATTGATTTTCATAAAAAGTTATTTTATTATACAAATAGAAAAAAGATTCTTTTCATTTCTTGAATTTTAAAATATGAGCTCTGGTTGCAAATATGTAAAAGGACAAGTTTAATCATACATGGCAATGTTTACATAGTGGAGCAAGATGTTACAAAAAGCCAACCACATTGATACCCCAACGCGTTTCGACCCATATAGGTGTGGTCTTCAGGGGTTTTTTGTTCTAAAAAAGATACATCAAGAAACTTTAAATTTTAACATTCATGATATACAGTAATCTGCATACAAAGTAACGATATGTGGTATATTTACCACCAGAAATTGGAAACAGTTCTATGACCAGAGCTTTTAAAGAAAATTAATGATCCAGAGGCCTACATGCGCCATCCCCATCCGCATCCCCTCAAAGACGGAATTTGGCTTCAAGAGGCTTGCAAGAAGCCACACTGTTGGCCCTCCAGAGACGAGGACAGGCAAATCCTTCAATGCAGTTCCCAAATAATGAAAATAAATTAATGATACTTTAGCAATGCAGACAGAGTAACTTAAAACATGCAGACTGAAGAAGAAGAGTTTTTGATTTTAGGTTATAAGGTTTATTTATATAGTACATATGTGTATGCTATATAGTATTTATATATATCATATTTAAAGCGGTTCTGCACTCTGAAAAAAAATTTTTTTTTTTAGGATGTAATATAAAGTGTGCTTACCTTTATTAGGGGACTCACCTGTTCCATCTTCCATCTCGATCGCCGCCGGTTTTCGTCCGATGAAGTTCCTCGTCTTCTTCTTTAGTGCTGGGGGCCATCTTGCCTGTGGGCATGTGAAACACCCACAGGGACTTTAGATGGCCCAGCATGCACTGCCGTTACTCGCGCGTGCGCAGTAACGGCTCATCTGCCGAGATCTCACGAGATTTCGGCAGATGCGGCCGAAATCTCGGGAGATTTCGGAAGATGTGTCGAAATCTCGCGAGATTTCGGAAGATGCCCGCACTGACTCCTGGGATCAATGACACCAGATCCCAGGAGACAGTGCGGCGTGACGACGATCGACGCAAGACCCCGCCCGCCGCCGCAGAGGGAGAAGACCGGAAGTCTTCAATTACAAGGTAAGTAAAAAAAAAAAAAAAAAAAAAACATTTCATTTAGTACTCTTTGCCTGATTTGGAAGGCAAAGAGATTTACTAAATGAAATGAGTGCAGAACCGCTTTAATATTCCAACCTTATTCAATAAACTGTTGATTGGGGAATAATTACTATGTGTGTGTATTATTTCAATACAAAGGAAAAGCCAAACGTGGATGAAAGTGGAGTGAAGATAAATATATGTGCATTATCCTTGACTTAAAATCTGTATATAATTAATTGTATAGAATGTGGGAGTACTTGTTATGTTACCATGGGTATGAACAGTCCCTAAGGCAACTGACTAAATAAAAAAACAAAAATCATGAAGCCAAGATTAGTGAAAACAAAAATTCCCTGAGCTTCCTTGGGTGAGTGAGCTCACCATCCACTGTCTGCAACTGGAGTCTCCCCCCTCCCTCCTTCCCATCTCTCTCCTGCTTCTGGGCAAGTGAGCACACTAGACAAGTGTGGTTCATTTCTTTCCGAATATACAGTATCTCACAAAAGTGAGTACAGGGGGTCCCCTACTTACAAACATCCGACTTACAGACGACTCCTACTTACAAACGGAGGGAGACAACAGGAAGTGAGAGGAAATCCACCCCTAGGAAGGGAAATTCTCTCCTGTAAGAGTTATTATGGGAAAAAGATGTCTCCATGGATGCTTTATCACCAGTCCATGTTTCCCTAACAACCCAAAATTTTCTAAATCCAATTGTCATTGGGACAGAAGGTGAGGTGAAATCTTCTGAACAGGGCACAGACAGCAAAACAAATGTTACAGGGGTGATAACCCTTCTCTATGTTATCTAAAAAACTTAAAAATAGATTTTTTGGCTGGAGCTACACTTAAAAAATGTACCTGTTCCGACTTACAAACAGATTCAACTTAAGAACAAACCTACAGTCCCTATCTTGTTTGTAACCCGGGGACCCCCTGTACACCCCTCACATTTTTGTTAATATTTTATTCTATCTTTTCATGTGACAACACTGAAGAAATGACACTTGTCTACAATGTAAAGTAGTGAGTGTACAGCTTGTATAACAGTGTAAATTTGCTGTCCCCTCAAAATAACTCAACACACAGCCATTAATGTCTAAACTGGTGGAAACAAAAGTGAGAACACCCCTAAGTGAAAATGTCCAAATAGGGCCCAATTAGCCATTTTCCCTCCCTGGTGTCATGTGACTCGCTAGTGTTACAAGGTCTCAGGTGTGAATGGGGAGCAGGTGTGTTAAATTTGGTATTATCGCTTTTACTCTCTCATACTGGTCACTGGAAGTTCAACATGGCACCTCATGGCAAAAAACTCCCTGAGGATCTGAAAAAAAAAATTGTTGTTCTACATAAAGATGGCCAAAGCGTTAACAAGATTGCCAAGACCCTGAAACTGAGCTGCAGCGTGTTGGCCAAGACCATACAGCGGTAAAACAGGACAGGTTCCATTAAGAGCAGGCCTCACCATGGTCGACCAAAGAAGTTGAGTGCATGTGCTCCGCGTTATTCATATCCAGAGGTTGTCTTTGGAAAATAGACGTATAAGTGCTGCCAGCATTGCTGCAGAGGTTGTAGGGGTGGGGGGTCAGCCTGTCAGTATTCAGACCATAAACTGCACACTGCATCAAATTGGTCTGCATGGCTATCGTCCCAGAAGGAAGCCTCTTCTAAAGATGATGCACAAGAAAGCCCACAAACAGTTTGCTGAAGATAAGCAGACTAAGGACATGGATTATTGGAACCAATAATAATAATAATAATGTCCTGTGGTCTGATGAGATCAAGATGAACTTATTTGGTTGAGATGGTGACAAGTGTGTGTGGCGGCAACCAGGTGAGGAGTACAAAGACAAGTGTGTCTTGTCTACAGTCAAGCATGGTGGTGGGAGTGTCATGGTCTGGGGCTTCATGAGTGCTGCCGGCACTGGGGAGCTACAGTTCATTGAGGGAACCATGAATGCCAACATGTACTGTGACATACTGAAGCAGAGCATGATCCCCTCCCTTCAGAGACTGGGCCGCAGGGCAGTATTCCAACATGATAACAACCCCAAACACACCTCCAACATGACCACTGCCTTGGTAAAGAAGCTGAGGGTAAAGGTGATGGACTGGCCAAGCATGTCTCCAGACCTAAACCCTATTGAGCATCTGTGGGGCATCCTCAAAACAGAAAGTGGAGGAGTGCAAGGTCTCTAACATCCACCAGCTCTGAGATGTCATCAAGGAGGAGTGGAAGAGGACTCCAGTGGCAACCTGTGAAGCTCTGGTGAACTCCATGCCCAAAAGGGTTAAGGCAGTGCTGGAAAATAATGGTGGCCATACAAAATATTGACACTTTTGGCCCAATTTGGACATTTTCACTTAGGGGTGTACTCACTTTTGTTGCCAGTGGTTTAGACATTAATGACTGTGTGTTGAGTTATTTTGATGGGACAGACAATTTACACTGTTATACAAGCTGTACACTCACTACTTTACATTGTAGCAAAGTGTAATTTCTTCAGTGTTGTCACATGAAAAGATATAATACAATATTTACAAAAATGTGAGGGGTGTACTCACTTTTGTGAGATACTGTAAAAAAAATTTGGACACATTTTTCGTTATTCAAACTCTGGTGTAAGTGGGGGCTTTAGTGAGCGGACACCCCCTAATAAAGATTAATACCCAAATGACAGTTTACCGAATGCTCCGAATAACAAAACGAAATTCGTCCAGATTTCCAAAATTAAAATTGAAATTAGAATTTTGCATCAAATTCCATTTCAATTTGGAGCTGTAAACATATTTCTGAAATAAAAGACTGTGTGTTATTATATAGAACCATTTCGAAATAATGCTCTTTTCGTAAAGCCAAAGGTGATTTAAAGAGTCATTGCAATCATTTGGTGAAGTTTTTTCTTTGGTTTGTTCACTTTGCCGCATTCGAATCGAAAAAAAGTCAAACATTTTCGACTCAACCAGCTTAAAATGTATCGATTCAAACATTTTGAATTGAGAAAATCTGTAAATTCAAAGAAAATTTGAAAAAGACATAAAATGAATTTCGAATACGAGTCCCGAATAGGAATTGAACGAACCAATCAAAATTTGATTAAACTAAAAAAAACGACATTAACAAATCTGAACGAAACTAAACAAAACATTTTTTTTTTCGTCATGCACATGTTTAGAGCACTCTAAGCTAAGGGGGACTCAGATGTAAGGGGTGCTCTGCGGAGTCAGATGTAGGGGGGGCTTTGGGAACTCTGATTTAAAGTGGGGTTGCGGTCAAAAAAAAAAAGGGGCTTAAAAATCATAAAAAAAATAATTGGAAAAAAAAACTCACCTCTAAATGCCTGTTAAGGGGTCCCTCGTAGTCTGCCACCTTCATTGCCCGGGCTAAACGTCACTTCCTCCTCGGCGCCGCACAGTCATCTGGGTCACGTGTCCCAGATGACTGAGCATCAAATCACGGCGCACGGCGCCACTCGCGCATGCGCAGTGGGTGCCCGGCTGTGAAGCCACATTAGGAATGCCGGCGCCGCGAGCAGCTCGGGGAATGAGGGGGGGCCTCGTTCCTCCGCATTGCTGGACCCTGGGACAGGTAAGTGTCCGATTTAAAAGTCAGCAGCTGCAGTATTTGTAGCTGCTGACTTTTAAAAAAAAATTAAAACATTTTCCCCAGGACGGAGCTCCGCTTTAAGGGGAACTCTGATGTAAGTGGGGGCTTTAGTGTGCGGACACCCCCTTACATCAGAGTTCCCCTTTAGACCAGAATCCTCAATGTCCCCCCTTAAAAAATAAACTGCCATGCACCGCCCAAGTGTTCGGGTTTGGCTTGAAGAGAAATGTGGCAACCCTAGGCATCAGGGAGCGCAGTTTCTTAATAAATGTTTGCTATTGGGATTATTGCTGCTTTAAAAATCTCTCAGAAGTTCTGTGAAGACATGCCAAATACCCGCATGTTGAGCTGATAGTAAGAACTCACAGCATGATAGACTTAAAACTCCATATGAAAGTATAAATAGCAATACCGAGCACATAGGAAGCAAAATAATCAAAGGGGTGCAAGGATCCCACAACACACAGGAGGAGTGAACTCTCTACACCACCCCATAGTTCACTGCTCATTACTTTACCTAAAAAAAATAAAAAATAAAAAAAAAAGTAAAAAAAAAAACGTGGACAGCTCCTTTAAAGTCAAGAGCAAAGCACCAGCGATGACAGGAAAATGGGCACGTGTGATATACGGCTCCCTTTTAGCATCACATTTAAAATGAGATCAGTTCCTCCTTATTAATGTCTACAATTAATGTATCAATGTACAGAGCGGTTTTGTAGGTCAAAACCTGCAGGTTGAAAATGTCAGCGTTCTCACTTACACTGCCAGAATAAAAATGTGTATTTTCCCGATACGATATAGTAAGCCTCAGAAATGACAGGACACACTGAGGACTTTAAGGGAGATCATATCTTTTTGTATAATATTATATACCGTATTTATCGGCGTATAACACGCACCTTAATTTTAAGAGGGACGTTTCAGGAAAAAAAAATCAATTTTAAATAAAGAACTTTAATAAGGGTCAGTGCCCATCAATGCAGCCTTATCAGTTCCCATCTGCAGCCTCACCGTTGTCCATCTGCAGCCTCACCGTTGTCCATCTGCAGCCTCACCGTTGTCCATCTGCAGCCTCACCGTTGTCCATCTGCAGCCTCACCGTTGTCCATCTGCAGCCTCACCGTTGTCCATCTGCAGCCTCACCGTTGTCCATCTGCAGCCTCGCCATTGCCCATCATTGCAGCCTTATCAGTGTCCATCTGCAGCCTCACCAGTGCCCATCTGCAGCCTCGCCATTGCCCATCATTACAGCCTAATCAGTGCCCATCTGCACCCTCACCATTGCCCATTAATGAAGCCTGATCAGTGCCCATCTGCAGCCTTACCAGTGCCCATCTGCAGCCTCACTAGTGCCCATCTGCAGCCTCGCCATTGCCCATCATTACAGCCTAATCAGTGCCCATCTGCAGCCTCACCATTGCCCATTAATGAAGCCTGATCAGTGCCCATCTGCAGCCTTACCAGTGCCCATCTGCAGCCTCACCATTGCCCATCATTGCAGCCTAATCAGTGCCCATCTGCATCCTCACCATTGTCCATTAATGAAGCCTAATCAGTGCCCATCTGCAGCCTTACCAGTGCCCATCTGCAGTCTTGCCATTGCCCATCATTGCAGCCTTATCAGTGCCCATCTGCAGCCTTGCCATTGCCCATCTGCAGTCTCACCATTGCCCATCATTGCAGCCTTTTTAGTGCCCATCTTCAGCCTCACCAGTGCCTATCTGCAGCCCCGCCATTGCCCATCATTGCAGCCTAATCAGGGCCCATCTGCAGCCTCACCATTGCCCATTAATGAAGCCTGATCAGTGCCCATCTGCAGCCTCGCTATTGCCCATCATTGCACCCTAATCAGTGCCCATCTGCAGTCTTGCCATTGCCCATCATTGCAGCCTTATTAGTGCCCATCTGCAGCCTCCCTATTGCCCATTAATGAAGCCTGATCAGTGCCCATCTGCATCCTTACCAGTGCCCATCTGCAGCCTCACCATTGTCCATCATTGCACCCTAATCAGTGCCCATCTGCAGTCTTGCCATTGCCCATCATTGCAGCCTTATCAGTGCCCATCTGCAGCCTCACCAGTGCTGGAATAGACAGAGCTGGATCTCCTGTGTACTCGGCTCACAGTCACGCCCAGTCCCGCCTCCTGGCCCTGCTCCTATGATGGACATAACACCGGTCCAATGCCAGGGCGTTAATGCTAGGAGCCGTCCAGGAGGCGGGACTGGGCGTGACTGTGAGCCGAGTCGAGCTGAGCTGAGTAAACAGGAGATAATCCCTCTGTCTAATGTGGCAGCAGGGGCAGCCCATCCATTAAGGGCGAACGGAGAGCCGCCCCCTTTATCCACACCACCCCCCTATATGGTAAATGTTGGTTTCATTTTCCAGCAGGACTTGGCACCTGCCCACACTACCAAAAGTACCAATACCTGGTTTAATGATCATGGTATCACTGAGGGGCCAGCAAACTTGCTTGACCTAAACCCCATAGAGCATCTATTGCTGGACTTTCTTATTAGAAAGCCCTGCAAAGAAATTGTCATGAAAGCACCCTGCGTTAAATATTATGTCAAATAAAGATTTCAAACAAGTAATAAAAAATAATATGCAGGATTAGATTGTAAATTAGGAAACCCCCATAAATAAATAAAAATGACCAAACCTAGGCAAAAAACAGTCGCCACAAGAGCAGCTAGTGCTGGGCTTTCTTATGAGTAATCCCTGCAAAGAAATAGTCACAAAAGCACCTTGTTTTAAGTGTTATATAAAATAAAGATTTAAAATAAGTAATAAAAAAAGGTATATGCATATACAATTTTCAAACTAGTAAACTTTCAAAATTAAATAAATAAAGTTGACCAAAGGCAAAAAACTGTCACCACAGGAGCAGCTATTGCTGGACTTTCTTATGAGAAAGCCCTGCAAAGAAATTGTCATGAAAGCACCCTGTGTTAAATGTTATGTCAAATAAAGATTTCAAACAAGTAATAAAAAAAATGATATGCATGATTATTTTGTAAATGAGTAATCACCCACAAATAAATAAAGAAGACCAAACCTTCAGGCACAAAAGCAGCTAGTGCTGGACTTTCTTTTTAGAAAGCCCTGCTAACAAACTGCCACAAAATCACCCTTTGTTAAATGTTATGTAAATGAGTGCCAGTAGTGGAAATCATATACAACATCAGTTTGTAAACTAGCAAACTTAAAAAAATGAATCAATAGGTAAAAAAAAAAAAAAATTGACCAAAAGCCATGATAGTTTTTTTTTAATGACGAAACATGCAGACACAGAGCAGTACGGGACAAACACACAAATATACAGACGTCTTAAAAGTCCTTTTCCCTCAACTGGGAAAGACTGCGGTGGAGCTCCGGCAATATTCCGCAGTTAATAAACTTATTCAGAGATGTCACCTCCACAAGACGCAAGATTTATTTCTGCCCTCTGTAATTTGACACACTTCTGAAGATGTTTTTTTCTTGATGCAAAATATAATTTTTTTTTCTGTTTTAGTATGGAAGGAAGATGAGTGTGTTTGCACTGCAGTTAAATTAATAGATAAGAAAAGGTAATATTTATCCTGGTTAGAAAAAAAAAAAAAAGACTTTGCTATTGCCTGTCAGGATGCTGCTATCCATATTCCTCTATAGATTAATAAGGATTTATGACATGGTTGGTTTGAAGTGACATTTTTCTGCAGAAATACCTTTGTAAATATATATAATAATAAATATATTAAAGAATATAATTAATAATATAAATATACTGTATAATATAAATAACATTTTATATATAGAGAGATAGCTATATATTTATATATATATATTGCGCTTGTGCATCTACACTCGCAAAGTGTGCAATCTATTTGTGTTTAGGAAATCCAACCCAATGTTGCTCAGGAAATGAACCATGACTCTAAATGGCCACATACAGTTTAAAGGATATGTAAAGGTTTTGTTTTAAAAAAAACAAAAAAAACAAATATGTTATAATTATCTCTTCTGTGCAGTTGTTTTTTCACAGAGTGGCCCCCGATCCTCCTCTTTTGGGGTCCCTCAGTGGCGCTCCTGGCTCCTCCTCTTCTCGAGTGCCCCCTTGGAGAGATGCTCTCGTTCGGGGCACTCATGCGGGGACGCTCCCATGTCCTGCTGCTGCGTCCATTGAAACAGACAGCAGGACTTGGCCCCGCCCCTCGGCTCCCATGTCATTGGATTTGATTGACAGCAGCGGGAGCCAATGCCTGCACTGCTATCAATCTGTCCAATGAAGACCCCACCGATAGTATTTTTACTGGCAGCCATTAAAAAATGTGCACTTTTCTCCTGCCAGTAAATTCCAGTAAGGTGATTGGGGACTTGTGTTGGGAGGGGGGAATCCTGGGAGGAGGGGGAATTTATGCTTAAGGGATAAGCATGCAGATTAGTGCTCTTTTTTTGGGGAGAGGGGGTTGCTAACACATAATTCCCATACATCTTTGGGTGGGGGGGTGCAGTTTGGCATGTTTGCCTTGGGCTCTAGGTGGCCTTGTCCCAGCACTGCAGCCATCTAACAGGCAAGACAGGGGCTTCAACAGTTTAAATCCACAGAAAGATGGTCAGAGCAGTAGAATCAGATGATGGCCAGATCAGTCACAGACAAGCCGTTTCCAGACAATGAATTGACAGACAAAAGTAGAGGTAACAGATTAATGATCAGGATAAGCACAGACAAGCCAAGTTCATATTCGCATACAGTGCAAACAATTTACGGCATTGATCCAAGGCATGAACAGACAGAAGTCAGAGTAGGACACACCTAGGCTGAATGTCAAGCATTCTACTTAAGCACTCCTGTTGAGCGCAGGTGTAAGCTAAAGCCTGACCTAAGCTGCAGTGAAGACCAACAGTTATCGTAATCCCAATGCTGTTGGTTATATTGGAAAATAAGAAGAAAAGAACAGAACCCTCTTGAGGAAACTGCCAGACAGTTAAGGAAAACCCTCTATCTTCCTGTGTTTTGATGAGGATTATCTTTCACTTTTTCCATCCCAACAAGCTAATATATTTTATATAGAAAGTATAGATATGTTTTTATATGTGGTAACGATAATAAGAAAAAACAAGAGAAAGTACATATACAGTATAGTTTTATGATGTGTATGTGGAGCCTAGAGCTCCCCCTTTCCTTTCCTGATGGTAGTGAACAGATCCACATCCATCAAGGTATTAGTAAAAACTCATCAGAGCCATTGGGGTTCATAATGGGGTGCATCTGTGTAAATATCAGACATTAAAAGCTCACTGTTTGCATGGATGCTACCAGACGGCTCTTGGGTGCATGCCTAATAGGTCATATAACTAAAGTTGTGCACTTACAGCTTACACCGCTACTGTATATGCTACATATTTGTTTTCCATTTTTGTTTGTCACAGGTCCACTTTACCAGGGAAATTTTTTATTTTATACACGGTCCACTTTCATTAAATGGACATTTCCAGCAAAGGCCTAGAAATGAGTCATGGAAGTGTTTAATATTAATGAGTACTGAGTTTAATTACATGCCCATTAATATCAATCTGTCGGCTTCCACCAACACCGGCAAAAAATACGATTTCTCAGAAGAGGGTAATCTGCACTATAATACACATCGAGATGGTAAGAGATAAAGTAAATGTCACAAAGAATGACTATGCTGATTAGATTTTTCCAGTAGCTGAATCTTGTACCAATCAAGGCATTGTTTAAAGCAGCACTATAAAAAAAAATAAAAAGAATACTTATAGAGATTAATAGCTTATTACAGACTACAAATTCATCTTGCATTGAGAACCTGCAAGTCTCCTGCTTTCAACCATACTGAGCAAAGAAGTCAAGGCTATGGCAGAAGCAGAATCACACCCTCTGACCACAGTTTTGGGATGGGTTCCAAAAACTTATCTGAATGCAATCTTTCCTCCTGAGAACAGCATACAGAACCCTCTTACTGGTTGAATTATTGATTTTACAGAGTGCCCCTTACTGCAATTTTAGAACATTTGTAATGGACCCCACTGTATGCAACGGGTCACCTATTAAAGCAAAAGCAAAACCCTGGCACCTCTTCCATTGAGAACCTGCAATTCTCCTGCTTTCAACCATACTGAGCAAAGAAGTCAATGATATGGCGGAAGTAGAATGAATCACACCCTCAAAGGCAAAACCCTGGCACCACAAGGAGCCCAATATCAAGTGGACCTAATGGCAGCAATAGGGTCATCTGGTCCCAGAGGAGGCTGAACTTGGGTGGGAAAGCAGGAGGGAAGATCTTCATTCATTCAGTTGAAAAGGACAAAATAAAATGACATCAAACAAAAAAAGTGGCCTGGTGTAGGCAAGGGTATGTAGTAGAGTTAAGAAGAAATAGATGCACAGATTTTATGTGTGCTGATTAGGGCAATTTACCCTCACCTCCTGTAAATACAGACTACAAATTGGTTGCAGCACAAACAGGTTTATTTACAGTTAAAATAATGAATACATGTGGCCAACAGTTTCAGCCTAAAATTTTAATAAAATTGAATTAAAATTACAATTTTTAACCCTAGTCAAGCACAAAACTTAGAGTTGGCGCTGCTCTGAAGTTCAAAACTTCTTAGTGCATCAGGAGCACCAAAGAGGCCCTCCATGGCACTGTGGAGATGTTCCTCTCGTCACCTTTGTTAGGAGCATAATGCTCTTTTTTGAAGAGGCCAACATCATTTGGACCATTTGTGGTTGAATTGAGATAGCATGGCATTTTTGCTTATCCTTCCCCTCTTCCTCTTCATCTATTGACTAGACTCTATAACCCACTATTGGTAAACTAGGGAGCCTGTGAGTGAATGGGGTCTTGAATAAGTAGGGAAATGGGGGGATGGTGGAAAAGAATGGTAGTTTCAGAGGAAGGCTATGCAACGGCTCACTAGTTTTGTGGTCTTTTGCAAATCTTTCAGAAGGGTTGCCATAATCTGTGGTAGGACCCAGCATGCTCATGCTCAAGCTGTTCTCCTCCTTTACAAGTTGAAGGATATCCCAAGTTTGAGTTACACCCAACAGCTAGTAGTAGTTAGTCACATTGAAATGGACTTGTTTTGTAATGTCGAAGGCCTTTCGTAGCTTATCCAAGCCACTTCTTCAGTTGCAAAGAGTCTCTGGAAAATACCCCAGCATTTATATCGCTCAACATTTCTTAGCTTCCCCAAGCCTTCTGCAACATCTGTTTTCCACATATAATGAAGATATTTCATATCTTCTCCAAGTCTTCAACACCATCTGTCTTCCATTTATAATGACATTTTAACATCTCTACCTCAGTGATTTGACAGTGATTCTCTACTTGTCAATTAAGGAATTAATACCTGGGCAGACTTCCTGACACCAAGGATGGGTTTATGTAACTAGAACAGGGTGATTTAACAACATTCACACCTCCCATCCTGTTCTTGGGCAACCAACATCCACACATTCCATGGTAATTGGGTTAAGGTGTCATTGTTAACTGTGTGGAAACAAATGTCAGGGTATCATTTATTGGAACAGAGTAGGTGGCTTTGATAAGGTACATAACATCTTCAACTTTACAGAACAAGCCCAGTTGAATGTGACTGACTACTAGTTATCCTAAGCTCAAACCGTAGGATATACCACAACTTGTAAAGAAGGAGAACTACTCCAGATACTTTTAAAGGGCTGGTCTAATTTCTGACAGGTCCTACCACAGAAAATGGCAACCACTCTAAGCCCCCGTACACACGGTCAGAAATTCCGACCACAAAATCCGTCAGATTTTTTCAGACGGATTTTGTCTGACACTGGTGTTTCATACACACGGTCGGACAAAGTTGTCGGGAAAATGCGATCATTCTGAACGTGGTGACGTTCGTTGCGTACGACGGAACTACGTCAAGGCTAGTAGCCAATAGCTTTGGTCTCGTAATTTGATCTGAGCATGCTTGGCACTTTGTCCGTTGGAATTCTCTACACACGATCGGAAAAGTCCGATCGTATTTTGTTGTCGGAAAATTTGAGAGCAGGATCTCAAATTTTTTTTGTCGGAATTTTCGACCCTGTGTACAGGGCATGAGAGCCATGCTTGTAATTGTCAGCAGCTTGCAATGCCTCAGGGGACTTTTAGTTCCGCAACAGCTTGAGGGCCACAGGTTGAGCACCAATGCCTAAAAGAGACACTGTCGTTTTTGTCGCCTTGCCCAACCCCCCTATATTCAACCTTGCTGGCACTAATGCACACGGTCGGACTTTCCGACGGAAAAAGTCTGACGGAATCTTTTCATCGGATATTCCGATCGTGTGTGTGCCGAAAAAGTCAGATGGAGAACCCATACGGGCGGATTTTTCGACAACATGGTCCAATCGGACATTTTCCGTCGGAATTTCCGACCGTGTTTACGGGGGCTTAAAGGTATACAGAAGACCACAAAATGAAAAAATGGCTTGAAGAAGCTAATAACATATTTAACTTACAGAACAAGTCCAGTTTAATGTCACCAACTGCAACTGGCAATACCATGACCCAGAGAAATGAGAACCTTCACAGACACACTTGGCCGTATTTCAGCTACGAAGCTGATTAGGCTGCCTGACAGACAGATGAAATGCTATTGTAAATGCTACAGACCTAAGCATGAGATGCAGTTATGAAAATGTTTTAATGAGACTTTATTACAAAAAAAAAGACCGCATGTGGATCTTACAATAACTTTGCAAATCCGCATAAATTCCTGACATTGCACAGCAGCAGTATTATTTTTCAGGAAAGTTCTACTTGTTATTAAAAAGCCGTTCTTTGCTCCAGCCAAAAGACTTTGCCTTGGGTGGGCTGATGTCATCAGTTTGCTGCAGTCAGGAGGAAACATGTCCTAACTCGAGGTTCATTGGACAGGCATTTTGGATGCATTTTTCATGTGTTTTTATGCTTTCCCATGGACATCTATGGGTACATTCACACTATATGTGGTGACCTGTGTTTTTCTGGACAACAAAAATGCAGTTTATCATAAGGGCTCTTAGAAAACAATTGTTTACACTACAATGCTGGTGTGATGTATGGTGTGGTACAGTGTGACAAAAAACAACAAGTATGGTGCAAAAAAAATGGTGCACCAAAAGAAGCGCCTTCATTTTTTTCTAAGTTGCATGGAAGTGTTTTGCTTAGCTGTGAAGGAGCCTTATAGACAATGGTGGGATTGATCTTGCTGTGTGTTGTTGCACAACAAGGCAAAGATTATGTCACCAACACACCAGGAAACTTTATCGCGGGGTCCAATGCTTTATTGGATGATCACAGCAGAAGATAAAGACATTTTGAAGCCATGCAGGACTCCTTCGTCAGGCATGTGACTAACGAGTAATACTAATGAGTCACATGGAGGGAAAATGGCTAATTGGGCCCAATTTGGACATTTTCATTTAGGGGTGTACTCACTTTTGTTGCCAGCGATTTAGACATTAATGGCTGTGTGTTGAGTTATTTTGAGGAGACAGGAAATGTACACTGTTATACAAGCTGTGCACTCATTACTTTACATTGTAGCAAAGTGTCATTTCTTCAGTGTTGTCACATGAAAAGTTGGAATAAAATATTTACAAAAATATATTCTGTTAAATTACAATGTCTTTTCTGGTCGTGTCTCTCTCTCTCTATATATATATATATATATATATATTAGGGCTGTTACTGATTAAAATTTTTGTGTTTGATTAATCGATTTTTTTTTTTAATCGATTAATCGACTAATTTCGATTAATTATAACACACATACAGATCCAACTACTTTTAGCTAATCTCCTTGCATTGCAACTCTGCATTAGTCGGTAGTAAATGTGGTATACAATATATACAATCACCCGACACTAGTTTGTTTCCACAATCCATGACTTAACTTCACAGTTCACACAAATACGTTTTAAATTCAAACTGTAGCACTGACTTAAGTCATTTTTTTTCCACAGTAGCGTGACAATCCCTCCACCTCCGGTCTAACTAATCACTCTCACCTTATGGCATGGACCCCTGTGCAAACAAGTGGTCATGCAAGCGGGTATCAAAAGGGTTAACACGGACCATAAACTTCTCTCACGTCTCCTTAGATCTCAGCAAGGACGCCAGGTCATGGGTAGAAGGAAAAGATCTAAGTGCTCACCGCTTAAGTATAAGATTTAATTTTTGTGTTCAAACACAAACTACTCACATAAAGATGATAAAAACACAGCATGTAAAGCCGACAATCGTGTTAGCTCCGTAGGGCAGCAGCGGGTGACGTCATGCGATGCTCCTCCCCCTGTACGCGTTACGTTCAATCAGAACTTCAACGTCACCGGACTCCTTCCCCTTCCCTCGTTAGCAGACGGAGACACTTGGGGAAGGGGGAGGAGTCCGGTGACGTCGATGTCCGTGATGTCACCGGATCTCTGACGGAACTCCCTGAAGACCCGGAAGCAGGCGGAGAGGTGAGTAGCGATCAAAAGAATTTGAATCTATCAAAAAAAATTTGATCGATCAAAAAAATTTACAATTAATCGAGGAATTAATCTTTAATTTCCACAGCCCTAAATATATATATATATATATATATATATATATATATATATATATATATATATATAGACATTCCAGAGAGGGCCGGAACAAGAATGGACCGCAGGGTAATGGTAGTGTAGGGCCAGACATGACAGTGTGTCTAGTGACACACAAGGAGGATAAAAGGGGTGTGGCCAGGCAGGGTATGTAAGATAGATGTAAGCATCAGGGGGAGCGGCCGTATAAAAAAAGGGGGCGGGACTAAAGGCCTCAGTCGGGAAGGTGGCAGCACACGAGGAGGCAGTTTTCCCACCCACCCTCCCTAATGTAAAGGTGATAGTTTTCGAGGCGTTAATGTTTTTGTTGTCATTTCAGGAGCAGGAACAGCGTTGGCGTCATGGCAGCAAGGAGTTGGTGGTGTTTGTTTGTTTGGTCAGTGACGGTAGCAGTTATGGAGGTGGTAAGAGTGTGGGGGGCTCATCATTCGATGGCCCTTCTGGTGTGTGGGGGGCTCATCATTAGATGGCCCCTCCGGTGTGTGGGGGGCTCATCATTAGATGGCCCCTCCGGTGTGTGGGGGGCTCATCATTAGATGGCCCCTCCGGTGTGGTACATCAAATTTATTTGATGATTACCGTATTTATCGGCGTATAACACGCACTTTTTTCCCCTTAAAATCAGGGGAAAATCATGGGTGCGTGTTATATGCCGATACCCGCCGATCTCCCGCTGATTTATTCTTCGGGGAGCGAGCGGAGCCGATATTCCGAAAGCCGCGTGTATTTTCGGCTATTTTCGGCTATTTTCGGCTCCTCTCGCAGTTCCGCCCACCTCCACTGATTGCGAGAGGAGCCGAGCGCCGACAACATAAAGAAATCCAAGTTCGGCTATTTTCGGCTCCTCTCGCAGTCCCGCCCCTGTCTGCGAGCAGAGCCGAGACTAGCCGAACTCGGATTCCTGTATGTTGTCAGCGCTCGGCTCCTCTCGCAATCAGTGGAGGTGGGCGGAACTGCGAGAGGAGCCGAAAATAGCCGAAAATACACGCGGCTTTCGTAATGTCACGCAGCGCTCATCCTCCCACTCGGCGCCAAATTTAAATGGGCAACGCTGCAAATATACTGGGCAACGCTGCAAATGTACTGGGCAAGCCTGCAAAGGCACTGGGCAAGGCTGCACTGGGCAAGGCTGTACTGGGCAAGGCTTCAACAGCACTGGACAAGGCTGCACTGGGCAAGGCTGCAAATGCACTGGGCAAGGCTGCAAATGCACTGGGCAAGGCTGCACTGGCACTGGGCAAGGCTGCAAATGCACTGGGCAAGGCTGCACTGGGCAAGGCTGCAAGGATGGACAGGGCTGCACTGGGCAAAGCTGCAAGGATGGACAAGGCTGCAGATGGACACTGGACAAGGCTGCAATGATGGGCATTTAAATGTAAGTTTTTTTTTCCTTAAACTTCCCTCCTTAAAGTTTTTTTCCTTAATATTCCCTCCTAAACTTGGGGTGCGTGTTATACGCCGGCGCGTGTTATACGCCAATAAATACGGTACTGGTTGGTGCACTGCGGGAAAGGTGTTTGTCTCCGGGCGGTACAGGTGGAGGCCCGTTGGTTACGGTAAAATCCCACAGTGCCCCCTGGTGGTTTTATATATATATATATATACACCGAGAATTATATATATATATATACGTTTATAGTACTTTTTTTTAACAAGAAATACGTTTATAGTACTTAGCTCCGTCACTGACCAACAAACAGGGTGTAACTGATTGTTTATGTGTTTATATGTGTTTATCGTTATTGGTATTTATATCTGAGTTAATTGGAGTTTACATTTAATAAAAGGCCGTTGCGGCCATTTACTCCACAAGATGGTGTGGCCTCTTATTTTAGGGTTAAGTAAGGGGGAGTATATGGTTGTATCAGCCTGTGGGTATTATCTAGGCTACACTGGTCACTTTAAATTGATCATATTCACACACACATGCTATACTATATATATATAGGATTGTAATAGGACTTACAGCAAATATACCCCTAGGAATACTCAACCCATTAGCTGAGAAAGAATTGCATGATTGCCTATGCAGATCATCACCCACTTTTGTCATCCCTATTTGGTTCATTGTCAGCGTTACATCAGCTGCTTCAGCCGGCGAGGGAGCGATAATGATCCCGCATGCACAGTCAGCACATTGGCTGCAGGGAATCTCCAATTTCCTATCTCCTGCGCTGCAATGTGGATTAAGAGGATATCTTACAATTGCTACATCTATAGCCTATCAGCTGAAGAGAGAGGGTCAGGAACCACATTGTGAATCTCTGACGTCAAACAGGACGTACACCGAACACTGGAGCTGAATAAGTAACAATGTCCCTTATTGTTCAAGCATAGGGCCATTTTTATATGACTGTGTTACATTGTATCCACAGGACCGACAAAATAGTCAATTCTAAACATTCTAAAAAAAGACGAACATTCTGCTTATGACTGTTATTATTTGTTTGACAAAGGCCAGTGCTGTACACTTCCTGGAGGACGGTGTTGTTTTTTCGTCTGGTTACTGATATGTCATGGATACATTGATGGGGTAAAAAATCTATGAAGTAAATCTCTGGATATAATTATAGACATAATAAAATACTGCCAAAAGATAAAGCGTGTGACAATAATGAGGTCTGATGACCCCAAACCACACACAGTGCCATCCACATTTCTCCAAAATTCCCAAGTCTGCGACAAAAGGTTTAGGTTTCAATCTGATGTTTTTTAATGCGGAAAGGGATGACAACTTTTAAAAACCAGACCAGTCAAACTTACTTTTTCAATCCCATTTAGTTTACTGTTCTTATCGTCTTTTTTGTAATATTTTTTCTTTTTATTAAAATTATATTTATCCACTTCAGCCCCGGAGGATTTTACCCCCTTCCTTACCAGAGCACTTTTTGCGATTCGGCACTGCGTCGCTTTAACTGACAATTGCGCGGTCGTGCGACGTTGCACCCAAACAAAATTGACGTCCTTTTTTCCCCACAAATAGAGCTTTCTTTTGGTGGTATTTGATCACCTCTGCGGTTTTTATTTTTTTGTGCTATAAACAAAATAATAGCGACAATTTTGAAAAAAAAACACAATATTTTTTACTTTTTGCTATAATAAATATCCCATTTTTTTTTTTAAAAAACAAATTTTTTACTCAGTTTAGGCCGATATGTATTCTTCTACATATTTTTGGTAAAAAAAAAATCACAATAAGCGTATATTGATTGGTTTGCACAAAAGTTATAGCGTCTACAAAATAGGGGATAGATTTATTGCATTTTTTTTTTTTTTTTTTACTAGTAATGGCAGCGATCTGCTATTTTTTTCGTGACTTTTGATACATTTTTGGGACCATTCACAATTACACAGCGATCGTTGCTATAAAATTGGACTGATTACTGTGTAAATGTGACTGGCAGGGAAGGGGTTAACACTAGGGGGCACTGTAGGGGTTAATATGTTCCCTATGTGAGTGATTCTAACTGTGGGGGGGAGGGGACTCACAAGGGGAGGAGACCGATCGGTGTTCCTCTGTACTGGGAACACACCATCGGTCTCCTCTCCACTGACAGGATGTGGATCTGTGTGTTTACACACACAGATCCACGGTCCTGCCGGGCAATCGTGGGTGCCCGACGGACATCACGGCCGCCGGGCACGCGCACCGGGTCCCGAGCGCCGCCGCGGGGGCGCGCGCCCCCTAGGCGGCCGGGAATGGGAGGACATCATATGACACCCACCCAGGATGGGAGATCCACCTTGTGGGCATCATATGACTATGGGTGGGTATTGAAGCGTTTAAACCCAAATCCAACATATTGGCAAAGCCAGCACCCCTTTCTAACTATCTGCCATTATGAAAAAAGGAAAAATCTATCCAAATAGAAGAGGGTACAGCGGTGGAGCAGATGAGCAGGAAGGTACAGTGGTGGAAGAGATGAGAAGGGGGTTCAGCAGTGGGACAGAAGAGCGGGGGGGGGGGTACAGTGATGGGCCAGATGAACAGAGGGGTTCAGTGTTGGGGCAGGAAAGCAGGGGGGTAGAGCAGTGGGGCAGATGTGAAAGGAGGTGTATTGGTGGGGCGGGGGATTACAGTGGTGGAGCAGGAGAGCAGGGGGGACAGAGGTGGAGCAGAAGAGCAGGGGGGTACAGAGGTGAGACAGATGTGCAGGAGGTAGATTGGTGGGGCAGATGAGAAAGTGGGTTACAGTGGTCCAGCAGATGGGTTCAGTGTTAGGACAGATGAGAAAGTGATTCAGTAGTGAGACAGAAGAGCATGGGGAGAAAAGGAGTACATTGATGGGGCAGATGAGCAGGGGGGTTACAGTGGTGGGGCAGATGTGCAGGAGGTACAGTGGTGGGAGGGATGAGAAGGGGGTTCAGCAGTGGGACAGAAAAGCCGGGGGGTACAGTGATGGAGCAGATGAGCAGGGGGGGGTTCAGTGTTGGGCCAAATGAGAAGGGGGGTTCAGTGTTGGGGCAGAGGAGAAAGGAGGTACATTGGTGGGGGCAGATGAGAAAGGGGGAACATTGGTGGGGCAGATGAGCAGGGAGGTACAGTGGTTGGGCAGATGTACAGGGTAGTACAGTGGTGGGGCAGATGTGCAGTGGTGGGGCAGATGTGCAGTGGTGGGGCAGATGTGCAGTGGTGGGGCAGATGTGCAGGGGATTTCAGTGATGAGAGGGATGAGAAGGGGGATACCGTGGTGAAACAGATTTGCAGGGGGGGACAGTGATCTGAGGTGTATGCCCAACTCCCCACCCACTTCCCCTCTTAGTAGTAGTCCTGTTAAAGGGATACCTGGCTTCTGTGGGAAAAGGTTAAAAGCTGTGTTCTGCATTGTGTATGTTTTACCCATGGAGGGGGCATAGTATCAATGCACAAATAAGCTAAAGATCCCTTTTAGAATTTGTGAGTGCTCCTGTTGAGTTTCATTCCCCTCCGGTGCCATGCGCTGTTTAAAGGCATCCATTACATCCTGTCATCTCTGTGCTAGATCAGCCATATTCCCTGCCTCTACGTATATGAGAA
The DNA here is from genome assembly GCA_028564925.1 of Lithobates sylvaticus. Lineage (NCBI taxonomy): Eukaryota > Metazoa > Chordata > Amphibia > Anura > Ranidae > Lithobates > Lithobates sylvaticus. The sequence continues at coordinate 742,306,553 of CM053026.1, read as the reverse complement.
ACACATGGTAGAAGATAGCGATTAGTATGTATTTCACATCTAGGAACATATCTTCATCTTCCTCTCCAGAGACGCTCTCTTCCTTATGGCGGCTAACCGCAGTTTTTCCTGGAAGTCTGCTGTGCGACGTGTGTTTGTTCCTCCTGGGGGATAAAGGACTTAGCCGCACCACCTGGTCTACATGTTAAAGTCAAGCGGAATGCCTGATCCTCTAAATCCTGCTGTGCCTTTCCGCCGCCGGCCAGAGAGCACCCCTTCCAGATGGCCCCTTGCCAACACCGGCTTGCTGCTTCCGAGCGGCACAGAAGTCTCGCTGGTCCCCAATGAAGCCCGCAGGCGCTGCATAACAACACAGCCCTTTTCCAGCCCATGCGACAACGAGACGCTATTAGTTCAATATGGCAGAGCTTATAGAAAGCCCATAGAGAGGCTCTAATGAAGTGATTTATTTCCTGACGTTGGTAAAAAAAAATACTGTCGTAGGAATCAACGGCAGCACGCAAAACCGGCCACTTTGCCAGTCATTTCCCTTCTGAGTTGGTCAATTTTGGCATCGTGATGTTATCATTCGGTGGAGTCAAAAATATGCAGCAACTGGCTGTAGCTGGATTGAGTCGACAATGTGACAGTCATTTCTAGGTGTAACAAACTATCCCTTCTTCAGTTGTTACTTTATTTTTTGTTTCCTTTGCTTATTTTTTTTTTGCATGTATAGCAAAATATAATATAAAGTGTAAAGAGGTGAGTGGCACTGCCAAAAGAGTTTTTAACAATGTAGCGACCATGTGCGGTCAAATCAATCCTGATGGATGCTAAAGTGCATAAATCTTCAAATAAGTGCAAATTACTATCAAATTATCCTATGTACCAAAAAATACATCAATTCATAGGTAACACAGGTGTGAAGTGCCAGCAAAAAATATTTATATTTAACCACCTCCTGCCCAGCCCATAGCAAAATAACGGGCGGGGCGGTGGTTCCGTTATCCTGACTGGACGTCATATGATGTCTTTCAGGATAACGAGCCAGCGTGGGGGGGCGTTCAGCGCAGGGATCGGTCAGTCTGACACACCGCAACACCAATCTCGGTAAAGAGTCTCTGACGGAGGCTCTTTACCACGTGATCAGCCATGTCCAATCACAGCTGATCGCGATGTAAACAGGAAGAGCCGTGTATCGTCTTTTTCTCACTAGTGTCTGGCAGACGTGAGTACAGGGTGGGGGGTCTGCGCTAATTGATTATCAGCGCAGCCTCCCTGAGGATGCCTACATAGGACCACCAGGGATGCCCACCACTGATGACCACCAGGCATGCCACCCATGGCCACCAGCAATGCTAATCTGTGCCCACACATTGGGGTTTATTTACTAAAGGCAAATCCACTTTGCACTACAAGTGCACTTGTAAGTGCAGTCACTGTAGATCGCTGTAGATCTGAGGGGAAGCTCAAAAATGAGGGAAAGTTCTGCTGACTTTATCATCCAATCATGTACAAGCAAAAATGCTGTTTTTATTTTCCTTGCATGTCCCCCTCTACAGCGACAGCGACTGCACTGCAAAGTGCAATTGTAGTGCAAAGTGGATTTGCCTTTAGTAAATAACCCCCATAATGCCAATCTGTGCCCACAAATTATGCCAATCAGTGCCCATCAGTAATGCCTGCCAGTGCCTCCTTATCAATGATGCCCATCAGTGCCATCTATCAGTGTCCATCAGTGTCACCTCTCGTGCCCATCAGTGACACCCATAAATACCCATCAGTGCAGCCTTTCAGTGCCCATCAGTATCGCCTATCAGTGCCCATCAGTGCTGCATATCAGTGCCCATCAGTGCCACCTCATTGGTGCCACCTCATCAGTGCCCATCTGTGAAGGCAAAAACATACTTATTTTCAAGGGACGTTCCCTCCATACCAGAATTGTTCAATGCAGTAAATAATATATATTACATGGAGGAAACGGCCGCCATAGCCAAAGAATCCACTGAAAAATTTTATAGCACCTGGTCACCATGGGTGGTATATCGGTATTCTGATCAATATGTACAGCTTGATACAGGCTGAAACGACTGTAATAATAGGAGCAGATACTATTCCTCACCACCGGAAGGTCATATTATGGATACAATTTTTTCCAGAAGTAGCAGATTGATGCCTAACTGCAGATATTAGAGTAGTTTACAATAACTTTGATAGCAAAGGTTCTCTCTCACCACCTTTTATTTTTTATTTTTTCTCTTACCCCCCTCTCCTTCCCTCCCCCCCAACTCATACCCCTTCATCTTAGGCTTCCTTAGATATAGCCTAATGCACTGACTCAGGCTTCGTGATGAAGTTCTAGCTGGCTTACCTCACTAGTTTACATGGCCAAATCGGTGCCAGACAATTGTTACCTTAGATTTGCCTAAGATTGTATTCCTAATATTATTTTTTCCTTATTCTTCTTCTATGTTCTACAAATATATGTATATGCTTGCTGAATGTACTGAGCGATTATCCCCATGACGATTTGAAATTTCTGTAAGCTGTTATTTTTTCTCAATAAAATTTAATTGTTTAAAAAAAATAAATAAAAAAAACAAACATACTTATTTACTAAATTTTATAACAGAAATTTTTTTGTTTTTCAAAAAATAAAAAAGCCCAGAGGTGATCAAATACCACCAAAAGAAAGCTCTATTTGTGGGAACAAAATGATAAAAATGTTGTTCGGGTACAGTGTAGCATGACCGCGCAGTTGTCATTTAAAAAGCAACAGCGCTGAAAATTGGCTTGGGTAGGAAGGGGGGAAAGTGCCCAGTATGGAAGTGGTTAAGAAATTCATATATATATATATATTATATATTATATTTATATATATATATATATATATATATATATATATATATATATATATATATATATATATATATATATTTAATGTCCTTTAGGCCGAGCTTGGAATGCGATCACGTCACTTCTGGTACTTCCTGGTTTATGTCACACGATATTAGAGCAATAGGAATAAAAATTATATATCTGCACTAAGTGAACGATGTGAAAAATCTGTCAATTAATGACCTGCAGCTAAGCACTAAAACCCAGATACAGGGCACAAAATAAAAATACAAAAAAAATAAAAATAATAAAGTGCTGATATTAGAGCAATGGCTTATCAAGCACAAATTGTCAGTCAAAAATACACTATAGTTAATTTAGGGCACAAAAACACAATATACTACCACATTTTTTTTAACCTATTTTGTAAAAATATGAAAGATGAGGTTATGCTGAGTAAATAGATACCAAACATGTCAAGCCTTAAATTGCATATGCCTGAGAAATGCCAACAAAATTTGAGATCATTCTTTTTCCATAGACAACACTAAAAGCCTCTACAGAACAGAACATTTTAATAATTTCCCTTTGGGATTAATAAAGTATTCTGAATTTGGATATATCGCCTGCTTGCTGCATTTCAAACACATCTGAGCATTTCAAAAAGTGTTGATCTACTGGGATTTTCACACACAACCATCTCTCTGGTTTACAGAGAATGGTCCGAAAAAGAGAAAATATCCAGTTGTGTGGAGAAAAATGCCTTGTTGAGGTCAGGAGAATGGGTAGACTGGTTCCAGATGATAGAAAGGCAATAGTAAGGCCCCTTTCACACTGGGGCGGTTTTCAGGCGGTACAGCGCTAAAAATAGCGCCTGTACACCGCCTGAAAAAACCGGCCCCATTCACTCCAGTGTGAAAGCCGGCGGGCTTTCACACTGGAGCGGTGCGCTAGCAGGACGGTAAAAAAAGTCCTGCTAGCTGCATCTTTGGAGCGGTGTAGGAGCGGTGTATTTACCGCTCCTATACCGCTCGTTCCCATTGAAATCAATGGGAAACCGCGGGGATACCGCCCGCAAACCGCCGCTGCAGCGGCGGTTTGCGGAGGTTTTTAAACCTTTTGTGGCCGCTAGCGGGGGTTAAAACCACCCCGCTAGCGGCCGCATACCGCGGGTAAAGCGATGGTAAGCAGCGCTAAATATAGCGCTGCTTTACCGTCGCCGCCCCGCACCGCTCAGGTGTGAAAGCAGCCTAACTCAAATAACCGTTACAACCAAGGTATGCAGAAGACCATGAATGCACAACACATCGAACCTTGAAGCAGATGACCACACTGGGTGCCACTCCTGTCAGCTAAGAACAGGAAACCGAGGCTACATTTCACACAGGATCACCAAAATTGGACAACAGAAGATTCAAAAAACATTGCCTGGTCTGATGCGTCTCAATTTCAGCTGAGACATTCAGATGGTAGGGTCAAAATTTGGTGTAAACAACATGAAAGCATGGATCAATCCTGCCTTGTATCAATGGTTCAGGCTTGTGGTGGTGTAATGATGTGGGGGATATTTTCTTGGCACACTTTGGGCCCCTTAGTGCCAATTGAGCATCGTTTAAACACCACGGCCTCCCTGAGTATTGTCGCTGACCATGTCCATCCCTTTATGACTACAGTGTCCCCATCTTCTGATGGCTCCTTCCAGCAGGATAATGCCCCATGTCACAAAGCTCAAATCATCTCACTACTGGTTTCTTGAACATGACAATGAGGTCACTGTACTCCAATGGCCTCCACAGTCACCAGATCTCAATCCAATAGAGCACCTTCGGGATGTAGTAGAACGGGAGATTGGCATCATGGATGTGCAGCCAACAAATCTGCAGCAACTGCATGATGCAATCATGTCACTATGGACCAAAATCTCTGGGGAATGTTTCCAACACCTTGTTAATTCTATGCCACGAAGAATGAAGGAAGTTCTGAAGGCAAAATGGGGTCCAACCCGGTACTAGCAAGGTGTACCTAATAAAGTGTCTGGTGAGTGTAGATCTGGAGGTTTGGTCCACTTTGGCCCTGGTTCCTGCACCTCCATTAGCCCTACTAAGCTTCCTTTTGATTTTGATCTCGCTCTCAGTGATACAGCAAACCTTTCCTTACAAACAGCTGCAGCCTGAGCTCCTCCGTGCTCCTCGCTGTCAATATTTGCCCACGTTGCTCGTGTAACCCAGCGTGTAGACTCTGCAGATTCTTAACACTTACATGCTAATAGTTACTTTGCCTGACATTTTAGATCAGTTTCGTCTTGTTTGCTTCCATTTGCTCCTGACACATTTACATACGGTCCCCTTTACATCAACTCGCGACAAACGTTCGCAGCCGCCGACTGTCAACAGCATTTTATCCTTGAAACTCCGTGTCACCAGACACCAGACGCTCACTTTTATCCATCCTCTGGCTGCTCCTTTCATGGCGCACACGCTTTCCGTTTTGGCGTTTTTGCATTTTAAAGGCATTTTTTAAATTTTTTTTTTAAGAAAAAATAAAATATATTTTTTTTCAACTGACCTTGAAAGGTTTGGGTGCAATCACGCTTATGAATTTTATGAGCGAATGTTTACAAAGCCAGGCAGGTGAAAGGTTTAAGCCGCAGTGTTTAACTTAAGTTTTTTTTTCTTTTATGTTTATTAAAGTAAATTTCTAGGCAACAAGTAAAGTCAATAAATGAGCTGATAACACCATCCAGCAAACACCACTAGTGAGCTAAATTCACCAGGTAGAATAATTGTACCTTATTCAGAGTTGCATATAATCCACTGCAGCAGATTCCAGAGAACTCCCCCTGTGTATTGTTGGGGGGTCTTTTTCCTTAGAGGGGAACTCCAGCTCAGTTTTGTTTTTTTTCTTTAAAAGAGATGTATGTTTTATTTATTTTTTTGTTTTTTTAATTTAAGAATCATACTTACGTAGGTGGCCCCCGGCGCCTCTAAGACTGAGAAGCGAGCGATCAAACACTGCAGATCGCTCCGTTCTCAGCATTCCCCGAGCAGAGAGCCAATGACTGCCTTCACCGCTCCCTGCTCTTCCCCCCTCCTCACTCACTAAAGCGATGGGCTGTGGAGGGGGTGGGATTGGATGGCTCAGGCTCTTAGCAGATCGCTGAGAGGCTGAGCCTGGTGCCGGTCCAGCCATGTGGGCGGATCCCGACTCCATTGTCGTGATCTTGCCTGAGTCTGGACTGGCTCTGTGACGCCAGCCGACAACGGGCTTCAACCAGCTGTCTGCTGAAAACGGGTCACAGGAGTGCAGAATAAACTGCACTCCTGTGATCCACAGGAGAAGTCCAGCCAAACGAGCTTTGACTGAATCTTGGAGTTTTTGCAAGGGGAAGTGGGGCACTGCTAAAGTGTCAGGGCTGGGCTCAGCCCTTTCTTCTCTGAGCTGGCCGCTCAGCTGTCGGCTAATTGCCAACTCCCATCTCTATCCACAGTTACTCAGCTGTTGATGATATCCTGCTTGTCAGTCCTGCCTACTTAAGCTGTCCAGTCCGGAGGATCTCTGCCTTCACCTTGGTCAACATCACAGAGACTATCTCTTGTGTTCCTGTTTAAAGATTTGCTTTGCTGACATCCCTTCTGGCTCCAGATCCTGCTTGCTGTTTCACTACGTTGATCCCTGACTTTTGGCTTGGCTGACTATCCGTTCCAGTTACTGAACTCTGGCTATGTTTTGACTACGTTTGTTCTTTTTACTTTTATTATTAAACAAGTGTGATTTAACTTGACTTCTGTCTCGGTCTGATTTCATGGTTTCTGACATAAAGATAAGCTGAGTATTGAAGGAGTAGCTGTACTATTTACTTTGAAAACTGTGGGGTTATTTAATAAAACAAAAATGAAAACTGGTGTTGGACCAAAAGCAAAAGTCAGTTACCAGATGTGTAAATCTTCTTTGACTTTTTGTATGACTTTATGGAAGGACCATTTTTTTTTTAAGGGCGGACTACTACATCTTTTGGTGACCACAGTGGCTTAGTGGTTAACACTTCTGATCTGCAGCACTGGGGTTCTTGGTTTGAACCTTAGTCAGGATAGTAGCTCCCAACTGTCCCTGATTTTGAGGGACTGTCCCTGATTTGGAGCAATGTCCCTTTGTCCCTTTTTCCTCCTTATTTGTCTCTCATATTGGTCTGATCTATATAGTTGTATATATAATGCACTATTCATCTTTCAAAAAAAGTGTTTCTCAGTGCTAAACCTTTTATCCAATTTCTAAATTGCTGCATTTGTAAATTTCATATGCCAGTATAAAGCAAAAGTAGTTGTTAAAAAATCACTTGTGGGTTTATCTAATCATTTTCTCTGTATAATTCTCCTTTGAGGGGGCGTGCCCTATGCCTACATACATTTGCTAATAGGTGCCCCTCGTTCCCATCTCAAAAAGTTGGGAGGTATGTATCTGCATGTTCTCTCTGTGTTTGTGTAGTTTCATTCAGTTTATTCCAAAGACATGCTGGTAGACTGGCTCCTGTCTGAATTGGCCTCAGTATGTGTACCGATGGGCTATGCACAAGTGTTATCACACTCTGCATGCCAGAACCATGCCCAAGCAATTAGAGAGGGTTGGGGAAAGACCTGGTGATCTGCCTTGTAAAAAATAGTAAGAAAATTCTACAAAAACATACACAGATAACTAAACTCATCATTCATGGAGGCCATGAAACCAGTGTAGCACCCTCCTAGGTAGGCTATTGGATTAGCTCTGTAAATTTTGATTCTTTGGCTTCTCTGCACTCAGTGGAGCAGTTGATGATTGTTTTGGACTGATCAGGACCTCACAGGCTGCAGGTTTGATTGCTTCTCCTTGCCTTCTGGAGGGCTCCAGAACATAGAAGTGAAGCAGGTCAAATGAGCAGTCTGAATATTTATGGGGTCTCAACTAATCCCTGTGGAGGTGCCCAGCGGGAGGCTGCAGAGCCCATAAAGAGTCCGGGGTCTGGATTGGATCAGATATGACTTGAAAGCATGGGGGAACTGCATGCTGAGAATTCCATTACTCTCATCAAGTTTTATTATAAATTATTGCTTTCATGTGTGTTATCGCTCCTCATGGCCGGAGGCCATAATTCCATACCATTAACGGGTAGCATCTTTTCACTCGTTATTTTGAGAGACACTCCACCAGCTCTTTTACACACATTACACTTTACTCTCTTTAACCCAAAGGCATGGAGGGGAGCTGCTGTATACTTTTGCAAGGGCCTGGTTCAGGCTGTAAGTGAAACTCAGTTGGAACCATAAGGCCGTTACATACACATGCTCATAATTCTAAGCAAATGCTCAATACAGAATGGGCATTAGCATGCACCTGCAAATGTATTAGTGTGTGCGCAAGACGGAGTGTGCATATGTGCATGCGTGTGAGCAGGTGCACACATACGCGCACATGTACCCGCACTGGCTCCAAAAGACCTATTTAACCTGGACTGTGGCATGAACAGATTGCGGAGTGGTCTTCACCTAGTTCATGTTTAACCTGCGCCTTGACCTGCTATATCCGCCTACCTGTGCACAACCCGGCTTGCCCTTGACCAATCTCTGGATTCCTGCCTGCCTATTGTGACCTTTGAAAGGGGAGAGGAAGCTGAGTCCGATAGAGCCGGGCTCAAATTAGGGGCTACTTATGGTAACAAAAGAGTATAGATCGAGTCATTCAAATTTAATTAAATTGTAATTTATTAATAAAGTTTGTATATCTCTCTTTAAAAAGGAAAAGAGCAAATCCATGTGGGTGGATATCTTATTCCTATTAGCAAGGACAAACTGGACAAGACAAAACAAGACAACCATATAACAACATGTAGTGCACCACAATGACCATTGGCTTTCTCTCCCCTTTCCACTTATGCTTATGGCTACGGTGACATTAACCAACTAGGTTTATGACCGTCTGCCGATCCATTAACTTAATTGATCGTCAAAACTGAGTGTACCTTTTCTATTTTTTTCCTTCCCCTTCCCCCCTTCTCCCTGTAACTATTTTACTATTGTGACCTTGGCTTGTACTCTGACCCTCCTCCTGATCCATAATCACCTGCTTCCTGCAAACCTCAGCTAGCACTACCTGTTATACCAGCCCTTGTGCTACTCACTAACAGAGGTGTTGGACAAGAGGTGCAAGAGAAGCCCCCTCTACATCTTGATTTCCACCAGGTACATGACAGAGGCCCAGTTCCTAGAAGAGTTCCATTATGCAATGGGCCCTAATATAGGAACCCAGCCACTTAGAACAGCGAACCATACAGCCACTAGGCCAACCCCTCCGATGGAGCCTTCATCACCAGCCACCATTACCTCCTCTCCCAAGCTGGATGCTCTTCCTTCCCTTTAATCTGCACTATTTAATATTTATAAGGTTCTTATGAAGGTTTACACTCCATTCCCTCTTTTTTGGCCATACTTCTCCTATGGATCACAGGAGTGCAGTTCGTTCTTCATTTCTGTGATCCTTCTTCAGCTGGCAGATGTGCTATTATGTTCTGACAGGGGGAGCCATTGGCTGAGAGTGCTGATCGGGAGCCAATCGGCAGACTTTTTTCTGTCATGCCCCTTTGACAGAAGCTGGCCAAATGGCCGGATTCTGTCGGACTGGCTGCCGTACACACGGGCCGAATGTTGGCCGGTTTCTATTGAACCGGCTAAAGCCGCTCGACATTCGGCCTGTCTGTAGTAGGCTCTACTTTCAACTTCCCACTGGATAGAAGAACAATAGGCCCAACCTCTTCTGGCACATATCCTCTCAAAACAGGAAGTGACACACCCAGGGGGAAGTTACACCACAGCACAAATTAACCCTTAATTTACCAAACATGAATCCATTAATGTATAATACACCAATAACATTAAGGCACCTGTCTACAGACTATGTGGATAGCATGAAATACAAACATACAAAAAACTGAATACACATTTGATCTGCAGTTTTCCTGAAAGTCATTAATCTGACTTTCAAATCTTCATTTACTTACTGTGCTCTAATTCCATGATCATTATAAAGATTTGTGGATACTCCCTTTGGGGCATGTCTGCATGGTACAGTCTACCTGGTTAAACTATTGTGAGATATAACCAGGCAATTCTGAAGCATTTGATGGAACATTATCAAATGAACTAGAAACTTCAGTGATATACTATACTGTGGAGTGAAGAAATAGGAAGCACAGTCAGTAATGAGTAAAAATAGCTGCCGACCTGTACATAGGTCCTGGATCCCAACTGTCACTCATTTGGAGGGGCGGTTCCTATTTTGGAAGCACGTTCCTTTGACCGTTTTCCCCATCAGTTCTCCCTCTTTTTGGATCTTCATGATCGCTCATTTTTGGCCTCAATAGACTTCAATTGGATTGAGTAAAAAAGTCTGTAACATGAAAAATTACCTGGGCAAGAAGAGGTATGTGCTCATAATAAATGGCATGGACAAGAAGAGGTTTGTACTCATGAAAAATGGCCTGGACAACAAAAGGTATGTACCATATGAAAAATGGCTTAGACAACAAGAACATTATTCTCCAAAAAATAATCAATATATAAATCTACAATGCTGCAAATCTCATAGTTCATAGTCCATCTAAGGTGTGAGAAAGAGAAGATGGCTACATTCCTACATACAGTGGGACCATTGAGAACAAACAAGGCCACCCTCTAACAGGAAATCGTATCACAGCAGCAAACATAACAAAAAATTCTTTGGAAGAGGCCGGCAGCCATAGAAGGAACTTTTTTAAATTAAAGTGATTGTTCAGTAATTCACCTTGTAAAACAACCCATTCAGTTTAAAATAGAAATGGAACTAACCTACAAAATCAACCTCAGATGGTACATTACCCCAACCCAAGTACACGCGTTCGCCCCATCTATCGCCTCCACCTGCTGGAGAAATTGTGGGGAAACAGGTAATCTCCTACACATCATGTGGGGATGTCCTAATCTTTTGAAATTTTGGGATGATGCATTCATACTCATATACAAAGTCACTAAAACCTCAACTGATCCCTCACCAGAAGTTGCCCTACTAAGCATAGGAATCGAACAAATCATACCCCAACTCCGTTGTGTGACCGTTCACATTCTACTAGCTGCAAGGCTTACTATCACCAGACACTGGAAAACTGCTGACGCAATATCTATAGATAAGGGGATCTCCTTAGTCCACATGCATGCATCCTATAAACCCACGTTTGCAGTATCGGAAGGTAGACTGGATTCCACAAACAAACTGTGGTCTAAATGGCTTGAATGGTATATCAATTATAATCTAAAGTTCAAACCCAACCCAGCACCTGTATCCGAGTGACAATTTATGAGCTTGTGATCATGCAAGTCTCTCTCACGAACGACTCTCCTGGTAAGCATTACCTGTCAAACCACGCTAAGACTGTGATATATAGAAGAAATAGAACGCTGCATAGCCGCACTCCAAAAAAGCTCACCTTTATTAAAAAATGGATATCAAAGCATCACAGGGCAATACAGACTAATTGCACAGCAGCTGTAAGGTTAGTCTGTATTGCCCTGTGATGCTTTGATATCCATTTTTTAATAAAGGTGAACTTTTTTGTAGTGCGGCTATGCAGCGTTCTATTTCTTCCATTATCTCTGTTGCAAACAGAGCCAGCAGCCTGCCTGATTGCGGAGACAGCTGTTCTTAGGAGAGGTGATTACTTTGGAGGGGTGCACTCCCAAGACTGTGATATATACTAATTCTAATTTAAATGGCAACCACTACGACCAAACTTTTCTTTTATCTTTTACCCATACCCTAAATAGGTATTTATATTACTTTATTTTGTTATTTTCTATAGTTGATTAACCATTTTAAAAGATCAAAAGCATTACGCTCGGGTTAAGGTAGGCAGTATTGCCTCCCACCCCATAACACAGTTTGCTCCCAGATGGGGTGTATGGGAGTAGGGGACAATGCCCCTACTGTGCGTTTAGCAATAATGCCTCATCAAGCTTAAGCCTGACTATGTTTTGTTTAGGGCGCTTTCACACTGGGCGGGACGGGGAATGCATCGGCGATAAAGCGCTTTACCGTCGTTTTATCAGCGCTTTTTGGCCAAAGGGTTAAAAGCGCCCACTAAGTGTCACTGCCGAAGCGCTTTGCGGGCGCTTTGGCAGCGGTGGCCATTGATTTCAATGGCAGGGGCGTTGCAGGATGGGTGTATTCACCGCTCCTGCAACGCCCCAAAGATGCTGCTTGCAGGAATTTTTTCCCGTCCTGCAAGCGCACTGCTCCAGTGTGAAAGAACTCGGGCCTTCAAACTGGGGTGGAAGGGGGGCGTTTTCCAAGCACTTTACAGGTGCTATTTTTAGCCCTTTAAGGGGTTGTAAAGGCTCCTGTTTTTTTTCACCTTAATGCATCCTATGCATTAAGGTGAACAAACACCTTGCAGTTACCGGCCCCCTATCCCATCCCCCCCCCCCCCCGTTTTACTTACCTGAGCCCCGAATTTCTGTCGGCGCGTCCCCTTCTCCATGAGTTCCTGGCTCTTGATTGGATAGATTGATAGCAGCGCAGCCATTGGCTCCCGTTGCTGTCAATCAAATCCAATGACGCGGGCGCCGGGGGGGGTGGGGCCAAGTCCTGCATTCGGCCTATATGGACGCTAAATGCTAGACTCGGGAGCGCACCCACAACGTCACACCCTCGGGAGAGCGCTTCTCCAAGGGGGCAGTATCGGAAGGTAGACTGGATTCCACAAACAAACTGTGGTCTAAATGGCTTGAATGGTATATCAATTATAATCTAAAGTTCAAACCCAACCCAGCACCTGTATCCGAGTGACAATTTATGAGCTTGTGATCATGCAAGTCTCTCTCACGAACGACTCTCCTGGTAAGCATTACCTGTCAAACCACGCTATATGTGGAGGAGCCTGAAGAGCCGCCGAGGGACCCCCGGAAGAGGATGTTTGGGGCCACTCTGTGAAAAACGAGCTGCACAGTGGAGGTAAGTATGACATGTTTGTTATTTAAAAGAAAATGTAAAAACAATCCTTTAGTATCACTTTAACAATGTAACCCTCATGCATATATCTGGTAAATATCCAAATATATAACAGGATATATTAAGTTTTCTTATCCTTTTGTATTGTTTTTCCTTGTATGTACAAAAACCTTAAACAGCAGCACACTGAGCTTCCTAGTGGCTGTGCAGGGTGGGCGTATCAGCAGAAATATGATCATTGGAGGAAAAACCGGCTAGAAAACTGACCACGGTGTGTTCTGCGTGGTCATTTTATAATAGGAAAGCAGAGGGACTGGCAGGGTCACCAGGGATTTCACACGAAGGAAGCAATACAAAGAGAACAGGATACTTTTCCACGCAAGTACATGGTACAGCAGGCACATATCAGGAATATAAAATGTTGGGTTTACATATTCTTTAAGAATACATATTTTAATAGAATTATCTTTTTTTTTTAACAAGAGTTTAGTGTGATTTTAAGTGGTTGGAGTTGTCCTTCAAAAATAAAGAGCTGCCCTAGTGTCTTCGGTGATTTTTACATGGGGGGGCCCTAGAAAAGTTTAGCTGCTCCCTTGAATACAACGGTATAAACTTCAGGGAAGGGATGGGATTAACCAAAGCAGTGTGTGTAATAATTCAGGCCCTCCGCTTTCCCTGGCATAGCTATTAACTCATCCGTGGCTTCAAAATGTGCTGAAACTCTGAGTTTGCCCCTTTTACTGGCAAAATTTGTTATTATGATGGACTGTGTGATACTTTTATATGACCCATGAAATCTTTTTGCTGTAGCAGTGATTTATCTCGAAGGGTTTCTTAAAAAATGAATTCCCGGTGTTCTCATGGAGAAAATCAAGGATGCCAAGGGCCAAAATATGATGGAGAGCCTGTGATAAAGGAAATCGTTTTAATGCAAAGGCTCCAAAAAGCTGAACGGTCCGAGGAATGTGCTGCATAAAAGTGAGGTTAACCAGGAAAGAAATGCTTTTGTTCCATTAGGGATGAACTCCAGTAAGTGCCAAAATATATATATTTTTTGATGACCATAATAAAGTTCACTAAGTCCAACAAATCCAAAACTCTTACTACACCAGGAGTGAAAGCCTGCAACGTCGCTGAATAAAAAAACCAAGATCTCGTGATTGCCTTGAAAACTGTAAAGAGTTGAAGAAGCAACAGATAACATCATTTAATCTCCTGGGGCTGCTTGGCTTAAGCAAACTCTGTCATTCTTTTATAGTATCCCACATCCCCAGACTTGTAGGCAGGTGCAGTCTGCTTTCTCCACTGCAGGTGGTGCTCAACTGTGCTCAACCACAGTGGCATTGCGGAGGGAGACAAAGTTGTTGGTTCCTCTCTGGTTTCCTGGGTCACTGGGGCAGCGATCCGGTTGGATACTTGCAGCCCATGTGACCCTGGTGGCCACCTCAGGTCAGACAGAGTCTATTTCGCGTGTGGGTATTGTCGGGACAGGTCATCTGTTAGGGGCAGTGAATAGCGTTAGGAAGAGGTTCTAGACGAGTAGGGAAAGGATAGGGACACACCATCCTTTTTTGGAAGCCTTGGGTATGAACCGGCCAGGCCGCATTCTGCCCCTCAAGACAGACGCTGTGAGCACATTTGAGACCTGCTTTGCTACATTGTTACATCCTGTGAGTGTTCCTGCTCAGGTTTCCTTCCCGCCGGGCTTGTTGTGAATTACTGAACTTTAACTTTAAGTTCTGTTTCCTGCCACTGGACTGAGTGTTTACTGCCGCGGCACCACTCTGCACCTCCCAACACACTTAGGTTCACCTTTCCCGTGATCCCCCGCCTCTTCATTACACCAGGAGGTCAACCCTGAGAGGGCTTCACTTTGGATTGGGTTGGTTGGTACACAGGGCTGATAATGTTACTGCCCCTCACATGACAGTGTTTGAGCCTAGTGAATGACCGTTCGGGCCAGAGCATTTCATGCTTCAAGGGGGTCACATTCACACCATACCCAAAAGCGCTGGGTATTTTCTGAGGGCTCCCATGGGTCAAGTATAAGTGGGTCAAGGGGCGGGCTAGTAAGAAGCTCTGTCTGGTTTAGCAGTGCTGCCTAACTTGAGCCAACCCAAGGTCAAAGGATTAAATCCCAGATCCATTTGCCTAGCTTGAGCTGGTGTTGTGACTGAAGCCTTGACTCATGTAACTATGGAGATTTGTTCCACACATTACTGTCCAGCTAATCGATGATCATGCCACAACATGGGAACACTCATTAATTAAGGTCCATACCTACCTGCCTAGCCTGGGCCTGCATAGTTACTAAAGCCTCAATTAATGTGACTATGGAGCTTTGCTCCACCTATTGCTGTCCAGCTATTCAATGATCATACCACTTCCCACTGACACCAATGATGGGTCACTATTTTTCCCACTGACACCAATGATGGGACACTATTAATTTTTTGACACCAACAATGGGGCAATATTTCTCCCACTGACACCAATGATGGGGCAATATTCCTCCCAGTGACACCAACAATGGTGCACCGTTCCTCCCACTGACACCAATGATGGGGCAATATTCCTCCCACTGACACCAACAATTGGGCACCATTCCTCCCACTGAGACCAAAGATGGGTCATCAATCCTCCTACTAACACCAACAATTGGGCACGATTTCTTCCACTGACACCAATGATGGGGCATTGTTTACTCCCAGTGATGCTAGGATATTTTCTACTCTCACTGGCCACAGTCTGGCCCTTTGTTTAGAAAGTTTGTAGACCCCTGCTGTAGAATTTGAACAGAAAGAGAACAATGGGGACGTGGATCCTCCAAAACACTTGAGTGCAAATTTAGACTGAGGACTCTTCTATTGCAGTTGGACAGTTACTAGGGTCACAGCTGAGGACAATGAACAATGAAGTTGAAGTTTAGCACAATTGTAATAGACTGGAGCAGTCTATCTCTTGCAGCTGACGACCACAAGACAGTCAATGGCTCTGAACAACAGCAAACTGGAACAGCCTGAACTCTTGCAGCTGATGACCACAAGACATTTTGGGCAATCTGGGTCTGGGATAGCTGTAACAGTCACAGCCACAGCTGGGATAACTACAGCACTGTCTTCAGGCTCTACTCACAGACCCGGGATGGAGATACTGTTTGCAGGCTCTATATATATCACAGAGTAGTCCAAGAGCCGGTCCTGGAAGGCTCCAGTGGGAAGCAGCCCGCTGGAGCATTAGCAGTCCATACTTGCAGGGAGGACCTCCGGTATATTTATCCCTATAGTATTGCACACTAGCACATTATGAAAGACTTAACTTGAAACAAAGCCCTCCAGCAGTGTGCGACCGCCGCTGCAGAGGCTTCCATCTGCACCCAGTCTTCCTTCTGGGTTTGTGGACTCTGGCCGCTTGAACGGCTGAACTTCGATGACGTCACTCCACTGCTGCGGCACATAGCTCTGAATAAACGGCGCGGTATGCCGTTCCTTCAGAGAGCAAGCCTGGTGACGTCACCGACTGCTGCTCCCTAGAATATCTCCTAAACAGTGCCCGTTTAGGAGATATTCATTTAACCTACAGCTAAAGTTTTATTATAAGCTCACCCGTAGGTAAAAATAAAAATAAAGCATTTACTAATGCACAACGGCCAGCTTCTGTCACACCTTCTGTCGTACACACAGGCCGAATGTCAGCTAGTTTCTATTGAACCAGCCAATTCCGATATTTGGAACATATGTACTAGGCTTTAAAGTGATCACCAAGTGAAAATAAAGGAAAATAAATACTGAAAAAAGGAAAATGAATGCAGCCGCCTGATTTAACAACTAGTAAGCTGCACTATATTACATTTTCATTTTGAGGTTTACAATGAAATGCAGTGCCTAGAGTTTTACATAATACACATGGCAGGTCAATCATCTTCTATAGTACACAAAGTGAACCATTGCGTCAGTGCATTTGTGTCCTGCTAGTGAGACCTGCATCCTACTAGTGACTAGCAAGTTGTAATTTTTGAATTTTATATTTGTTATCTCTACTGGTAAAGCAGAAAACATCCATAACACGGCACTCCAAAATCTTCCCTGATAGACTTGGCTGGATAGCGGTTGTACATGTTGGGTTAAAAGAAGCTCATTCAAAAGGTTGGAGCATTTCCCCTATATGGTGTGGTCAGGTGACTCACTTAAGGAACAAGCCGATTTTTTACTCTTGTGCCGCGTACACATGATCGGATTTCTCGTCGGAAAAAACTCTGGCGGTTTTTCCGACGGAATTCCGACGGAATTCCGCTCAAGCTGTGTTGCCTACACACGATCACACCAAATTCCGACGTACAATAACACAGCGGCATAAAACACGTTCGACAGCACTATAAAAGGGAAGTTTAATGCTTCCGAGCATGCGTCGGAATTTTGCGTGTCGGAATTGCATACACACGATCGGAAAATCCGATAAAAAGGTTTTCCGTCGGAAAAATTGAGAACAGGTTCTCAATTCAAAGTCCGTCGGAAATTCCGACAGAAAAAGGCCGTTGACCATACACACGTTCGGAAAATCCGATGAAAAGCTCCCATCGGACTGTTTCCATCGGAAATTCCGACCGTGTGTACGCCGCATTGGTGTTTACAAGTTAAAATAATTTTTTTTTGTTAGAAAATGACTTAGAACCCAAACATATGTATATATATATTATATATATTATATATATATTTTATAAGACACCCTAGAGAATAAAATGGCGGTTGTTACAATACTTTATGTCACACCGTGTTTGCGCTGCGGTCTTACAAGTGCAATTGTTTGTGAAAAAATACACTTTTTTGAATTAAAAAATAAGAAATCAGTAAAGTCAGGAATTCAGGAATTGTTTTCTATATTGTAAAAAAGATAATGTTATGCCGAGTAAATTGATACCCAACATGTCACGCTTCAAAATTGTGCCCGCTCGTGGAATGGCGACAAACTTTGACCCTTAAAAATCTCCATAGGAGACGTTTAAACATTTTTACAGGTTACCAGTTTTGAGTTACAGAGGTCTTTTACTAAAATGATTGCTCTTGCTCTAACGATCGCAGCGATACCTCACATGTGTGGTGTGAACATCTTAAGTATGCGTTCGCTTCTGCGCACGAGCATGGAGAGACACAAAAACTTTTTTTGGATCACTTTTATTCCTATTACAAGGAATGGAAACATCCCTTGTAATAAAAAAAAAAAGCATGACAGGACCTCTTTAATGTGAGATTTGGGGTCAGAAAGACCTCAGATTTCACATTTACACTTAAAAGCAAAAAAAAATATTTATTTTTTTCAATAAAAAAAATTGTTCCTTTAAGGCCGTTGGGTGGAAGTGACAATTGACTTGGCTTCCGTCATCCAATGGCACAGAGTTGAGTGGGGGCCATCATTCCCTCACTCAACTTCCTGTCCATCAGGTGAAAGGATCAGATCGTCTCCACCGATACGACGGCTCCAGTAAGTGACGGAGAAGACCGGGACGCGGAAGGGGAGCACCTCTCCCATCGTCGATAAAAATGATCTCGCAGCGAATCTGCCACTAAGACCTCTTTTATCTTAAAGCGGATTGCCCGCTGTTTAAAAAAAATACTGGGGTTATGGCAGCTATCTGCTGCCATAACAACAGAATTTAATGTTAAATTAGCGATGTATATATCGACGGTGGGCAGTCCGTAAGTGGTTAATCAGAACGTCAGAGAGAACCTTTGGAGAGGAGAGTTTTGTACCTTAAGGCCTGGTTCACACCTATGCAGTTTTGCAGAAACATACTACAGTCCATATAACATGGTTTCCTATGGATGTAGTTCACATCTGTGCATTTTATGGAAAGGGCCAGGGACTTTTTTCAGTTTTTTGGTTCCATAGACGTCAATGGATCAAAAGCGTGTATTGAAAAACGCTAAATGCACCTGCAATATGCAAACTACAACCTGCATGGGTGTGAATCAGGCATAAGGCCCCTTTTACACAGGCTTTCCGATCAGGTCAACCTGTCAGTTTTTCAGGTGGACCTAATCGAACACTCCATTCACCTCTATGGGGCAGCGGATGTCGGCTGCTATCCGATTCAATCCTGTCCATGAAATCCAGATGGATGGTGACCCGATCTCCCCACCGAGGAGAGTGGGGCTCTGACAGGTCCGTCTCTGCACAATGAGTCATCCGCCTGCTCAGCGGAGATCAACGTATTGATACCCCGCTGAGCAAAGCTGAGTTCACCGGGTGGACCGCCCGTGTGAAAGGACCCTAATGGGAAACTCATGCTGGATGGTCTGCACATGGATGACCACTGCAGTTGGAGAATGGCAAATATCTTATTAAAAAGAGCTTGCGCCGTTTGCACAATATGCATTACTGGCTTTTAGGTTTATGGTGGCTTCTGGTGTTGATAGTAACCCACATTGGATAATGCCCCCAGTTAATCCAAGTGAGTATACATTGGCCTTGATTGTTTGGAAGCCTATGTCTGTGGCATTTCAGCAAAGGCTTTCTTACTGGCTGGTTAGCAGACAGCAAATAGTAAATCCCACTGGGATGTGCCCCAGGTTAACACAACTGTCATGTAGCCTCACCTTGAATGTTTGCTCACTTCTTGCCATGTCATTTGGGGGAAGGCTGTCTAACTGGCTGGTCAGCAGACAGCAGGGTCCTTTAAAGAGGGGTCCTTATATTAGAATGGATCATTTTCTAGCACAAACAGTCCCATCAACCCTAACAGAAGGTATGAGATGCTATCTGATATTTTTGTAGAGGCACATCCTACCTCATAACGTATGTGGAACTTTCATCTCTCTTCTTTTGAACTGGACAGTCTAGCTTGTGTCCCATCTATAGGGTCTCAGATCTATGTCTCAGATATAGACCTTGCACTTGGCTGAACTTGGTTGCCCATTCCTTCCTTTTTTCTATGGTTCACATCTAATAATGGTGGCTACCAATAATAGTAACTAATAAGTTACCACTCTTTTGTGGTACACCAAGGACATCTCTGAGAGGAAGAACATGGTGGATAGTTCTCCGGGTAAGAACCATGGGATAATGGCTTCTGTCACACCATACATTGTCTGGGGGGAAGGATAGATGAACTTTTGAGAAAATATGTTAGCACTGCTTCTTTCAATGATAATAAGGCATCACTAGTGACATGGCACTGACCATACATCAGTAGCATGGCATGGTTGAGATACTGGTAACATGGCACCACTCAGATACCAACCGAATACTCACAAATGTGATATCATTTTGGCACTGGTCCCCTGACCAGATAAGCTATAAGGCCCATACACACGATCTGACTTTTTGACAACAAACATGCAAATTAACTGTTTTGAGGCAACTTTCGACCGTGTGTACGCTACATCGGACAAACTTTTTCTGTTTTCATCAGACTTTTGTTGGCTGTGTGAACGGACAAACTTTCCGGCAACAAAAGTCCGATGGAGCAAAGTCTGATCGTGTGTACAGAAAACCATAGGACTTTTGTACAAAGTACAAACACGCATGCTCAGAACCAATGCAAAAGATCAGAAAACAATACAGAAGTTGACCAAAGGTGGAGGTAAAGAGCAGGAAAACCACGTGATTTGGTGAAAGTTGACTGAAAAAGTCCTGCCGTGTGTATGCAATACAAGCTCACGGCCGACGCCCTTTGTACAAACTTTCCCGTGGATTTTTGTACAAAGTCCGATCATGTGTATGAGGCTTTAGAAACACCTTACCACAATGAACTTTTTGTAGTACACCAAGGACATCTCTGAGAGGAAGAACATGGTGGATAGTTCTCCGGGTAAGAACCATGGGATAATGGCTTCTGTCACTCCATACATTGTCTGGGGGAAGGATAGATGAACTTTTGAGAAAATATATTAGCACTGCTTCTTTCAATGATAATAAGGCATCACTAGTGACATGGCACTGACTATACATCAGTAGCATGGCATGGTTGAGATACTGGTAACGTGGCACCACTCAGATACCAGTGTCAACCGAATACTCACAAATGTGATATCATTTGGGCACTGGTACCCTGACCAGATAAGCTATGGAAACACCTTGCCACAGTGAACTTATATACCATCAGTGGCGTCGCTAGGGGGTGGCTTTTGGGGCTATAGCCCAGAATCTGGGGCCCATAGCCCTGAGTCTCTGCAGGGGTCCCCAAAGGGAAGGCTCTCTGGGGACCCTTATGTAAGGGGAGACTCTCTGGGGACCCTGATGTAAGTGGGGGGCTCTCTGTTGACCCTGATGCAAGGGGCAGGTTCTCAGGGGACCCTGATTTTAAGGGGGAGGCTCTCTGGGGACCCTAATGTAAGGGGGGCTCTCTGGGTACCCTGATGCAAGGAGGAGGCTCTCTGGGGACTCTGATGTAAGGAGGAGGCTCTCTGAGGACCCTGATGCAAGGGGGAGGCTCTCAGGGGACCCTGATTTTAAGGGGGAGGCTCTCTGGGGACCCTGATGTAAGGGAGGCTCTCTGGGAACCCTGATGTAAGTGTGGGGGGGGGCTTTCTGGGTACCCTGATGCAAGGGGGACTCTCTGTGGACTCTGATGTAAGGGGGGCTCTCTGGGGACCCTGATGTAAGGGGAGCTCTCTGGGGACCCTGATGTAAGGGGCGCTCTGGGGACCCTGATGTAAGGGGGGCTCTCTAGGGACCCTGATGTAATTGGGGGGCTCTCTAGGGATATATACACACACACACACACACACACACACA
Source organism: Lithobates sylvaticus (assembly GCA_028564925.1). Classification (NCBI taxonomy): domain Eukaryota; kingdom Metazoa; phylum Chordata; class Amphibia; order Anura; family Ranidae; genus Lithobates; species Lithobates sylvaticus. Next base: position 742,284,998 of record CM053026.1, on the reverse strand, counting down.
CACACATATATTACTGTATATACATGTGTATGCCCGCCCAAGGGTATGACTTTCTTTACTACACTGCTATGGGCTCTAGCCCCAGATCTTTTGTAGACCTAGCAACACCCCTGTGTACCATACTTTCATGCAGCTGTCAGCTTCACTGCCCACAGGTGCCCCATTTTACCAAGACCCTAAATAATGCTAAAATAAAAAAAAATTCTGAAAAGCTGCATAAGGCTTTAAAAAATCGACATTAATTTCCGCTAAACTGAATAAAATAATATTCATAACTTCTATAAGGCATCATATATGTTTTATGAGTTCGCTCTTGCAGTTAACACGTCTTCAGTGAATACAGATGCAGAACGTAAAACTGATTAAGAACCGGTGAGTCTTCTGCCTCTCAGCCGGTATGTATGAAATACTGCGGTTGGCTTCTTCCTACCTCTTCTCTCCCTTTCCCTCCTCCTCTATCTTGGGTGAGCGGTGTGCTACCAGAGACTGAAAGGGCATTAAAAGAATAGGCCAGATTTAACATAAAAAGAAAAAAAAAAATTGAAAAAAAAAAAAAGAAAGAAAATCTAATTCTGATTCATTATTATCACATAGGTCCTTTTAACAGCGGCTGTGCTGAAAAAGTGTCATTTGTGAAATGTGAAATAAAATTATGCGCCACTCACTCGCTAATATAATTTATTGCATTTATTTTTCATGGGTAGCGTCGGTCTGAACATCAGAACATCAAATATAAGTAATAGGAACACTTGTTATGTTCTATGTGAGGCGTGGAGATGAATTATTTATTGCTATCTGCATACACCAGATGTGTGCTGAGGATTAGTGCTGGCTGATTCACCGCACAGTCTTTCCACGCCTGGACAGCACCTCACAAATCACAGGGTTTCAATTCCACAGGACTTCCGAAATAATGTGGCACTGGGTGTGTTTTTAAGAAAACCTCAATTCCAAAGTAAAAAAAAAAAAAAAAGAAGAAGCATTTAGTACAATGTATTTCACAAGTTTTTAAATAGATACCTCGTAGAGATATAGGGGAAAAAAATCAAATGGCCAACCTGGATAAACAGTATCAGAGTACCCCCCCTAAAAATGCCTTCACCTGTTTTTAATCTTCAGAAGGACAGCACTTGTTTGTTCAGGTATCAACCAGGGTTACCATTACCATTGGGTTTGGTCATTGCTGGACCAATGGGCTGCAAGCGGGAGATGCCCAGCCCCACAGCTGACATATACAAAGGAGAAGGGCTTCATTGACCCAATCAGGGCCGGGACAAGGGGTGGGCAGAAGGGAAGGCTTCCCTGGGTACTGTTGTATCGTGTGAGGTGAAGGGGGGGGGGGGGCACTTTTGGAGGGTGGCAGGGGATAAGAATTATTCTAGAAGGGAAAATTAGGGGTGTGTGCTAGGAATGGTAATTAAGGGGGGATCTGTGCTGGGATGGGGGATGGGAGAAAAGGATTTGTGCTAGGAGTGGGGGTTTGTGTTAGAAGAGGTGATATGTTAGGGGGGGGCATTTGTGTGCTAGGAGGGGACATTTTATTTGGGGTGGAGGGAATTTGTGTTGGTAGGGAAGATTTATGGTAGGGTATTTATGCCAGGGAGTGTTTTTTTTTGGGGGGGGGGGGAGATTTGTGCTGGGTGGATTTGTAGAGAGAGAGTATTTGAGCTTGGAGGGGGGATGGGGGGGGCACAGATTTATGCTGGCAGGGGGATTTCAGCAGGGTGGGCAGATTTGTACTGGGAGGAGGGGGAATTTATGCTTAGGGAGTAAGCATGCAGATTAGTGCTATTTTTTTTTGGGGGGGGGGGGGTTTCGCTGACACCTAATGCTCATACATCTTGGGGGGCGCAATTTAGTATAGTTTCCCAGGGTTCTAGGTTAACTTGTCATGGCACTGGACCCAATATGGGCACATGGTCATATAAGGTCAATGACATTGGCCCAATATGGACATGTGGCCATATTAGTTTCATGGTGACATGAACATCCATGCTCCTTTGCGTACGTGCAGCTGCAGGGAGGGAATGCTCATGACATCATTAACCTAGTATGACCACATCAGGTAAATGCAATTGACCTAATATGATTATGTGGCCATATTAGGTCAATGATACCATGAGTATCCCTGTCCCTTTGCATATGTGCAGCAGTGGGATGGAGATGCTCAGGATATCATTGAGCTAATATGGGCTACATAGTTTTATAGTTTCATAGTTAGTAAGGTTGAATAAAGACACCAGTCCATCCAGTTCAACCTGAGCGAGTGTCTACAATTGTCCCTATCCCTGTACATTGCGCACTCACATCGGTCCCTACCCTCAAGGAGCCAACAATCCAAGGTCCCCATTCATATACTAGGGCCAATTTTTTTGGACAGAAGCCAATTAACCTACCTGCATGTCTTTGGATTGTGGGAGGAAACCAGAGTACCCGCACGCAGGCACAGGGAGAACATGCAAACTCTAGGCAGGTAGTGTCGCGGTTGGGATTCGAACCAGTGACCCTTCTTACTGCTAGGTGAGAGTGCTACCCACTACATCACTGTGCCGCCCTAAATGGCTTTCTCGGGTCAGTGTCATTGACCTATTATGGTCATGTGGCCATATTAGGTCAATGTCGTCATGAGCATCACTGCACCCTTGCATATGTGGAGCTGCGAGGCAGAAATGCTCAGGACATCATTGACCTAATATGGGCACATCAGGTCAATGTCCCTAACCTATCACTGTCATGTGTCCATATTAGATCAATGATGCCATGAGCACCCCTGCCCCTTTGTGGCTGCAGTGCAAGGAATCTCCCACCAGCAGATCATTGGCCCAGCAATGACAGGGTTTGGACCAAACCAAAGCTCATTCCTAGTCACCATCTGCTACCTGAAGGTCCTCTTGAAGTAACAAACATTAGGAATAGAATATTACTTCTTGATGGGGTTGCCCACAGAAGGTTGGTTTCAATGGAGCAGCATCTTGACCTATTACTTCAAAAGATCTTGAGCTGCCTCCATTTTGTTCTGTTTTACAATCTGCTGTTATGAGCTATACCTCAGCCATGGACTCAACTACTTGTGTACTGTGCCAGTATCTAGGCTTGGAACATAAGACCTAAAACACATGGGTGATTCTTATTTGCATTGGAATTAAAAATAAAAGCTTGCATAACATACCGTATATACTCGAGTATAAGCCGAGTTTTTCAGCACATTTTTTTGTGCTGAAAGTGCCCCCCCTCGGCTTATACTGGAGTCAAACACTTTTCTGCAGCAGAGAATGACATTTTCCGACCCGACTTTGGGGCCCCCGTATCTCCGGGCCACTTGGTGCTAGGAACCCCAAATTTGGTGTGCAAACCCAGTGGAACTAGCACTCCAACATTTCCATTTGGGGCTCCTAGCACCAAGTGACCCCGAGATACAGGGCCCCAAAGACGGTCAACTGTGTCCATCTGCAGCAATGTCATTTCGGGACCCTTTGGGTCCAGAGAACCCAAATTTTGGCTGCAGCTAGGGAGCATCCAGGAACCCTTAACTACCAAGTTTGAAGTTTGGGGGACCTATGGCTGCAAATGGGCACAGTGAGGCTGCAAATGGGCATTGTTGACCCTCTTTTACACTTACAGTAGCTGCGCATTTCTCACCCTAGGCTTATACTCGAGTCAATACGTTTTCCCAGTTTTTTTGTGGTAAAATTAGGTGCTTATATTCGGGTCAGCTTATACTCGAGTATATACGGTAGATAGAATTTGAGTATTCAGTAATGGCTTTGTGAGACATTTTGGATTCCTCAAGTAACTTAGAAAATGTGCCAGGTAGATCAGATTGCTGAAAATAACCCAGATTGCCATGTGCATAGTCACCAGCGGCCCTTCACAGGTGTCCTTGGTCAACTGGAGGGGGTTACAACAACTGGCCATGTTTGATTTTTCTGGCTAATTAGTCCTGCCACTCCCAGAATCCAATGCCACATCCTCAACTGTTGTATTACTTTCTGCACTATCCATTTGGTAAGGTAGAAAACATGGGTATGCTCCAAAGAGCCAATGATGCCACTTGTCTCTTGCTTCTAATTCCAATCAGTTCTAGTCTTTGTAAGCCCTTTGGCATCCTGTTCTACGAATCATGTCAGTTCTTGCTGCTATGATCCCTGCCTGTCCTCCTATGCCTGTTATTCATCCTCTGCCTGTTGCCACGACTTTGTGTTTGGGTTTTGGCTCTGCCTGAACACCTCCTGCCCTGCCTTGCCCTCTTCCAGCTTTAAGAATATCCTTTTGCCTTATGATTTGATACTGCATACATTAATTGCATGAGTCTGGAAAACCTGATGGCCTGGAAATCTCACAAAGAAAAACCCAAACCTCCTTGCAGGAAAATGGTAGAATCCTTACATTCCAAGGAAGACCACACAAAGATACGACAATGGTCTTCTGATGACTGTTAGTAGGTGAATTCTGCCCCATTTCCTTTGCCATACTTTTCATAAACCAGACATCATATTGACAAAGGTAATCTCCAAGAATCTACAAATATGAAATACAAAAAAGGTCTTTTCCAGGAAGCCAGCTGCACATTCCATCACGCGGGGCGCATTCCATACTTTATACACCGCTGAGTGCCTTTCAAAGGCATCATGTTTAAATATGAACCAAATATCACACACGAGCCTGGCGGTCCCTATTCTCCATAGTAATCTGCCACAGTGCGAGTCCCGGGGAGAAGTATAAAACACACTAATCATGTAGGGCGGCAGGGGAAGAAAGGAAATCAGTGAGCACTTCAATAAATGTGATCTATGCCAGCAAATTGCTCCTGTCCTCTGATTCACCAGGATAAGTTATGTGACAAGCGCAGTTTAGAGGCTCGCCAAGCAAACATTTCCAATCTGAATATTAATAATCACCCGGATGAAAGCTGGATTTTGGAAGTGATGGAAGATAGGTGGCAATCAGGTCCTGGGTTGTGCTTTTTTTTCCTTTTATGGCTGATTGCGATTTGTGTTACAGCAAACAGGGAGTGAAGAGGAACTGACGGGGCCACTGTAAATGCGCCAGAATCTTTACACTTTTTATTACAGCTAGACTATCACCTAGGCCCCCTTCCCCAGTGATTATTGAGTTCTTTCAATGGTATGAACAGCAATCTGACAGTGTGCACATGTATGTGGCTATTTTACCGAAATACTGTTCAAAGCATCATAATTAATATACAGGATTTATATGGCGCTGACAGTTCGCGCAGCGCTTTACAACAGCATGACATGGTTTGCACTGTGCTTGATAAGCCGTGGAGGGCAAACAATGTAAGGGGGCTCAAGATGCCTCTTAAAGTAGACCTAAACCCAATCAATAAAATCTCATAAATGTTTTCTTTTTTATTTTAAAAAATTTGGAGGTACATGGTGCAGTGCTTGTTGAACCCCTGTGAACAAAAACAATGAATCATAAAATTAGGGCACTGCCAGTTCTGGCCTTTTTTTATACAAAAATGCTAGTTGTCTGACTTTCATACATTTGAATCTTCGATCCAAAGCAAGCATAGAGCCACTGAAAGTGCTGAGATCTCTTATTCCTATACTTGTTCAAGGTCAGTAGCTCAAAGGATTAAGGCCAAGCATCAGCCTGACAGCCAGAAAACTAGCATTTTCAGAAAAAGCTATGTCATTTTTACTACAATAACCACATCAGGCACAGCGGATGACGGAGAATCATGTCTCCTGGTACTGTTGGACCTCAGTGCAGCGTTTGATACTGTGGACCACAATACTCTACTCATCCGCCTTACAGAAGTAGCAGGAGTCACCGGCTCAGATCTACAATGGTTCAGATCCTTCTTAGGAAATCGCTCTCAGACGGTGAAACTAGGAGCTTTCACCTCTGAAACCCGGGCAATCTCCTGTGGAGTCCCTCAAGGATCACCCTTGTCGCCAGTGCTCTTCAACATCTGCATTCGCCCTCTCCTCAACATCATCAGAAGATCAGACCTCTGCTTCCACTTCCACATACGCTGATGACACTCAATTATATTTTCGCATGACCGGACAAAAAGGCCATCATCAGCAATTAGGAAAATGCCTCACTATGATAGACGACTGGATGACTACTAGCTCCCTCAAACTTAATGAATCAAAGACAGAACTTCTTATTCTACATGCAAAGCATAACACCCGAGCCAAGATCCCTTGGACACCTCCTACCATCTTTGGACGGACCATTACCACTAGGACCAAGGCCAAGAGTCTCGGAGTCATTTTTGACTCAGAAATGTCAATGGATGCCCAAATAGGAGCAGTAGTCAGTGGATCACACTATCTGCTCCGCCTGCTACGCAGACTCATCCCCTTCATTCCAAAGGAGGACAAAGCAGTGGTAGTTGGAACAGTCATCAATTCTCGACTGGACTACGCTAACTCCCTCTACATAGGATTACCCCAATATCAACTTGCGCGCTTACAACTTATCCAAAACACGGCGGCAAGACTGATAACAGGGAAAAAACCCTGGGAATCCATCCCCCTTTCCCTGAGGAACCTACATTGGCTAAACGTAAGGAATCGGGTCACATTCAAGACCCTCTGCCTCACCCACAAATGCACACATGGAAACGCTCCGCAATACCTTCGCGAGAAAATAAAACACTACACACCGAATCGCAGTCTTCGATCGGCTAATCAAAATCTTCTCCTCATTCCTAAATCCCGCTACAAATCAAAGGGGGAACGGAGATTCGCTGTCCAGGGACCACGGCTATGGAACGCTCTACCAACCGACATTCGCATGGAAGAAAACCATCAGGCTTTCAGGAAGAAACTCAAGACCTACCTCTTCTAGAAGCTTGATAACCAAACGCCAATACAGCGCCTTGAGGCGATTCAGTTCGCATTGTAGCGCTATACAAGTTATTCATTCATTCATTCATTCATTCAGGCACAAGAACAGTACCATGGCCATAGTAGCCCATACCACCAACCATAGTAATGGGAGCCGTACCCAGGATGGGATGAACATATTTTTCAAAATCAAACCTATAGTAGGACCTTGTACCCTGCTGGCTGCCACAACTAAACCTAAAAAAACTTAGTCTTAACCCTTAACCGCATTCCACAAGCCCTGGAACTCAATAAGGGTGGGTTGTTGTCCCAAGCAGCCCCCCCCCCCCTGACTCATGACTTCTAAAACCCTCCAGAACCCCTTACTGGAGCCCCACCGTCTACTAGACATGTGTATTCATTTTCGTCCGAATGCATTTTCGTCCGAATTTCAGGTATTTTCGTTAAAAAAAAGTGCAGAATCTGAAAAACGAAAGATCCAACATAAACAAATGCTTTATTTTCGTTTTCGTTGTGACAACAGTTCGATATAGATAGGAGATTCGACGCTGACAATAACAATCTGTGTCTATCGAACCTGTGGTCGAATGTGCCTAACCTAACTCTATTAGTCCAAGATTATTCTACATAGAGAGAAAAGATTCAAAATAGAGAGAAAAGATTCGACATACAGAGAAAAGATTCAACATAGAGAGAAAAGATTCAACATAGAGAGAAAAGATTCAACATAGAGAGAAAAGATTCAACATAGAGAGAAAAGATTTGACGTAGAGAGAAAAGATTTGAAGTAGAGAGAAAAGATTTGACGTAGAGAGAAGATTCGACATAGAGCAAAAAGATCGCTGCTGGAATTGGGTGGGGGAAGTAAAATAAAAATAATGATGATGATGAATGTTATTGGCTGATTGTAACCAAAGAGGAGGATCAGTAAAATAGCTAGAACTAAGTACACACGTACAGCCAACTTACTTTCACTTACAATTGCTAGCACAGAGAGAGACACACACACTGAATCATTTCAGAAGACAGTCAATCTTAGCTGGTCCGTTTGTCAGAGAACCTGAATTATTTAGCAATTAAGCATAAGCACAGCAGCAGAACAATAGTGAAGCAAGCTACAGTTCAACCTACATTTTCATAATAATCTGCTGCTATTGTGTTAGTGTTGTGAACTTGATAGTGATACTAGTGTTGCTAGTGTTGTGATAACCTCAGAGGCTGCCCGTGTTGTCTGGGGGGGGGGGGGGATTTATTATTATAGATTCTATATTATAGATTGAGATTCTATATACCCTATCTTGTTACCTGTCTGATCAGTGATCACTATCACCAGTCCATTTTCTGTTTGAACTATATACATTCAACATGAACGACAAAGATTCGACAAAGCATCGAAAAACATACAAACGTCGAATCTTTGACTTTTGGTGTCTTTCGAAAGCTCTAAGAAGATTCGACGGAGCAGCTAAACTATACAGAGTCATACAGTTTAGCTGCTCCGTTGAATCTTCTTTGAACATTCGACAGACACCATAAGCCTTCAATGACAGATTCGACCTTAATTCATTTGGATTTTCGGACGAATACAATTTTTTAACGACAAACTAAATAAATAAAAACGAATTTCGGGCGAATTTCGGACGAAAACGAAATTCCGAAACTAAATATTTCAGTGTGCACATGTCTACCGTCTACAGTCCTCCCCACCAATCGTGTAAGTACTATTTTGAATATATCTTCCACTGACCAGAAGCCCCTTCCCCTAGCAATCCCCTTTTAACCCTGTCATGTCGGCCCTGCGTTCATGCTTTTTCCTTTTTACTCTGGGCCTATCTTTCAGTACAGCAGTAAGGACAGGAGAAAGGAGAAGAGTAAGGATCAGTAATGCCACTAGACTGGTCAGAAGACCCCTGGAGTAAAAGTACGCATGTATACATTTTTTAAAGTGCATGGAGGCCTCAAAGGGATGGGAAGGGAGGACTGATTTTTTTTTCACTCTTTAAATCAAAAGCAGAACATCACCGTATGAGGTAGGACAACCAACGGTCCTTCTCCTCAGCCTGTAACATTGATGTAATCCATCATAAATCTCTGTCTACCCTTCCTCATTAATCACCTCCTTGCAGCGCTGATATCCAGACATGCATACTCAATTTCCAGACAAACAGTTAATTTCATTGAAAAACTAAGCGGAAAATAGTGCATCAAAGTCTCTAGCTCCTTGACCGTCCATAGAGAAGCAAGAGCCCCTCCATGAATCAATTTAGATTGAATCAAAAGAGCAAGTCTATCAGAACATTAATTGGCTGCTCTGATTAAACAGAAAAGACTTGCGTTGATTTAAAATGACTCTGCCTGGCAGAGAGCTGGCATCCAGAGTAATATATGACGTGAGAAGCGCAGGGAGAGCATATTCATACAAGCCATCAAATATCCATTTATAAACATTAGCTTGGATAATAATCACCCCGGTCAGTCTATCACCTCACCTGTTTCCCTGCAAGATAAATAGGTCTCAGGCTAAGTGGAGTTATTCATTTGGAGATTTGTAGTGTATGACCTAGAACGCCTCTTCTACAGGCCACACATTCTGATCCTTTAGTGCTGGGAGACCCTCCCTGTAACTACAATGCTTACTCTTCCAATAAACCCAAGACTACGTTTCCTTGAAACCCCAACACTAATGCCGCGTACACACGAGCGGATTTTCAGACGGAAAAATCTTGGATGGTTTTTCCGACGGAAAAATCTTGGATGGTTTTTCCGACGGAAAAATCTTGGATGGTTTTTCCGACGGAAAAATCTTGGATGTTTTTTCCGACGGAAAAATCTTGGATGGTTTTTTCCGACGGAAAAATCTTGGATGGTTTTTCCGACGGAAAAATCTTGGATGGTTTTTCCAACGGAATTCTGCTCAAGCTTGGCTTGCATACACACAGTCACACAAAAGTTTACTGAACTTTCGACCGTCAAGAACACAGTGACGTACAACACTACGACGAGCCGAGAAAATTAAGTTCAATGTTTCCGAGCATGCGTCAAATTGTTTCTGTGAATGCATTGGAATTTTGCGTGTCGGAATTGGTACAGACGTTTGGAATTTCTGATCGGAACTTTTTCTGACCGAAAAATTGAGAACATGCTCTCAATCTTTTGCTGTCTGGAATTCTGCCAGCAAAAGTCCGATGGAGCATACACACGGTCACATTTAACCACTTCCCGACCGGCGCACGACGATATATGTCGGGAGAATGGCACGTACAGGCAGGAGGGCGTATATATAAGTCCCTCCTTAATGCCTGTCCGTGCCATCGGGAGCGCGTCGGGACCCCCGTGAGTCCGGTCGCGGTCCCCGCGGACTCGATCGCATGTCAGTTAAAGCGACGCAGTGCCCAATCGCAAAAAGGGGCCTGATCCTTTGGCTGCAAATTGGTCCGGTCTGAAAGTGGTTAAGGACCAAAAGCTCTCATCGGACTTTTGCTGGAGGAATTTCTGATCGTGTGTACGCAGCATTACTCTTCATGTAACCACAACATTAACCCTTTCTGTAACCCAAGCACTTACTATCCCATTAAACCCAAGACTAACCCTCACTGTAACCCCAAGACTATCTCTCTCTCTGTAACCTCAACACTTACTCTCCCTAGAAACCCAAGATTATCTCTCCCTGAAACCCCAATATTTACCCTCCATTTAGCCCCAACGTGAATACTCCCTGTAACCCTAGCACTTACTCTCCCATTAAACCCAAAACTAACCATCACTGCAACCTCAACATATACTCTCATGCCGCGTACACACGACCGGAATTTCCGACAAACTAGGTCCGACGGTCTTCGGGACGGACCTCTGATGACATCAGAGAAGAAGATGGTGGCACGGGCCAGGTGTGCAATGGCAGAGCATCAGATCTCTACAGAACACCCCATAGATTTACTGGACTTGACAGCATGGGTTTTTGCAGCCAGCCCACTGATGACATGCTCTCGCGCATGGACGTCAACAGGGGGTTGGCTGCAAGAACATAAATGAAATCCAGTTCCCTGATGACATCAGAAAAGAAGATGGCAGTGTGGAACTGAGTATGCAGTGGTTGAGCAGTGGACCCAGGGCCAGTGATAAAGCAGTACAGCTGTCTCTCCTGTACAGGGCCCAGGTCCTATCAGTTCAACAGGGTGGCCCAGGCAACTGCTAAGCAGGAGGGCAGGCTTTACTGCCTTATTGAAGCAATCGATCCTTGGTTCTAATATTTGTTTCCCCATCAGCCTGATCCCCAGACCCCCCTGTGTGCCCCCCTCCCCTGCAATACTTCCGGCTTCCCTCCTCTACTAACCTGCCAGTAGCCGCTGCAGGCACACAGGAATGAGTTTCAGGATGAGCGGGGTGGCCCTGTCAGGTAGGGGATACGGGGCCCCATGATTTCTAACAGCAACACTAAGTAAATCCCTACAGAACACTGGTGGATCACGGAGCATGGGAACATATTTTTTGTGTATAACTCAACAAAAATTGTTTTAAAAAAGGAGGGAAGGTGAAGTTCCTCTTTAAGCAATGGCATGCAATTCTGTGAAATACAGTGCCTTGAAAAAGTATTCATACCCCTTTAAATTTTTCACATTTTGACATGTTACAACCAAAAACATAAATGTATTTTATTGGGATTTTATGTGATAGACCAACACAAGTGGCACATAATTGTGAAGTGGAAGGAAAATGATAAATGGTTTTCTAAATTTTTTACAAAGAAATATCTGAAAAGTGCGGTGTGCATTTGGAGTCAATACTTTGTAATACCTCCTTTCGCTGCAATTACAGCTGCAAGTCTTTTTGGGGATGTCTCTACCAGCTTTGCACATCTAGAGAGTGACATTTTTGCCCATTTTTCTTTGCAAAATAGTTCAAGCTCTGTCAGATTGGATGGAGAGCGTCTGGCAACAGCAATTTTCAAGTCTTGCCACAGATTCTCAATTGGATTTATGTCGGGACTTTGACTGGGCCATTCTAGCACATGAATATCCGACCACTGGTTTTGATCTAAACCAGTGGTCTTCAAACTGCAGCCCTGGGGCCAAATGTGGCCCTTTGCCTGCCTTTATCCAGCCCTTGGGACACTACTCCTCCCACTGATACGAGACACTATTCTGCCAACTGACACCAACAATGGGGCACGCTATCTCCCACTGACACCAATAACGGGGCACTATTCCTCCCAATGATACCAATGATGGGGCGCCATTCTTCTCCCTAATACCAAATGTGGCAATGTTTACTCACACTGATGCCAGGAAAATTTCTACTCCCACTGGCCATTGTCCGGCCCCCCTAGAGCCTGAAGGACAATAAAATGGCCCTTTGTTTAGAAAGTTTGGAGACCCCCTGATCTAAACCATTCCATTGTAGCTCTGGCTGTATGTTTACGGTCGTTGTCCTACTGGAAGGTGAACCTGTATCAAGTCTTTTGCAGACTTTAACAAATTTTCTTCTAAGATTGCCCTTTATTTGGCTCTATCCATCTTCCCATTAACTCTGACCAGCTTCCCTGCCCCACTAAAAGGTGTGTTCAGGTTGATATGCAGTGTTAGTTTTCCACCACACACAGCGTTTTGCTTTTAGGCCAAAAAGTTCAATTTGGATCTCCTCTGACCAGAGCGCCTTCTTCCACATGTTTGCTGTGTCCCCCACATGGCTTTTGACAAACTACAAACGGGACTGGCTTTCTTTTAACAATGGCTTTCTTCTTGCCACTCTTCCATAAAGGCCAGATTTGTGGAGAGCACAACTAATAGTTGTCCTGTGGACAGATTCCCCCACCTGAGCTGTGGATCTCTGCAGCTCCTCCAGAGTTACCATGGGCCTCTTGGCTCTTCTCTGATGAATGCTCTCCTTGCCCGGCCTGTCAGTTTAGGTGGACGGCCATGTCTTTTTAGATTTGCAGTTGTGCCATACTCTTTCCATTTTCCGATGATGGATTGAACAGTGCTCTGTGAGATGTTCAAAGCTTGGGATATATTTTTATAACCAAACCCTGCATTAAACTTCTCCACAGCGTTATCCCTGACCTGTCTGGTGTGTTCCTTTGGCCTTCATGATGCTGTTTGTTCACTAAGGTTCTCTATCAAACCTCTGAGGGCTTCAAAGAACAGCTGTATTTATACTGAGATTAAAGCGGAGCGCCACCTGAAAAAAAAAAAATTTAAAAGTCAGCAGTTACAAATACTGCAGCTGCTGACTTTTAATAAATGGACACTTACCTGTTCCAGGTTCCAGCGGTGTAGGCAGAAGATGACGAGCGATCGCTCGTCTCTCGCTGCCCCGCCGCCATCCTCTGTCAGGGAATCAGGAAGTGAAGACGCAACGTCTTCACTGCCCAGTTCCCTACTGCACATGCGCGAGTCGCGATGCGCGCCTCTATTGGTTCCCGCTGTGTCCTGGGAACTGTGTTTCCCAAGACACAACGGGGCATTCTCGGATAGAGGCGGGGCAGCTCGGATAATACGTCCCGGAAGTGGGTGCAGATACCTGTATTATACAGGTATCTGCACCCCCCTCCCCCCTGAAAGGTGCCAATTGTGGCACCGGAGGGGGGGAGGAATCCGATAAGCGGAAGTTCCACTTTAGGGTGGAACTCCGCTTTAAATTACACACAGATGGACTCTATTTACTAATTAGGTGACTTTTGAAGGTAATTGGTTCCACTAGATTTTAGTTAGGGGTATCAGAGTAAAGGGGGCTGAATACAAATGCACGCCACACTTTTCAGATATTTTTTTGTAAAAAAATGTTGAAAACCATTTATCATCTTAATTTAACTTCACAATTATGTGCCACTTTGTGTTGGTCTATCACATCAAATCCCAATAAAATACATTTACGTTTTTGGTTGTAACATGACAAAATGTGGAAAATTTCAAGGGGTGTGAATACTTTTTCAAGGCACTGCTGTAGTTCACTCACCACAGACAATGGGTCAATCCAACTACAGCTGAGTTATTCGTGTCAAGCTATCTAAATAGCAAGAAACATGGAAAGGCTATGCATTATACATAGTACAAATCTCATGGGGGGGATCATTCCAGTCTACAAGACAGGTCAAGAGAGGGGATTGTACAGATGGTCATCTCCTTTAATTACATGAGAACATAGGAATCAATGTATTTTCTGACTTCTGGGCCTCCCTGATACGCAAAAGGTAAACCTTATCACTCAAGTTCCCACATCTGGAAGAGATTGCCCGTTAGGAGGGCTCTGTTCAACAACATCTGCCAACGAGAAAGCAAACACAGAAAATAGGAATGACACCAGTATAGCATTCCTAATCTAGTCTACAGTACTGGATTTCCAGGAAAGCTTTTAGTTATCCTGGTCGGTGGCTGGACAACGTCAACATTTTAGAGAGGGCTTAAATGCACCCCCAACACTCCTAGAGGGCCATAGATAAGCAGTATGTTTTCATGGACTGATGTGCATTGTGTAGAATAAGGCAGTCCATTCAAAATGAAGTAGCTTTATTGTACCGAAATTTCAGTCCTGCAGCATTTTTTCTTTTGTTTGCAATTCACTGTAACATACCAGGAAGTCGGAGTAAAAAAATCCATGATAATACCCCACAGCAATGGCGTCAAGGGACACCATAATTACCCATAGCATTTGTGTCAGCAGCTGCAGCAACAATACCCAGCACTGGTGTCAGTGGCCACAATACTAACCCCCAACATTATTGTAAGTGTCCTCAGTAATAATCCCCCCCCCCCCCCAGCACCGGTGTTAGTGGCCACAATAACCCCCAGCACTATTGTAAGTGATGGCAATAATAATCCCCCCAGAACTGGTGTCAGTGACCACAGTAATAACCCCCATCATTCCTGTAAGTGGCTGCAATAATAGATCCCCAGCATTGGTGTCAGTGACCACAATAATAATCCTCAGCATCACTGTTTGTGTATGCAATATTAATCCCCCCCCCCCCCTCCACATTTGTGTCTGTGTATGCAATCATAGCACCAATAATTGTGTAAATGACCTCAATAATTACCCCCCCCCCCCCAGCACTGGTGTCAGTGACTGCAATAATAACCCCCATCATTGCTGTAAGTGGCTACAATAATGGTCCCCAACATTGGTGTCAGTGGCGACAATATTAATCCCCAACGTTGGTCTCAGTGACCACAATAATAATTTCCAGTAATTGGTGTCAGTGACCACCAGTGCCGATCCTGACCTCCCTGGGGCCCTAAGCAAAATTTTGCTAAGGGGCCCTCTACTCGACCCGTGATGCCGTGAGCTATGTAAACCATTTGCCATTGCCACACAGTCACACCTGACACTTCAGTGCTCCCAAAACAATCCTCCCTCCTTAAAAAAAAAAACAGTCAAAGAATAAGTACAACAATATAGAACAGAATGAGGTCCTCAGAGAGTCTCCCCCTACATCAGGGTCCCCAGAGAGCCCCCCCCCCTACATTAGGGTCCCCAGAGAGCCTCCCCTTACATCAGGGTCCCTAGAGAGCCTCCCCCTACATTAGGGTCCCCAGATAGCCCCCCCCCCCCCCCTTACATTAGGGTCCCCAGAGAGACTCCCCCTACATTAGGGTCCCCAGAGAGCCCCCCTTACATCAGGGTCCCTAGAGAACCTCCCCATACATTAGGGTCCCCAGAGAGCCTCCCCCTACATTAGGGTCCCCAGAGAGCCTCCCCCTACATTAGGGTCCCCAGAGAGCCTCCCCTTACATCAGGGTCCCCAGAGAGCCCTCCCCCTACATTAGGGTCCCCAGAGAGCCTCCCCCTAAATTAGGGTCCCCAGAGAGCCTCCCCCTTACATCAGGGTCCCCAGAGAGCCTCCCCTTACATCAGGATCCCCAGAGAGACTCCCCTTACATCAGGATCCCCAGAGAGCCTCCCCCTTACATCAGGGTCCCCAGAGAGCCTCCCCCTTACATCAGGATCCCCAGAGAGCCTCCCCTTACATCAGGATCCCCAGAGAGCCTCCCCTTACATCAGGGTCTCCAGAGAGCCCCTCTTAAATCAGTGCCCTCAGAGAGTCTCCCCCTACATCAGGGTCCCCAGAGAGCCTCCCCTTACATCAGGGTCCCCAGAGAGCCCCTCCTTACATCAGGGTCCCCAGAGAGCCCCTCCTTACATCAGGGTCCCCAGAGAGCCTCCCTACTTACATTAGGGTCCCCAGAGGGTATCCCCCTACATCAGGGTCCCCAGAGAGTTTCCCCTTACATCAGGGTCCTCAGAGAGCCCCCACTTACACCAGGGTCCCCAGAGAGCCCCCTCTCTGACATTAGTGTCCCCAGGGGGCCCCCTCTTACATCAGTGTCCCCAGGGGCCCCCTCTTACATCAGTGTCCCCAGGGGGCCCCCTCTTACATCAGTGTCCCCAGGGGGCCCCGTCCTTACATCAGTGTCCCCAGAGGGCCCCGTCCTTACATCAGTGTCCCCAGAGGGCCCCTTCCTTACATTAGTGTCCCCAAAAAGCCCCCCCTCTTACATTTGGGCCCACAAACAGCTGACTCCCCCCCTTGCAGAGGTTCCCCTGTACCTGGCTGGTGGAGGTGGCGATCGGCAGCTATATGGTGTCCACAGGCAGGGGGATCTCCCTGGGGCTAGTAGTTCTATCTCCGAATGTATACAGCGGAGAGGGGAGGGGCCCTGACCCGGGCATCAGCAACAGTGTTCAAGCAGAGTGAAAGTGAAACTGATACCTGCCTGGGTCAGAGGCCCCTCCCTTCTCCTTGCCACTGTATACACTGAGAGTACTACAAACCCCAGGGAGATCCCGCTGCCCACTCAGACACCATAGAGCTGCCGATCGCCGCCTTCCACCTCTCCTCACTGCACTCTAAACGGCCAGCCAGAGGTGCAGGGGGGGATTCTGGGTCTTGGGAGCCCCCCCACAGCAGCGGGGCCCTAAGCAGCTTGCATAGTGTGCCTATAGGGCCGATCGGCTCTGGTGACCACAATAACAATCCCCAGCATTGGTGTTTGTGTATGCAAATATTTACCCCCACATTTGTGTCAGTGTATGCAACAATAGCTCCAAGCGTTAGTGTAAATGACCTCAATAATAACCTGCCCCAGCACCTCAGGTGTTTGTGTATGCAAGAATAACCCACAGCATTGGTGTCAGTGACCACAATAATAATCCTCAACATTGGTGTCAGTGACCACAATAATAATCCTCAACATTGGTGTCAGTGACCACAATAATAATCCTCAACATTGGTGTCAGTGACCACAATAATAAACTTGCATCACTGATGTTTGTGTATGCAATAATAACCCCCAGCATTGGTGTCAATGACTACAAAAATAATCCCCAACATTAACGTCAGTCACCACAATAATAATCTTGAGCATTGGTGTCAGAGACCAGAGTAATAATGCCTATCATTGGTGTCAGTGATCACAATAACAACCCCCAGCATTGGTGTCAGTGACCACAATAATAACCCCCAGCATCGCTGTCAGTGACCACAATAATAATCTCCAGCATTGGTGACAGTGACCACAATAATAATCCCCAGCATTGGTGTCAGTGATCACAATAATAATCCCCAACATTGGTGTCAGTGATCACAATAATAACCCCCAACAGTGGTGTCAGTAATCACAATAATAACCCCCAACATTGGTGACAGTGACCACGATAATAATCCCCAACATTGGTGTCAGTGACCACAATAATAATCCTCAACATTGGTGTCAGTGACCACAATAATAAACCTGCATCACTGATGTTTGTGTATGCAATAATAACCCCCAGCATTGGTGTCAATGACTACAAAAATAATCCCCAACATTAACGTCAGTCACCACAATAATAATTTTGAGCATTGGTGTCAGCGACCAGAGTAATAATGCCTATCATTGGTGTCAGTGATCACAATAATAATCCCCAGCATTGGTGTCAGTGACCACAATAACAACCCCCAGCATTGGTGTCAGTGATCACAATAATAACCCCCAGAATTGGTGTCATGGGACTGGGGAAGGATGTGGGAATGAGGAGATGGGACTGGAGGAGGATGTGGGATGGAGCAGATGGGACTGGGGAAGGATGTGGGATGGAAGAGGATGTGGGATGGAGCAGATGGCACTGGGGAAGGATGTGGGATGGAGCAGATGGGACTGGGGAAAGATGTGGGATGGAGCAGATGGGACTGGAGGAGGATGTGGGATGGAGGAGATGGCACTGGGGAAGGATGTGGGATGGAGCAGATGGGACTGGGGAAGGATGTGGGATGGAGGAGATAAGACTGGGGAAGGATGTGGGATGGAGGAGATGGGACTGGGGAAGGATTTGGGATGGAGGAGATGGGACTGGAGGAGGATGTGGGATGGAGGAGATGCGACTGGGGAAGGATAAGGGATGGAGGAGATGGGACTGGGGAAGGATGTGGGATGGAGGAGTTGGGACTGGAGGAGGATGTGGGATGGAGGAGATGGGACTGGGGAAGAATGTGAGATGGAGGAGATGGGACTGGAGGAGGATGTGGGATGGAGTATATAGGACTGGGGAAGGATGTGGGATGGAGGAGATAAGACTGGGGAAGGATGTGGGATGGAGGAGATGGGACTGGGGAAGGATGTGGGATGGAGGAGATGGGACTGGGGAAGGATGTGGGATGGAGGAGATGGGACTGGGGAAGGATGTGGGATGGAGGAGATGGGACTGGGAAAGGATGTGGGATGGAGGAGATGGGACTGGGGAAGGATGTGGGATGGAGGAGATGGGACTGGGGAAGGATGTGGGATGGAGGAGATGGGACTGGGGAAGGATGTGGGATGGAGGAGTTTGGACTGGAGGAGGATGTGGGATGGAGGAGATGGGACTGGGGAAGGATGTGGGATGGAGGAGATGGGACTGGGGAAGGATGTGGGATGGAGGAGTTTGGACTGGAGGAGGATGTGGGATGGAGGAGATGGGACTGGGGAAGGATGTGGGATGGAGGAGATGGGACTGGAGTAGAAGTACATGGGATGGAGGAAATGGGATTGCAGGAGGACGAAGAGGAAATGGGATGGAAGAGGAGAACATGGGATGGGCCTTTGTGGGATGGCCAGTGGACGGATTCGGTGGGATAGCCAGTGGCCGGGCCATGGGGAATGTTGGTGGTCAGACCCAGGGGGCCCAGGCCTAAAGCTATGTAATGGACCCCAAAACTTCTGATGGCTGGGTGGGGGGGGGGGGCAGCTGCAGTGGTATTTTTTTTCTCTTAAAGTACAGGTCTAGACTCTACCATACCTCCCCTTTTAACGACTGCTTCCCCGTTGTCCTTCATGCATGTTAGCATAAATCGCAATTTAAATTCCTTTTTTCCTTGTTTTTCTATGCAGTCACGTAACCACAAAGCTCCATCTTCTCTTTTAACCTTTGCATTTAACCTTTGCAGTGCGGGGGGTATATATTTAATCCTGGAGTTCATTCTACTGTTAGCCTTTTACGAGAAAGAAAAAAAAAAGCAATTTTCCCAATAGACAGGTCCTCCCCAGATCCCCTCTACATCTCCCATACTGTTATTTTTCCCGATAAGTGTTTCTATAGCAGATCCCCGCATACATTGTCTCCGTGTTTAACCCACACTATGAAAAAAGCATTAATTACAGACTTAATTTCCTGGGAAGTCAGACATCTCACGTGTGGATGACAGTATAGGAACAGCGGCAGAGCACAATTATGAAAACAAATATATGAGGTGGCTGGGGCTCATTTGTTACGCTCGGCTACCCGTGATGAACGCAGCGGTGGGAAGAAAAATAATGGCAGGGGCCATGAAAGCCACTTCAGCCATTTGAATTCCCTTTGTGGAGAATTCTTTGATCCGGTAACAAACAATTAATCGTCTCCTTCTAGGGAGACGTGACACTGACCCATGGCTAGGATTAGATACGCCACTCGCTACGCTGGTCAGCTGGCTTGGCAGGTTAGGAGCTAATTAAAACGTGAGCATAGACAATACCTATCTAAGGATCGTGGAATAATTGTTTCATCATTCCGGGCCCATTTACTTTTCTGAGCTGCGTTAATGTGCGCCATGTCCCACGTTAATGTGCGTCATGTCCCACGTTAATGTACGTCATGTCCCACGTTAATGTGCGCCATGTCCCACGTTAATGTGCGCCATGTCCCACGTTAATGTGCGTCATGTCCCACGTTAATGTGCGCCATGTCCCACGTTAATGTGCGTCATGTCCCACGTTAATGTACGTCATGTCCTACGTTAATGTGCGTCATGTCCCACATTAATGTGCGCCATGTCCCACGTTAATGTGCGTCATGTCCCACGTTAATGTGAGTCATGTCCCACGTTAATGTACGTCATGTCCTACGTTAATGTGCGTCATGTCCCACGTTAATGTGCGCAATGTCCCACGTTAATGTGCGCCATGTCCCACGTTAATGTGCGCCATGTCCCACGTTAATGTGCGTCGTGTCCCACGTTAATGTGCGCCTTGTCCCACGTTAATGTGTGTCATGTCCCACGTTAATGTGCGCCATGTCCCACGTTAATGTGAGTCATGTCCCACGTTAATGTACGTCATGTCCTACGTTAATGTGCGTCATGTCCCACGTTAATGTACGTCATGTCCCACATTAATGTGCGCCATGTCCCACGTTAATGTGCGTCATGTCCCACGTTAATGTACGTCATGTCCTACGTTAATGTGCGTCATGTCCCACATTAATGTGCGCCATGTCCCACGTTAATGTGCGTCATGTCCCACGTTAATGTGCACCATGTCCCACGTTAATGTGAGTCATGTCCCACGTTAATGTACGTCATGTCCTACGTTAATGTGCGTCATCTCCCACGTTAATGTGCGTCATGTCCCACGTTAATGTGCGTCATGTCCCACGTTAATGTACGTCATGTCCTACGTTAATGTGCGTCGTGTCCCACGTTAATGTGCGCCATGTCCCGCGTTAATGTGCGTCATGTCCCACGTTAATGTGCGCCATGTTCCACGTTAATGTGCGTCATGTCCCGCATTAATGTGCGCCATGTCCCACGTTAATGTACGTCATGTCCTACGTTAATGTGCGTCATGTCCCACGTTAATGTACGTCATGTCCTACGTTAATGTGCGTCATGTCCCACGTTAATGTACGTCATGTCCTACGTTAATGTGCGTCATGTCCCACGTTAATGTACGTCATGTCCTACGTTAATGTGCGCAGCATTTAGGATGCCAATGCACCTTAATGTGCCAAAAATTGGACATGTCCTTTTCATGTAACACTATGAGGAGGAGGAGATACTAAAGCTGGCGCACTCAGAATCTGGCGCAGATGCGCATGGTAGCCAATCAGCTTCTAACTAGGGTTGCCACCTGCCCTGGATTCACCCGGGCAGTCCGGGTTTTGAATCATGTGTTGGGGGTTTCAGGCAGACTGAAAGCCGGACACATTATTCAGACCGGGCTGTGGCACCCCATGTAACCAAGATAGCCACAAACAAATCTGTTGCCACCTGGCAGCTGTCTGGGGGCAGATTCGGCATCACTGGGGGCAGGGCAGGGTGATAATGTCGGCAACAGCAATTTAGCCACACCCACTGTTCACTGTGGCACGCTATGCGCACTGCATTACGGCTCTCCTTGGGGCATCCAAAGGTGTCCCAGGCCGCTAAAGTGTTCGGGTTTGGCTTGAAGAAAAGGTGGCAACCCTACTTCTAACGTCAGCTTGTTCAATTATTGTGATTGTAAACAATCACCTTGTAAAACAACCCATTCAGTTTAAAATAGAAATGAAAGGCAAAATATTGTGTATAGATATAAAAAAAAAACATTATAAATACCTTTTTCCCTTTTTTTTATAAGTGAGCACATTTCCTCTGTTCTCAGCTGCATAAGAGCTGGGGGAGGAGAAGCAACAGCACACGAGCTTCCCTGTGAATGGTTGTGCAGCGGGGGGCGTGTCAGGACACATCTGATCATTGGAGGAGAGCAAGCTGAGTTCCCAACATCATAGCTTCCAATTGTCCAGTCCCTGATTTGGAACAATTGTCCCTCTGTCCCTCATTCCTCCTCATTTGTCCCTCATTTTGGTCTGATCTTTATAGTTGTATAGGGAAAGCACTATTTGTCTATCAAAAAGAACAGCCCGCAGCAAAAAGCCCAAGTAAATAGGCGTAGGGCTGGCATGAATAAAGTAAACATGCCATTTAGGTGTATGGCCGTTTAAGAGAGTGGGTGGAGCTTCTGGAAAGGAAGGGGAGGTTCAGTCCTCCCCGGAGTCAGTGCTGAAGGAGAAAAGTTACAGGGAGGACGCACCATGGGGGAGCTGATGGCCCACAGACAGGCAACAGCAAACGGTGAGGTGGGGAGGAGGGCACAGGTCGAGGGGACATTGGGGGGGGGAGAGCAGAGAGTCCGGGGGGGGGACCGGTCACGCAAGCCGGGCGAGGCGATCCCGCCCGCCGGAGCGCTATTCCCCAGGGGGACACATGGCTGCTGAATTGGTGGACAATTGTGAACAGGCGCCGGACCGCCGGAAAAGCGGTCGGCGAGGGGGGGTTCAGCGAGTGTGGGGCGGTCAGGTAGTGTGGTGGGGAGCAGTGGGGGGCCCAAAAACCGGATGGATGGCGCCACCGCCATGCGGACAAAAAACCAGGCCTCAGGCCTGTCCAGGCACGCACCGCGGGGGGGGGGGGGATTGCATCACCTGACCTCAGTACTAGAGTCGAGGAGGCAGAGAGCGGGGGGGGGGGGGGGGGGGGGCTAATGGGGGGGGCCCACACAGCTTCTCAGGGACAGAGCTTGCTGAAAGCATTTGGAGGGAGACAAGCAGCAACCCAGGTTGGCGGCCTGCCATCTGGGGAGGGGAGGGAGAAAGCCAGGAGCTGGAAGGGAGCATCCATGGGAACCCAGGCATCTGAGGAGGAACAGGCAGAGGCCCAGAATGGCGGCCCGCCTACTGAGGAGGAAAAGCCCAGGCGGGGGGCGTTCGGTCCAGCCTGCGTTCAGCAACACATGTCCCATCACCACATGCCTCGGTGGGCGAGGGAGAGCTTAGTCTGCTTTTATTTCTGTTCGCCTGGTACATGGAAAATGGTATTTCCGTGTCGAGGCTGGGGAAGGTTCTGGCGGCCATGGCGTTTTGGTTCAAACTTGAAGGGGGGAGAGTTTGGACAAAGATTTCTGGACACGCCAGGCAGTAAAGGGTCACAGGAGAGGGTCGAGGGTCCGGGACGAGAGGCGGCCGGTTACCTTTGAGATGTTGGGTAGAATGGTGGACAGTTTTCCGGGGTTTGGTTAACTGGTTACGCGGTAGGGCTTTCCGCACGGCTTTTGTTTTGGCCCCTTTTTTGGGGCATTGAGGATGGGGGAGCTGGTAAGTTCCTCGATGAAGAAGGGAGATGGTTTGGCGGTAGGCAAGGTTCGGCGCTACTCAGAGAGGGTGGTGTTTCAATTACGGAGATCTAAGACGGACTAGGAGGGTCGAGGCAAGGAAGTGGTGGTTTTCGCTATTCCAGACGCCAAGCTCTGCCCCGTCTTAGTCACGAAAGTTTATCTGGAACAGAGGCCGGCTGTCGGGGTTCTCTGTTAGTTCATTCAAATGGGGAGGCGCTGTCGCGTTTCCAAGCTATAGGAGTGTTTCGGAAGTGTTGGTAGAGCTGGGTCTCGGGGATCAGAAATTTTCGTCACATTCCTTTGGGATGGGTGCTGTGACGGAGGTAGTTATGTGGGGCCTAAACGAGGAGGCGGTTAAAAATATTGGGAGGTGGGGAACCCGGGCGTTTTTCGGTCATACGTCAGGATTGATTTAGTGGGTTGATAGTGCATGGGGTCGTTTGTGTGTTCATGTGCCGGCACGGGTTCATGTGGTAAGTCAGGTTTATGTTTGTCGAGGATTTTCCTTGTTGTTTTTCTTTTCAGATTTCCCGCCTAGTCTCGTTTGGATTATGGGACATTCCTATGTTCGTTGGGGGGCCAGGAGGGGTGATGCCAGGCCAGACGGGGGACAGTTAGGTTTTTCCAGGAGGGAGGCCTACATTAAGTGGCGGGTCTTCCGGGGATTCTCTGGAGTCGTCCGGTTCCGGAAGCGCATAGATTTGCGCGATGGGATTGGCCCCCTGGGGTTTTAATTATTTCACGTTGGGGGCAACAACTTTGGGCTGAGAACCAAATTGAATATAATTAGGGACATAAAATATAACCTTTGCCGACTTCGGGCTGCTTTCCCAAAAACTATCCTGGTATGGTCTGATATGATAGCTAGGACTTCATGGTGGCTAGCCAGATCAGTTGATCTTACCAACAAGGTCAGGGAAAAGATACACCAGGAGGCCAGCAGGTTCTTTGTTGAGAACGGAGGCCTTGCTATCAGGCACAGGGAGTTGGAGATAGACACGTGGTGATATCTCTAGGCGGACGGAGTACAGCTGAACGCTGTGGGCACAGATATGTGGGCCATAGGAGTCAGGATGGGATCGAACGAGCGCTGTGGGTGTGGAGGTGCGCTCAAGGTTAAGGTATTAACCTTGTTTGCTGTGGCGGATGTTGGCTGACGCAGGTAGAGAGAAGATACCCCCTCCCCACAGAGAACTTGATGCGGGACCCATTGGAGATATGGGCCCGTTTGGTATATTCCTTATAGGTGATGTAAGGAATATGGTGGATGACTGCACTGCGGGAATAGTTTTGTCTCTGAGCTAGTATGTCAGCTTGAGGCCTAGTTACAGTTGATATGACCGCAGTGCACGATGTTTTGATTAGGGTAAAATGGGGGGGGGGGGGGTAAGGTCCTCCTGCAGGCCTACGCCACGTTTTCAGTAATATGTTGTAATTTGTTTATAAGATTTGTTTACTATTTTGGTTATTTAATAAAGGGGCTGCTACGGCCTGTTTAGCACTCCAACTACGGTGTGGTCTCCGTTATTGGGAAAGGTAAAGGTGGGAGTGTCACAGCTGGGCAGCACAAAATGAGTTATGTTGTACTTGGTCAAGTGTTTTACAGTGCTAAACCTTTCATACATTTTCTCAATTGCTGCATTTGTACATTTCAAAAGCCAATATTAAGGAATAATAGTGGTAAAAGGCACTTGTGTGTTTAACCAAACAGTTTTTTTTTGTGTACGATTCTCCTTTAAGAGGGCGTGGTAGTGGGTGTGTCCTATGCCTACATACTTTTGCTAAAAGGTGTCCCTCATTCCCATCTCAGAAAGTTGGGAGGTATGCAACATAGCTAGGTCAGCTGTACGTCAGATGCACCTGAAGGAACTTAGAAGCTTCTCAAACTGATAAGGAACGATATGTATTTTTATCTAAGGATGGGGGGTCTCATTTGAATGCAACACCTCCCTATAATAGAAACATTAACAACAAGATGCGAAAATTGGAGTTTTAAGATGCCAAATTACGCAATTTGAAACAAAATCAAAGTTTACAAAATGTTATTAAATAAACATTAAAAATTTAAAATGTTAAAATTGTGGTATTTTCAGCCCTACATGTTTCGCCATCAGGCTTCCTCAGGTGCTTATTATAAACCTTGTGTACAATTTCACTAAACTGCAAGCACCGCTCCAAAGAACTACCAGAACCCCCAAATGGTCAGTCTTTGGCCATGTATAATGCCCCGTGCACACGTTCTTGTCAGTCGAAAGTTCATAGAACTTTTGTGTGACCGTGTGTATGCAAGCCAAGCTTGAGCGGAATTCCGTCGGAAAAAACATCTTTTTTAAGTAAGTTTAAGTTTTTAACTAAGTTTTTTCAGATGGAATTCCGCTCAAGCTTGGCTTGCATACACAAGGTCACACAAAAGTTCTATAAACTTTCGACCGCCAAGAACGGGGTGACGTACAACACTACGACGAGCCGAGAAAATTAAGTTCAATGCTTCCGAGCAAGCGTCGAATTGTTTCCGAGAATTTTGCGCATCGGAATTTGTACAGACGATCGGAATTTCGGATTGGAACTTTTTCCGACCGAAAAATAGAGAACCTGCTCTCAATCTTTTGCTGGCAGGGATTCCGCCAGCAAAATTCCGATGGAGCATAAACACGGTCGGAATTTCCAACCAAAAGCTCTCATCTGACTTTTGCTGGCGGAATTTCCGATTGTGTGTACGGGGCATCAGTATGTCACAGAGAGGCTATATACCCCTTTATTGAACCCTGCATTAATAGAAAACCGGGGAAGTAGACAAAGGCATCACTAAGCAAAAACCACATCAAAAGAACCATATAAAAAAAAGGTGTAGGGCTTGATGAAAGCAATATGACCTAGATACATTAATCTTTGAGGGACAAAAAAGCAACATCTCTATCCCTATGACATTAACAGACCAGCAGGGCAGGATAAATCCAAATCAATATCCAAGACCATAAACAGGAAACAAGGCTCCTTTCAAAAAAAGAAGAACTTTCTCCGGCAGGGATCAAACAAGGCGGCCGGCTGCATCAGTAAGGCCTTTGTCTACTTCCCTGGTTTTCTATTAATGCAGGGTTCAATTAAGGGGTATATCTCCTCTCTGTGACCAGTGATGTAAGTAACTGAGTTAAAATAAACGGAGTTACCTAACGCAGTTACTTTAGAGGGTAACGAGTAATCTAACGGATTACTTTTCCCCTCATGGTAACTCAGTTCCCATTACTTGGGCGGTGTTACCCCAATTACATCTACCGCCACTAGATGGCAGTAGTGTAATTCCGGTGTCCTGCCGAAAAAGTTCCCCCGCCGGATAAGGACCCCCTGTACTGCGCAGGTGCAGCGCTTGCGCAGTACGAAGGACTACGGAGCTTCCGAAAATTGCTGAACCTAAACAGCCCTGAGTGAACTCTACACCGCGCAGGCGCAGTTAACATGTAATTGTACGAGGCGATGCCGCACGCTCCCAATGCTCGTGCTACTCTGCAAGGGGCGTCTATCGTGTAACTAAGGGGCGGGTCTAGTATTACTGTAACCAAGGGCGCATTTATTATTATTGTTATATATCGAGCTCTGCCCATTAATTTAACATTCGCCCTCTTCTGTAGCCATCCGCCCCTTACACGATATAATAATAATAGACCCGCCCCTTGCTTACACGCTATAACAGATCTGCCCCTTGGTTAGAGTAATAATAGAGCAGCCCCCTTGGTTACACGATATATAACAATAATAATAAATGCGCCCCTTGGTTACAGTAATACTAGACCCGCCCCTTAGTTACACGTATAGAATATTAAAAAAAGTCAGTTACTTTGCTGCGTAACTAATTACTTTTCCAATGTAGTAACTGAGTTACTAACGCAATTACTTTTTGGGAGAAGTCATTTGTAACTTAACTAATTACTTTTTTAAAGTAAGATGACCAACACTGTCTGTGACATACTTATACTTTGCCAAAGACTGACCATTTGGGGGTTCTGGTAGTCCTTTGGAGCGGTGCTTGCAGTTTAGTGAAATTGTACACAAAGTTTATAATAAGCTCCTGAGGAAGCCATGCTGAGGGCGAAACACGTAGAGCTGAAAATACTGTGTACTACGATCGTATGAATTTTCATATGTTGATTTTAAAAAAATGTAATGTTTATTTAATGAAATTTTGTAAATTTCAATTTTGTTTCAAATGGAGTAATTTGGCACCTTAACCGATTGCAGACCGCTGCACGCTGATATACATCGGCACAATGGCCTCCGGCGGTGCACGCGCGCCCGCTAGACCTGCCAATTAAAGGGGACGTACAGGTATGCCCATTTGCCCACCGCTACCATTGTGCCGATGTATATCGGCATGCAGCGGTCGGCAAGTGGTTAAGGTGCCAAATTACTCAATTTGAAACAAAATCAAAATTTACAAAATTGTATTAAATAAGCATTAAAATTGAAAAAATCAACATATGAAAATTCATAAGATCGTAGTACATGTTTCGCCATCAGCATGGCTTCCTCAGCGTACAGCGTAACCATGCCCACGGGACCGGCGGACCCGATGTCCGCCGGTCTCCCGGCGATCGTGTCACGGAGCCACAGAACGGGGAAGTACCTATGTAAACAAGGCATATCCCCGTTCTGTCTTGTGACATGACAGAGATCACCGCTCCCTGTCATCCCTCCACGGTTAGAATCACTCCCTAGGACACACTTAATCCCTTGATTGCCTCCTAGTGTTTAACCCCTTCCCTGCCAGTGTCATTTACACAGTAATCAGTTCATTTTTATAGCACTGATCGCTGTATAAATGACAATGGTCCCAAAAATAGTGTCAAAAGTGTCCGATGTGTCCGCCATTATGTCGCAGTCACGATAAAAATCGCAGATCTCCGCCATTACTAATAAAAAATACCATAAAACGATCCTCTATTTTGTAGACACTATAACTTTTGCGCAAACCAATCATATTGATTACTTTTTTAAAGTAAGATGACCAACACTGTCTGTGACATACTTATTGCGATTTTTTTTTTTCTTTACCAAAAATATGTAGAAGAATACGTATCGGCCTTAACTTTTATATTTATTATAGCAAAAAGGTAAAAAATATAGCTTTTTTTTCAAAATTGTGGCTCTTTTTTTGTTTATAGCGCAAAAAATAAAAACCGCAGAGGTGATCAAATACCACCAAAAGAAAGCTCTATTTGTGGGGAAAAAAGGACGTCAATTTTGTTTGGGTGCAATGTCGCACGACCGCGCAATTGTCAGTTAAAGCGACGCAGTGCCGAATCGCAAAAAGTGCTCTGGTCAGGAAGGGGGGTAAAATCTTCCGGGGCTGAAGCGGTTAAAACTCCCATTTTCGCACCTTGTTGTTAATGCTTCTCCAACTGATGTCACCTACAAGGAGAAAGCACTCAGCCTTTGCCCATCTAGGCAATAAACAAATATGGCGGTCCCCATGTCTCATTTATATGTACCGTATATACTCGAGTATAAGCACATTTTTTTGTGCTGAAAATGCCCCCCTCGGCTTATACTGGAGTCAATCACTTCTCTGCAGCAGAGAATTAAATTTTACGACCCAACTTTGGGGCCCCCTATCTCGGGGCCACTTGGTGCTAGGAACCCCATATTTGGTGTGCAAACCCAGTGGAACCAACACTACAACATATTCTGTTTCTAGCACTAAGTGGCCCCAAGATACAGGGCCCCAAAGTCGGTCAACTGTGTCCATCTGCAGCAATGTCATTTCGGGACCCTTTGGGTCCAGAGACCCCAAATTGGCTGCAGATAGGGGGCATCTAGGAACCCTTAACTACCAAGTTTGAAGTTCGGGGGACCTATGGCTGCAAATGGGCACAGTGAGGCTGCAAATGGGCATTTTTTGACCCATTTTCCACTTACAGTAGCTGCGCATTTCTCACCCTAGGCTTATACTAGAGTCTATACGTTTTCCCATTTTTTTGTGGTAAAATTAGGTGCCTCGGCTTATATTCGGGTTGGCTTATACTCGAGTATATACGGTATATACTATAGATGGAAGCAAGGATTTTAAAACATTAAAAGAGAAGTAAAGGATTTTTTTTTTAGAAATCATACTTACCTAGGTAGGTGCCGCACCTGTCCCCCGACACCTCCAACACTGAGAACCGAGTGATCTAACATCGCCGATCGCTCCGGTTTTCAGAGCTTCCTGACCAGAGAGCTGTAGACTGTCAGCAGCCAATCACTTTGTGTGCCCACAAGAAGCATGCTAATAGAAGGAGAGAGCAGAGTGACAGACATAAGCTCATCAATATGCTGCTTCTCCACTCACTGTCCAATTGCAGGCTGGAGGTGGGCATGACCTGGGCTCAGAGGAAGTAGGTTGAATGATGCAGGTTGTCAGAATGAGGCCATTTAGTGGCAGAAATGCAGTGTGAGTACCAGAATGTGGCCTGGCAATTAAAAGGTATTCAAAAGCAACAGGGAGTCTTACAGTCCCTGTACAGCAAGCCTGGAGGTTGAGAGAAAGAAGCTGAACAAGCAGCCAATTACTTCATGTTGATGGAAGGAGAGAGCAGAGTGACAAAGAGATGAGTTCATCACTAGGCTGCTTCTTCTTTCCCTACCCAATCACAGGCTGGGGGCGGGTCAAGGGCAACATGGTCTCTGGGGAAGTGGGTTGAATGAGGCTTGCCCATCAGACCGAGGACATCTGGTGGTAGAAAAAAGTATTACGAGAAAATCTCCGAATTGAAGGTAAACTATTACAGCAAACACTGTTTTTTGTTTATCTTTTTATGGGCTATTCATTTTTATCTTCCTTTTTTTTTGGCTGGGGTTCTGCTTTAAAAGGAATGGGAAGACATTTAAAGTTATTACTTTATAATTTTGAACATTTATCTGCTTTGCTTGCTGCTCCATCTTTCTATGGTGGTGCTTCAATGCACAGATCTGTGTCTGAGCCGACCCTATGGTGACCCTATAGCAGTGATGGCGAACCTATGGCACGCGTGCCACAGCTGCCCCGCAAAGCCATCTCTGTGGGCACACGAGAGGGTCCAGGACAGAGCTAGAAGTCTCTCTCTCCTCTCAGCCCCCCATCCCTCTCTTTCAGCCCCCCCCTTTGTGTCCCCCCTCTCTCTCTTCCTCCTCTCTCTCAGCTCACCTCTCTCTCAGCATTTCTCTCACACCCCTCTCTCTCAGCCCCCCTCCCTCTCTCTCTCAGCCCCCCTCCCTCTCTCTGTTCCCTCTCTCTTTCAGCATATCTCTCACACCTCTCTCTCTCTCTGTCCCCCTCTCTCAGCCCCCCTCCCTCTCTCTGTTCCCCCTCTCTCAGAATCTCTCTCACACCCCCCTTCCCTCTCTCTCTCAGCATATCTCTCACACCCCTCTCTCTCTGCCCCCCTCTCTCTCAGCCCCTCTCCCTCTCTCAATTCCCTCTCTCTTTCAGCATATCTCTGCCCCCCTCTCTCTCAGCCCCCTCCCTCTCTCTGTTCCCTCTCTCTTTCAGCATATCTCTCACACCTCTCTCTCTCTCTCTCTCTCTCTCTGTCCCTCTCTCTCAGCCCCCCTCCCTCTCTCTGTTCCCCCTCTCTCAGAATCTCTCTCACACCCCCCTTCCCTCTCTCTCTCAGCATATCTCTGCCCCCCTCCCTCTCTCTCTCTCTCTGCCCCCCTCTCTCTCAGCCCCTCTCCCTCTCTCGATTCCCTCTCTCTTTCAGCATATCTCTGCCCCCCTCCCTCTCTCTCTCTCTCTCTCTCTCTCTCTCTCTCTCTCGCGCAAATTGCAGTGTTGGCACTTTGCAACACAAAACCAATGTATTTATTTCTGTTTGGGCACTCGGGCTCAAAAAGGTTCACCATCACTGCCCTATAGTGACTGTCCTCTACTGATCCTCCTATACCAATGCAAACTGCCAACCGCAAACCGCATTGGTATAGGAGGACCAGTAGAGGACAGTCACCGCGTTTCCTCGCTCATCAGGAATTATCCAGTCATATATAATTGGTATTTGAAGTTCTCTGTTGGTCTGATGTCTCACCCTGGCAACCACTAAGTAGGGGAAGGATGCCAGTTGCGGGCCAGCCATGGTAACGGATTTGGCAGGACTTAAGGATAAGGATGATAAGTTTCATTATTGTCAAACAGTAACCAATTAGGCGGACATGTTTACTGGCACATACGTTCAAGGACTGGAAAATAACTTGTGCTGCAATGGCGGCTCCGCCTGACATTTCCTTTAAAAGGAAATCTTATATATAGGATGCAAAATCACAGATATATACAATCCTTCCCCATCGCTGTGTGTGCATGGGAAACCAGACATGCATTTATTTGCAAAGCCAAAACTCTAGGCAGATGCAAAAGACACAAAATGACAAAGCTGTATGTAAATATAATAATAAAATAAATTATAATAATAGGATATATTTAATATAAATAAATTGTACTGGGACTGCAAGAAGCTCATACTAGTTAATACTTGCATACTTTATACTAGTTAATTATACTGGCATCTAAAAGAAAAAAAGAAGAAAAATATACATATATATACATATATATATATATATATATATATATATATATATATATATATATATATATATATATATATATATATATACATATATATAAAATATATATAAAAATATATTTTTTCATTTATTTACGTAAAAAAAAATATATTATATTTATACTTATATTTATATAAAATATAAATATATATGTATACTGTATATGTATACATATATAGTTTATTTATATTAGTATAATTATAATAATTTGAATAATATATATATATACATATATATAAAATATATATAAAAATATATTTTTTTATTTATTTACGTAAAAAAAAATATATTATATTTATACTTATATTTATATAAAATATAAATATATATGTATACTGTATATGTATACATATATAGTTTATTTATATTAGTATAATTATAATAATTTGAATAATAATATATATATATATATATATATATATATATATATATATATATATATATATTTTATTAAAAAAAAAAATATATATATATATATATATATATATATACACACGCACACAGAGTATATAAAATAAAATTACTGTAATTATACTAATAGATAGATAGATTTAAAAAAAAAAATATTAGAATTATATCAATAGAATATATACTGTATATTTACAGTATATATACATATATACTTTCTATTAATATAATTATAATAATTTGAATAAAAAAAAAAAATATATATATATTTTTTCAATAAAATGATTATATTATAATATATATATATATATATATATATTATTCAAATTATTATAATTATACTAATACTATACTAATATATATATATATATATATATATACACACACACACATATACACACACACACAGTATACAAAATGTCATTACTGTAATCATACTAATAGAATAGAATAAAAAAAAGATATATATATATATATATATATATATATATATTTTTTTTTTTCAATTAGTATAATTATACAAATTTTAATTAAAAGAAAAAAAATAAAAATAAATAAATAAATATATATATATATATATATATATATATATATATATATATATATATATATATATATATATTTATTTATTTATTAATTATTTTGTTTTTTAATATATGTATATGTATCTATATATATATATATATATATATATATATATATATATATATATATATATATATATATATATATATATATATATATATATATATATTTTTTTTTTTTTTAATTTTTTTTTATTTTAGATGCAAGTAGAATTCACTAGTATCAAGTATGCAAGTATTAAAGTGGTAGTAGACCCGCAGATTTTTTATTGTTTTTAAACCTGTAAGGCAAAAGTCATAATGAGCTAGTATACACCGCGTCGGCATGTGATCTCGGTCCACGCCGAGGGAGCGGACATTTTCCCTCGGCGCTGTGAGTGGCCGGAGCCGCAATGTCGTCACTCCCGCGCGGGAGACTTCTTTCCGGCAAGGTCCGGCGTCCGTACAGGTTTAGGAGATATTTTTTTTACCTACAGGTAAGCCTTATTATAGGCTTACCTGTAGGTCAAACTTAAAAAAAAGGGTATACAAAAGCTTTAACTAGTATCATCTTTTCGCAGTCCCTTTACAGCAGAGCTCATACTGGGATAGGGAGAAGCAGCACAAGAAGCCAATCAGTTGAAAAAAATGCTGAAAGGAGGAGAGAGCAGAGTGACACAGAAATAAGCTCAGCAGTGAGCTGCTTCTTCTTTCACAGGCTTGGGGAGGAGGACAAGCCCTGAAAGTGACACTTAATAAGAGAAGCAAAATAAAATCAGTTCTCCTGTCTTGCCAGACCGGGCCGTGCTGTGTTGCAGCCAGGGCTGGTGCAAGGATTTTTGACACCCTAGGCAAAACCAAATTTTGCCGCCCCCCCTGGCTGGCTCCGCCCCTTTCCCCTGCCCATGTAAATCCCACCTTTTTAATAAAGCGCCCATCAAATGCAGCCTCACCAGCGCCCATCAAATGCAGCCTCACCAGCGCCCATCAAATGTAGCCTCACCAGCGCCCATCAAATGCAGCTTCACCAGGGCCCATCAAATGCAGCCTCACCAGGGCCCATCAAATGCAGCCTCACCAGCGCCCATCAAATGTAGCTTCACCAGCGCCCATCAAATGCAGCCTCACCAGCGCCCATCAAAAGCAGCCTCACCAGCGCCCATCAAATGTAGCTTCACCAGCGCCCATCAAATGCAGCCTCACCAGCGCCCATCAAATGCAGCCTCACCAGCGCCCATCAAATGCAGCCTCACCAGCGCCCTTCAAATGTAGCCTCACCAGCGCCCATCAAATGTAGCCTCACCAGCGCCCATCAAATGTAGCCTCACCAGCGCCGATCAAATGCAGCCTCACCAGCGCCCATCAAATGTAGCCTCACCAGCGCCGATCAAATGCAGCCTCACCAGCGCCCATCAAATGTAGCCTCACCAGCGCCCATCAAATGCAGCCTCACCAGCGCCCATCAAATGCAGCCTCACCAGCGCCCATCAAATGCAGCCTCACCAGCGCCCATCAAATGCAGCCTCACCAGCGCCCATCAAATGTAGCCTCACAAGCGCCCATCAA
Organism: Lithobates sylvaticus; assembly: GCA_028564925.1. Classification (NCBI taxonomy): domain Eukaryota; kingdom Metazoa; phylum Chordata; class Amphibia; order Anura; family Ranidae; genus Lithobates; species Lithobates sylvaticus. The sequence goes on along the minus strand of CM053026.1, from coordinate 742,250,714 downwards.
ATGTAGCCTCACCAGCGCCCATCAAATGCAGCCTCACCAGCGCCCATCAAATGCAGCCTCACCAGCGCCCATCAAATGCAGCCTCACCAGCGCCCCTTTAAATGCAGCCTCACCAGCGCCCATCAAATGTAGCCTCACAAGCGCCCATCAAATGTAGCCTTACCAGCGCCCATCAAATGCAGCCTCCCCAGCGCCCATCAAATGCAGCCTCACCAGCGCCCTTCAAATGCAGCCTCACCAGCGCCCATCAAATGCAGCCTACCAGTGCCCATCAATGAATGTTTGCTTGCTGCGGGAGTCGGGACACAGACACAGTCTTCCACCACTGCTGTGCCTCTGACACTATGTGTGAACGGAGAGGCGGCTGCCTGCTGATGCTGAGACTTAGTTTCTTGCTGCAGAGAGAAGAGAGTAGGAAAACCAGTGGCCGGTCACCCTAGGCAGCAGGGCGCCCTAGGCGGCCGCCTAGTTTGCCTAGTGGTAGCACCGGTCCTGGTTGCAGCGCTGTGTTCGCAGAATCGTGTGAAAATCGCTGATGAATCAGTGGCAATGATGTGAATGGTGCCTAAAGAGGAACTGTAGTCGCTTTGAATTGCAAATCAATTGGATAGAAAAATCAATCCGTGTATGGCCAGGCGTAATCACCCAAAAAAAAATGAGTATGCAAATACAGCACAGCAGGAAAGGAAAACATAAATAACATAGCGATTAAATATTCACGGGGAATGTTTAACAGCTCGTGTGCGGGTGCGATGACTGAATCTCCAACTGCGTTTCATGTAGTAAAATTTTTTTTTTTAAAAATCCAATTTCCCGTTAAAATTTTCGGCATTGCGATGGCATGGCGTAGGTTTCAACTGTCCTATTTATTTAAATAATAGACTTTAATCATCAAAGGCTGCTCTGTAATTACATCCTCTACCAAACAGGACCGTTATTAACAATCCAACAACTGCTCCCCACCATCCATTCACAATTGTAATTAAAATGTCTTTGGATTTTTCCACCCCGGAGTTCTCAGAAATTCCCGGCCGGAGACGGGGGCCAACAATGAAAGGCAATTTCTTTTTTTTACTATAATAGATCTGACATTTCTGGTGACGTCAGAGAGCAGTTTAATTACATGTAAAGTGGGATTTGAAATATTATTTAATTCTAATCCTTAAAGTGAACCTTTCGGTAACGTTACAAGACTGCAAGAATACATTTACAATATACAGCAGGGGGCATCGTTTTTTGTTTTTTAAGAAAAGCTCCACTTTTTATTATCTAAAAGCCATCCATGGGCTGCGGTCCTGTGACATCACTCAGGCTGAGATGATGTCATCAGTCAGGCCGGAAGATGCATTTCAGGCTCCTGGGTCATTGAGCTCACATCGGGCTCTTTGCTGCCTCCTCTGGCAAATTCCTGCTTGTGCACTCCTCGTGTGAGCTGCACAAGAACAGGGAACAGGAGCACCACCTTACAAGTAAGGGCTATTGTACAAGTGAAGGGGGGGGGGGGGGTGGTTTTGTGTCTGTGTACGTGTGTGTGTCATATATATATATATATATATATAATATGTGTAGGAGGACTGCAAGCGTACAGGTGTGAGAGGGGGTCTGAGACCGTACAGGTTTGAGGAGGAGGCTGAGAGCATACAGGTGTAAGGTGGGGGCTGCGAGCATACAGGTGTGAGGGGGGGGCTGGGAGTGTACAGGTGGGTGTGGGGGGGGGGGCTGGGAGCGTACAGGTGTGAGGAGGGGGTTGAGAGCATACAGGTGTAAGGTGGGGGCTGCGAGCATACAGGTGTGAGGGGGGGGGGGGGGGCTGCGGGTGTACAGGAGTGAAGGGGGATGCAAGCGTACAGGTGTGAGGGGGGGTTGCGAGCTTACAAGTGTGAGGTGGGGGCTGCGAGCACACAGGTGTGAGGGGGGCTGCAAGCGTACAGGAGTGAAGGGGGATGCAAGCGTACAGGTGTGAGGGGGGGTTGCGAGCATACAAGTGTGAGGGGGGCTGCAAGCGTACAGGTGTGAGAGAGGAGCTGAGACCATACATGTGTAAGAGGGGGGCTGAGACCGTACAGGTGTGAGGGGGTGCTGCGAGCATACAGGTGTGAGAGGGGGGCTGAGACCATACATGTGTAAGAGGGGGGCTAAAACCGTACAGGTGTGAGGGGGGCTGCGAGTGCACAGGTGTGAGAGAGGAGCTAAGACCATACATGTGTAAGAGGGGGGCTGAGACTGTACAGGTGTGAGGGGGGGCTGCGAGCATACAGGTGTGAGAGGGGGGCTGAGACCATACATGTGTAAGAGGGGGGCTGAGACCGTATAGGTGTGGGGGGGGCTGAGACCGTACAGGTGTTGTCAGGGCTGGGCTCAGCCTTTCCTTCTCTGAGCTGGCTGCTCAGCTGTTGGCTAATTGCCATCTCCTATCTCTCCACAGTGACTCACCTGTTGATGATATCCTGCTCGTTAGTCCTGCCTACTTAAGCCGTCCAGCCCAGAGGATCTCTCCCTTTACCTTGGTCAGCATCACAGATACTATCTCCTGCGTTCCTGTTAAAGACTAGCTTGGCTGACATCCCTACTGGCTCCAGATCCTGCTTGCTGTTCCACTACGCTGATCCCTGGCTTCCTGACTTTCTGGGTTGTCTGACTATCCGTTCCAGTTACCAAACCTTGGTTATGTTTTGACTAGGTTTGTTATATTCACTTTTATTATTAAACAAGTGTGATTTAAGTGTACCTCTGTCTCGGTCTAATTCATGGTTTCTGATAGGTGGGAAGGGGGGCTGCGAGCATACAGGTGTGAGGGGGGCTGCAAGCGTACAGCTGCTGGATTGGGATGTCTCTTTTGGGCAAAATATAAGTTCCTACTGTTAAACCTTGAAAGTACTGATGACTTATAATTCACTGTGCATTTTCATATATGACTTTGTATGAGTGTTAAAATAAACTGAAGGACTTGGTGGGGTGGCTAGTGGGTGGATTCGGTGGGACAGCCAGTGGGCGGACCCTGTGGAATGTTGGTGGTCAGATCCGGGGGGGGGGGGGGGCAGGCCTAAAGCTGTCTAAATGGCCCACAATTTCTGATGGCTGCCCTGGGGGGAAGGATAGAAAATTGCTCAATTCCCTCATTAAGACATTCAGTGTTGATGGGGGAATGCCTCCCACAGCGCCTTTGTATGCTGGCAGCGGGGGGTGCTTAGAGCCCTCCCTTCACATCAGAGTCCGCCCTTTACATTAGAGCCCCCCTTCACATTAGAGCCCCGCTTCATATTAGAGCCCCCCTTCATATCAGAGTCCTCACCATTGCATCAGAGCTCCACTTTACATCAACGTCAGTTCACATCAGAGTCCACCTTTCACATCAAAAGCCTCCCCCATTGCATCAGAAGCCCTCTCTCACATCAGAGTCCTTCTCCTCACATCAGAAGCTCCCCGTCAAATCAGAGCCCCCCTTGACATCAGCCTCAGTTTCATATCAGAGTCTGACCCTTCACATTAGAGCCCCCCCCTTCACATCAGAGTCCTCCTTTCACATCAGAGCCCCTCCTTCGTATTAGAGCCCTCCCTTCACATCAGAGCCCCTCCTTCGTATTAGAGCCCTCCCTTCACATCAGAGCCCCCTTTCACATCAGAGTCCTCCTTTCACATCAGAGCCCCTCCTATGGATTAGAGCCTTCCCTTCACATCAGTGTACACCCTTCACATTAGAGTCCCCCCTTCATATCAGAGTCCTCACCATTACATCAGAGCTCCACTTTACATCAACGTCCATTCACATCAGAGTCCACCTTTCACATCAAAAGCCTCCCCCATTGCATCAGAGGTCCCCCTCTTCCATCAGGGCCCCTCTTTCACATCAGAGTCCCCCTTAACATTAGAGTCCCCCCATTTACATCAGAGTCCTCCCCATCACATCAGAGCCCCTCTTTACATCAGCCCCCCCTGCACATCAGAGTTCACCTTTCACATGCGAAGCCCCCCCCCCCCATCACTTTAGAGTTGCTGCAGGAAAACTCTTGTAGCGGGCTGGACGTGGCCCAAGGGCTGTGGTTTGGAGACCTCTGCTCTAATGCCTAAACGGCCCCACAATGCAGTAACGCATTTCCTGTAAGTGGGCCTCAGTGTTTGCCTTTGTGGTATGGGATAGATGATACACCCCGCTGTAGAGTCCTCTCCATAAGGAGTAGGGATCTAGCCTTGTTGGGGTTAATCCAGAGCTGTCAGATGGATGTCAGCCAGAACACTGACGCTCTTCAGTGACATTGACAATCAATTCCTTGTCATACTCCCCGTCCCGCTGTAAGAAACCAATAATCAATGTGAACGTCCACTCGCTGCATAGAAAATTGGAGTCAGAGGTCACAGCCCCCAGCCAGGCGTGGTGCATTACGGCGGAGCACGGAGAATATAATGCTTTTCATAAGCGCTGTGTGTGTTCTGTACAAAGGATGTGTACTGTATGTGACAGCTCATGGCATAGAAGCTAAAAGAGGACCTTGACACCATAAAAATAAAATCACCCGAGCATGAGCAACGTTAATTCCACGGCGTCTGCGTTCCGTCATCTTCTTCCTTTTCTGGTTCAAAAGTATTAAAAGGAATTTAAAAAAAAACCACAGCAAGGGCCCATTCTGATCAGCGGGAGCGTGTTATGGTGACCATTGCAGGCGTGCGTTGTTACAACAAATCTCAGTGCTTGCTTTCTTTTAACTTTATTCAAATGACACTAATGTCATTCTATGCGCAGGGGCAAGGCCTGATGCGTTACCATACCGTAATGCGCTGAATTGTATAATGAATGCCAGACTCATTTTATCGCAATGCATGCAGCACATACCTTCCAACTTTTTAAAATAGTAAAGAGAGATAACTTTTAGCACTCAATATGCAGGCAAAGGACACGACCCCGCCCCGACCCCAGATACATGGACAGTGCTTGGACAAGATCATCCAGTGGCCAGGGCAAAGATGCCAAACTGCCTAGCCTTGCAACCAGTGGTGGCTGGTGTTTTTTTTTTTTTTTTTTTTTGGGGTGGTCAGCAACAGAGGCGGACTGACCATTCTACCACTCGGGCACTTCCCGAGGGCCCCGGGCCACTAGGGGGCCCCATCTGGGTTGCCAGCCTCAGTAAAACCAGGGACAGTATGTAAAAATCTGTGTTTTTTTTACATCTGTTTCTGAAATATCCCTTACTGACATCCTTTTGGTCTAAAAATCCAGAGATTATAGCTGCCCCACCTCTCCAGTACCTTCTCAGCCAATAGAAACATGTCTGTGTATACTATGTGTACATTGTATACTGTGTGTGTATACTATGTGTACATTGTATACTGTGTGTGTATACTATGTGTACATTGTATACTGTGTGTGTATACTATGTGTACATTGTATACTGTGTGTGTATACTATGTGTACATTGTATACTGTGTGATTGTATACTGTGTGTGTGTGTATATACTGTGTGTGTGTGTGTATACTGTGTGTGTGTGTGTGTATAGTGTGTGTGTGTGTGTGTATACACTGTGTGTGTGTGTATACTGTGTGTGTGTGTGTGTGTGTATACTGTGTGTGTGTATACTGTGTGTGTGTGTGTGTATACTGTGTGTGTGTGTGTGTGTATACTGTGTGTGTGTGTGTGTATACTGTGTGTGTGTGTGTATACTGTGTGTGTGTGTGTGTGTATACTGTGTGTGTGTGTGTGTATACTGTGTGTGTGTGTATACTGTGTGGCCCCATAATCTCTGATTGCCTGGGGGCCCCGTATTCTCCTATTGCCCAGGGGCCCCATGAGTTGTCAGCCCGCCCCTGGTCAGCAAACAACCACCCCCCCCCCCCCCCGGGCGGCCAGTGGCACCTCCCCCGCTTGCTGTCTGACCCCATTTAGGTGTCAGGTGGTGGGTGGTGGGCATCGGGCAGCGGCTTTTGTGTCCTTTCAGAAAAAAGAACCAGAGATGAATATGGACTTTAAATGGGTAGTCACCAGTAAACCCAAATGAAAAAGAGAGCAAAAAAATTAATGTTTTATTATATAATCATGGTAAAACCAAATTATAAAAACGAACATGGAAAAAATATTTCAATGTAAATACATATCGGGATCACTACATGTTTCGCTTTACAGCTTCCTCAGGAAATCCTATCAGTACTAGGAAATACAATATACAGTATATTGTATTTCCTAGTACCAATAGGATTACAGCTTCCTGAGGAAGCTGCAAAGTGAAATGCGTAGTGATCCCTTGGTATCTGGATGTCCTGTAGGGCCTTCTTTACAGACCTACCACAGAGTCCATCATATCCATGAGTAAATCCACAGGTTTTCCTGTGTTCATGTAAGACACACATTTGGGACCATACCATGTGTTTACATTTACATATTTTTTTCATGTTCGTTTTTATAATGTGGTTTTAACATGATAATATAATACATTTTTATTTTTATTCAATTGGGTGCTCTCTTTTTCATTTGGGTCTACTGGTGGCTACCAATGTAATGTCCATATTCACCTTTGGTTCTTTTTTCTGTACTCATATTTGGATGTGATGACATCGTCTAATAAGATGACGTCTTATTAGACAAAACGCGTCACGACAGGCTGTGCTGATGCCACTGCGTCACATTCCATACCTTTAATTACAAGCGCTTTTTATCTTCACAAATGTGAGTGTTCCCTTTTTTTTATACAATAAATGTCTTTTTATTGAAATGGAATCACACTATGTGGCCTATTTCTTCTTCTTATGAAATACATCATTTGGGAGAGACCTTCTCATACATCCTCTGGCCATTACCCCTTTGGTGGGTACCCACTGGAAGCATTGTTGTGAAGGACCATAGGAGTCTATATCCCTAACTGGATGCTGTGTGTGCCGACGATGGTTCCCCTGGGCAGGGCCGGGACAAGGGGTTGGCAGGAGGGGCGGCTGCCCCTGGCGCAATGGTTTATTGCAGGGGTGAGGGGCACCCTGACCCTAACCCTAAGGGATAGGGGGGCGCAGTTTGGCATCTTTGCCCTGGGCGCTGGATGACCTTGTCCCGGCACTGCCCCAGGGTGTATTATACCACAAGCTTTACTGATTTATTAGGCGTACGCCTATTTGGGTTCAACTTTTCTGGTAAGCTGGTAAGCCTTGTACTTATTGGTGGTGGATCATCTACTGGCAAATTGTGTCTGCACAAAGTATATATTTCAAGTTACCATGCTACTATGCACATCTGTTCATGGACTTTGATATTGATAACATATTAGTCTGAACAAGACCCATATAAAGCAAGGCTTTTTTCCTTGTCTTTGCATTGAGGCTGGGCTGGGACTGTGTTGGGCCAATTGGGCTAAGTGTGAACCGAGAATACAAAGGAGCCTGGTGGCCTGCTCAATTTTTAATAGGACAATGGAAATCGCTGTTGTGCTTCCCCCACTTTTGCCAAACTCGCTTTCCTAGCTCACAAGGAACCGCAGTTGGGTGATGGCAAAAGGTAAAATGCCAGAAAAGTGTTAATGTCACCTCCTCCCATGCTCGCCTCCAGGATTTCTCCAGAGCTTCTCCCATCCTTTGGAACTCTCTACCCCAATCTGTCCGACTGTCCCCTAATCTATCCATCTTTAGACGATCCCTGAAAACCCTTCTCTTTAAAGAAGCCTATTCTGCTTCTAACTAACACTGTTTTACTTCCTCCATCAATTCATCCCCCACAGCTATTACCTCTTGTATCAATTGACCCTTTATTTTTAGATTGTAAGCTCTAACGAGCAGGGCCCTCTGATTCCTCTTGTACCAAATTGTAATGTAATTGTAATGTCTGCCTTTATTTTGTTAAGCGCTGCGCAAACTGTTGGCGCTATATAAATCCTGTATAATAATAATAATGAGTGTGGATAGGTGGCAGATTCCTGTCTATGGGTGTAATTGGCTGACTTAGACTGTCCTCACATCTTGGCATTGCTGAACCACACAATAAAACACAAAGCACAGTAATGCATGACCAGTAGTGCACCATGGCGCAATTCATTTGGATGAATGTTGCAAATGACAATGGCTGTCATTCAACTTGCAAGACTGAGGACATCTAGTGGTGGTAAGAGATCACTGCAGGTGGGAACAGCACCGGATTGAAGGGGAGTTTAGCATCTAGAGCTGTTTTTTTTTAAATTTGAACCTCCTGCGGAACTCCCTAAACAGCAAAAAAAATTAATAAAAAATCTCAGCGTTGAGTCATATTAAACCTGGCTAAATCAAGGTAAAAAAAAAAAAAAAAACCTGTAGAAAAAGCTGACCATTTCCATTGTGCTTTGTTAAAAAAAAATATTGATTTGTGGACAAAATGGCCGGGTCTGTAGTTACTTAGTGATGTCGGTGCTGGTTTATTGATTTTTCCTACAGTAGATGATCAGAGCATTTAGCCTGAACATTAGAGTAAGCCAGTATCCCTCTGACCAAGAATGACACCGCACAACCAGCCTTAAAGAGCTTTGACAAGCCAGGTTATGATGAGCTAACCTTAGGTCAGCTGCCATGTTGTGCCGAACATAATACAAGCTCGTAAGGGCCATGGTAACGGGCCAATCAAAAGCAGTGATCAATTATTTAAGATATAGATGTGTTAGGGAGAGCTTGTCAATGCTCTTCTGTAGCAGCTACTGGGAGACATCCGCCTGTCAACCAGAAAAGAACTCTGCATCAAACAATTGCTCTTCTATAGTTTCCAGTGACAGCGCTGGCTTTTTCTCTACATACGCCATTAAAGGAAAGGTGCAGGCTGTGTGTGCCGGCTTGTCTTTTTTTTTTTTTTTTTTAATACTCTCACATATGTGTTATCATAGAAGAAGAAATATTCGTTTTTTCTTTTATTTATTAGTTATTACTTTTTTATATTTTGTGCTCAGTGAAACTAACCTTGACACCAAGCATGTGTTTTTTTTTACCTAAACTGCTCTTGAAAAACAGCAGTTGACATTTGATGATATTAATTTCGATTACATGGGGGGTGAAGGAGCTTGGTAATTAGCATTTAAGGTTTGGTTTACACCATACAGTTGTGTTCCATGCGTTCCTGTGTGCTGGGTGTAGGGCAGCCCATTAATTTCATTACATCAGAGCCCCTACTTCCATCAGGGTTTCCCTTTCACATTTAGAGTCCCCCCTTACATATGCCCTACGCATGAGAAAGACAGAAAAGAAGTCCCTTACCCTTTTCAAAAAATGTGTCGCACCGAACTGCATGGTGCTGTGGCACCAAATGGCATGGTACGCATTAGCAGATGCACAGGGGTACTAATAACATTTAAAGTGGTTCTAAGGGCTGAAGATTTTTTTTATCTTCATACATGCTATGCATGAAGGTAAAAAAAGTCACTTTGGCCGGGGGGCCCATGGAACCCAGCTTCCCTTAGAGAGGTTGGGAAACCCCCGTCTCAGCTCCCCAGGCCCCTCTTATGTGTAAGTGACCCTGTGTCTATTAGGAGCACAGGGTGACCGAGAAAATGATGCTACTTAATGGACACTAAAAATGTAGTTTGGATTACTTCAAATGGGAGTAATATTTATCAACATAATGCCTCAAGAAATATATGAAGCGAAATGAGTTCCACCTTTTCAAACACTTTTAGAGAGAGATTCATGGCAGATGTTAAAATGATCAGAAAGCCACCTAGTGGCTGGTAGTCTCCAGCTGTTGTCTTTTTATTAAGGTGTTATGTGTTTTTTGCTAAGCATGTCTGTCCCATGGTAATTGTTAATTGGGTCACCTATTGTCTGATTAATCACAACATTGTCTGGGTGGGCATTGAGTCACCTAGGCTGGTTTAAGTGACTAGTTAATTAGCTCATGTTAATTATGTTTCTGGTTACAGTTTGTATTGTTTGGGTAATATGATCAGAAGGGGACTGTTCTCCTGTTGGGTATAAAGTATGTGTCTGAGTTTCAATAAAGAGTTCCAGATCTCATAGAAGCTATTGTCAGCTAGTCTTTTATGCTATGCGGCTATAATATCTGGTATCTATGTCCACACTGAAGGAAGCGATATACTGATGGAAGTACTCAAGCAGGGTGCTGGGACGGTTCCATCACACCCCCCCCCCCCAAATACTTACTTGAGCCCGATTGTATAGCTCCTAACTGTTGCTGATTTCGAGGGACTGTCCCTGATTTGGAAGAAAGTCCCTAATTTTGGTCTGATCTATATAGTTGTATATAAAATGCACTATTGTCTTTCCCAGTGCTAAACCTTTCATCCAATTTCTAAATTGCCACATTTGTAAATCTCAAAAGCCAATTTAAAGTAATAGTGGAGGTAAACAAAGGCACTTATGGGTTTAACTAATCATTTCTTTGTATAATTCTCCTTTAAGGGGGCGTGGCAGGGATGTGTGTCCTATGACTACATACTTTTGCTAATAGGTGTCCCTCGTTCCCATCTCAAAAGGTTGGGAGGTATGCGAATAAGATCCAGTGATGTGCACGAGAGCAGCTGCTCTCCCAGGTCTCTGCTTCCTGATTGGCTCCCGCTGCTGTCAATCACAGCTCAGCCAGTCAGGAGGAAGCAGGGGGACACAAAGAGCAGCGACTCGGGAGCAAACACGCACGAGTGCCCCTATAGCAAGCAGGTTACTATGGTGGCACTCTGAGAAGATAAGGGGCCAGGAGTGCCGGTGGGGGACCCGAGAAGAGGAGGATCGGGGCTGCTTTGTGCAAAACCATTACACAATAACATGTTTGTTATTTTTTTTTAAATAAATAAAATACCTTTAATATCACTTTAATGTCACCATTGCACGTCTGCTAAAGTGTGGTGCATTTCTGTGTGTGTCGGGAAAGTGTGCAATTTTGCACACCCAGTGGCTGGGCAGTTCTACCCAGACCCTGCCCACTTACTATAGTGGCCCACCAAAACCCAATCTCTAAATATTAGGGACTGACCATTTGTGGCCCCTTATCAGTACCATAGTAAATGCCTTATTGAGTTACTAGGCATGTACAGTAACCTAAATTAGGGTGCTATTTTGATCCCAGGACATAGCCCTGGACACAGCATCATTATCACTGAGCTCCAAGATGCAAATCTGGGACAGCTGGCATCTATGCATTTCTGGTAAGATCTGCAATTGCTGAAAAATGTTCTGAAAAATTAGAACGAATGCAGCCAACATATCCAAGGACTTGTAAGATGCAATATATTCAAACTTTGTTCTTTGGTTTTGATAACCCTTATGCCGCGTACACACGATCGTAATTCTCGTCGGAAAAAGCTCTGATGGTTTTCCCGATGGAATTCTGATGGAATTCCGCTCAAACTGTCTTGCCTACACACGGTCACACCAAATTCCGACCGTCAAGAACGCGGTGACGTACAACACTACAACGAGCCGAGTTCAATGCTTCCGAGCATGCGTCGAATTGTTTCCGAGCATGCGTAGGAATTTTGCGCGTCAGAATTGCTACAGACGATCGGAATTTCCGATAGAAACCTTTTCTGTCGGAAAAATTGAGAACATGCTCTCAATGTTTTGCTGTCGGGAATTTGGCCAGCAAAATTCCGATGGAGCCTACACACGGTCGCATTTTCCGCTGATAAGCTCTCATCGGTCTTTTTCTGGACGGAATTCTGATCGTGTGTACACGGTATTATAAGGCAGCTATAAATACCCAGCGAAGTCAGAATTCCAGACCTATACACCCATATTAGTAACTCACTAAGTGAAGAACGGAAGGGTGGCAGCTCTCGTATTTACTATTATAAGTTCCCCTCAAAGATTTTTCTTTTAAATTCCTTTCATTCGTCTATTCCTATCCAATCACATCAATCAAATATAAACAGTTTTTTTAACAGCTCTGATCTTTTTTTCTTTGTTTGATTTCTGATCAAAGACAAAAGCAATGAGAAATAGTTGGCAAGGCTGGAAAAAAAAAAAAGAAACTCCCAAACCAGATAAAACACTTTTAACACCTTGCTTTTTAAGGTTGGGATTCATCAAGCTGTAAGACCACCCTTACCACCCATGGCGCCGTCTAGCTATGAAGGCAGCCTTAGCATTTAATGAACCATATCAATGTATTATAATGTAGATTAATGTTGACTGATTGTTTGTATTTGCAATTTGTAGGCAATTGATACCCTATTAACCCCTGATGAAGGAGATAACAAACTCTGAAACGCCTCGGGTGAAGGATGTCAATCTGTATTGTCATGATGTATTTCCAGTTGATCTATCCATGTTTATTCCATGTTTTCTATTGTAACAATTTTTCTACTCAATAAATTAATCTTTTAAATACTTTATTGTATTACTATTGAGTGCCTTTAAAGCCCCACCCCCAGGGGATTTCTTGCTTTCTAGCATTTCATGAACGTGCATAAAATCCCACAATTTCATGAGTATTTATACGGATTGTGTGTATCATGCTTTATTGTCAATGGCACCCCAAATCTGGCAAAAAAGATGTACATTTGTCGCACGGAAATACACAAATGTTCAAAAAGGTACGTGAGCTACATTCCTGCATTTGTTGCACATGAAATCAATAGACAGCGCCATGGGTATGGTGCAAAAAAGACTCAAAAGTGCGGCACACTTTTGCGTGCATTCACGAAATACTAAAGTGTGAATACCAGACCTAAACACCTTGTGCCATATCAGTATTTCACCAAGTATAAAAAGGAAAGGGTGGCGGCTCCCATATTTCTTAGTCTCATAAATTCCCTTAAAAGATTTTTTTTTTAAATTCCTTTCACTTGTCGCATTGTGTTTTTTGCGCAGAAAAACATGTGTCAAACACGGTGTTAAAAACGCACAAAGCTCGACGCTCAAAAAAGGTACCTGAGCTACTGTCCCACTTTTTTCACACACAGGACAGCCTATTGAAATCAATGGACAGCCCTATGTGTATGGTGCAACAAAAAAAAAAAAAACACTGCAAGATTTTGTGCGCAAATCGCACTGCAAAGAATCACATGCAATTTCCTTGTGTGTATGTGTGTGTGTGTGTGTGTATAGAAGCGCCATCTAGTGAGTAGTTTAGAACTCACAAAATTAATGTGCAACAAAAGTACAATACTGTAGTCTAAGCTCAACTGTGCTGCTGTCAAAAAGCATAGGATTAAAATCAGTGGCGGCCCATCCATTAGGGGTACAGGGGCGCCGCCCTCCCTAATCCATGCGTCCGGCCCCTAATCTACATGCAGGGTGCCAGGCGCATGGATTTCAATGGGGTTTTTTTTTTTTTTTGAAGCACATGATTAGAGTCTGAGGCTCTTATTGGCTTAAAAAACAGGTGGGCTCAGGGCGCAGAGCACTACGCCCTAAGCCCACACAGTCTTCCTGATTCTCCTCCCAGCCAACCAGGAAGCAGGTTTGAAGACCCAATTGGCAGAGAGGAGAAGCAAACGTATTGTACGCCGAGGCAAGAAGGAGGGAAGCCGCAGAGGAGTAGGCCGATGTGAACCTGGAAACGCAGGGTGAAGCCACCGAGGAGGAAGCCGCCGCCGAGTAGGAGGAGACGCAGGAAGGAGCCGCCGAGGAGGAAGCCGCCGCCGAGGAGGAGGAGACGCAGGAAGGAGCCATGAGGAGGAAGTCGCCGCTGAGGAGGAGGAGACGCAGGGAGGAGCCGAAGCTGCTAGATGGGGTAAGTGCAGGGCTGGGGGGGGATAGAGGACCGGGGGAAGCGGTGGTGGCGATGGGTGTCCTGATTGGCACCCCCCCCAAATATACAGCACCAGCCCCCACTGATTAAAATGCTGGGAAACTGAGAGTAACAAAAGGCTGACAGCGCTCAAAGGCTATGCATAGACTGGAAAAATAGATGGCTACAATGATCCACCGTCTATCACCATTGAAATGCTCATAGTTTATGGTAGCTTTAAAAGGAAAAAAAATCATATTAGAGACATAGCAACGTTACCACTCTGATTGTAAAGCTGGCTCTGGCATAGATGGGTCACTCTGTCTTGGGTGTGGAAGGCTATCATGGGGGGGGGGGGGGGGGGCGCCGACCGCCATGGCCGCAAGATGGAAATGGACAGCAGGAAAATCCAAAGCCAGACTCATGCAGGTAGTCATGCACCTGGGCGGAGGTGCGGTGCCCGGAAGGAGGAAGCCACTGGAACCCACTAGAGCTGGAGGGGTCAGATTAAGCATCGGGGGAATTTGCTCGAGAATGCTTGGTTTTGGCACCGATACTGATACTGATACCTAGTATCGGTATTGGTTCAACCCTAATAGGAACGGAAGCATAGAGTAGCTCTTGACTGTACCGGATTTCGAGGGACTGTCCTGGATTTTGAGGGACTGTCCCTGATTTGAAACAAAGTCCCTCTGTCCCTCTTTCCTCCTCACTTGTCCCTCATTTTGGAATGTATATAGTTGCATATTTAATGCACTTTTTATCTTTCAAAAAGTGTTTCCCGGTGGTAAAAAAAATCCCTTGTGGGTTTAACAGATTTTTTTTTTTTTTTATAATTCTCCTTTAAGGAGGCGTGGCAGGTGGTGTGTCTCATACCTGAGAGGTATGAGAAAAGGTGGCAGCTCCCGTATTTCTTATTCTCATAAATGCGGATGTTCACAAAACGCTACAAATGCAGCCTTAGAGCTTTTGTGTTGGCCAGAATGAGTTAAAAATCGTATGTAGCAAGGAGACCCTACATGCGTCCGCACCGCCGGGATTTATATAGACAAGTAAATTATTTGTGAGCAAGCCTTACACGGAAGACCAGCAAAAAAAATGCAAGTTCGGCAGAATAAAAAAATGGCGCTGAAGTTTTCCTACTATTAAGATGAATTGCGGGCAATAGACTAGAAAATTGATTCTAATATTGTTAGCCTCGGAAACAAAGACAGTGATTCTGTAAGTAAAAAAGGTTTGTATTAAGGATGAAGAATCAAAATATCATTGATCTATAAAGAGCCTGCCAGTAAAAGAGCGTTCTTTTCCCTGTGTACCGCTCTCGGGTTGTTAATTAATATAGCTGCAATGGAGGTGATAGACACTTTAACAATGAATCCATTTGCATTCCAGTGAATATCACTCAATGTACTTTCGCTGGCTAAATAGACAGCGAGATACAATGCAAATGCTCACAGTGAAAGACCTTCAAGGGCATATAGAGAAGACATATATCTGATTGTGTGCATTCTCTGGAGGCTAGACACTCACAATTGGATCTAATGGGGCTACTTATTAGAAAAGGTCAAAATATTTTGCCATTTGTTGGCCGTAAATAGGGATCTTCGAACGTTTTCTTTTTAATGGGAACTAGAAGAGGCAACGGTTAATTAAAAAGCCAATTTGGGCTTTGCAGGAGATTTCCGAGGCATGTAGCTCGTTCCTGATTGGTGAATGTGTCTATATAAAGAGTGTTGCCAGCAAAAGACTTTTGATGTTTGCATTCGGAAGTAGCCATTTTAAATTGACAGAAAATATTTAACAAGGCAAAGGTCCTTTCGATGGATTCGCTGTGACCTTTATTGATTGATGATGGACATCAAGATAAGCAACCAAGCATCCATGTAATGGGATCATAATAGAGATATCAAGGGTCAGGAATGGTTAACTCTCTGATCACATGACCTGTTTGTTAGGTTGACTGCTATCTGCCAACGGACGGAACAGTGAGGCATCACAAGACCTCTTCATTACAATATGGCAAGAGCACTAGGCAGCATAGTTGGCCTGAAAACTCTGGATAATCAGTTAGATTACCAAGTTGAAGGGCCATCTGGGGTTCATTTCAGTTCTGTTGCCAACTGGCTGACTGATTTCTAAGCAGTGAACCATCACATGGCCTATTCATTACATTATGTCAAGAGCACTGTATAGCAGTGGGCACCATAGCTGGGAAACCGTTGGCTTTCGCCCCGAAAACTCCATATCATCAGTTTGATTATTGAGTCTGTGGGCCATCAGGAGTTCTGCTGTTGATAAGCTGACTGCTATCTGCCAGCGGACGGAACAGTGAGGCATCACAAGACCTCTTCATTACAATATGGCAAGAGCACTAGGCAGCATAGTTCACCTGAAAACTCTGGATCATCAGTTAGATTACCAAGTTGAAGGGCCATCGGGAGTTCATTTCAGTTCTGTTGCCGACTGGCTGACTGCTTTCTAAGCAGTCAGCCATCACATGACCTATTCATTACGATATGTCAAAAGCACTGTATAGCAGTGGGCACCATAGCTGGGAACTCTTCGGCTTTCGCCCAGAGACTCCAGGTCATCAGTTTGGTTATTGGGTCTGTGGGCCATCAGGAGTTCTGCTGTTGATAGGCTGACTGCTATCTGCCAGGGGCCGGAGCATTGAGGCATCACAAGACCTCTTCATTACATTATGGCAAGAGCACTGGAAAATAACCCACATAGCTGGGAACTCTCCAGCTTTCACTAAGAGACTCTGGATCATCAGTTAAGGTAACCAAGTCTATGGGCCATCAGGAGTTCACTTTGGTTCTGTTGCCGACTGGCTGACTGCTTTCTAAGCAGTCAGCCATCACATGACCTGTTCATTACATTATGTCAAGAGAGTACTGTACAGCAGTGGGCACCATAGCTGGGAAGTCTTCCGCTTTCGCCTAGAGACTCCAGGTCATCAGTTTGTTTATTGAGTCTGTGGGCCATCAGGAGTTCTGCTGTTGAAAGGCTGACTGCTATCTGCCAGAGGCCGGAGCAATGAGGCATCACAATACCTCTTCATTACATTATGTCAAGAGCACTGTATAGCAGTGGGCACCGTAGCTGGGAACTCTTCCGCTTTCGCCCAGAGACTCCAGGTCATCAGTTTGTTTATTGAGTCTGTGGGCCATCAGGAGTTCTGCTGTTGATAAGCTAGCTGACTGCCATCTGCCAGCCATCGGAGCATTGAGACATCACAAGACCTCTTCATTACATTATGGCAAGAGCTCTGTAAAATGTACCCACATAGCTGGGAACTCTCCAGATTTCGTTCAGAGACTCTGGATTGGTAACCAAGTCTATAGGCCATCAGGAGTTCACTTTGGTTCTGTTGCCGATTGGCTGACTGCTTTTTAAGTCATGAGTCATCACATGGCCTATTCATTACATTATGGCAATAACACTGTATAGCAATGGGCACCATAGCTGGGAAACCGTCGGCTGTCGCCCAGAGACTCCATATATCAAATTTTTGTACAGTAAGAATCAATCTTTTAAGTAGAAGGCCGACCATTGTGGTGCCCTGTACGCCCTGCCTAAATTCACAAAATTCTCATAGTTTGGTTAAGATGCAACTAAGCCAAGGGTTAGGCTACCTCTCCGGCCAACTGGAGCCAGACCTTAAGGGACGCAAGACCAGTCATTGTGGCTTCCTATATGATCTGTCAACGTTCCCAACATTCTCATGGTTGTGTCATGATACAACCAAACCAAGGGTCAAGCCACCTTTCTGGCCAACTGTAGCCAGGCCTTAAGAAGAGATGACCAGCCACTGTGGCTTCTTATATGATCTGTTAACATTCTCAAAATTCTCATGGTTGTGTCAAGATGCAACCAAACCAAGGATTATGTCACCTCTATGCCAACTGTAGCCGGGCCTGCTTTGGGTTAAAAAGTGAAAGGTCAACATGACACAAATTGAAGCAGAACATAGAAGCATCTTGTATAACGAAGCATGTTTTCACAACACTTGAAGAACATCTTGGAGAAGCCCTAGGGTAATAGACCCTCTTCATCAAATATGACAAGTGGACTGGCTGTGGCGAGAGTAATTTATCTGTGTACAGAGAGAGGTACCGGCATTCCTGGCCCCAGCAACCTCTCAGGCTCTGAATATTCATTGTATAGCAGAGATTCCCTGACAAGTTCAGCCACAGTAATGAAGACCAATCCCCACTGACTGAATCCATCCACTTCTTTAGGCTTAGTGCTGGCTACACTTTATTACGAAAAAAGCTGAACTCTGGGCAGATATAATAGACGCATATTAATTCAGCTCAGTGTTCATTAATATCTTCTTAAAGGGTAACACCATTTTCCATTTTCTTGGAAAATATATAGCAAAAAATAAATATATATATATATATATATATATATATATATATATATACACACACTATATTACCAAAAGTATTGAGATGCCTGCCTCTACATGTACATGAACTTTAATGGCATCCCAGTCTTAGCCCCCGTACACACGGTCGGAAATTCCGACCACAAAATCCGTCAGATTTTTTCCGACGGAATTTGTCAGACACTGGTGTTGCATACACACGGTCGGACAAAGTTGTCGGAAAATCTGATCATTCTGAACGTGGTGGCGTTCGTTGCATACGACGGAACTACGTAGAGGCTAGTAGCCAATAGCTTTGGTCTCGTAATTTGATCTGAGCATGCGTGGCACTTTGTCTGTCGGAATTCTCTACACACGATCGTAAAAAGTCCGATCGGATTTTGTTGTCGTAAAATTTGAGAGCAGGATCTCAAATTTTTTCCGTCGGAAATTCCGACTGAAAAAGTCAGATGGAGCCCACACAAGGGTCGGATTTTCCGACAACATGGTCCGATCGGACATTTTCTGTCTGAATTTCCGACCGTGTGTACGGGGGCTTAGTCCGTAGGGTTCAATATTGAGTTGGCCCACCCTTTGCAGCTATAACAGCTTCAACTCTTCTGGGAAGGATGTCCACAAGGTTTAGGAGTGTGTCTATGGGAATATTTGACCATTCTTCCAGAAGCACATTTGTGAGGTCAGGCATTGATGTTAGACGAGAAGGTCTGGCTCACAGTCTCCACTCTAATTCATCCCAAAGGTGTTCGATCGTGTTGAGGTCAGGACTCTGTGCAGGCCAGTCAAGTTCCTCCACTCCAAACTCGCTCATCCATGTCTTTATGGACCTTGCTTTGTGCACTGGTGGGCAGTCATGTTGGAACAGGAAGGCGCCATCCCCAAACGGTTCCCACAATGTTGGGACCATGAAATTGTCCAAAATGTCTTGGTATGCTGACGCCTTAAGAGTTCCCTTCACTGGAATTAAGGGGCCAAGCCCAACCCCTGAAAAACAACCCCCCACACCATAATCCCCCTCCACCAAATG
Source organism: Lithobates sylvaticus (assembly GCA_028564925.1). Classification (NCBI taxonomy): domain Eukaryota; kingdom Metazoa; phylum Chordata; class Amphibia; order Anura; family Ranidae; genus Lithobates; species Lithobates sylvaticus. The sequence continues at coordinate 742,231,684 of CM053026.1, read as the reverse complement.
ATTTGGACCAGTGCACAAAGCAAGGTCCATAAAGACATGGATGAGCGAGTTTGGGGTGGAGGAACTTGAATGGCCTGCACAGAGTCCTGACCTCAACCTGACAGAACACCTTAGGAATGGATTAGAGTGGAGACTGTGAGCCAGGCCTTTCTCGTCCAACATCAGTGCCTGACCTCACAAATGCGCTTCTGGAAGAATGGTCAAACATTCCCATAGACACACTCCTAAACCTTGTGGACGGCCTTCCCAGAAGAGTTGAAGCTGTTATACCTGCAAAGGGTGGGCCAACTCAATATTGAACCCAACGGACTAAAGCCCCGTACACACGGTCGGATTTTCCGATGGAATCTGTCCTATCGGACAATGTTGTCGGAAATTCCGACCGTGTGTAGGCTCCATCGGACATTTTCCATCGGATTTTCCGACGGACAAAGTTTTATCTCCTGCTCTCAAATTTTCCGACAACAAAGTCCTATCGGACTTTTTCCGATCGTGTGTAGCGAATTCCGACGGACAAAGTGCCACGCATGCTCAGATCACATTACAAGACCAAAGCTATTGGCTACTAGCCTCTACGTAGTCCAGTCGTACGCAACGAACGTCACCACGTTCAGAATGATCGGATTTTCCGACAACTTTGTCCGACCGTGTGTATGCAACATTAGTGTCGGACAAAATCCGGCGGAAAAAATCTGATGGATTTTGTGGTCGGATTTTCCCACCGTGTGTACGGGGCATAAGACTGGGATACCATTAAAGTTCATGTGTGTAAAGGCAGGTGTCCCAATACTTTTGACAATATAGTGTGTATATATATATATATATATATATATATATATATATATATATATATGTATATATATTTGGATTTATGTATGTAGCTATTTGCTGGCGTTCTCAATGAATAAGATTGCAGTTTATAAAGACGGGCAAATCACTCCTTCTCATTGCACTGCCCTTCACCCTCCTTCATTGCCAATTTCTTTTCCCAAGTTTAAAATGGAAAATTACTATGTTGACTTGAAGCATGAAAAAAAAAACATGAAGGTTGAAGGATTCCTGAAAATGAGCCAAATATAAGAAAGGGTTACCCACAGAGCAGAGGGGGGTATTCATCGGGATCACTTTGATGGACTGGGCCATGGGTCAGGACGTGGCACAACACTGTTCAGCTGGATAGAGATCAGGACATAACATGCAGAGTCTGCAGAGAAGCCTGAACAGTGTGTATCAGGGATATGCAATTAGTGGACCTCCAGCTGTTGCAGAACTACAAGTCCCATGAGGCATAGCAAGACTCTGACAGCCACAAGCATGACACCCAGAGGCATGATGGGACTTGTAGTTTTGCAACAGCTGGAGGTCCGCTAATTGCATATCCCTGGTGTATATAATAAAAACTAAACCCATGCTGTATACCATGCAGTCTAGTTAACCACTTTAGCCCCGGAAGGATTTACCCCCTTCCTGACTAGAGCACTATTTTGCGATTCGGCACTGCGTCGCTTTAACTGACAATTGGGACGTTGCGCCAAACAAAATTGACGTCCTTTTTCCCCCACAAATTGAGCTTTCTTTTGGTGGTATTTGATCACCTCTGCAGTTTTTTTTTTGTTGCGCTATAAACAAAAAAAAAAGCGTAAATTTTGAAAAAAAATTGCTATAATAAATATCCCCCAAAAATATATAAAAAAGTTATTTTTTTCTCAGTTTAGGCCGATACGTATTCTTCTACATATTTTTGGTAAAAAAAAAAATCGCTATAAGCGTATATTGATTGGTTTGCGCAAAAGTTATAGCGTCTACAAAACAGGGTATAGTTTTATGGCATTTTTAGAATTCTTTTTTTTTATTAGTAATGGCGGCGATCTGCGATTTTTATCGGGACTGCGACATTATGGCGGACACATCGGACACTTTTGACACATTTTTGGGACCATTGTCATTTATACAGCGATCAGTGCTTTAAAAATGCATTGATTACTGTAAAAATTTCATTGGCAGTTAAGGGGTTAACCACTAGGGGGTGCTGAACGGGTTACATGTGTTCCCTAGTGTGTGTTCTAACTGAAGGGGGGAGGGGGACTGTGTAGGAGAGATGACAGATTGCTGTTCATACATTGTATGAACACACGATCTGTCACTTCTCACCCTCAGAGAACTGGGATCTGTGTGTTTACACAGATGCCGGTTCTCGGGGTGTGTCACGAGCGATCGTGGGACAGTGGTGGTCTTCGCGACCGATGGGCACTTGCATCGGCTCCGGAGGCGAGCAGCGGGCGCGCGCCTTGGGCGGCACTCGCACACCCCTAGTGGCCACAGGGCCAAGCGACGTTACATAACGTCGTTTCGCCCAGCCGTGCCGTTCTGCCGCAGTAAAACTGCGGCGACTGGTCTGCAAGTGGTTATATTGTAATGATAACAGAAATCACCTAAATGGCCCTGATAAAAATTTACATACCCTGGAATGTTTGGCCTTGGTACAGACACAGAAGGTGGCACACACAGGTTTAAGTGCCAATTAAAGGTTAATTTCCCACATTTGTGGCTTTTTAAATCACAATTAGTGTCTGTGTATAAATAGTCAATGAGTTTGTTAGCTCTCACATGGATGCACTAAGCAGGCTAGACACTGAGCCACGAGGAGGTAGAAAAGAACAGTCAAAAGACCTGCGTAACAAGGTAATGAAACGTTACAAAGATGGAAAAGGATATAAAAAGTTATCCAAAGCCTTGAAAATGCCAGTCAGTACTGTTCAATCACTTAATAAGAAGTGAAAAATGTGGGGATCTCTTGTAACCTGACATCTCTTTCTAGCAGTCTCCTGTAACCTGACATCTCTCTCTAGCAGTCTCCTGTAACCTGACATCTCTCTCTAGCAGTCCCCTGTAACCTGGCATCTCTCTCCAGCAGTCCCCTGTAACCTGGCATCTCTCTCCAGCAGTCCCCTGTAACCTGACATCTCTCTCCAGCAGTCCCCTGTAACCTGACATCTTTTTCTAACAGTCTCCTGTAACCTGACATCTCTCTCTAGCAGTCTCCTGTAACCTGACATCACTCTCTAGCAGTCTCCTGTAACCTGACATCTCTCTTTAGCAGTCTCCTGTAACCTGACATCTCTCTCTAGCAGTCTCCTGTAACCTGACATCTCTCTCTAGCAGTCTCCTGTAACCTGACATCTCTCTCTAGCAGTCTCCTGTAACCTGACATCTCTTTCTAGCAGTCCCCTGTAACCTGACATCTCTCTCTAGCAGTCTCCTGTAACCTGACATCTCTCTCTAGCAGTCTCCTGTAACCTGACATCTCTCTCTAGCAGTCTCCTGTAACCTGACATCTCTTTCTAGCAGTCTCCTGTAACCTGACATCTCTTTTTAGCAGTCTCCTGTAACCTGACATCTCTCTCTAGCAGTCTCCTGTAACCTGACATCTCTTTCTAGCAGTCTCCTGTAACCTGACATCTCTCTCTAGCAGTCTCCTGTAACCTGACATCTCTTTTTAGCAGTCTCCTGTAACCTGACATCTCTCTCTAGCAGTCTTCTGTAACCTGACATCTTTTTCTAACAGTCTCCTGTAACCTGACATCTCTCTCTAGCAGTCTCCTGTAACCTGACATTTTTTTTTCTAGCAGTCTCCTGTAACCTGACATCTCTCTCTAGCAGTCTCCTGTAACCTGACATCTCTTTCTAGCAGTCTCCTGTAACCTGACATCTCTCTCTAGCAGTCTCCTGTAACCTGACATCTTTTTCTAGCAGTCTCCTGTAACCTGACATCTCTTTCTAGCAGTCCCCTGTAACCTGACATCTCTCTCCAGCAGTCCCCTGTAACCTGGCATCTCTCTCTAGCAGTCTTCTGTAACCTGACATCTCTCTCTAGCAGTCTCCTGTAACCTGACATTTTTTTTTCTAGCAGGCTCCTGTAACCTGACATCTCTCTCTAGCAGTCTCCTGTAACCTGACATCTCTCTTTAGCAGTCTCCTGTAACCTGACATCTCTCTTTAGCAGTCTCCTGTATCCTGACATCTCTCTTTAGCAGTCTCCTGTAACCTGACATCTCTCTCTAGCAGTCTCCTGTAACCTGACATCTCTCTCTAGCATTCTCCTGTAACCTGAAATCTCTCTCTAGCATTCTCCTGTAACCTGAAATCTCTCTCTAGCAGTCTCCTGTAACCTGACATCTCTCTCTAGCAGTCTCTTGTAACCTGACATCTCTTTCTAGCAGTCTCCTGTAACCTGACATCTCTCTCTAGCAGTCTCTTGCATCCTCACATCTCTCTCTAGCAGTCTCCTGTAACCTGACATCTCTCTCTAGCAGTCTCTTGTAACCTGACATCTCTTTCTAGCAGTCTCCTGTAACCTGACATCTCTCTCTAGCAGTCTCTTGCATCCTCACATCTCTCTCTAGCAGTCTCCTGTAACCTGACACCTCTCTCTAGCAGTCTCTTGCATCCTCACATCTCTCTCTAGCAGTCTCCTGTAACCTGACACCTCTCTCTAGCAGTCTCCTGTAACCTGACATCTCTCTCTAGCAGTCTCATGTAACCTGACATCTCTTTCTAGCAGTCTCCTGTAACCTGACATCTCTCTCTAGCAGTCTCTTGCATCCTCACATCTCTCTAGCAGTCTCCTGTAACCTGACACCTCTCTCTAGCAGTCTCCTGTAACCTGACATCTCTCTTTAGCAGTCTCCTGTAACCTGACATCTTTCTCTAGCAGTCTCCTGTAACCTGACATCTCTCTTTAGCAGTCTCCTGTAACCTGACATCTCTCTCTAGCAGTCTCCTGTAACCTGACATCTCTCTCTAGCATTCTCCTGTAACCTGACATCTCTCTCTAGCATTCTCCTGTAACCTGACATCTCTCTCTAGCAGTCTCCTGTAACCTGACATCTCTCTCTAGCAGTCTCCTGTAACCTGACATCTCTCTCTAGCAGTCTCCTGTAACCTGACATCTCTTTCTAGCAGTCTCCTGTAACCTGACATCTCTCTCTAGCAGTCTCTTGCATCCTCACATCTCTCTCTAGCAGTCTCCTGTAACCTGACACCTCTCTCTAGCAGTCTCTTGCATCCTCACATCTCTCTCTAGCAGTCTCCTGTAACCTGACACCTCTCTCTAGCAGTCTCCTGTAACCTATCTCTCTCTAGCAGTCTCCTGTAACCTGACATCTCTTTCTAGCAGTCTCCTGTAACCTGGCATCTCTCTCTAGCAGTCACTTGCATCCTCACATCTCTCTCTAGCAGTCTCCTGTAACCTGACACCTCTCTCTAGCAGTCTTCTGTAACCTGACATCTCTTTTTAGCAGTCTCCTGTAACCTGACATCTCTCTCTAGCAGTCTCCTGTAACCTGACATCTCATTCTAGCAGTCCCCTGTAACCTGGCATCTCTCTCTAGCAGTCTCCTGTAACCTGACATCTTTTTCTAGCAGTCTCCTGTAACTTGACATCTCTCTCTAGCAGTCCCCTGTAACCTGACATCTCTCTCTAGCAGTCTCCTGTAACCTGACATCTCTTTCTAGCAGTCCCCTGTAACCTGACATCTCTTTTTAGCAGTCTCCTGTATCCTGACATCTCTTTTTAGCAGTCTCCTGTAACCTGACATCTCTCTCTAGCAGTCTCCTGTAACCTGACATCTCTCTCTAGCATTCTCCTGTAACCTGAAATCTCTCTTTAGCATTCTCCTGTAACCTGAAATCTCTCTCCAGCAGTCTCCTGTAACCTGACATCTCTCTCTAGCAGTCTCCTGTAACCTGAAATCTCTCTCTAGCAGTCTCATGTAACCTGACATCTCTCTCTAGCATTCTCCTGTAATGCACTGAGGTCTCTTTTACCATGGCAGTTGTAAAGGTAAGTATCAGGACCGGTGCAAAATCTGGGGTTCAGCTCGACTCGCAGGCACAATCATATTCCAATTTTGTTAAGAAACCTCCTTCTCCTCGGGGGAAAACGATCTGGTCTGCAAGAATTTTAGCAATTTTTCGGAACAATTCTACCTTTCTCTGCTCTGAACTTGCTGGTTGGGTCATCATGACATTTCTCCAACTATTTTCTGAATGAACAGAACTGGCCCTCATTATAACCTCCCGAGTAACCTCGGTGTTTTCAACGCTCCAGAGTCTGCATCCGTTTTCATACTTACAGGTTTTATTTATAGAAACCTAAGAATTGCAGTGCAAAGGTTTCAGCATTCACACAAACAAAATAATATCCTTGTGATTTTTTTTATTATATGGTAAATGCTGTATTTTTAAAGGGTAACTCCACTTTCTTGGGGAAAAAAATAGCAAATAATAAAAAAAATAGTATAGTGTTCACAATTGCAATATAAGTCATATTGTAATTGAATGTTATTAAAAATGACCTTTCCTTTTCAATCTGCAGCTCTGTCATTTTCTGTAAAATTCAATATGGCTACCTGGAGGTGTTTTGTACACAGATTGGAAACAGAACACACCCCAGAAACATAATTTCCTGCTTGTGTGATTGGCTCATTGATTTTCCCAGAAGTCTACACTAAAGGGATGCAGGCTCTGAAACTTTCCTCATTAGAGCCCTGCAGGTGCTGCAGCTGACTGATAATTATGGAACCGCTCCCATTAGACTCACTTACCACAGAGACACAGACAAACACACATGGATTTCTTCAGAATAACAAAAGGTAGGACTCTGCAACAAAGTTTGTGACAATCCTTGCAATGTACATAGATCACCCTGAGGGGAATGTTGTTTTCTCAACAAAAGTGGAGTTACTCCTAAAACCAAAAATGTAATATATTATAGCTTACCAATCATTAGATGTGGTGGTCGCATTAGTTTTCTTTTTAAAGAATATGTAAACCCAACATTTCATATTCCTGATATGTGCCTGCTGTACCATGTACTTGTATGAGAAAGTATCCTGTTCTCTTTGCATTGCTTCTTTTGTTCCAAATCCCTGGTGTTTCCACCAGTCCCTCTGCTTTCCTATTAAAAACTGACCACACTGGGCAGGAGAGTAACCAGCTGTAAGTCTATGTATGGAGCCATGTATGGGTTCATGTATGTGTCTATGTTTGGGTCTATATACAGTTTGGGTTTATGTATGTGTCTATGTGTGGGTCCATGTATGGGTCTATATCTGGGTCTATGTATGGGTCCATGTGTGGGTCCATGTGTGGGTCTATATATGGGTCTATGTATGGGTCTATGTATGGGTTCATGTATGGGTCTATGTACAGTATGGGTCCATGTATGGGTCCATGCATGGGTCAACGGATGGGTCTATGTACAGTATGGGTCCATGTATCGGTTTATGTATGGGTCTATGTATGGGCCCATGTATGAGCATAAGGTCCATGTATGGGCCCATGTATGGGTCTATGTATGGGTCCATGTATGGGTCTATGTATAGGTCTCTGTACAGTATGGGTCCATGTATGGGTCTATATATGAGTTTATGTAAGTGTCTATGTATGGGTCTATGTGTGTGTTCATGTATGGGTCTATATATGGGCCCATGCATGGGTCAATGTACAGTATGGGTCCATGTATCGATTTATGTATGGGTCCTTGTATGGGTCTATGTACGGGGCCAGGCATGGGTCTATGTATGGGTCCATGTATGAGTATAAGGTCCATGTATGGGCCCATGTATGGGTCCATGTATGGGCCCATGTATGGGTCCATGTATGGGTCTATGTATGGGTCCATGTGTGGGTATAAGTATGGGTCCATGTATGGGTCTATGTACGGGTTTATGTATGGGTCCATGTGTGGGTATAAGTATGGGTCCATGTATGGGTCTATGTATGGGTCTTTCTATAGGTCCATGGGGTCTATCTATGGGTCCATGTATGTTTCTATGTAATGGTATATGTATGGGTCCATGTAGGGGTTTATGCATAGGTCCATTCATGGATCTTTGTAGGGGAACCATACATAGACCCACACATAGAACCATACATAGACCCACACATAGAACCATACATAGACCCATACATAGGCCCATACATAGATCCATACATGGAACCATACATGGAACCATACATAGACCCATACATGGACCCATACATGGGTCCATGTATGGGTCCATGTATGGGTCCATGTATGGTTCCATGTATGTTTCCATGTATGGGTCCATGTATGGTTCCATGTATGTTTCCATGTATGGGTCTATGTATGGGTCTATGTATGGTTCCATGTATGGGTCTATGTATGGGTCTATGTATGGTTCCATGTATGGGTCTATGTATGGGTCTATGTATGGTTCCATGTATAGTTCTATGTACGGTTTTATGTATGCCAGTGGACAGAAGCAGACCCGTACACTGGTCTCTGTACAAAAATCTACAAAAAGCTGTGATGAGCAATACAGCAATTTCCAGCACCGATCCTCTGGAGTCCAGGCATTCTATAATCATCTATAAGACCTCTCCGATCCCCTGTGTAACTCTACACTTTGTAGTATCTCTTCTATTTATGAATGTTTTAAAAGGCCACATGGAAGATCGACAGTCAATGCTCTGCACTGGATACAAAGTGATTCATATCCCAGGAGTGCCGGGCTCTCATATTAGAACATTCCATCATAATTTTTTCATTTTAAGGAAGAATTATGATCCTATTATTAGTTCTTTTTAATGAAAGTTGGTTTATATAATTTACCACAGACTGAACTCTGAATGTGGTTCTGGATTAATCAACAAGGAATCACAAGGATTTACTTGTAGTCTGCCAGGTTCCATATACTGATTTATCAGCTGTAATAAATATATACTACGCAAATCTGACCCTGTGTCACGTGACCTGGAGCCATGACATCATCACAATGGGGCGCTGAGTTTAGCAAAGGTTAAAGTGTATGTATGGCTAAGGGCTTATTCACACCAGGTGCAAAAATTTGTTGAAAATCGCAACCTTTTAGTGCACTGCACACAAATGCGCTGCATTATGCAGATGCTCGTGGGTGCCACAAATAATTATTTTGTTCTGTGAATTTTTTAAATAAATAACCCCATAGGGCTCATTGAGTAGGATTTCTCTTTAAAGAGCGTTAGACAGGTGATGAGGAGGCGTTCTGATTCAACCCTGTAAATGCAGCACTACTGCTCTGCAATTGCATGCGTTGCATGTGTTTGCGTGTTGGTAGTGGGGTGGCCCCATAGATTTCATGGGTTGCTTTCGGCAGTGGTAACGCCTGCTGAATGCGACATGCTGTTTTATTTTTTTGCCACAGCCACACTGTGTGTGTACAGCACTGAGCATGTCAGCCATTGGCTCCCGCTGCTGTCAATCAACTCCAATGACACGGCGCACCGGGGGGCGGGGCCGAGTCCTGTAGTTGGCAGCTATGGGCGCCGAATATAGGACTCGGGAGCGTGCCCGTAAGGTAACCCCCCCAGGAGAGCGTTTCACAGAGGGGGTTATCAGAGGAGCCGAGACAGCCGCAGAGGAACCCCAGAAGACGAGGATCGGGGCCACTCTGTGCAAAACAAGCTGCACAGTGGAGGCAATTATAACATGTTTGTTATTAAAAAAAAAATAAAATGTGAAGCTTTAGCCACTTCAGCCCCGGACCAATTGTCAGCTTAAGGACCAGAGGTCTTTTTTCAATTTCGCACTGCACTACTTTAACTGGTAATTGTGCGGTCATGCAATTTTGTAACGAAACGAAATTTGCGTCCTTTTCTTCCCACAAATAGAGCTTTCTTTTGATGGTATTTGATTGCCTCTGTGATTTTTATTTTTTGCGATATAAACGGAAAAAAAAAAAAAAAAAGAGCGAAAATTTTGAAAAAAAAAAAGATTTTCTACTTTTTGTTATAAAAAAAATCTAATAAACTCAATTTTAGTCAAACATTTGGGCCAAAATGTATTCAGCCACATGTCTTTAGTAAAAAAAATGCCATAAGCGTATATTTATTGGTTTGCGCAAAATTTATAGCGTCTACAAACTAGAGTACATTTTCTGGAATTTACACCGCTTTTAATTTATGACTGCCTATTTCATTTCTTGAGGTGCTAAAATGGCAGAGAAGTACAAAACCCCCCCAAATGACCCCATTTTGGAAAGTAGACACCCCAAGCTATTTGCTGAGAGGCATGTTGAGCCCATTGAATATTTTTTTTTTTAGTCCCAAGTGATTGAATAAAGACAAAAATAAAAAATAATTTTTTTTTTCTTCAAAAAGTTGTCACTAAATTATATATTGCTCACACATGCCATAGTTATATGTGGAATTGCACCCCAAAATACATTTTGCTGCTTCTCCTGAGTATGGGGATACCACATGTGTGGGACTTTTTGGGAGCCTAGCCGCGTACGGGGCCCCGAAACCCAAGCACCGCCTTCAGGATTTCTAAGGGTGCAAATTTTTGATTTCACTCCTCACTACCTATCACAGTTTCGAAGGCCATAAAATGCCAAAATAGCACAAAACCCCCCCAAATGACCCCATTTTGGAAAGTAGACACCCAAGCTATTTGTTGAGAGGCATGGTGAGTATTTTACAGCTCTCATTTGTTTTTGAAAATGAAGAAAGTAAAGAAAAAAAATTTTTTTTTTTCTTTTTTCAATTTTCAAAACTTTGTGACAAAAAGCGACATCTGCAAAATACTCACAATACCTCTCAGCAAATAGCTTGGGGTGTCTACTTTCCAAAATGGGGTCATTTTGGGGGGTTTTATGCCATCTGGGCATTCCATGGCCTCCGAAACTGTGATTGGCAGTGAGAAGTGAAATAAAAAAATTACTCCCTTAGAAAGCCTGAAGGCGGTGCTTGGTTTTTGGGGTTCCGTACGCAGCTAGGCTCCCAAAAAGTCCCACACATGTGGTATCCCCGTACTCAGGAGAAGCAACAGAATGTATTTTGGGGTGTATTTCCACATATGCCCATGACATGTTTGAGCAATATATCATTTAGTGACAACTTTTTTTTGTAAAAAAAAAATATATATATTTTTTTTTTTCATTATTCAATCTCTTGGGACAAAAAAAAAAAATATTTAATGGGCTCAACATTGCTCTCAGCAAATAGCTTGGGGTGTCTACTTTCCAAAATGGGGTCATTTGGGGGGGGTTTGAACTGTCCTGGCATTTTATGCACAACATTTAGAAGCCTATGTCACACGTCACCCACTCTTCTAACCACTTGAAGACAAAGCCCTTTCTGACACTTTTTGTTTACATGAAAACATATTTTTTTTTTTGCAAGAAAATTACGTTGAACCCCCAAACACTATATATATTGTTAAAGCAAAGGCCCTACAGATTAAAATGGTGGGTGTTGCATTTTTTTTTTTCCACACAGTATTTGCGCAGCGATTTTTCAAACGCATTTTTTTGTGGAAAAAAATACACTTTTTTTTATTTTAATGCACTAAAACACACTATATTGCTCAAATTTTTGATGAAATAAAAATATGATCTTAGGCCGAGTACATGGATACCAAACACGACATGCTTTAAAAATTGCGCACAAACACGCAGTGGCGACAAACTACATACATTTTTAAAAGCCTTTAAAAGCCTTTACATGATACCACATTAGATTCACGGAGGAGGTCTACTGCTAAAATTACTGCCCTCGATCTGACCTTCGCGGTGATACCTCACATGCATGCTGCAATTGCTGTTTACATATGACGCCAGACCAACGCTTGTGTACGCCTTTGCGCAAGAGAAGGGGGGCAGGGGTGCTTTTTTTTTTTTTTTTTTTAGTTTTTTTTTTTTATTTATTTAGCTTTTTTATTCTATTTTTAAACTGTTCCTTCCATTTTTTTTTCTTTGTTATGATTTTTATTGTTATCTCAGGGAATGTAAATATCCCCTATGATAGCAATAGGCAGTGACAGGTACTCTTTTTTTGAAAAAATTGGGGTCTATTAGACCCTAGATCTTTCCTCTGCCCTCAAAGCATCTGACCACACCAAGATTGGTGTGATAAAATGCTTTCCCAATTTCCCAATGGCGCGGTTTATATCCGGGAGGGGGGACATTCCCTCCTACTGCTTGTAAAAGCAGTCTAGAGGCTAATTACCCGCTAGAATTGCTTTTACATGAAAGCCGATCACTGGCTGAAAAGAATGATACCAAGATGATACCTAAACCTGCAGGCATCATTCTGGTATAACCATTCAAAGTCCAGCAACATACTGGACATATATTGTAATCTTTTTTTTTTTCATGCAGCCTCTTGGCTGAACGAAAAAAAAGAGATTGATTGGTGGGTATGCCCACCATTAGAATACCTCCCTTCATCCACCCACTTCTAATGATGGGCATACATGCACCATTTATATATGCCGATGCATGGGGGCATCCTCCCGCAAAAGTTATGCCGTGTACACACGGTCGGAATTTCGACCGTATGTACGTGGCATTAGGAGCCAATCGCTCCTCCGCCCCCCCTGCTGCCCCCATGCTTCGGCACATATGCTCTTTTTTTTAACTGTGGTGGTGAAATCACCTCCTACAGCGTTGGAGTCGCGGCTTTATGTATCGTGGGAGCAAACGCTGTTGCTGTCAAGATAAATAAATCGCGCTGCAACTGAATGGCGCACCTGAAAACAAAAAAATGCTTAACACTAAAACACAGTAAACAAAATTACATACCTGAAAAGCAAGCATGATAAAACATGATAAAACATAATAAAACATTGCAGAATAGAATGGAGTAAAAAAGAGCAACAAAATAGAGAGAGAGAGAGAACAATAAAACGACAACTATTTTTGTTTTTTTTATTTTTTTGAGATTCACAGGTAAAAAAGCTCCTGACTGTTAGCGACTGAATCAAAACGCTACCACAAAAAAAATGTTAGCGATCGCAGGGATCAGGCCTGACTCTGCGAACACTGCAGTTATGTGTGCTTAGTGTTTTGTAAGTGACAGTGATCGATCGATACTGCACTTGGGTGGGCTGGGCTGGGCGGAGGGGGAAAACGCAGGTGCTAGCAGGTATCTGGGCTGATCCCGCTAACAATGCGTTTTTTTGGAACCCTAAACTGCTGGGACGCTAGTATAGATCTGATCAGATCAGATATTGATCTGTTCAGATACTATACCACTAAGGGAGGTGTATGCTTTGCGCGTGGGTGTTTGCGGTACTGGCACTAACCTGGGGCGACGCAGACCTTATTTGACCCTAAAACCTAATTGATATCACCCGCCGGGCGATCAGGGGGTTAAACCGTTATTGGGTAATAAATGGCGGGTGCCCTGACAGTATAAAAAACAAGCTAACTAACCAGCGTCACCCGTAACAGTAATACAAAAAAAAACTGGTTACCTAGCGACACTAATGCAGGGATCAGAAAAACGATCGCTTAGTGACACTGGCAAAAGGGGGTGAAAGGGTTAACTAGGGGCAATCAGGGGTTAAACCTTTATTAGGTAATATATGGGGGGGTACCTGACGCTATATAAAAACCTGACGGGGAACCTAAATAACGAAATAACTAACTGGCTAACCAGCGTCACCAGTGACATTTTATACGGTGATCACTGTGAAAGGGTTAACTCTAGGGGCAATCAGGGGGTTAAAACCTTTATTTAGGTTGTAATATGGGGGTACCTGACCTATAAACCTATTTATGAACCTATATTAAACATGGCGGTTAACCTAAAAAAAAACTGGTTACCTAGCGACACTAATGCAGCGATCAGAAAAACGATCGCTTAGTGACACTGGCAAAAGGGGGTGAAAGGGTTAACTAGGGGCAATCAGGGGGTTAAACCTTTATTAGGTAATATATGGGGGTACCTGACGCTATATAAAAAACCTGACGGGGAACCTAAATAACGAAATAACTAACTGGCTAACCAGCGTCACCAGTGACAGTTATACGGTGATTACTGGTGAAAGGGTTAACTCTAGGGGCAATCAGGGGGTTAAAACCTTTATTTAGGTTGTAATATGGGGGTACCTGACCTATAAAACTATTTATGAACCTATATAAAACATGGCGGTTAAAATAAAAAAAAAATGGTTACCTAGCGACACAATGCAGCGATCAGAAAAACGATCGCTTAGTGACACTGGCAAAAGGGGGGTGAAGGGGTTAACTAGGGGCAATCAGGGGGTTAAACCTTAATTAGGGGGGGGTAGGGGGCTACCTAGGACCTAAAACTAACTGCCCTGACAGTTATTACAGTCACACTGACACTAAATGCAGTGATCAGTAAATAAATGATCACTGCAATTAGTGACACTGTGACTGGGGGGGGAGGGGGTGATCTGGGGGGTGATCAGGGGGGTGACAGGGGGGTGTTTTGTGTGCCTAACTGTACTGGTGTCAGTGTAGTGTTGTGCACTGACCTTAACATGTTCGCCGCTCGGCGTCTCCGGTCACATAGACCGGCGCACCGAGCGTGACATCACTTCCGCCTTCCTGTCTATACAATAGACAGGAAGGGGAAGCTTTTCATTCGCCAGGAGCGATCGCGAGGGGGTGGCCAGAAACCACTGGCCGTCCCCTCGTCCCGGATCGCTCCTGAAGCGATGCCGACCGTCCCCGCCGGCGGAGGGGGGTCCGATCGGACCCCCCAACCGCCTAAAGAATGGCACGTACAGGTACGTGGTTCTGCCTGTACGTGCCATTCTGCCGACGTATATCTACATGGGGCGGTCGGCAAGTGGTTAGTGTCACTTTAGGCTTGATTCACACTAGCGCGTTTTTCGATGCATTTTTTCAGAAATGCAGGGAAATTTTTTAACATGGGTTCCTATGGAACATGTTCACATCAATGCATTTTTGTGCCTCTGCGTTTTTGGAAAGAGTCAGGGACTTTTTTTCATGCAAAATGCAGCGTTTTGCATGTAATAAAAGTCAATGGACCCGTATCCAAAAGGCAAGTACCGCGATTTTGCCGTGATTTGCGTTTATATATATATATATATATATATATATATATATATATATATATATGTGTGTGTGTGATATATATATATATATATATCACACACACATATATATATATATATATATATATATATATATATATATATATATATGTATATGTATATATATTATACGTTTCATGTAAGGAAAGTTTAAAAAGCTCTCAGAATGAGACAGATTGTTTTTTATTTTTTTTCTTTATTTTTTTTACATTTCCTTGGCGTGCGTCTTTCAAATTATTTTTGATGGCTCCTAACTTCACAACTGTATATATTGAAATAAAACTAAGGGAAAAAAAAAAACATTGTAAATGATTCCAGCCTTGAAATCTTATAGGAATGCATAAACTAAGGGAAGATCATATAATATTTATCAGGGAGCCCGAGCTGGGGGAGGTAAGCAATATCCAGCCACTGATTCCAGGGAGGGGGGGGGGGGTCAGGGGCAAAGGGCAAAGGTCACTTTATGCTCTGTTAAATTTTTTATGTCTGTCCAGATGCTAAGGGTAGGGAGTCAAGTAATAAATCTGAATTGACTGGACATTCCACAATGAGGGTGATCATGTGTGGTGGAGGAGGATTCAGGGTAATGTAAGGACGCACTTTCCTGATTGCTGCCTATTTTAGTGTTTTATTAAAAAGGATGGAACAGTCTTTTGTCCAGGATGCTTTAGGACTGTGGGAGGAAACCGGACCACCTAGAAGAAAATCACTGAAACATAAGGAGAACAGACAGAGGTCCCTATTGGGAGTTGAACCCAAGAACTCAAAGGGCTAATTATTTTAAATCATTCATGTGGTTGAAACCCTTGAAAAAAATTTGAATGTCTTGGAGAACCCTACTAAATAATGCATCTCTAGCTCGTGGTATATTTGCATGGTCAGTAAGTTGTAAACATAATAATATGTAAAAGAATTAAGAATTGTAGCCTATGTAGCAGCATATTTGACATCCAGAATGTCCCCCTGAAAATTGTTTTATTGTCAATCATGAAATGGAGCAAATAAGAATAATGATCAGAAAAGAAAGACCAGGAGGGACAATTGTAGTTGGTGTACATTGGTGGCCAATGGACAAGTGTCTACTTTTATTCGGTTTAGTGGTCCCATACATTGGGGACCAATGGGATGAGAACTTCTAATATTATTGGTCAATGAAAGAGGACCTCTTATATTAATGGTCTTTGGGGAATGACCCCTTACATTAATAGCCAATGGGAGAAGGACCTCTTATATTAATGCTCAGAGGGAGAAGGACCCCTTATATTAATGGCCAGAGGGAGAAGGACCCCTTATATTAATGGGCAGTGGGAGAAGGACCTCTAATATTAATGGTCAGAAGAAGAAGGACCCCTTATCTTAATGGTCAATAGGAGAAGGACCCCTTATATTAATGAGAGAAGGACCCCTTATATTAATGGTCAAATGGGAGAAAGACCCCCTAAATGAATGGTGAGTGGAAAAAGGACCTCATATTAATGGTCAGAGGGAGAAGAACCCCTTTATATTAATGGTTACTGGGAGAAGGACTTCTAATAATAATGGTCAGAAGAAGAAGGACCCCTTATCTTAGTGGTCAATAGGAGAAGGACCACTTACAGTATATTAATTGAAGCAGGACCCCTTATAATGATGGTAAAGCAGGAGAAGGGCCTCTTATATTAATGGTCAGGTGGGAGAAGAGAACTTATATTAATGGGAGAAAGACCCCCCTTAAATGAATGGTCAGTGAGAAAAGGACCACTTATATTAATGGTCAGCAGGAGAAAGACTTCTTATATTAATGGTCAGTGGGGGAAGAACCCATTATATTAATGGTCAGTTGGAGAAGGACCCCTTATATTAATGGTCAGTGGGAGAGGAACCCCTTATATTAATGGTCAGTTGGAGAAGGACCCCTTATATTAATGGTCAGTTGGAGAAGGACCCCTTATATTAATGGTCAGTGGGAGAGGAACCCCTTGTATTAATGGTCAGTGGGAGAGGAACCCCTTATATTAATGGTCAGTTGGAGAAGGACCCCTTATATTAATAGTCAGTTGGAGAAGGACCCCTTATATTAATGGTCAGTTGGAGAAGGACCCCTTATATTAATGGTCAGAGGGAGAGGAACCCCTTATATTAATGTTCAGTGGGAGAGGAACCCCTTATATTAATGGTCAATGGGAGAGGAACCCCTTATATTAATGGCCAGTGGGAGAGGAACCCCTTATTTTAATGGTCAGTGGGGGAAGAACCCCTTATATTAATGGTCAGTGGGAGAGAAACCCCTTATATTAATGGTCAGTGGGGGAAGAACCCCTTATATTAATGGTCAGTGGGAGAGGAACCCCTTATATTAATGGTCAGTGGGAGAAGGACACTCTTACATTATCGACCAGTGGGAAAATTGCCCCTGACAGACAGCTAAAAAGATAATAGCATTCCAGCTAAAAATGCCAAAGATAAAAAAACAAAGAAAGAAAATAAAACAAAACCAGCTTGTTCCGCAATATTCACCATCAGTCCACAGATTTCCCCTGTAGGACCATTTTCTGCCACTAGGTGACTTTGGTGTGATGATTAGTCTGTGACTAACCAGTGAAAGAAGAAGCAGCACAGGGATGAGCTCATCTCTCGGTCACTCTGCGCTCTTCTCCTATCAGCATGCTTCTTGCCAACACATGAACTAATAGAGAAGGGAGGGGGGGGGGGGGTCAGGGGCAAAGGGCAAAGGTCACTTTATGCTCTGTTAAATTTTTTATGTCTATCCAGATGCTAAGGGTAGGTAATAAATCTGAATTGACTGGACATTCCACAATGAGGGTGATCATGTGTGGTGGAGGATTCAGGGTAATGTAAGGACGCACTTTCCTGATTGCTGCCTATTTTAGTGTTTTATTAAAAAGGATGGAAGAGTCTTTTGTCCAGGATGCTTTAGGACTGTGGGAGGAAACCGGACCACCTAGAAGAAAATCACTCAAACATAAGGAGGACAGACAGAGGTCCCTATTGGGAGTTGAACCCAAGAACTCAAAGGGCTAATTATTTTAAATCATTCATGTGGTTGAAACCCTTGAAAAAAATTTGAATGTCTTGGAGAACCCTACTAAATAATGCATCTCTAGCTCGTGGTATATTTGCATGGTAAGTAAGTTGTAAACATAATAATATGTAAAAGAATTAAGAATTGTAGCCTATGTAGCAGCATATTTGACATCCAGAATGTCCCCCTGAAAATTGTTTTATTGTCAATCATGAAATGGAGCAAACAAGAATAATGGTCAGAAAAGAAAGACCAGGAGGGAAGATTTAAGTTGGTGTACATTGGTGGCCAATGGACAAGTGTCTACTTTTATTGCGAGTCGGTTTAGTGGTCCCATACATTGGGGACCAATGGGATGAGAACTTCTAATATTATTGGTCAGTGAAAGAGGACCTCTTATATTAATGGTCTTTGGGGAATGACCCCTTACATTAATAGCCAATGGGAGAAGGACCTCTTATATTAATGCTCAGAGGGAGAAGGACCCCTTATATTAATGGCCAGAGGGAGAAGGACCCCTTATATTAATGGGCAGTGGGAGAAGGACCTCTAATATTAATGGTCAGAAGAAGAAGGACCCCTTATCTTAATGGTCAGAAGAAGAAGGACCCCTTATATTAATGAGAGAAGGACCCCTTATATTAATGGTCAAATGGGAGAAAGACCCCCTAAATGAATGGTGAGTGGAAAAATGACCTCATATTAATGGTCAGAGGGAGAAGAACCCCTTTATATTAATGGTTACTGGGAGAAGGACTTCTAATAATAATGGTCAGAAGAAGAAGGACCCCTTATCTTAGTGGTCAATAGGAGAAGGACCACTTACAGTATATTAATTGAAGCAGGACCCCTTATAATGATGGTAAAGCAGGAGAAGGGCCTCTTATATTAATGGTCAGGTGGGAGAAGAGAACTTATATTAATGGGAGAAAGACCCCCCTTAAATGAATGGTCAGTGAGAAAAGGACCACTTATATTAATGGTCAGCAGGAGAAAGACTTCTTATATTAATGGTCAGTGGGGGAAGAACCCATTATATTAATGGTCAGTTGGAGAAGGACCCCTTATATTAATGGTCAGTGGGAGAGGAACCCCTTATATTAATGGTCAGTTGGAGAAGGACCCCTTATATTAATGGTCAGTTGGAGAAGGACCCCTTATATTAATGGTCAGTGGGAGAGGAACCCTTATATTAATGGTCAGTGGGAGAGGAACCCCTTGTATTAATGGTCAGTGGGAGAGGAACCCCTTATATTAATGGTCAGTTGGAGAAGGACCCCTTATATTAATAGTCAGTTGGAGAAGGACCCCTTATATTAATGGTCAGTTGGAGAAGGACCCCTTATATTAATGGTCAGAGGGAGAGGAACCCCTTATATTAATGTTCAGTGGGAGAGGAACCCCTTATATTAATGGTCAATGGGAGAGGAACCCCTTATATTAATGGCCAGTGGGAGAGGAACCCCTTATTTTAATGGTCAGTGGGGGAAGAACCCCTTATATTAATGGTCAGTGGGAGAGAAACCCCTTATATTAATGGTCAGTGGGGGAAGAACCCCTTATATTAATGGTCAGTGGGAGAGGAACCCCTTATATTAATGGTCAGTGGGAGAAGGACACTCTTACATTATCGACCAGTGGGAAAATTGCCCCTGACAGACAGCTAAAAAGATAATAGCATTCCAGCTAAAAATGCCAAAGATAAAAAAACAAAGAAAGAAAATAAAACAAAACCAGCTTGTTCCGCAATATTCACCATCAGTCCACAGATTTCCCCTGTAGGACCATTTTCTGCCACTAGGTGACTTTGGTGTGATGATTAGTCTGTGACTAACCAGTGAAAGAAGAAGCAGCACAGGGATGAGCTCATCTCTCGGTCACTCTGCGCTCTTCTCCTATCAGCATGCTTCTTGCCAACACATGAACTAATAGAGAAGAGAAGGGGGAAGGGAGAACTTCTGCTTCAAGTAAAACAAAGCTGGACTCCATGGTCTCGTACAGTGGTCTCCAAACTGTGGCCCAGAGGCCAGATGTGGCACTTTGCTTGCCTTTATATAACCCTTGGAGCACTATTCCTCCCACTGACACCAACAATGGGGTATAAATACTGTCACTAATATCATCAATAGGGCACTAAAACTACCACTGACGCCAACAATGGGGCATTATTCTTCCCTCTGACACCTTAGAAGGGGTACTATACCCTCCCCTGACACCGTGATGGAGCACTATTCCTTTATTCCTTCCCCTGACACCATGATTGACACTATTCCTTTATTCCTTCCCCTGACAACATGATGGGGCACTATTTCTTTATTCCCTCCCCTGACACCATGATGGGGCACTATTCCTTTATTCCTTCCCCTGACACCATGATGGACACTATTCCTTCCCCTGACACCATGATGGACACCATTCCTTTATTTCTCCCCCTGACACCATGATGGACACTATTCCTTCCCCTGACACCATGATGGACACCTTTCCTTTATTCCTTCCCCTGACACCATGATGGACAATATTCCTTCCCCTGACACCATGATGGACACCTTTCCTTTATTCCTTCCTCTGACAACATGATGGGGCACTATTCCTTCCCCTGACAACATGATGGGGCACTATTCCTTCCCCTGACACCATGATGGACACTATTCCTTCCCCTGACACCATGAACACTATTCCTTTATTTCTTCCCCTGACACCACGATGGACACTATTCCTTCCCCTGACACCATGAACACTATTCCTTTATTTCTTCCCCTGACACCACGATGGACACTATTCCTTCCCCTGACACCATGATGGACACTATTCCTTCCCCTGACACCATGATAGACACTATCCCTTTATTCCTTCCCCTGACACCATGATGGACACTATTCCTTCCCCTGACACCATGATAGACACTATCCCTTTATTCCTTCCCCTGACACAATAATCCTCCCACTAATACCAATGCAGGGCATTGTTTACTCCCATTGACAATGGGGCATTTTCTACCCCCACTGGCCACATTCCGGCTCCCTCAAAGTCTGAAGGACATTAAACTGTTTTGAATGTTTGGAGACCCGGGTCTAGTAAATATGTTTTTTGCTATTTTATTTTTTATTTATTTTTTTTAGTCATGGTGAAATTCCTCTATAAATATATTTAGATGAAGAAGATAGGATTTGGAAGTTTAGACTGTGGTTAACCCATATTCAAATATCCAACCAAAACAAATATCCCAAATGGGTTGCTAGAATCCACAAATCCCTCCAAAGATCCCTGGAATGTAGCGTCCGATTTGTGGTATATTTCTGATGGTTGGATATTTGAATGTAGTCCGCGGTCTACTCGCAGAGCTTGTGTTTCGGGGGAAGTCTTGACCGGTCAATGTTCCCTATACAAACCCAACCTTTTGCTAATTAAAAAAAAACATTTTTTAAAGGTCAGTTTATTGACTTTACAGTATGAGAATATATATATTTTTTTTAACTGCTTTCCTTTTTTTTTGTGCCTCAAATCTTTTATTTAGTAAGGAAATTATTCGATGTATTATCAGCGAGGAGACGGAGACTGGTTCCCAGCTCCGCACTGTCACTGCCTGCAGATGAAAACTATTACAGAAGGTAACGAGTGTCTCCTACAGGCTGTGTGGTCTGTGCTTTCCATTCTGCAGATGTCAGGAAGTGAAGGAGAACTTCTCTGATTAGTTTACCTTACAGATCGCTGTTCCTTTCATGCATACATGGATGTGTTAGCAACGCATTTTCTATTTTTAAAGCTGAAGTGCAATGTATGCATATAACACGTTCCCTTGTCCCCTCTTCTCCTCTGATCACCATGCACTTAAAACATTTTTTTATTTTTTTTAAAGAAATACCTCTATTGAAATGCAGTAATTACTGAATCTTTCTCTAATGCCGCGTACACACGGTCGGAAATTCTCGTCGGAAAAAGCTCTGATGGTTTTCCCGTCGGAACTCCGACGGAATTTCGCTCAAACTGTCTTGCCTACACACGGTCACACCAAATTCTAACGGTCAATAACACAGCGGCATAAAACACGTTCGACAGCACTATAAAAGGGAAGTTTAATGCTTCCGAGCATGCGTCGAATTGATTCCGAGCATGCGTCGGAATTTTGTGTGTCGGAATTGCATACACACAATCGGAAAATCCGATAGAAAGGTTTTCCGTTGGAAAAATTGAGAACAGGTTCTCAATCCAAAGTCCGTCGGAAATTCCGACAGAAAAAGACCAGTGGGCACACACACGGTCGAAAAATCAGATGAAAAGCTCCCATCGGACTGTTTCCATCGGAAATTCCGACCGTGTGTACGCCGCATTAGTCTTTTTGCTTTGAATTTGGTGGGAGGGATGAACTAGTTCCTATAAATGTCATAGCACCCTGCACCAGATCTTCTTTTAAGAGCATTATATGAAAGAACACATCCCGGGCATCCCCTTAGATTTGTATTCTTCTCCCTGCTGGCTACTTGAGACCCAGGGATGTCACCACTGAGTCTTCCTGCTAGTCTTTGCTTTGAATTTTGTAGGAGGGATGAGCTGGTTCCTTTAAATGTCACATCACCCTGCCTGGAATCTTCTTTTTAAGAGCACTATATGAAAGAACACATCCAGTGCATCCCTTCAGATTTGCATTCTTCTCCCAGGTGGCCATTGGGTGCTGCAGACCCAATAAGGGTAATGACAAGTATTTTTAAAAAAAATGCTGCCTCCCCTCTCCTCCTACCTATGCAGCATAGCCTTTAGGAAAAGGATCTAAGGACATACCCTTCTTTAAATCTGTTCCAGTGTAGTCACATTATCCAGCAGCGTCAGCTCTCCTGTGTCAGACAGTGGTGGCTGCAGGGGAGAGGAGGAAGCGCAGATCTCCTGTGTCAGACAGAGGTGACTGCAGGGAGAGGAGGAAGCGCAGCTCTCCTGTGTCAGACAGAGGTGACTGCAGGGCAGAGGAGGAAGCTCAGCTCTCCTGTGTCAGACAGTGGTGGCTGCAGGGGAGAGGAGGAAGCGCAGATCTCCTGTGTCAGACAGAGGTGACTGCAGGGGAGAGGAGGAAGCGCAGCTCTCCTGTGTCAGACAGTGTTGGCTGCAGGGAGAGGAGGAAGCTCAGCTCTCCTGTGTCAGACAGTGGTGGCTGCAGGGAGAGGAGGAAGCGCAGCTCTCCTGTGTCAGACAGAGGTGACTGCAGGGAGAAGAGGAAGCGCAGCTCTTCTGTGTCAGACAGAGGTGACTGCAGGGAGAGGAGGAAGCACAGCTCTCCTGTGTCAGACAGTGGTGGCTGCAGGGAGAGGAGGAAGCACAGCTCTCCTGTGTCAGACAGAGGTGACTGCAGGGAGAGAAGGAAGCGCAGATCTCCTGTGTCAGACAGTGGTGGCTGCAGGGAGAGGAGGAAGCACAGCTCTCCTGTGTCAGACAGAGGTGACTGCAGGGAGAGAAGGAAGCGCAGCTCTCCTGTGTCAGGCAGAGGTGGCTGCAGGGGAGAGGAGGAAGTACAGCTCTCCTGTGTCAGACAGTGGTGGCTGCAGGGAGAGGAGGAAGCTCAGCTCTCCTGTGTCAGACAGTGGTGGCTGCAGGGAGAGGAGGAAGTAAAGCTCTCCTGTTTCAGACAGTGTTGGCTGCAGGGAGAAAAGGAAGCGCAGCTCTCCTGTGTCAGACAGAGGTGACTGCAGGGAGAGGAGGAAGCACAGCTCTCCTGTGTCAGACAGAGGTGACTGCAGGGAGAGAAGGAAGCGCAGCTCTCCTGTGTCAGGCAGAGGTGGCTGCAGGGGAGAGGAGGAAGCGCAGATCTCCTGTGTCAGACAGAGGTGACTGCAGGGAGAGGAGGAAGCACAGCTCTCCTGTGTCAGACAGTGGTGGCTGCAGGGAGAGGAGGAAGCGCAGCTCTCCTGTGTCATACAGTGGTGGCTGCAGGGAGAGGTGGAAGCTCAGCTCTCCTGTGTCAGACAGAGGTGACTGCAGGGGAGAGGAGAAAGCACAGCTCTCCTGTGTCAGACAGAGATTACTGCAGGGAGAGGAGGAAGCGCAGTTCTCTTGTGTCAGACAGTGGTGGCTGCAGGGAGAGGAGGAAGTAAAGCTCTCCTGTTTCAGACAGTGCTGGCTGCAGGGGAGAGGAGGAAGTGCAGCTCTCCTGTGTCAGACAGTGGTGGCTGCAGGGAGAGGAGGAAGTACAGCTCTCCTATTTCAGACAGTTTTGGCTGCAGGGGAGAGGAGGAAGTGCAGCTCTCCTGTGTCAGACAGTGGTGGCTGCAGGGAGAGGAGGAAGCACAGCTCTCCTGTGTCAGACAGTGGTGGCTGCAGGGAGAGGAGGAAGCACAGCTCTCCTGTGTCAGACAGTGGTGGCTGCAGGGGAGAGGAGGAAGCGCAGCTCTCCTGTGTCAGACAGTGGTGGCTGCAGGGGAGAGGAGGAAGTGCAGCTCTCCTGTGTCAGACAGTGTTGGCTGCAGGGAGAGGAGGAAGCACAGCTCTCCTGTGTCAGACAGAGGTGGCTGCAGGGGAGAGGAGGAAGCGCAGCTCTCCTGTGTCAGACAGAGGTGGCTGCAGGGAGAGGAGGAAGCGCAGCTCTCCTGTGTCAGACAGTGGTGGCTGCAGGGAGAGGAGGAAGCGCAGCTCTCCTGTGTCAGACAGTGGTGGCTGCAGGGAGAGGAGGAAGCACAGCTCTCCTGTGTCAGACAGAGGTGGCTGCAGGGAGAGGAGGAAGCGCAGCTCTCCTGTGTCAGACAGAGGTGGCTGCAGGGAGAGGAGGAAGCGCAGCTCTCCTGTGTCAGACAGTGGTGGCTGCAGGGAGAGGAGGAAGCGCAGATCTCCTGTGTCAGACAGTGGTGGCTGCAGGGAGAGGAGGAAGCGTTATTGATGCATTCTTGCTACGTTTTTAATGCATTTCATTGGGGAGGTGCGTTTTTGATGTGTTTTTTTTTAGCTGACCAAAGATGCAGCAAACAAGGTTTTTAACAACGCGACGGAAGCTCAACGGACCACTGTGAAGACATGCACAGAATTTAAAGGGATGCATTTTTCTTGAGCTTTTCTTGCGCTAAAGGTGCCGATAACGGCCAAGAATAAATTCATATTCATTTAAATTAATGATATTAATTAAAAAGTTGAATATAATACAATCATATATAAAAATATATACCGTATACATTTAAAAAATACATTTTCGGCGAAGTGCATCCTGAATTTTTGGTTTAGGTTTCGGCACCAAAATCTCCTTTCGATGCAACTCTAGTTTAAATTAAGAAGAAAAAGTTGAATGGTTTGGCGTCATGTTAACCCCTTCACCACCAACCCCTTTTCTCCTCCGCGTTCCTCCGGTAACAACACTACGAAAAAACCTGGAATTAGCATTTTTCTCAAATACCATTAAACAAATCCCAAACCGTTGAAGGTGTAAGCTGATCCACCACAACGACTTAATCTCGCCAAATATTATCAGCGCGCCGCAAATTAATCCATTTAAATATGCTCCCTATCAAGGTATGTTAATACCAAAGGCTAATGATAATCCCCTGCAATGAGTCTGCAAACAACACACTCCAGGTAAAACGTGGAACGAGGCTCTTAAAAAGGTGCCACTCTTCTTTTTTTTTTTTCCAGTCAAATGAATTGGTAGGTAGCCGCATTCCTTGAAAACGTTCTGCAATTTTTTTGCGTTTGTCATTTCGATGGAAACGGCAAAAAAAAAAACAAGCAAAAAAAAAACCCCATTCTGTTAAACAGTGAATTTTGTAATGTTTTGCTTCGGTAGTCACATCTAGTAGGAAAAAGATTACACAGCAATGTGGAGTAACCAGAGATGAAGGAGGACGTAAAGGGTATTTTGGTTTACTCGCTGCTGTAGAATATCTTCTCTTAAAGCCCTAAATAGTTAAAGCGGGGCTCTGCCACAAAAAAGAAAGATTACAACGAATAGTAAATTAAAATATAATATAAAAAACAGCTACTTCTGCAGTATTAACCTTCCATCCAAAGATTTTCCATGCAGTACTAGATATGCCACTAGATGTCCTAAGTCTGATGGCCACCCTTTTTCATCCTGGACCCGACCCAAGCTGTGACTGGACAGTGAAAGGAGAATAAGCACAGCGGTGAGCTCATTTCCCTGTCACTCTGCTCCTCCTTCCATGTTTCTTGCCAGCACATTGCTTGGCACCTTGTACTGTTCTCAGTTTTATGGTAACGTAGGGAACCACTTTCCCACTGGTCACCACTGTAAAGGGACACTTTCCCACTGATCACCGATATAAGGGGACACCCCCACTGGCCACCATTATAAGGGGACACTTTCCCACTGATCACCAATATAAGGGGACACTTTCCCACTGATCACCAATATAAGGGGACACTTTCCCACTGATCACCAATATAAGGGGACACTCCCACTGGTCACCACTGTAAGGGGACACTTTCTCTCTGATCACCACTGTAAGGGGACACTTCCCCACTGATCAGCACTGTAAGGGGACACTTCCCCACTGATCACCACTGTAAGGGGACACTTTCCCACTGGTCAGCACTGTAAGGGGACACTTCCCCACTGATCACCACTGTAAGGGGACACTTTCCCACTGATCACCAATATAAGGGGACACTTCCCCACTGATCAGCACTGTAAGGGGACACTTCCCCACTGATCACCACTGTAAGGGGACACTTTCCCACTGATCAGCACTGTAAGGGGACACTTCCCCACTGATCACCACTGTAAGGGGACACTTTCCCACTGATCACCAATATAAAGGGACACTCCCACTGGTCACCACTGTAACGGGACACTTTCCCACTGATCACCAATGCAAGGGGACACTTTCCCACTGATCACCAATATAAGGGGACACTTCCCCACTGATCACCACTGTAAGGGGACACTTCCCCACTGATCACCACTGTAAGGGGACACTTCCCCACTGATCAGCACTGTAAGGGGACACTTCCCCACTGATCAGCACTGTAAGGGGACACTTCCCCACTGATCACCACTGTAAGGGGACACTTTCCCACTGATCACCAATATAAGGGGACACTTTCCCACTGATCACCACTGTAACGGGACACTTTCCCACTGATCACCACTGTAAGGGGACACTTTCCCACTGATCACCACTGTAAGGGGACACTTTCCCACTGCTCACCACTGTATATGGGGACACTTTCCCACGGATCACCAATGTAAGGGGACACTTTCCCACTGATCACCACTGTATATTGGGACACATTCCCACTGATCACCAATATAAGGGGACTCTTTTCCACTGATCACCAATGTAAGGGGACACTTTTCCACTAACTATCAATGTATGGGGACACGTTTCTACTGTGTTTCTTTTTGGACATTATTATGAATTCATTTGTGCTGTAAAGTATTTGGATTTGGTTGTTAAATATTCTAGGTATGCCATATTCTTTATTATTTTAGCAGCTTACATATGACACTATTTTACTGTGAAATGTAGATACAATTATTATTATTATCAGGGATTCCTTAAGAAATTATTTCCAGGGTTCCTCCAGGGTAAAAAGGTTGGGAAAGGTTGCTTTACATCTTCATTTAGTTGAAACCAGTTCTTTTTTTTTTCTTAATACGGTAGCACTAACCCTTCTGCATTGTTTAAAATCAAAATGTTTGAATTCCTCTTTAAGGTGACTGACTGTAGACAAACCAACGATCCCCCTGAATGGTCACTTTAGACCGAATTGGTCAAGCATTGCCGTATGTTTGGGCTTTCCATAACTTTCCGGCTCAGTTATTATCATCTTGCACTCAGCATAGCGCATGGGTGGCATGGAACAATTTCACAGCACAAAAACTGCACCGGAACATGTAAACAGTCAGCCACAAATACTTTAGAAGCTGGGTCAGTGGTCCAATCTGTCGAAGGTCTGGCTGCCCAAGATCTAGGACAGGTGTGTATGGGTAAGGAAAAAGGGTATTTTTTTATAACATAGAAAAGGTGAAAGGTGAAGGTCTAAGCCAAAGAAACCTTCTCCTTTTGTATACCTCCATCCCATTTTTAGTAGGACTATCCTCGTAGCAACCAATAATATTCCAGCCACCTAAAAGTTTGTAAAAGTCCCACTGTTAACAAGACTGCCCAAGATACTAGATGTGTAAGGCTTGTTAGATTCAGAGATGGTTGTCCAAATATGGTGACCACGAGAGACGGATTGGGGCTTGATGTACTTCACTGCTTTTTGAAAGGCTGGATTCCAATTTTAATGAGTTTAAAGCATCCTAATGAGAACTGCTGATTGACTGAGCTTATGACAGAAGAGAGCTTTGTGTTGGTAAACAACACAGAGCTCTCTATAGACAGAAGCAATTTCTGGTACAGATACGAAGGTTTAAAGTGACTAAAGGCACTAAAAAAAAAAAAAAAAAAAATCAAATGTTTCACCGCTGCTCACTTGCCATCATAAATGTAAGCAATAAAGATGATTTGTAAGCGATTTCACACTGTTTGGCAGCTCTGCGCTCAAGCTTCAAAGATTGACTTTAAAGTGTGGATATCTATAGCCTGCAGTGGCGTCGCTAGGGTGTGGCTTTTGGGGCTATAGCCCGAATCTGGGGCCATAGCCCCGAGTCCCTGCAGGGGTCCCCAAGGGGACCCTGATGAAAGTGGGGGGCTCTTTGGGGACCCTGATTTAAGGGGAGGCTCTCTGGGGACCCTAATGTAAGGGGGCTCTCTGGGAACTCTGATGCAGGGGGGGGGGCTCTCTGGGGACCCTGGTGAAAGGTGGGGGCTCTCTGGGGACCCTGATGTAAGGGGGCTCTCTGGGAACTCTGATGCAGGGGGGGGGCTCTCTGGGGACCCTGGTGAAAGGTGGGGGCTCTCTGGGGACCCTGATATAAGGAGGAGGCTCTCTGGGGACCCTGGCGTAAGGAGGAGGCTCTCTGGGGACCCTGATGTAAGGAGGAGGCTCTCTGGGGACCCTGATGTAAGGGGGGGCTCTCTGGGGACCCTGATGTAAGGGGGGCTCTCTGGGGACTTTGATGTAAGGAGGAGGCTCTCTGGGGACCCTGATGTAAAGGGGGGCTCTCTGGGGACCCTGATGTAAGGGGGGCTCTCTGGGGACCCTGATACAAGGAGGAGGCTCTCTGGGGGCCCTGATGTAAGGGGGTGCTCTCTGAGGACCCTGATGTAAGGGGGGGCTCTCTGGGGACGCTGATGTAAGGGGGGCTCTCTGGGGACCCTGATGTAAGGGGGGCTCTCTGGGGACCCAGATGTAAGTGGGGGGCTCTCTGGGGATATATACACACACACACTTGTATATTACTGTATATACATGTATGTGCCCGCCCAAGCTTATGACTTTTTTACTACGCTGCTATGGGCTCTAGCCTCAGATCTGTAGTAGACATAGCAACGCCCCTGATAGCCTGTGTAGACAGGTACACCTTTAATGCACAGAACGCTGGGGTAGCGGGAAGGAAGACGACTGGCACTTCTAAAGCAGAAGAGACGGTGATGAAAGAAGAAGTAGAGGTCTAGATAAATAACGGCATGCGGCGCTGAGAGAATAGCCACTGGATATGTGTGATCCTGCATCAGGAGGGCTGATATAAGAATTAGAAAGCATGGGGGTGGGAGGGGTGGGAGAAGACCAAGGGGGGGTTCCAGAATCAGAATTAGCTGCCTGTGAATAAAGATGATCTACTTTAGGTTGCTGGTAGTATGTTGAAAGGAAGTGAGAAATTGGAGCAGAGGACACACAGCTAAAAGAATACATTACATCCACTGGGAGAGATGCAGAGTAGAGATAAAGGGGACGGTACAGCTGGAGGCTTGGCAGCCAAGATAGCAACTGTGTGCGGCTGCAAGGAACTCTGCGATGTGCTGATGTGAGTGTGCGGGAGAACGCCGCGCTCCCTCCTCGCAGTTCTCTGGGAAATACTGTAGCAGACGCTTTGAACAGCAGAAAACCTTGATAAATTGGGGCAGGGGAGTGCAATAAAGCAATGAGGGAGTGTAGTGCAAATGTGATGTGCAAAAACAGAGCGCAGTGCAAATGCAATAGACATAATGAGAGTGTAGTGCACTCTCATTATGTTCATCGCAATTGCACTACACTCTCATTATGTTCGTCTTTGCACTCTGCTCTGTTTTTGCAAGTCACAATTAGTGCAATTGCGATGAACATAATGAGAGTGTTGTGCAATTGCAATGAACTTAATGAGAGTATTTTGCAATTGCGATGAACATAATGAGAGTGTAGTGCAATTGAGATTAACATGATGAGAGTGTAGTGCAATTGTGATGAACATAGTGAGAGTGTAGTGTTAATGTGATGAACACAATGCGAGTGCAGTGCAATGAAAATAATGAGTGCAGTGCACTTGCAATAAACATAGTGAGAGTGTAGTACAATTGTGATAAGCACAGGAAGAGTGCAGTGTAAAAGTGATGAGCAAAGAGAGAGTGTAGAGCAAGTGTAATAAGCACAGGGGCATTGTTGTGCAATTGCGATGAACATAATGAGAGTGTAGTGCAATTGCGATGAACGTAATGGGAGTTCAGTGCAATTGCAATGAACGTAATGAGAGTGCAGTGCAATTGAGATTAACATAATGAGAGTGTAGTGTAAATGTGAAGAACACAATGCGAGTGTAGTGCAATGAAAATAATGAGTGTAGTGCAATTGCGATGAACGTAATGGGAGTTCAGTGCAATTGCGATGAACATAATGAGAGTGTAGTGCAATTGTAATGAGCACAGGCACAGTACAGTGCAATTGTGATGAGCACACAGGGCTGGTGCAAGGATTTTTGACACCCTAGGCGAAACCTCATTTTGCCGCCCCCTGGCTCCACCCTTGACTCCACCCCCTTTGCCATGCCCTTGTATATCCCACCTTTTTAATGAAGCGCCCATTAAATGCTGCCTCACCAGCGCCCATTGAATGCTGCCTCACCAGCGCCCATTAAATGCTGCCTCACCAGCGCCCATTAATGCAGCCTCACCAGCGCCCATTAAATGCTGCCTCACCAGCGCCCATTAATGCAGCCTCACCAGCGCCCATTAACGCAGCCTCACCAGTGCCCATCAATGCAGCCTTTAAGTGCCCTTCAATGAATGTTTGCTTGCTTAAATTCGTTCGGGAGTCGGGACACAGACATAGTCCTCCACCGCCGCTGCGCCTCTGACACAATCTGCAAACAGAGCGGTGGCTGCCTGCTGATGCTGAAACTTAGTTGCTTGCTGCAGAGAGAAGAAGAGAGTAGGAACACCAGTGGCCAGGCGCCCCCTGGCAGCAGTGTGCCCTAGGCGGCTGCCTAGTTTGCCTAGTGGTAGCACCGGCCCTGTGAGCACAGGTACAGTGTAATGCCATTGTGATGAGCACAGTGTAGTGCAATTGTGATGACCACAGGCACAGTATAGTACAATTTTGTTGAGCACAATGGGAGGGCAGTACAAAATGCCAGGGGCACAGTGAGAGGGTGGTACAAATGTGATAATCACAATGAGAGTGTAGTACAATTGTGATGAGCACATGGACAGTGCAGTGCAATTTTGATGAGCACAGTGAAAGTGTAGTGTTAATGAGATGAGCACAAGGTAATTATAGTGCAAATGTGATTAGCACAGCTAAAGGGCGGGTAGTGCAAATGCAGGGAGCACAGTGAGAGAGGGTGGTACAATTGTGATGAGCACAGTGTTGTAGAACAAATGTGATGAACACAAGGATAGTGTAGTGCAAACATAATGAGCACTGGGAGATTGTATTGCAAATGTGATGAGCACAGTGACAGCATAGTGAAAAAGTGATGAGCACAGGGACAGTGTAGTGAAGAGCACAGGGACAGTGTAGTGATGAGCACAGGGACAGTGTAGTGAAGAGCACAGGGGCAGTGTAGTGAAGAGCACAGGGACAGTGTAGTGAAGAGCACAGGGACAGTGTAGTGAAGAGCACAGGGACAGTGTAGTGATGAGCACAGGGACAGTGTAGTGAAGAGCACAGGGACAGTGTAGTGATGAGCACAGGGACAGTGTAGCGAAGAGCACAGGGACAGTGTAGCGAAGAGCACAGGGGCAGTGTAGCGATGAGCACAGGGACAGTGTAGTGAAGAGCACAGGGACAGTGTAGTGAAGAGCACAGGGACAGTGTAGTGAAGAGCACAGGGACAGTGTAGTGATGAGCACAGGGACAGTGTAGTGAAGAGCACAGGGACAGTGTAGTGAAGAGCACAGGGACAGTGTAGTGATGAGCACAGGGACAGTGTAGTGATGAGCACAGGGACAGTGTAGTGACGAGCACAGGGACAGTGTAGTGAAGAGCACAGGGGCAGTGTAGTGAAGGGCACAGGGACAGTGTAGTGAAGAGCACAGGGAGAGTGTAGTGATGAGCACAGGGACAGTGTAGTGAGGAGCACAGGGACAGTGTAGTGAAGAGCACAGGGACAGTGTAGTGAAGAGCACAGGGACAGTGTAGTGAAGAGCACAGGGACAGTGTAGTGAAGAGCACAGGGACAGTGTAGTGAAGAGCACAGGGACAGTGTAGTGAAGAGCACAGGGACAGTGTAGTGATGAGCACAGGGACAGTGTAGTGATGAGCACAGGGACAGTGTAGTGATGAGCACAGGGACAGTGTAGTGAAGAGCACAGGGACAGCGTAGAACAAAATGATAAGCAGAGGGAGAGTGCAGTGGAAATGTGATGAGCACAGGGAGAATATGTAGGAGAAACACGTTGAGAACAGGGAAAGTGTAATGCAAATGTGATGAGCACAAGGAGACCGAAGTACAAATGTGATGGAAGCAATAAAAATGTAGTGCAAATATGATGAGCACAATATTGTGATGAGCACAGTGACAGTTTATAGTAAAATGTTAGAGAGACAGTGTAGTGCAAATATGTTCAGCACAGGGAGAGTGTAATGCGATATGTGATAAGCACAATCAGGCATATGCATAGGATGGATGCATGCTGCTTTCTTTCCAGCCTGTATAAAAGTGTGCTAAAAGATACACGACTACCTACTACATTATTATTACTATTAATATTGATTAAAAGAACAGCAACAGTGATCTAAGAAAATCAAGGAGATACAAGGGCTATACAAATAGCAAGATTACATATGCAGTGACACATAAAATGCAAGAAGGTAAAACCAAAGAGCTTACAGTCAATTCATGTTTTATATAAATGTACATATATATATATATATATATATATATATATATATATATATATATATATATATATATATATATATATATATATATATATAATCCAGATTTCTTCTTTCATTTTCTATGTGCATTACTCTATCTATCTATCTATCTATCTATCTATCTATCTATCTATCTATCTATCTCTAATCTTTATGCCTATGTCTCTCTGTGTACTGTAACTATATAAACTATACACAGACACTGTCTGCTTCCCTTCCGTATAAAATCATTATATTTGGCAGTATATGATACAAACGTTGCAAGGGTGAATAAGTATAATATACACACAGGCTGCAGAACTGGTCATACCATAAAGTATTGTGTTTTCACTATTTGAATTGCATTATCTAAAGCACACACCACACTCCTAATTTGCCCACCGCCCTGTCTATAGCAATCTTCCTTTACACACAGTAGTAGCTGCGCTGCACATTTTAATTGTCGGCACAATGCACCCTTGGGAAAGAATCTACAGCTCCAAAAAAATATTACTTGTATAATCCCCCCCCCCCCCCCCCCAGTAAATTGCCAGCAGGATGCCAGTCCCCACACATAATGGCATTACTACATGCACAGTACCAGCGGAATGAGGATTGAGCCAAGTCTCTGCCCCCCTGCACAGTGAAATGCAGGTGGCAGCACACATACACCATACGATTCTGACAGTGCCCGTCTGTACAACAGAGCATTGGGGCTACCCCTTGTACAATGCCAGTCTAATAACAAGACATGCTATTTTAATAGTAGCAGTGTGCCATCGAAACAGATATGTGTCAACCCCTACCAAGGGTATCTATATAAATGCACATGGACCGCAAGAAAAAGATGCCAGCTCAATGTTTCCAGCTCTGTGCCAATCTCTCTCTATAAATTCTTCTCCACCACCATGCCAGCCTGCATATGCTCAATTAACTAGCTTGCACCATGCCAGACAAGACAACTACACAGGTGCCGTGTCAGTTTTTGATGCCACTATCCCCAGCCAGGTGCCCATGTACTGGATGTTCATCTCAGTGCAGTGTTAACTCGTGATGTCAGGTGCCCATCTAATGGATGTCAACACATGATGGCACTGTCCTCAGCTAGGTGCCCATCTACTGGGTGTTCATCCCATGCAGTGCAGTGCCATCTCATTAAGTCAATGTGTCCCAGGTGCCAGCCTATTGGGTGTCAACACATGAAGGCACTGTCCTCAGCTAGGTGCCTATCTACTGGGTGTTCATCTCATACGGTGCAGTGCCACCTCATGAAGTCAATGTGTCCAGCAGCCGGGTGCCAACCTACTGGGTGTGAACACATGATGGCACTTTGTCCAGCCAGGTGCCCTTCTACTCGGTGTCAACACAAGATAACATTTCCCCCAGTCAGGTGCCTATCCACTGGGTTTAAACTTTTGATGGCAATGTCCCCAGCCAGGTGCCCATCCACTGGGTGTCAACCCATGATGGCACCCTCTGTCCCCAGCCAAGTGCCAACTCATGACGACACTGTCCCTAGCCAGGTGCCCATTTACTGGGTGTTCGTCTAAGTCCAGTGTCAACTCATGATAGCACTGTCTCCAGGTAGGTACCCATCTTCTAGGTGTTTACTTATGATGGCACTGCCCCCAGCTTGATGTCCATCTACTGGGTGTCGACTTATGATGGCACTGTCCCCAACCTGGAGCCAAACTCGTAGTGGCACTTTCCCACAGCCAGGTGCCCATCTACTGGGTTTCCACTCATGATGGCACTGGCCACAGTCAGGTGCCCATCTACTGGGTTTCCACTCATGATGGCACTGGCCACAGTCAGGTGCCCATCTACTGGGTTTCAACTAATGATGGCACTTTCCCACAGCCAGGTGCCCATCTACTGGGTTTCCACTCATGATGGCACTGGCCACAGCCAGGTGCCCATCTACTGGATTTCAACTCATGGGGGCACTGTCCCCAGTCAGATGCCCACGTACTGGGTGTCAACTCATAATGGCACCGTCCCCATCCAGGTGCTCATCTATTATGGTTCATCTCAGTGCAGTGTCAACTCATTCTGGCACTACCCCCAGGCTTCTACCATGGCACTGCAAATCCAGTGCACGCATAGTGCAATCCAGCTCAAGTGCCTGCGATGCCAGTTTAGTTACAAAACACAACCCATTGCCTGTAATGTAAGGAATAAAAAAATAAAGGTAGCACTTACCAAAGACGAGGAGCAGCAGGACACAACCAAACAGCCTGAAGGAACTCATGGTGACAGATCCCTTGGCACAAAGACTGGAATGTAGGACCAGGACTTGGCTTTTTAGCTCCAGGTTCTGCAGGTAGAGACCTCACACTCTTCCCAGATCACTTGTGCACCTCTTACAATACACATTCCCCCCCTCTCTCTCTTCAGATCAGACCTGGGAGCCTCTACATCCAAATGTGGCCAGGAGAAGTTTCACTGCACCCCCTGCTGCAAACTTCAGCCACACCACACAGGAGGCTCTCTCCTCCCTGCAAGAACTTTCAGGAGATCCTGCTGATGATGGGCAAGGGGGGGTATCCTGGATCCTGAGATCACAGAGGATGGAGATCCAGGCTATATGGACTCAGTGGGGAGGTTAAATCCTGAGAAGTGGTGCCTTGGTATCCTTGTAGGAGTCCAGAGGAGAGGATGGAGGTATCCTTGGTGGAAAGAAAAAAAAAAAAAAAAAAAGACAGAGGGGATCCTTGTATTATCCTGAGCAGGTCTTGGGGGTCAGCACAATGACAGGTACCCTTTAGATCCACACACACACACACACACACTGCTGCTGCTGTCAATCAGATGCTTGCTGGGCTGGTTGCTGTGATTACATCCTGCGCTCCAGCTCTGCACAATGCAAGGCAAAGCACTGGCAGCCTCAGGTCTATGGCTCAGCGCTAGAACAGAGCTGGTCTCTGCTGCCTGTCACTGCACACAGCTTTGGAGGGTTTTAAAGGGACAGAAGCAGCCATAAATCGTCTGGAGCAGCAGCAGCTTTCCCCATCAGCAGATCCTCCCTCACTTGTACATTGCCTGACAGTGTGGTGGTGAGCAAGTACAGTCTATCAATCACAGGAGAGCACCCTAGGATGGGGACTGCAGAGGGGCTGCAGCTGAGAGGTTGCTCATGGGGGGCAAACATTTCCCCAGCACACAGGTCAGATGAGATGGGGGGCTGCTGCCTGCACCTTGCCTGTCAGTTTTCTGAAGGATGACCTCTATAATCCCGACATTATTATTTACTGGCAAGGTAAAGATAGGAGGGGATGCAAACCCTAAAGCTGGCCATACACCTATAGATTATCTGCAGATTTTCTATGGTTAGACAGGGGCATTGCTAGGTCTACAAAAGATCTGGGGCTAGAGCCCATAGCAGCATAGTAAAGAAAGTCATATGCTTGGGCGGGCATACACATGTATATACAGTAATAAACGTGTGTGTGTGTGTATATATCCCCAGAGAGCCCCCCCACTTACATCAGGGTCCCCAGAGAGCCCCCCTTACATCAGGGCATCAGGGTCCCCAGAGAGCCTCCCTTACATCAGGGTCCCCAGAGAGCCTCCCTTACATCAGGGTCCCCAGAGAGCCCCCTTACATCAGGGTCCCCAGAGAGCCCCCCTTACATCAGGGTCCCCAGAGAGCCCCCCTTTACATCAGGGTCCCCAGAGAGCCCCCCCCCTTACATCAGGGTCCCCAGAGAGCCCCCCCTTATATCAGGGTCCCCAGAGAGCCCCCACTTACATCACGGTCCCCAGAGAGCCCCCACTTACATCACGGTCCCCAGAGAGCCCCCCTTACATCAGGGTCCCCAGAGAGCCTCCCTTATATCAGGGTCCCCAGAGAGCCTCCTCCTTGCATCAAGGTCCCCAGAGAACCTCTCCCTTGCATCAGGGTTCGCAGAGAGCCCCCCACTAACATCAGGGTTCCCAGAGAGCCCCCTTACTTTAGGGTCCCCAGAGAGCCTCCCCCTTAAAATCAGGGTCCCCAGCAGAGAGCCCCCACTTACATCACGGTCCCCAGAAAGCCCCCCCCTTACATCAGGATCCCCAGAGAGCCCCCCCCTTACATCAGGGTCCCCAGAGAGCCCCCACTTACATCACGGTCCCCAGAAAGCCCCCCTTACATCAGGGTCCCCAGAGAGCCCCCCTTATATCAGGGTCCCCAGAGAGCCCCGCTTACATCAGGGTCCCCAGAGAGCCTCCTCCTTGCATCAGGGTCCCCAGAGAACCTCTCCCTTGCATCAGGGTTCGCATAGAGCCCCCAATTACATCAGGGTTCCCAGAGAGCCCCCTTACTTTAGGGACCCCAGAGAGCCTCCCCCTTAAAATCGGGGTCCCCAGAGAGCCCCCCCTTAAAATCAGGGTCCCCAGAGAGCCCCCCTTTACATCAGGGTCCCCAGAGAGCCCCCCCCTTACATCCGGGTCCCCAGAGAGCCTCCTCCTTGCATCAGGGTCCCCAGAGAACCTCTCCCTTGTATCAGGGTTCGCAGAGAGCCCCCCACTAACATCAGGGTCCCCAGAGAGCCCCCCTTACATCAGGGTCCCCAGAGAGCCTCCCTTATATCAGGGTCCCCAGAGAGCCTCCTCCTTGCATCAGGGTCCCCAGAGAACCTCTCCCTTGCATCAGGGTTCGCAGAGAGCCCCCCACTAACATCAGGGTTCCCAGAGAGCCCCCTTACTTTAGGGTCCCCAGAGAGCCTCCCCCTTAAAATCAGGGTCCCCAGAGAGCCCCCCACTTACATCACGGTCCCCAGAAAGCCCCCCCTTACATCAGGATCCCCAGAGAGCCCCCCCCCCCTTACATCAGGGTCCCCAGAGAGCCCCCACTTACATCACGGTCCCCAGAAAGCCCCCCTTACATCAGGGTCCCCAGAGAGCCCCCCTTATATCAGGGTCCCCAGAGAGCCCCGCTTACATCAGGGTCCCCAGAGAGCCTCCTCCTTGCATCAGGGTCCCCAGAGAACCTCTCCCTTGCATCAGGGTTCGCATAGAGCCCCCAATTACATCAGGGTTCCCAGAGAGCCCCCTTACTTTAGGGACCCCAGAGAGCCTCCCCCTTAAAATCGGGGTCCCCAGAGAGCCCCCCCTTAAAATCAGGGTCCCCAGAGAGCCCCCCTTTACATCAGGGTCCCC
The DNA here is from genome assembly GCA_028564925.1 of Lithobates sylvaticus. Lineage (NCBI taxonomy): Eukaryota > Metazoa > Chordata > Amphibia > Anura > Ranidae > Lithobates > Lithobates sylvaticus. Next base: position 742,193,492 of record CM053026.1, on the reverse strand, counting down.
AGAGAGCCCCCCCTTACATCCGGGTCCCCAGAGAGCCTCCTCCTTGCATCAGGGTCCCCAGAGAACCTCTCCCTTGTATCAGGGTTCGCAGAGAGCCCCCCACTAACATCAGGGTCCCCAGAGAGCCCCCCTTACATCAGGGTCCCCAGAGAGCCTCCCTTATATCAGGGTCCCCAGAGAGCCTCCTCCTTGCATCAGGGTCCCCAGAGAACCTCTCCCTTGCATCAGGGTTCGCAGAGAGCCCCCCACTAACATCAGGGTTCCCAGAGAGCCCCCTTACTTTAGGGTCCCCAGAGAGCCCCCCCTTAAAATCAGGGTCCCCAGAGAGCCCCCACTTACATCACGGTCCCCAGAAAGCCCCCCCCTTACATCAGGTTCCCCAGAGAGCCCCCCTTATATCAGGGTCCCCAGAGAGCCCCGCTTACATCAGGGTCCCCAGAGAGCCTCTCCCTTGCATCAGGGTTCGCAGAGAGCCCCCAATTACATCAGGGTTCCCAGAGAGCCCCCTTACTTTAGGGACCCCAGAGAGCCTCCCCCTTAAAATCGGGGTCCCCAGAGAGCCCCCCCCTTAAAATCAGGGTCTCCAGAGAGCCTCCCCCTTAAAATCAGGGTCCCCAGAGAGCCCCCCCCCCCTTAAAATCAGGGTCTCCAGAAAGCCTCCCCCTTAAAATCAGGGTGTCCAGAGAGCCTCCCCCTTGCATCAAAGTCCCCAGAGAGACCCCCACTTACATCAGGGTCCCCAGGGAACCTCCCCTCCCCTTGGGGACCCCTGCAGAGACTCGGGGCTATGGGCCCCAGATTCTGGGCTATAGCCCCAAAAGCCACCCCCTAGTGACACCACTGGTTAGAGGGAAAAAGTGCAACAGATTTCTCCATGTTCACTAAACTGTGTGGATAGAGGAATCTCCCACTTTTTCCATCTAACCATAGAAAATATGCAGATAATCTATAGGTGTATGGCCAGCTTTAGGGACATATTGTGAATCTAACATTCACCAAAGCTGGTTGCAGTCGAACCTGCTAGGTGCATGTGTTTGATATGGCAGTGATCGATTCAAAACGAGTGAATGTTTTGTGAAAGTCACATTCACTGCTGTAAAAGTATGCCGCTGCAGTATTTTGGTTTTGTGTTGCCCTAGGCAAGGCTAAAATCAATCAATTGCCCCACCCCAGGCTCTTTACATAGTTACATAGTTAGGTTAAAAAAAAGACACAAGTCCATCTAGTTCAACCAAAAAAAAAAACAACAAATACAATCCCATATACACAATCCTTCACCCACAGTCAGGGGCGGACTGACCATTCGGGCACTCGGGCACTGCCCAAGGGCCCCATGCCACTAAGGGGCCCCATTAGGGTTGCCAGCCTCAATAATACCAGGGACAGTATGTAAAAATCATTTTTTTTTTTAAATCCCAAAATTATAGCTGCCCCGCCTCTCCAGTACCTTTTCAGTGTGTGTGTATGTGTATTCTGTGTGCCCATGAGTTGTCAGTCCACCCCTGCCCATAGTTGATCCAGAGGAAGGCGAAAAAAAAAATTCCTTCCTGATCCTCAATCGGATTTTCCCCGGATCAACTTTACCTATAAATGTCAGTACCCAGTTATATTATGTACATTTAGGAAAGTATCCAGGCCTTTCTTAAAACAATCTACTGAGCTGGCCAGAACCACCTCTGGAGGGAGTCTATTCCACATTTTCACAGCTCTTACTGTGAAGAAACCTTTCTGTGTTTGGAGATGAAATCTTTTCGTAAAGAGTGCCCCCTTGTCCTCTGTGATGACCTTAAAGTGAATTACTCAACACCAAGTTCACTATATGGACCCCCATATCCCCCCTTAACCACTTCAGCCCCGGACCACTTTGCAGCCAAAGGACCAGGCCCCTTTTTGCGATTCGGCACTGCGTCGCTTTAACTGACAATTGTGCAGGCCGTGCGACGTGGCTCCCAAACAAAATTGGCGTCCTTATTTCCCCATAAATAGAGCTTTCTTTTGGTGGTATTTGATCGCCCCTGCGGTTTTTATTTTTTGCGCTATAAACAAAAATAGAGCGACAATTTTGAAAAAAAATGCAATATTTTTTTACTTTTTGCTATAATAAATATCCCCAAAAAATAGATAAAAAAACATATTTTTTTCCTCAGTTTAGGCCGATACGTATTCTTCTACATATTTTTGGTAAAAAAAAAAATCGCAATTAGCGATTATTGATTGGTTTGCGCAAAAGTTATAACGTTTACAAAATAGGGGATAGTTTTATAGCATTTTTATTAATATTTCATTTTTTTACTAGTAATGGCGGCGATCAGCGATTTTTATTGTGACTGCGAATGGCGGACACATCGGACATTTTTGACACATTTTTGGGACCATTGTCATTAATACAGCAATCAATGCTATTTAAATGCACTGATTCCTATGTAAATGACACTGGCAGTGAAGGAGTTAACCACTAGGGGGGGGGAGGGGCTAAGTGTGATGTGTGTGTTTTTTTTTACAGTAGGGGGCGTGGCTTTACGTCTGACGTCACTGATCGGCTTTCCCGATGACCGGGAACAGCCGATCAGTGACAGGTGGTGTAGGAAGCGCGGGGAGAGGTTTGTTTACACAGACCTCTCCCCGTTCTTCAGCTCTGTGACCCGATCGCGGGACACCAGCGGCGATCGGGTCCGCTGGTCCCGCGGCCACGGTCCCAGAGCTCAGGACCGGGCTGGGCTCTTAAAGGGCCACGTACAGGTACGTGATTGTGCCCAGCCGTGCCATTCTGCCGACGTATATCGGCGTGAGGCATTAAGGTGAAAAAACATCTGACAATGCCGGCCCCCCCTATCCCCCCGTTTTACTTACCTGCTCTGTGACCCGATCGCAATTTAGAGTATTTGGAGACTTTGGTAAACCCTTTTAAAAATGCAGCATTAAAGGAGGGATATAATTGGAATGTATAGAAAAGGAAGACCCCCCCACTATGCCAACATCCAAATTATATAAAAGGATTGACTGAATTTCAAGAAAAAACTCTATCAAAAAAACGGTGGACTTTGTAGGCATGTCATGAGGCGGTAGTTAGTAAAAAAATATTTATTTTCATACAAAATAGTTTAAAAACATATAACAAACAACAACACCCTGTAGTTTGACAAGGACAGCTGATACCCAATAAAACAGACATGGAGGTATGGGACCCTAGGGATAGGTGTCAGGGTCAGTAACAACTGCACAAGAGACAGTGCGTGTATGTGTCAAAAGTTTAGGTCCATGAGCTCCTCCATGCTTGCTTGTCAACGCGTTTCGCAATCTGATAGCTTCCTCAGGACATACTGGGTAGGTGCTGATGGACCTCGCCAGGGGCGTTGCTAGGTGACAAAAAGACCAGGGGCTTCAGCTTGAAGTCCAAGGCGGGCACGGGGGTAGGGACTTTAGTGGCACAGGTTTTTGTGGCTGGGCGGTGGGGTTGTGTGGTGGGGGGTAAGCTCACTTGCGGGTTGTTGCCTGGCTTACCAGTGCCCATCAATGCTGACCACTAAACTCACCTGCCTGACACACTGACCATTACACTGACCTACCTACCTGACATGCATACACTGTCCTACCAACCTGACATACATACACTGACCTACCTGACATTCATTGACCTACCTGACATACACAAACTGACCTAACTACCTGATATACATACATTGACCTACCTGACATATACTGACCTACCTGACATGCATACACTGACCTACCTACCTGACATACATACACTGACCTACCTACCTGACATGCATACACTGACCTACCAGACATACACTGACCTACCTGACATACATACACTGACATACCTACCTGACTTACATACACTGACCTACCTACCTGACATGCATACACTGACCTACCTACCTACATACATACACTGACCTACCTGACATACATACACTGACCTACCTACCTGACATACATACACTGACCTACCTACCTGACATACATACACTGACCTACCTACCTACATACATACACTGACCTGACCTACATGACATACATACACTGACATACCTAACCTACCTGACATACATATACCTACCTGACATACACTGACCTACCTTACATACATGACATACACTGACCTACCTGACATACACTGACCTACCTGACCTACCTTACATACATACACTGACCTACCTTACATACATACACTGACCTAACTGACATTCACTGACCTACCTGACATACATGACCTACCTGACATACATTGACCTACCTACCATACATACACTGACCTTACATACATACACTGACCTACCTTACATACATACACTGACCTACCTGACATACATACATTGACCTACCTGACATACATACACTGACCTACCTACCTACCATACATACACTGACCTAACTACACTGACCTACCTGACATACATACACCTACCTACCTACCTGACATACACCTACCTACCTGACCTACCTGACATACATACACTGACCTACCTTGCAACCATGTGTAGAGTCACATACAACAGACTGGAAATCCAGACTAATCCTTCTTCAGGCGTAAAGACGTATACATTTCGTATGTGACAACTGGATAACGGAGGGGGGGGGGGGGTCTCACCTCCAAAGTAACCAAGGTCACTATTGGGGATGAGGACCAGTCAAAGCACAATAGTAAAGGAGAGGGAGTCTACAAAATCAGCCACTGGGATTCAATTATCGATATCCAGATTAATGTAATCACCCCCTCAAAGGACAACAAAAAAGCTGTCTCTTCTGACCACCCGTAATCATCAAGAATGGGCATACAGCCTTCTATTTGTATGCCGGGTTTTCCTCGTTTGGGGGCTTATCAATCAAGCCAGGCCCAAAAACCCTAGGGTAGGAGGCACCTCTTTCTGAAGGGTTTCCCCGCCATTGGAATGTGTATTCTCTGAACAGTTTCTAAAGTTATTTTAAGTTGTGCTAAAATCCAAGGAGAAAAAAAACATAAAGTAAAAGTGATCAGCTGGAATAGCTTTTACATGCAACGGAAGGGGGTCCCCCCTCCCACCATCTTCTGCTGCCTTCCCAGACTCTCCCGTCCCAGTCCGGGACTGAAGCCGGAGAGATGGACCGAGGACCAGAAATTCCTAGATCATCTCCATAGTCTAATGCCGCGTACACACGCGTACACACGCTCGGAATTCTCGTCGGAAAAAGCTCTGATGGTTTTCCCGTTCGAATTCCGACGAAATTTCGCCAAACTGTCTTGCCTACACACGGTCACACCAAATTCCGACGGTCTGTAACACAGCGGCATAAAACACGTTCGACAGCACGCGTTAAATTGTTTCTGAGCATGCGTCAGAATTTTGCGTGTCGGAATTGCATACACACGATCGGAAAATCCGATAAAAAGGTTTTCCGTCGGAAAAATTGAGAACAGGTTCTCAATCCAAAGTCCTTCGGAAATTCCGACAGAAAAAGACCGATGGGCATACACACGGTCGGAAAATCCGTTGAAAAGCTCCCATTGGACTGTTTCCATCGTAAATTCCGACCGTGTGTACGCCGCATAAGAGAAACCGGAATCAACAAGTATTTTGTCACTTTCGGTTTTGGTCTAATGTAAACAGATCATTACCGGCTTGTGAAAGCTTTAGGTGAAACCGATCTCGGTATGATCAGATGCTTTTAAGGGCAGAGGAGAGATCTGAGGTCTAATGGACCCCAGATGTCACAGTAAAGAGAATCTGTCACGGCCTATGCTATCACATGGGTTGTTGTTCATCCCTTGTGGTAGCGATAAAAAAGTGATGAAAAAAAAAGACTGTATAAAAATAATAATAAAAAATCAAACAAATATTAAAATAATTATAAAAAATGTAAAGCGTCCCTGCACGCGAAGATGAACGTATATGCAGGTTTGTACCACACATGTGAGGTACCACCGTGAACGTTAGAGCGAGAACAATTATTCTAGCACCAGACCTCCTCTGTAGCTCCAAACTGGTAACCTGTAAAGGTTTATAAAGCATCGCCTGTGGAGATTTTTACAAACTGTAGTTTGTCGCCATTCCACAAGCGTGTGCAATTTTAAAGCATGACATGTTTGGTATCTATTTGCTCGGTGTAACATCACCTTTTATATTTTACCAAACAATTGGGTATTATAATGTGTTTTGGTGCATTGAAGATAATTGAAAAAAAATTGCATTTGAAAAACCTCTGCGCAAATGCAAAAATTTGCAGCACCCACCATTTTATTGACAACGAGTATAGGCGCATATGTTAAAATATCTCGATAAGTTCTTCCAATTGAATTGAGTATTTGGTATATACAATATATACATAGGTTACAAGTCCATAGATTGAAAAGCTCAGTCCATGTGGGAGGAAAAATCTATGAATGGATCCTGGGGTAAGCATACAGGGCAGCCTTCACGGTAAAACTGAAACCGTGTTCAGGAACTGTGAAAAGAAACAAATGGAGAGGTGCCACTATTGCACCCAGAGGCGCCTCTCCATTTGTTTCTTCCCACCATTTTATTCCCTAGGGCACAAAGAAATATATCATGTTGGGGGGTTCCTAGCCCCCGTACACACGGTCAGAAATTTCGACGGAAAATGTCCGATCGGACCATGTTGTCGGAAAATCCGCCCGTGTGTGGGCTCCATCGGACTTTTTCCGTCGGAATTTCCGACAGAAAAAAATTGAGATCCTGCTCTCAAATTTTCCGACAACAAAATCCGATCGGACTTTTTCCGATCGTGTGTAGAGAATTCCGACGGACAAAGTGCCACGCATGCTCAGATCAAATTACAAGACCAAAGCTATTGGCTACTAGCCTCTACGTAGTTCTGTCATACGCAACGAATGTCACCACGTTCAGAATGATCGGATTTTCCGACAACTTTGTCCGACCGTGTGTATGCAACACCAGTGTCGGACAAAATCCGCCGGAAAAAATCTGATGGATTTTGTGGTCGGAATTTCCGACTGTGTGTGCGGGGGGCTTAGTCATTTTCTAGCAAATAAAACAGATTTTTTACATTTATGTAGGACGTGTCAGAATAGGCCTGGGAAGTAAGTGGTTAATATGTAGATATAATGTAGACTTTGTACCAGAAACATAATATTAGCTTTGTTGTAAAAAAAAGACAACTTGCAGAATAAATTTTGTACAGTCGCGGGAGGAAACTGAGGCGTTAAAAACTTTATTTTTTTAAATAATAAAAAAAAATTCTACTTCATAACATAATGAAAACGTGGCCATGCTCATTAGAGAGACTTTGTCACCCGCCTTGTACGTTACAATCTGAGCACAGTGGCGGGAAAGAAAAAATTGGTCTCCCCGATCCTCCCTCTCTTTCGTGTAATTGATAGGTTCTCCACCCCCAGGAGTCTTGTTAACCAGCTTCCAGCACAGCCTCATATCACCTGCATTTCAATAGTCCTGATTATTGCACTCATGTGCAAGATTCTAGAATAAGAGTCTCCAAACCTTCTTAACAAAGGGCCAGTTTTTTGTCCTTCAGACTTCAGGCAAACCGGATTGTGCTTAGTGGGAGTAGAAAATGGTAGGAAGTAGTAGGGCCGGTGCTAGAATATTTTTTGCCCTAAAGACCAGCTTCTTGCACCCCCCCCCCCCCCAAGATGATACCATTATATTAAAGATGGAATGATGGGGAAGTGGGTGGGAGATGCTGTAACATGGGGGGATTAGGTGGGTGACAGGGAGGCTCAGTGATTAGGAAAGGATGGAGGGAGGTGCTATACCTGGAAGAGAGAACGTGAGATGGTATGAGAGGTAGGTAAGGCAGTATGGAGGGTGGGTGAGGCAGTATGAGGGGTAGGCAAGGCAGTATGGGGGGTGGGTGAGGCAGTATGAGGGGTGGGTGAGGCAGTATGGGGGGTGGGTAAGGCAGTATGAAGGGTGGGTGAGGCAGTATGGGGGGTGGGTAAGGCAGTATGCGGGGTAGGTGAGGCCGTATGGGGGGTGGGTGAGGCAGTATGAGGGGTCGGTGAGGCAGTATGGGGGGTGGGTGAGGCAGTATGAGGGGTAGTTGAGGCAGTATGGGGGGTGGGTGAGGCAGTATGAAGGGTAGGTGAGGCAGTATGAAGAATGGGTGAGGCAGAATGGAGGGTGGGTGAGGCAGTATGACGGGTAGGTGAGGAAGTATGAAGGATGGGTGAGGCAGTATGGAGGGTGGGTGAGGCGGTATGGGGGGTGGATGAGGCAGTATGGAAGGTGGGTAAGGCAGTATGGAGGGTGAGTGAGGCAGTATTGAGGGTGGGTGAAGCAGTATGAAGGGTAGGTGAGGCAGTATGAAGGATGGGTGAGGCAGTATGGAGGGTGGGTGAGGCAGTATGAGGAGTAGGTGAGGCAGTATGAAGGATGGGTGAGGCAGTATGAAGGATGGGTGAGGCAGTATGGAGGATGGGTGAGGCAGTATGGAGGGTGGGCGAGGCAGTATGAAGGATTGGTGAAGCAGTATGGAGGGTGGGTGAGGCAGTATGACTGGTAGGTGAGGAAGTATGAAGGATGGGTGAGGCGGTATGGGGGATGGGTGAGGCAGTATGAAGGGTAGTTGAGGCAGTATGAAGGATGGGTGAGGCAGTATGGAGGGTGGGTGAGGCAGTATGACGGGTAGGTGAGGAAGTATGAAGGATGGGTGAGGCAGTATGGAGGGTGGGTGAGGCGGTATGGGGGGTGGATGAGGCTGTATGGAAGGTGGGTGAGGCAGTATGGAAGGTGGGTGAGGCAGTATGGAGGGTGGGTGAGGCAGTATGAAGGGTAGATGAGGCAGTATAATGGATGGGTGAGGCAGTATGGAGGGTGGGTGAGGCAGTATGACGGGTAGGTGAGGCAGTATGGAGGGTGGGTGAGGCGGTATGGGGGGTGGATGAGGCAGTATGGGGGGGTGGGTGAGGCAGTATGAAGGGTGGGTGAGGCGGTATGGGGGGTGGGTGAGGCAGTATGAAGGGTGGGTGAGGCAGTATGGGGGGTGGGCTGAGGCAGTATGGAGGGTGGGTGAGGCGGTATGGGAGTGTAGGTGAGACGGTATGGGGGTGAGGTGGGAAGACATTTTTACAAACACCAGCAGCAGGATATTCAGCTCCCCCTCAGTGCTGCTGGTAAGCCTGGAACATCTGTGCGGAGCTCACCCTGTGTCCCGGTTTCCTGTCTGCAGTGATGTCACTCCCTGGCCAAGTAGGTCTGATGGAGGAAGGTTTATCCTTGCCCTCCTCCTTCTCTGAATGTCAGAGCCTGGGGGCAGGGCATGCACATGATTGGTTGCTAGGACTGCCAATGTCCTAGCAACCAATCATGTGCTTGCCCTGCCCCCAGGCCCTGACTTTTAGAGAAGTAGGAGGGCAAGAACTGAGGAGGGGGAAGTCTGGGGACCACACTGCAGCAGCCACTCAACCTATATCCTCTGACAGATATGCATGCTGAGGCTGAGTGTTGTGGCTCCATGTGGCAACAGGGACTAACTGGGCATTTGGGCAGGGTGCTCTGGGGAGATCAGATCTGCGTCCCTGCGGTGCAGAGTAGGGAAACCAGCGACTGTGGCTGCGCCCTAGGAGGCTGCCTAGTTTGACTAGCGGTAGCTCCGGCCCTGGTAAGTCGTAGTGGTAAGTAACCAGTGCCTCAAGCTTTAGTAGTCAGCGGGAGTTAAAAAAAAATTAGGAAACATTTTCAGAAGACACGTTCACCTAGGACTAAGTCAAGAAGAACTACGAAAGAGCCAAATGCAGCAATTACATATTCACTATAGGCTCATCAATGTGAACTCGAACCTCAATGACCAATAGTGAGAGATGTAAGGTAGAAGGGGAGGTCTAGAGTCCACGACCAATGCAGTTTTGTCAATACAGTTGGGTTCTAACACTCCTAAAGGTGCTTGCTTTTTGGTGTAGGGGAGGGCACATTCACTCACCATGCCCAGATGCAGGGCCCTTGAACCCCATATCACACAGCTCACTGGGTTCCTGGTCTTGCCCAGGGATGATGGGTTCCTCAGCTTCCATCCCTCAACAGCTCAAGAAGACCACACCTGCTGAGGCAGGCATAGCTGGGCAAGTGATCTGCAGCCAGGTGAGAAGTTCTCCATTGTCAGAACTGACGTGCAGGTAGCCAGCCCAGAGCCTAATAGCAACTTCTCGGAAAGACCCAGCTACTGTACTAAGCATCTACCCAGGAAGTCCAGGGTCCTGGGGAGATTGCTCCCAGATTACTCCAGTTCCAGTGGGATGGTGCCTTGTCCTTGTGCCTTGATTCCCTCTAGCTGTGCTACCAGAGCTACCCTGGACTTCACTGTGAGGGATGCTGTCTGTGAGAATAAGTATCTACGGTAGCTGCTTTTGTGTTGTACTGAGAGATGCTCAGATAAATTCTCTGTTGGTATAGAGTATTTTAACCACTACAATACCGGGCACTTTCGCCCCCTTCCTTCCCAGACCAATTTTCAGCTTTCATCGCTCTCGCACTTTCAATGACAATTGCGCGGTCATGCAATGCTGTACCCAAATGACATTTTTATCATTTTGTTCGCACAAATAGAGCTTTAGTTTGGTGGTATTTATTCACAACTCCGTTTTTTATTTTTTGCTATATAAGCGAAAAAATTGCGGAAATTTTGAAAAAAAAAAAAAATGTCTCCTTTCTTTTTTAAACAAAATCCAATAAAATCAAATTTTGTCATAAATTTAAGCCAAAATGTATTCTGCTACATGTTTTTAGTAAAAAAAATTCCGTTAAGTGTATAATAATTGGTTTGCGTGATCACGGACATATGTACGCAAATGATCGTGTACAGAAGTGTGCAGGTGATCACGGACATATGTGTGCAGATAATCATTGGCACATGTGATTTTACTGGGACATATGTGAGGGACATGTGTTTTTATTATTTGGGGACACTGTTTTTTTTTTTTTATTTGGGGACATGTGCGTTTTGGGGACATGTGTGAGGACATGTGTGTTTTACTGTGTTTTTTGACACTAGACTGGTGATCAGTGAGTAAAAAAACAGCTCATACTCACTGATCACCAGCCGGCTGCAACGATCAGCTCTCCTCTCCTCACCGACGACTTCCGTGTGAGAAGAGGAGAGCCGATTGCCTAGCAACCGGCTGTTTGCTTACATCACATGACGGCTGTGATTGGACACGGCCGTCATGTGATCAGGAGGGCCAATCACAGAGCCCTCCTGCCGATCCGAGATGCGCCGTGTCCGGGTGACACGAGCGCACCGGGATCGCGCCGCTGCGCAGGCGCGCACGATCCCCCTACTTCTGATGGACGTTCAGGAACGTCCGATCAGAAGGAGGCGGCTCCCACCCGGACGTATATATACAGTGGCCGGGTGGGAAGTAGTTAAAGACTATGGGGTGGATTTACTAAAACTGGAGTGTGCAAAATCTGGTGCAGCTCTGCATAGAAACCAATCAGCTACCAGTGGGGTGCAGGGGCGGACTGACAACTCATGGGGCCCCCGGGCAATAGGAGATTATGGGGCCCCACAGTATACACACACACAGTATACAATCACACAGTATACACATACATGTACACACAGTATACACAGACATGTTTCTATTGGCTGAGAAGGTACTGGAGAGGTGGGGCAGCTATAATCTTGGGATTTTTAGACCAAAGAGATGTCGGTAAGGGACCTTTCAGAAACAGATGTAAAAAAAACACAGATTTTTACATACTGTCCCTGGTTTTACTTAGGCTGGTAACCCTGATGGGGCCCCTAGTGGCCCGGGGCCCTCGGGCAGTGCCCGAGTGGTCGAATGGTCAGTCCGCCCCTGGTGGGGTGGCAACCTCAGCCTTGACTCCGACAATAGTCGGCGAGGATCGGCGAGGAGACAGATAGGACAGAGCTTTGCTTATGTACAGTAAACAAGGCCGACAAGCTCTGTCCTGTCAGTGGGGATGAGCTGGATTTTGTTTTCCTGCAAAGCAGGGAATAAAATCCAGCACATCCCTTAGTAACAGCACCACCACAAAAACACTGGTTAGGCACACAGTTAACCATTTGATCGCCCTAAATGTATAACCCCCTTTCCCAGCCAGTGTCATTAGTACAGTGACAGTGCATATTTTTTATCACTGGTCACTGTATTCGTGTCACTGGTTCCCACAAAGTGTCAAAAGTGTCAGTTAGTTTCTCAATATTCTCAATATTGCAGTTCCGATATAAGTCGCTGATCACCGCCATTACTAGTATAAAAAATGTAATAAATAAATAAATAAAGCAAGTAATAATTTGGAGTTTGTAGATTCTTCTATAACTTTTGTGCAAACCATTTAACATACGCTTATTGGGATTTTGTTTTCAGTTGTCAGTTTGTATGTTGCAATCCTGCTATAAGTTGCTGATCGCCAACATTACTAGTATATTAAAAAATATATATATATTTAAATTCCAGTATATACAGTACACCATAGTTTGTAGATGCTATAAATTTTGCGAAAACCAATCAATATATACTTATAGGGATTTTTTTTTTTTACCCAAAAATATGTAGCGGAATACATATTGGCCTAAATTTATGAAGAAATTTGATTTAAAATTTTCTTTTGGTTGCCGATGTTTTATAGCAGAAAGAAAACAAAAAACAAACAAACAAAAAAAAAAAATATATATATATATATTTGTTTATAGCACAAAAAAAGAAATAAAAAAACTCAAGTAATAATTCATAGTTTGTAGATTCTTCTATAACTTTTGTGCAAACCATTTAACATACGCTTATTGGGATTTTGTTTTCAGTTGTCAGTTAGTGTCAGTTTGCACGTTGCAATCCTGCTATAAGTTGCTGATCGCCAACATTACTAGTATATTAAAAAAAAAATATATATTTAAATTCCAGTATATACAGTACACCATAGTTTGTAGACGCTATAACTTTTGCGAAAATCAATCAATATACGCTTATTGGGATTTTTTTTTTACCAAAAATACGTAGCAGAATACATATTGGCCTAAATTTATAAAGAAATTTGAGTTTTTAAAATTTTTTGGGGTTGGAGATGTTTTATAGCAGAAAGTATAAAAAAAAAAAAAAAAAAAAAAAAATATAAAACAATATAAATTTATATATATATATATATATATTATATATATATATATATATATATATATATATAAATATATATATAAGTTTTTTTTACTTTTTTTATTTTATTCAAAATTGTTATGTTTTGTTTATAGCACAAACAAATAAAAATAAAATGTAGAGGTGATCAAATACGTAGCGGAATACATATTGGCCTAAATTTATGAAGAAAGTTGATTTAAAATTTTCTTTCGGTTGGCGATGTTTTATATCAGAAAGAAAACAAAAAACAAAAAAAAAGAATATATATATATATATATATATTGTTTTTTTCAAAATTGTTATGTTTTGTTTATAGCACAAAGAAATAAAAAATGCAGAGGTGATTAAATAGCACAAAAAGAAAATTCTATTTGTGAGGAAAAAGAGGACATAAATTTTATTTAGGTACAGAAGTGCACGACCGCGAAATTGTCAGTTAAGGTAACGCAGTGCCGTATCGCAAAAAATGCTCTGAAGAGGGGGGGGGGGGGTTAAATCTTCCGGAGGTCAGAAAGGAAAAATTGGGGCTTATCCGTGTCCCCTATAACCATATCACAGCCACAAGTGTGAACAAGCCCTTAGAGGCATAGCTATACAGCAGTGAAAGTGATTTTCACAAAACATTCACTGGTTTTGAATCAATCACTCCTGATTGAGCCACATTGCTGTGAGAGTCTGTGTTTCATTACTTTACAGTGTATGCATGCGCTTTGCCATCTGTTAGGCATTATTGATTCTAATGCTGGCCCATACACTAGACGAAAAATAGGCCGAACCCATTTTCAAAAAAAAAAAAATTTAGGGCGTGAGCGCAAATGATAGTGCCATCATATAACGACCAATAAATCGTTCAGTGGACATAAATGAATGCATTTTTTGTTCGTTTTTTTACATATACTTAGTGCAGACAGTTCAGACGGGAAACACATTAACCTTTCAATTTATCGTTTGTTCGGCAGAACATTTCCAAATTTGTCCTTTGTTTTTTCGGCTCAAAAACGTCCCAAAGATTATCGATTTTGTGCCCATTAACTGGCCGAAAAATGAACGAATGGTCTAAATGACCGAATTTCGGCCGATTAGTGTATGGCCAGCATTACTCTGTGTAGTGAACTGCTACATACAGTTGATCTCTGTCTGATCATTCGGAGCATTAACTATTCTGTTTAAAGTACTATTACTATTTGGTTTCCAACAGGTTCTCTTTAAATTGGTGTCAGGGCCCCTTTAAGCCATTAAAAAGTAGTAGTCATCCAATCGTGCGAAATCCATTATTCTTCAGTCCCGCTGCCTACTTTGTAATATGACCTATTTCATCTTGTAAACAGACTTTTGCTCCTGTATATTCGAACTGCAGTAATCTAGGACACTCTAATAGATTTAAATTAAAAACACATTTACGTCAATTAATCTGTTCTGTGTTCGGAAAACAAGTCGAAAGAACATGAGAAGAATATAGGCACCAGGGCAGAAGTTCCTGCTCTGTATAATTACAACGGGTACAGGCTGGTGTGGCCATTCGCGGTTACCATTGGGTGACAAGAGCAGGAACGTGGGGGGAACGTGGGGGGAACGCAGTTCCGGCACCTCCAGCACTGAATGTATGTAATGGTAAGGGGTGTTGGAGGGTCTATGATGCTGGCTGCTGGGGGATCTATTGTACCTGGTAGTGATCTATTTCTGCATGGGGGACCATTATTGCTAGGGGGGCGTCTTATGTTGCCAAGAGGTCAATTGTTGCTGGGAGGGAGCTACTGTTGAGAGAGAGGTCTATTTTCGCTTGCTGCTGGAAGATCTGTTGTTGCTGCTGGGGGTATATTGTTGATGGGGTTGATCTATAGTTGCTGAGGGGGTGTTTTGTAACAGGGGAGCCATTGTTGTATACTCATGTGTGAGGGATCTACTGTATTTTTGCTGGGGGAAGGATATAATATTGCTGGGGTGGGGGTCTTTTGTTGCTAGGGGGATATATTGTTGCTGGGGTTGGTCTAGTATTGCTGGGGGATCTATTGTTGCTGGGGTGGAGTCTATTGTTGCTGGGGGAGGTCTATTGTTGCTGGGTGGATCTGTTATTGCTGGGGGAGATCTAGTTTGCCTGGGATATGGTCTATTGTTGCTGGCTTCAGGGGATCTACTGTATTGTAACTGGTAGGGAACTAAATTTGCATAGGTTTTTTTTGTTGCTAGGGGGCGTCTTATGTTGCCAAGGGGTCAATTGTTGCTGGGAGGGATCTACTGTTGAGGGAGAGGTCTATTGTTGCTTGCTGCTGGAAGATCTGTTGTTGCTGCCGGGGGTATATTGTCGATGGAGAGAATCTATTGTTGCTGAGGTCATATTTTGAAACAGGGGAACCATTGTTGTCGGGTGGGTATAATCATGTGTGAGGGATCTATTGTATTTTTGCTGGGGGTATATACTATTGTTAGGGTGGGGGTCTTTTGTTGCTAGGGGGATATATTGTTGCTAGGGTTGGTCTAGTATTGCTGGGGATCTATTGTTGTGGGGTGGTCTATTGTTGCTGGTGGAGTCTATTGTTGCTGGGGGAGATCTATTGTTGCTGGGTGGATCTGTTATTGCTGGGGAAAATCTAGTTTGCCTGAGATATGGTCTATTGTTGCTGGGGTGGGGTCTATTGTTGCTGGCTTCAGGGGATCTACTGTATTGTAACTGGTAGGGAACTAAATTTGCATAGGGGTTTTTTGTTGCTAGGGGGCGTCTTATGTTGCCAAGGGGTCAATTGTTGCTGGGAGAGATCTACTGTTGAGAGAACGGTCTATTGTTGCTTGCTGCTGGAAGATCTGTTGTTGCTGTCGGGGGTATATTGTCGCTGGAGTGGATCTATTGTTGCTGAGGTGGTATTTTGTAACAGGGGAGCCATTGTTGTCGGGTGGGTATAATCATGTGTGAGGGATCTACTGTATTTTTGCTGGGGGGATATAATATTGCTGGGGTGGGGGTCTTTTGTTGCTAGGGGGATATATTGTTGCTGGGGTTGCTCTAGTATTGCTATGGGATCTATTGTTGCTGGGGTGGAGTCTATTGTTGCTGGGGGAGATCTATTGTTGCTGGGTGGATCTGTTATTGCTGGGGGAGATCTAGTTTGCCTGGGATATGGTCTATTGTTGCTGGGGTGGGGTCTATTGTTGCTGGCTTCAGGGGATCTACTGTATTGTAACTGGTAGAGAACTAAATTTGCATTGGGGTTTTTTGTTGCTAGAAGGTGTCTTATGTTGCTAAGGGGTCAATTGTTGCTGGGAGGGATCTACTGCTGAAGGAGAGGTCTATTGTTGCTTGCTGCTGGAAGATCTGTTGCTGCCGGGGGTATATTGTCGCTGGAGTAGATCTATTGTTGCTGAGGTGGTATTTTGTAACAGGGAGGCCATTGTTGCTGGGGTGTATAATGTGTGAGTGAAGTATTGTTGCTGGGGTGGGGTCTTTTGTTTCTAGGGGTACATATTGTTGCTAGGGAGGGTCTATTATTGCTGGGGGATCTATTGTTGCTGGGGTGGAGCCTATTGTTGCTGGGGGGACATCTAGTTTGCCTGTGATGGGGGAACTATTGTTGCTGGGGGAACTATTGTGCTGGGGTGGAGTCTTTTGTTGCTGGCTTCAGGGAATCTATTTTACTGATTTCTTTGTTATCATTAACAAGTTGCATACAAATTACTTAAGACCACAAAATAATACGTGGTTCTGTATTCTCTATAATCAGTGGTACTCGAAGGTGGGTAGTAGGTGGAACCAAGGAGCGGTACTCGGAGGTGGGTAGTAGGTGGAACCAAGGAACGGTACTCGGAGGTGGGTAGTAGGTGGAACCAAGGAGCGGTACTCGGAGGTGGGTAGTAGGTGGAACCAAGGATCGGTACTCGGAGGTGGGTAGTAGGTGGAACCAAGGAGCGGTACTCGGAGGTGGGTAGTAGGTGGAACCAAGGATCGGTACTCGGAGGTGGGTAGTAGGTGGAACCAAGGAGCGGTACTCGGAGGTGGGTAGTAGGTAGAACCAAGGAACGGTACTTGGAGGTGGGTAGTAGGTGGAACCAAGGATCGGTACTCGGAGGTGGGTAGTAGGTGGAACCAAGGAGCGGTACTCGGAGGTGGGTAGTAGGTGGAACCAAGGAGCGGTACTCGGAGGTGGGTAGTAGGTGGAACCAAGGAGCGGTACTCAGAGGTGCGTAGTAGGTGGAACCAAGGAGCGGTACTCGGAGGTGGGTAGTAGGTGGAACCAAGGAGCGGTACTCGGAGGTGGGTAGTAGGTGGAACCAAGGAGCGGTACTCGGAGGTGGGTAGTAGGTGGAACCAAGGAGCGGTACTCGGAGGTGGGTAGTAGGTGGAACCAAGGAACGGTACTTGGAGGTGGGTGGGGGGCGGAGACAAGGGAGTTCCTGCACCTATTTTCTGAGACAAAAAGCCTTGGACAAGAGTATCCCTGAGGGGCAGAGCCTAAAGGCCATAGTACGGGGGTTCAACTAATTGATTGCCCAATCAATGTTAACAGCATGGATTAAGGAATCTCTACTGCCGCCGGCTATTGTATTCTGGCAGCTGAAAATAATGGCACTGCTGAACAGTGACTGCTTCTCAAAGCCAGGTGGAGCTTGCAGGACAACCGTGGCTCAAACAGTTGCCGCTCTATGATTTGACGAGATGGAGATTGTGGCGTCACCACCTCTCCTCTCCACCTCATCCAATCACAGACTGTTTTGCCTTATTGAGAAGATGGAAAGCATTCTCTTAATGATACCCGTCCCAAGCTAGCAACACCCATGTGTTCAGTAAGCAGCAGGATGGCCATTCGGCATGGAGCCCAGAAGCTAGTGGAAAGAACTGGAGTATTGGTGCCAATTAAAATGATCTCCAGCTTCCACGGGCATCCTACAGGTATGTTATATACATAGTTACATTGGTCCAAGCTGGATGTCTCCACCGGATTAAGAGAGTGGTAAGCCATGCACAGAGGTAGTGGGATGGTAGGGGCTGCACACTAGCAAAGGTAAGGGGTGCGGTCTGGCCCCGCCTGTTGGCTCGTTGGTGTAGGGGCGGGGTGCTGATGTTCCCTGGCCATTTAAGAGCTGACCTGACACTGGTTGGATCCAGCTCTGATGAGACCTACTGCCCAAGGCTGAAGCACGTGAATTATAAGCCTGTTGATCTTTTATGTATGTGAGTATCCTCAGTGGCGGCTCGTCCAAATGTAAAAAATATATATATATATATATTTTTTTTTTTTTATTTAAACATGTCCCTTTAAGGAATTTTTTTTTTTGCACTGTGTCCCGGGCGCAGGAAAAATATCCATACCTGGAGTTCTTTAAGTTAAACTTTTAGGTGGGCTGGTCTACATACACATCACACAAGACAAAGACATCTAGTAAATTGTTTCCCTCTTTGTTAGTGATCAGTGAAAAAATGTAGCGCTAAAAATATAAAATAATAAACATTGAACAATATATCAAGTATTGTGTGTAAATAATAAAGACTTTGTAATAAAAATCAATCTCAAATATATGAATATAAAACACAACATGTATATAATGAGTAGAAACACACCATTTTTGAGAGAAGTGAAGAATGTGAACTTTTTGATGACTCAACAATGTGATCTTGTAATCAGTTTTTGGCTTTCCAGTCTGGCTGCTTAACATCTGAGTTCCAGCCTCACCGTAAACTGCACGATTCCCTGGATTCGTTCTTGGAGCTCTTTGGTCACTGAAGATCGCTTCATTGATTCCCTGGATTCGTTCTTGGAGCTCTTTGGTCACTGAAGATCACTTCATTGATTCCCTGGATTTGTTCTTGGAGCTCTTTGATCTCTGAAGATCACTTCAGTGATCTCCAAAAGCTTCCGGGTCTGGTGCTGAGAGGCTGCCTTGCTGCTTACTCTATGCACTCTACGATTTGACGAGATGGAGATTGTGGCGTCACCACCTTATCTTGTAATCAGTTTTTGGCTTTCCAGCCTGGCTGCTTAACATCTGAGTTCCAGCCTCACGGTTACCTGCACGATTCCCTGAATTCGTTCTCGGAGCTCTTTGGATTCCCTGGATCGTTTTGGAAATCTGATGATTGGGCTATCCTCGCTTGATTGACTCGTTGTCGCTGACATTTGAGTCCACTATTTCCGGTAAGAGTCTATACCCCTTATCTCGGGTGGGGGACACACTATCCCTGATTCTCTACATGCCTGCTGAGGCCTTTGTACCCCACTTCTGAGCAAAAACTTTTTGTGGTGGACTCCATATATGTTTACCATAGGATTGTTTCACCTTTGGGACTTGCACACCTATGTTTCTACTCATTATATACCGTATTTATCGGCGTATAACACGCACTTTTTCCCCCTTAAAATCGGGGGAAAGTCGTGGGTGCGTGTTATACGACGATCCCCCCAAAAAAAGTGAAAAACAAAATCAAACAGCGCCGAAAAACAGCGACCGCCGTCAATAAAAAACGAGCGCCGCCGAAAAAAACCGAGCGCCGCCGAAAAAGACCGATGTTCGGCTCCGCTCGCAGTCCCGCCTCCCTGCGCTCGCTTCCGAAACAGCAGGGAGGCGGGATTGCGAGCGGAGCCGAACAGACAGCTCTGGCTTTTCCAGCTCCGCTCGCATTCCCGCCTCCCGGCGCTCGCTTCCGAAACAGCAGCGAGGCTGGACTGCGAGCCGAACAGACGGCTCGGGTTTTTCTGCCGCCGCTTGGTCTTTTCTGATGCCGCGGTCTTTCTAGGCGGCAAATTTAAATGTGGGCAATCTGCAAATGACGCTTGTAACCTGCAAATGACACTGACAAGCTGCAAATCACACTGGGCAAGCTGCAAAACACACTGGGCAAAGCTGCAAATCACACTGGGCAAAGCTGCAAATGACGCTGGGCAAGCTGCAAATCACACTGGGCAAGCTGAAAATCACACTGGGCAAGCTGCAAATCACACTGGGCAAAGCTACAAATGACGCTTAAATGTAAGTGTTTTTTTTTCCTAAACTTCCCTCCTAAAACGTTTTTTCCTTAAAATGCCCTCCTAAACTTGGGGTGCGTGTTATACGCCGATAAATACGGTACATGTTCTGTTTTGTATTCATTATATTTGAGATTGATTTTTAGCTTTAAAGAATTTTATTGTATATAAGAAAATATACAAAATAACAATGAATTGAACAAGACGATGTACCATATAACAGAATGTCAACCAGTACAGATATACAGTCAGTTGGATTCAGATAACGGTAATTATTCATAAACGTCACAGTGATCAGGAGAGACACTGTGGATAACCATTCATTAATAAACTCAAACGTTAGGGTCCGGTCTGTCAGGGGGTGATACCCATAGAGTAGAACATCTTGGTGTATAAAAGGTGCCCCAGTAGGTGGTCAACGAATGACCCGAGAGGCTCCAAGCTCACCACCCCATTTGGAACTATCTGTGGACAAGCTCAGAGCTCCCGCGGAGCCAATCCCCGACCCCCAACTGGGGTCGCTCCATGCTGAATGACAATGCGTACAAGAAGGGTCCTTCATTACCAAGAGCGAAGTTAGGGCAATGGGGTAACTTCCAATCAATAATTAGAACTAGAACCCCCTGACATCCCGACCCACAACCATTAATGTAACCCACGTGAGGGCAACTGCAGGTCTTGCTGAACATGCGGTGAAGTGGGGACTAGGTCGTCCCAAGAGGAGAGAGAGAGAAACGTGTGAAAGGAAAGTGGTAAAGAGCAGGATAGTGTCAGGGAGGGGAGGATGTGGAGTTCTCGGATCTACTCGCCATTCCAGGTACAGTAGTAAAGGTAGGTTACAATATGTTGCCCAGGGTTCCCAGGTGACATAAAAACTCTCAACCTTGTCATTCAATTTAGCTACTATTTGTTCCTGGGACATAATCCAGGACACTTTTCTCCTACAGTTTGAGATTGATTTTTATCACAAAGTTTCTATTATTTACACACAATACTTGATATATTGTTCAATGTTTATTGTTTTATATTTTTAGCGCTACATTTTTCACTGATCTTTTGCATTAAATTTGTGTCACATTCTAATGTAACAGCTGTTCATTTTTCTTCACTAATTGAGTTAGCGCAGTAATACCCCCTATCCACATTTCCCACTTTTTTAATCCTGTGCCGATTGGTACATAAAGACTTGCACAGTGCCCATAATGTTTGCGCTTAGAAAATGACACATAATCTGGGGGATCTCAAACTCTTCCCTTATCAAAATGAAAGGCCTAGCCTGGAAATTGTTTTTCCTTTTTCTCAACGTTATGCAAATTTAATCACAACTTTCAGATTGACTTGGATTGGTATAGTTTTAATTGGTTTTCAAAACGTCTTGATGGCCTCTTATTGCACAGAACTGTTGATACAGCACATTCCCGTCACAATAGCCTTGAAGGATCGTTGTACGCTCAGAAGGCTAAACAATTTTTGACAGTTTTTGGATTCTACATAAATACTGTTGGCTTGTGAGACTTAGCTGTTTTGATAGAGCGAAATGTGTTTTCAGTCAAGTTTCAATCATTTACTAAAAGCGCGGCTTGGAACAGCAGCGCAGAAGAGAAATAGCCATCAGGACTGAATATTCGGCTTCGTGGTACTCAAAAGGCTCAGATGAAATTTTAGAGTAACTTATCAGGGAGGTGAAATTGAAAAAGGCAGTATAACTTTATTTCATTTATTTTCAAAGGTACATTTGAGTCCGACTGGAAAATGTAGTCTTGGAATGTATTCAGGATACTATTTACTGGCCAATGGGGGTCTTTGTTATCCACCCAGGATGAGCCATAATGCACTTATTGCCAGTAATCTTGGAACACCAACACCTGAACTACGGAATTGTGCAGATCAAATTATCTCAGTCTAATAATGTACTGCTAAAGACAATTCTATGAGGCTGCATTCACACCTGAGAGTCAAGTTTTTGAGCTTTATTTCAAATGTTTTGTCATGCATTTTTATGCACCCTTTTAAGCATTTTTGCAGGTTCTTGTACAGCGTTTTTAAAGCATTTTTGAGTTTTGGTGTTTTTATTAGCCGGTAGAGAAAAATATCACCTGTTTCATCATTTGTTGCTCTGTTTTTCAGGGTTTTCATCCACTTTTATTAATTATTATAATTTAATTTATATATATTTTTTATTTATTTTTGTTAGGGTTAGGGGGTTAGAGTTAGGAGGTAGGGGCTTGGGGTTAAGTAATTAGAATTTATTATTAGAATTTATGCGTTATTTAATTATATATATATTTTTTAGGGTTAGGGGTTTATTTATTTATTATTATTTTATTTATGAATTGATAATATTTACAACAAAAAAATGTTAGGGTTGGGGTTAGGGCCAGTATTAATTTCCTAGGCGAAAATATTTTCATTATCATTTTCAGTCAGTGGTATATTTCCAGTAATAAAAACGAAATGTAAATTACCCCACATTTTCGACATTGAACGAAAACGGAATGGAAATGTGAGGGAGGGATGTTTACCCACGTGAACTTCCAGTTTCCACGGTGCCACGCCTGTAAAGCCTGTGAGTGTTTCCCTTCCCAGCAAAGCAAGGTAGTGACAGTAGTGTGCTTAGTGGTGGGGCGCGCGCTTAGCACTGTGAAGCATTACAGGCCTCCTCACGAAGCACTGTGTGCATTACAGGCCTCTTCCGACAACTGTTCAGAGCACTGTGTGCATTAAAGGCCTCCTCAGACAACTGTCCAGAGCACTGTGTGCGTTACAGGCCTCCTCAGACCATCCAGAGCACTATGTGCATTATAGGCCTCCTCAGATCATCCAGAGTACTGTGTGCATTACAGGTCTCCTCAGACCATCCAGAGCACTGTGTACATTATAGGCCTCCTCAGACCAACCACAGCACTATGTGCATTATAGGCCTCCTCAGATCATCCAGAGTACTGTGTGCAATTATAGTCCTCCTCAGACCATCCAGAGCACTGTGTGCATTGCAGGCCTCCTCTGCACACTGTCCAGAGCACTACAGTCCTCCTCAGACCACTGTCCAGAGCACTGTGCATTACAGGCCTCCTTAGACTGCCCAGAGCTCTGTGTGCATTACAGGCATCCTTAGACCGCCCATACACTGTGCAGCATTACAGGCCTCCTTAGATTGCCCAGAGCACTGTGCATTAAAAGCCTCCTTAGACTGCCCAGAGCACTGTGTGCATTAAAGGCCTCCTCAGACTGCCCAGAGAACTGTTTGCATTACGGGCCTCCTCAGACCACCCTCCAGAGCACTGTGCATTACAGGCCTCCCCAGACCATCCAGAGCACTGTGTGCATTACAGGCCTCCTTAGCACACTGTCCATAACACTGTGAGCATTACAGGCCTCCTCAGACCACTGTCCAGAGCACTGTGTATTACAGACCTCCTCAGACCCCCCAGAGCACTGTGCGTTACAGGCCTCCTTGGATTGCCCAGAGCACTGTGTGCATTACGGGCAACCTTAGACCGCCCATAACACTGTGTGCATTACAGGCCTCCCAGCACACTGTGCAGAGCACTACAAGCCTCCTCAGACCACTGTCCAGAGCACTGTGCATTACAGGCCTCCTTAGACCGCCCATAGCACTGTGCAGCATTACAGGCCTCCTTAGATTGTCCAGAGAACCTTGCATTACAGGCCTCCTCAGCCCACTGTCCAGAGCACTGTGCATTACAGACCTCCTCAGACCCTCCAGAGCACTGTGCCTTACGGGCCTCCTTAGACCGCCCAGAGCACTGTGTGCATTAAGGGCCTCCTTAGATTGCCCAGAGCACTGTGCATTACAGGCCTCCTTAGATCACCATCCAGAGCACTGTGAATTACAGGCCTCTTCCTTAGACAGTCCAGAGTATGTAGTTCAAACCCTAATACCATAAATAATAACATATTCAATATTTTTTACTCCAGGACTATATAATGAGTTCGGAAATTCGGCCAAACTGAGCAATCGGGGGAGAAGGGCCTTAGTCGGGGAAGTGACCAAGAACTCGATGGTCACTCTGACAGAGCTCGTTGTCAACATGGGGTATTGTTTTTTAGAATTTTGAAGAAAATAATGAATTCAATCCATTTTGGAATAAGGCTGTAACATAAAAAATAATTAAAAAAGGGAAGCACTGTGAATACTTTCTAGAAGCAATGTAAGTATACAAGTGTTTGTTATTTTATTACCCTCTTTGCAGACCTTCTCAAGCTTCCCAGACAGCTGTGCTGGAAATGGTTGTTGGTTATAATAGTTGCATTCACTTAGGTACCATCAAACCACATGCCTGCAGGGCATACAAAATCTATCCCATTAACCCTGGACCCTGTCCTCTAAGTTACCCTGTCCATCCTTTGTGGGCTTCGCTCTCCAGGCTACCGGAGAAGGATAAACTGTCCATTATAATAAGAGAGCTTTTTGAGCACCTACCATCTGTGCTGAGTTCAGGAAGGACATAGGAAGTCTATTCTCTATACTGTACACAGCTTGATAATTCTACTTGGGTATACATGGAACAGATGAAGAAAAAAAGAAAATCCTGAGCAGTAATGCGGCGTACACACGGTCGGAATTTCCGATGGGAGCTTTTCATCGGATTTTCCGACCGTGTGAATGCCCAACGGTCTTTTTCTGTCGGAATTTCCGACGGACTTTGAATTGAGAACCTGTTCTCAATTTTTCCGACGGAAAACCTTTCTATCAGATTTTCCGATCGTGTGTATGCAATTCCGACACGCAAAATTCCGACGCATGCTCGGAAACAATTCGACGCATGCTCGGAAGCATTAAACTTCCCTTTTATAGTGCTGTCGAACGTGTTTTATGCCGCTGTGTTATTGACCGTCGGAATTCGGTGTGATCGTGTTTAGGCAACACAGCTTGAGCGGAATTCCGTTGGAATTCCGTCAGAAAAACCGTCAGACTATTTTCCGACGAGAATTCCGATCGTGTGTACGCGGCATAAGGCTACATCCAAAAGTGGAGATTATTACAGATGTCCATTGGTGAGCTGTTCTCTATAACCACTTGACCTCCAGAAGATCTACCCCCCCCCCCTTCATGACCACGTCATTTTTTGCGATACGGAACTGCATTACTTTAACTGACAATTGCGCGATTATGCAACGCAATAAAATTTGTCATTTTTGTCCCACAAATAGAACTTTCTTTTGGTGGTATTTGATTACCTCTGCGTTTTTTAATTTTTGTATTTTGAAAAAAACAAACAAACAATATTTTTTACTTTCTGCTATAAAACATATCCAAGAAAGTGTAAAAAAAATCGAATTTCTTCATAAATGTAGGCCACAATGTATTCTGCAACATATTTTTGGTAAAGCAAAATCCCAAGAAGCGTACCGTATTTATCGGAGTATAACACGCGCCGGTGTATAACACGCACCCCAAGTTTAGGAGGGAATTTTAAGGAGAAAAACTTTTAGGAGGGAAGTTCAAGGAAAAAAAACTTACATTTAAATGCCCATCAATGCAGCCTTATCAGTGTCATTTGCAGCCTTGTCAGTGCAGCCTTGCTCCCAGTGTCCATTGCAGCCTTGTCAGTGCAGCCTTGCCCCATTGTCCATATGTGTATGTTTTATGTGTATGTGTTTGTAAGCATGTCGGGACCCCACAGGGCAAGGACCGTGCTATTGCCACAGATGGACACCAGTGGAAAAAAGCGACCTGAGGCGAATCAGTTCGCATAGGTAGCGCTATACAAATCATTCATTCATTAATTCATTCATTGCAGCCTTGTCAGTGCAGCCTTGCCCCAGTGTCCATTGCAGCCTTGTCAGTGCAGCCTTGTCAGTGCAGCCTTGCCCCCAGTGCAGCCTTGCCCCCAGTGTCCATTGCAGCCTTGTCATTGCAGCCTTGGATGAATTTAAAATTGGCGCCGCCGAGATCGCCGCTGAGACTAGGCGGAGCGGAGTGAACGCCGCCGAGATCGCAGGGACTGGGCGGAGCCAAGATACACATAGCCGAGTGTGGCTCTTCTCGGCTCCGCTCACAGTCATGCCCAGTCCCGCCCTATGATGGACATAACACAGGTCCAATGGCGGGACTGGGCGTGACTGTGAGCGGAGCCAAGAAGAGCCGAGTACACTCGGCTATGTGTATCTCGGCGGCGATCGGCTCATAATCAGCAGAGATCGATCGGGATCAGTGGGGATCGCCGTATAACACGCACCCACGATTTTCCCCTGATTTTAAGGGGATTTTAAGGGGAAAAAAGTGCATGTTATACGCCGATAAATACGGTATATTGATTTGGTTTGTGCAATAGTTATAGAAGAATCTACAAACTATGAATTATTACTTGATTTTTTACTTACGGTATTTATTTAATTTTCTTCTACTAGTAATGGCAGCGATCAACGACTTATAGTGGAACTGCAATATTGACAATCAGACACTAACTGACACTTTTGACACTTTTTGGGAACCAGTGACACTAATACAGTGATTAGTGCTAAAAATATGCTATACTTATGACACTGGGTGGGAAAAGGTTAAAACAGCTAAGATTTTCAAAGGGCTAGATGTAGGCCTAACCAGTGTTTATGTGTGTACTGTGTGGTGCTTTTATTAGATGTGATGGATTTTTATCAACAAAATCCATTACATCCCTGCTGTCAGGACACTGTGTGCTCTCTACCCGGGAGTGCAGAATCACGTATATATACGTGATTCTGCACAGAATGAACGCCCTGTAGCAGTAAATCTCTATAGGGCGGTCCTGAAGTTGACCCTTCTAATTCTATTTTTTTTGTTCACACTTACCTTTAGTGCTCCCTGTGTTTAGATTGCAGCAAACTTTATTTTGGAATAAAGGTCCACTCTAACTTTAGGGTGTAAACCTTTACCTTAATATATAAAATTAGACCTTAGGGCCCATTCACATTAATACGGTGTATTAGAACTCATTATGCCGTGCCTAACCTGCATTTTGCTATGGGAACCCAATAATTAAAAAGGCCACCAAAAAAGCTTTTGTGACACTATAATATGCGGCACCTCATCCCTATTTAATTGAAAATAGCAGCAACAGGATGATCGGGATAATAGCAGTGCCCACAATTGCAAGGAATACATTTATATAAAAATAGAAAGTTTATTCATAAAATAATAACAATTATTGGGTTCAATAAAAAATAAGAGTATGATACATATCACATTAGTGGTCACTGTAAACACTATAGGTTATATCCCAACATGTTTCGCCAACATTGGCTTTTTCAGGGGATTTCTACGGACCACCACTTTTCCTAAAGCTATATAGATATAGATAAGATCATATACATAATCAATAATTGTTTACAGTGACCACTAATGTGATATGTATCATACTCTGATTTTTTATTGAACCCAATAATTGTAACATCAAGTATTGATCACCTTATGTAGTTGGACACCAGTGACCACTAATGTGATATGTATCATACTCTGATTTTTCTTTATTGAACCCAATAATTGTTATTTATTGAATAAACTTTCTATTTTTATATTAAAAAAAAAAAATTATATTTGTGGGCACTGCTATAATCCCAATCATCCTGTTGCTGTTATTTTCACCACAATGCATGTTGGCCAAATTATTGTGCCAACGTAACCACGGGTCAGTAGTGTGCATGGGCACTCAACACAGGATTTTTTTTTAACAGAAAAAGAGACGTACAATGGCTTTTCTAAAGAGAGAATCATGCTGCACACCGATCATAGAGATTAAGCCCAGGAGTGGGTGAAACATGTTAGGGGTGTGGCCTCAGGTGGTCCAGTGTATGCAGTTTTGTCCTTTCTGCATGCTCATTAAACTTATTGGAGCTTCCAGCTGTCACGAGAGAGCACCCATCAACATGGGGACAAGGTGCTTTGGGGTGGGGGGCCAAAGCACCCCCCATTTTCAGGGCATGTGGCCTGGTATGTCTCAGGAGTGAGTAAGCGTGTGAATTTTGGGGGGGATCATTTTTAAATGTTGACCCGAAAAGGTCTGGTATGGACTGGGGGGGACCCCACACAGTTTTTTCTTTATTTTCTTTTTAAATAGCTGGGTGTCAGTCAGTTGAGTTAAATGTGATTTGACTCTTTTTTTTTATCTTTAGAAATTTTATTTTTGCTGCAGCATGTTCTATTTATGCTACAGATTCGCCACTTTACAGGCAGACTAAGTAGACCCCCAGGCACTATATTTAAAGGATTTTTTTTATTTTTTGTTGTTACACTTTAAGCATCATTAAAATCCCACTGAAAAAAAAAAACGATCATTTAAAAAAAAATCTTTTAAAAAAAATGTTTTTCATTGATATATGTCCCCCCAGGGCAGTACCCAGACCCCCATACCCTTTTTATGGCCAATTACTTATATAAGCCTTCAAAATTGGCACTTTTGATTTTTCCTGGTCAGCTCCCATAGACTTCAATGGGGTTTGCTTTTCTGGTCAGAACTTTTCTCCTGTTCAGGAGTTCTGCTGCGAATCAAACGAGGGTGTATGGCCCATCTCTACAGGTGAGAAACCTGAACAGAGCCTGAACAGTGAATGCTGAAAGCCAGGGTTCTCCTGAGAGCTGACTGAGGGAGGATGTCCAAGGATCCTGTCTGGAATGATGGAAGAATGTGACCTGTGACCAGGGCCTTATGAATACAGACCCCCCCCCCCCAAAGGGATCCTAGAGACTGGTGTTGCTGAATCCCCCTCCGGGTGCTAGAAGTCAGCTGCTGGGTGTAGGCTAAAGGGGACACTGGCTGGTGTCTTGAAGAGCAAGGTCCATTCAACTCCTTTTACTAAGAAAGGGACTTTGCTTCATTCTATACAGTCTGCTACACAGTTCTAACGAGAAAGCTGTAGGTGTAAATAGTTTATATTTTATCCAAGTTTCTAAACTAAAATAAAACCCCCAAAAAATACCACTATAATCCCTAGACTGGTCATTGACGACTGGAACGAGTGGAAGTTGTGCACCTGTGCAGGGCTGATAAAAAGGAAAGACCTGGGATAATACCAGCGGCTCCTACGGGGGTTAGCACTACACAGGCATTCAGGCAATCAGGGTCGGGACAAGGGGCGGGCAGGAGGGGCGGCTGCCCCTGGCGCAATGGTTTATTGCAGGGTTGGGGGGGCACCCTGACCCTAACCCTTAGGGAAAGGGGGGCGCAGTTTGGCATCTTTGCCCTGGGCGCTGGGTGACCTTGTCCCGTCACTGCAGGCATTACCCCATGAAGGTACCACATTATGATATTTTCGGCTATAGTGGTCCTTTAAACTTGCTCAAGAAGACAGCACTGCCTTACTGAACGGAGCTGATAACGTTTTTTCTTATTACCTTACATCCACTCTTACAGAGGCGTGCAGCCGACGGCCTTGATCACGATAACTGGCAATGTTTTCAGTACCTCAACCACTGCTTTCATAGCCGAACAGTCAATTGACAGTTATTTAATTACATTGAAGCTTGAAAATAACAAACACTTCTCAATGCTCTGGGCATGCTCAGGACTGTGTTCTATGAGAACTTTATGGTGTTTGAAAAAAATCATATTATCTTCCCACGGACATTTATTAGGGAGCTATATGGTTCTCCTCGGACCCAGAGGTTTACTGCACACATCAAAGCAAATATTTGTACAAAGTCCCTTGTAAACAGACATTTGTTCCCTTCCGGTAATTCTGATGTTTAGTTGCAAGTTGAGTATTGATCAGCGAACAAAAATGGGGTATTTGTCACTGTCTGAACAAAAAAAAGTTTGGATACTTCAATGAAAACTTGGCTGAGCTGGATGTATGAGTGTGAATGTAATAGCTTGTGCTTTGTTCAAGATGTATTCTTTTCATTATCATTTTTTTTTTTTTTTTTTGCTAGCATGTAGGTAGATGAAGTCTATTTTCTCCTCAGATGGTGGTGCTCAACTGCAGTGGCATTGCAGCTGGAGGGGAAGTCAAGAGAATCATGGTTCCTCTATGGTTTCCTGGGTCAATGAAGCTATCCGGTTGGCTGCTGCCGCCCCATGTGACTCTGGCGGGCATCTTGGGTCAGGCAAAGCCTATTTAAGGTCCTGGTTTCCAGGCTTGGTGTGCATTTAGCATGTTGGTGGTGTAGAGACAGTTCACCCATCTGACAGGGACAGTTAACAGCAGTAGGGAGAGGTTCCAGATGTGTAGGGAAAGGATAGGGACACACCATTCTTCCTGGAAGCCTCCCCGTTTAGATATGGACTGGCCAAGCTGCATTCCGCCCCTAAGACAGATGCTGTTGGCACATCATAGCCCTGCTCTGCTGCACATTGCTGTTACATTCTGTGAGTGTTCCCGGTTGGGTGACCTCCCACCAGGCTTGTTGTGAATTGCAAACTCTAACTTTACAAGTTCTGTTTACTGCATCTGGACTCTGAGTGTTTACAGCCACCGCACACAAGCATCCTCCACAAAGTACAATAACTAAGAACTCAACCTTGTCCATGATCCACTCTACCCAAACAATTTCCAATAAGAGAAACGATGAGCGAATAACAAGAATTTCTCCTTTCAAGTGGTTCAGTAGTGTGGACCCGGATATCTGTTCCTTGGGGGTGAATATTCTAAATGCACAGGCATTTCCATTGAACCTCTTCATTAGGTAACTATGAGGTCCATGCAGAGTGTGCAGCTGTCTCTTCTGTGGGCAACGTTAGTGTAAACAGGATGCAATGGGTGACCTGCCTTTGTGAGAGTGGGTGTCACTTACCTTTATGAAGAGCCTGAGATGATAAGGGTGGCCTCTTGCACAATTTCCATCCAAGCACCCCCTCAAAGTTTAGACAGGGTCTGCAAGGGCAATGGAAGGGCACAAATGCCAGGGAGCTGAAACTGAAGACTGGACCTTGGACGCTCTGGTATCAGACAGGCATAAGTACTGCGTGTAGGTTATCCAGGATAAAAGGAGAAAATGCAAAATGGCGGCCATGCCAAGCTTTGCACGGGAAACGGAAGCTACTGTAGATTACTGTGGCAATGGTGTTTACTACAGTGATTTCCTGTTTCAATCCACATATATGGCACATACTTACATAGGTCCAAGCTAGACCAGTGTAACTACAGATTGCCCACTTACAAAGAAATGAAGGGTCTATAATTGTTATCATAGGTGTGTTTTAAATGATAGACAGAATATCAAGCAAAAATCCTGAAAAAACACATGACACTAATGTTATAAATTAAATTTTAGTTCTGTGAGTAAAATAAGTATTTGATCCCCAAGAAAAACATTACTTAGTACTTGGTGGAGAAACCCTTGCTGGCAAGCACAGAGGTAAGACGTTTCTTGTAGTTAGTGACCAGATTTGCACACATCTCCGGAGGGATTTTGGTCTACTCTTCTTTACATAGTTTCTCTAAATCCTTTAGGTTTCTTGGCTGTTGCATGGCAACTCGAAGTATTAGCTCCCTCCACATATTTTCTATAGGATTAAGATCTGGAGCCTGGCTAGGCCACTCCATGACCTTAATGTGCTTCTTCTTGAGCCACTCCTTTGTTGCCTTGGTGGTATGTTTTGTGTCATTGTCATGCTGGAAAACCCATCCATGACCCATCTTCAGTGTTCTGGCTGAGGGAAGAAGGTTCTCATCCAAGATTTTACAATACATGGCCTCGTCCATTGGCCCCTCAATGTGGCAAGGTCGGCCTGTACCTTTAGCAGAGAATCAGCCCCAAAACATAATGTTTCCACCTCCATGCTTTACTGTAGAGATGATGTTCTTAGGGTCCTAGTCAGCATTTTCCTTCCTCCAAACACAGCGAGTCCCCCTCCTCAAGAAGGCAAATGCACACTCATACCAAATGAACATCTAAATGATTTAGAGAAGGATTGGGAGAAAGTGTTGTGGTCATATGAGACCAGACTTGAGCTCTTTGTCATTAACTCGACCATGTTTGGAGGAAGAAAAATGCTGACTATGACCCTAAGAACACCATCCCTACAGTCAAGCACGGAGGTGGAAACATGATGCTTTGGGGCTGTTTCTCTCAGTCCAACTTTGCCACATTGAGGGGCCAATGGACGGGGAGGACATGTATTGTAAAATCTTGGATGAGAACCTTCTTCCCTCAGCCAGAACATTGAAGATGGGTTGTGGATGGGTCTTCCAGCATTACAATGACCCAAAACATACCGCCAAGGCAACAAAGGAGTGGCTCAAGAAGAAGCACATTAAGGTCATGGAGTGGCCTAGCCAGTCTCCAGACTTTAATCCTATAGAAAATTTATGGAGGGAGCTTAAACTTCGAGTTGCCAAGAAACCTTAAGGATATTAGAGAAGATCTGTAAAGAAGAGTGGACCAAAATCCCTCCTGAGATGTCTGCACACCTTGTAACCAACTACAAGAAACACCTTACCTCTGTGCTTGCCAACAAGGGTTTCTCCACCAAGTACTAAGTCATGTTTTGCTTGGGGATCAAATACTTATTTTACTCACTGAACTGCAACTTAATTTATAGCATTTGTTTTATGTGTTTTTTTTTCTGAATTTTTGGTTGATATTCTGTCTCTATCATTTAAAATACACATAGGATAAAAAATTATAGACCCTTCATTTATTTGAAGGTGGGCAAACTTACAAAATCTGCAGGGGATCAAATAATAATTTTCCCCACTGTAGGTAAAAATTGCCATACCTGGAATTCAACTTTAAGATCAACCTTCTCTGTATGACCTCCTGCATTGTTACCATTGTCGCGGTGCTTACACTAGGTTTACATTCAGAGCTCCAAAAGGTGAACAGAGCCATGGGGAGCTTAGTGGCACTGAGTATAAGTGGGTCTTGAGACACCTGCCAAAGGAGTAAGTGTGTCCCTAGCAGTCACATGCCACCACTGCTCTGTTAGGGGACTTGAAGAATTACAGGGCCCTCCCAGGGCTGCTTCCTAGCACTGCACCTTCCTGAGCCCAGGTTCACCTCTTCGTTCGTTATTTGTATGGATGGAGGGCTGAATCCCCCTTACACCATCCCCCTGGTCCAACGCAGCACCGACCCCTCTAGTGTTTGGGAGTTACAACTTCACAAGGCTTAATATTATGGTTTTGTGGTTGAAGGCTATGGCTCTCAGGATCTCACTGTGCATCTGGAGCTCCTGTGTCCTAGGAGCTCAGGTCACCTGGTTCTGATCGATGGGTCCTCACTTACTGACAGGTGGGTAGACCTCTTTCCACTAGCCACCACCAACTCTCATGTAAACCAGGTCACTTTTCACTTCTAGTCAGGATTCATCAGTGCAACCTCATCAGTGCAACCTTCCATAAGTTGCACACGTCCAGCACCTGTGGCCTCAAGTATTCCGGCATCCCTTCAAATAACATCACTCCAGCCTGAAGAAAAGTCTTTAACTGAATACTTGGACAATACATTTCCATTACACAGCATCATGTTCAACAACCGAAAATCGAGGTAACAATTTCAAAAGTCTTTTTTCCTCTCCAGTGGTATGATACAAGTCCCTTGTTCCATGGTCATTGATGCACTTCAGGGAATGAGCCCAACTCCAGGGGAAACCCTTTTGGGGGGAAGTCCACATAAAAAAACAAAACAGTCCTACTATTCCATGATGCGATTTGTTCTACACTCCAACCAGACCTAAGTTACACCTATTACTTGTATGGGGCCCAGCCACATAGGGCAAAGTTGCATTATCATTACCTGGCAGAGGCACCAGGAGGAAAATGAACTAATGGAATCACACTAACCCCTTCCTAGTAGGGATGGGCCCGGTGTTCGATTCGAACCCATGTTCGAATCGAACATCGGCCGTTCGTCCGCTCGTCGAAACCAGAACTTTGAGGGCCGTTCGCATTAAATTCGTGTGATGCGAACGGTCCACAATGCACTGCGCCAGTCGCAGTGCATTGCTGCCTGATGATTGGCCAAGCATGCACTGTGACCCCGCATGCTTGGCCAATCATAGAGCCAGCGGCGAGGAGAGCATTAATTGGCCACAAGCAGGATGCCTGTGGCCAATTATAGCTCAGGGGGTTTAGTACACACCCCACACTATATAAGGCCGCCGCGCCGGCGGCCTCGTGTAGTGTGTTCCGGCGTTAGGAACAGTGACAGACTGTACTGTACAGTGTACACACTATATGAGCTTGTGATTAATTTCTGTGTGGGGAATAGTGTAGGGAAAGAGGAAAATAGGCAGGGATAGTTTATTCTTCCCAGTGCTGTTCTCTAATCTCTACCAATCCAGCCATCTACAGGAGTTAGTGTGTGTGCATGCTGTGTGAGTATAGCACAGCAGTAGCACACTAAACTACCTTACCCTGTATCTGCCCTTCTGCCCTGTTGTCATCTAATCCAGCCATCCAGACATGACATTAAAGCCGCAAGCAGTTTTCAATGGCTTATTTTTTTCCTTTACAAATGTCATTTTGTGCAGGGACAGTTCTAAACACGGGAAACACATGCCACTTCACAGGCATACTTTAGACACCCCCCAGGTACCATATTTAAAGGAATATTTAACTTTTTTTTTTTCACTTTATGCATCATAAAAATGACTGCTCCCGAAAAAACTTCAGTTTTTAAAACTTCTTTTTGCATTGATACATGTCCCCTGGGGCAGGACCCGGGTCCCCAAACCTGTTTTATGACAATAACATGCATATTGGCTGTTATAATTAGCACTTTAGATTTCGAACGTTCGCGTCCATTGTAATTAATAGGGTTCTAACGTTCGCGAAAACTTTAGGTCCGTTCGCAGGTTCTGGTGCAAACCGAACCCGGGGGTGTTCGGCTCATCCCTACTTCCTAGTAAGAGAACCTGCCCCTTTTCCCATTCAGTGTCTATTACATTTATCTGCATTTCTACTTTCCTTTGAGATATATTGACCCCCCCCCCCCAAGTTTTTTGTGTTAGCCACCCTAATTGGGACTTGCCCTACCTCTGATCTGGTAAGACTTGTGGGTGGATAGATTAGACCTTCAAGGGGTGTTAATACATCTTCCAGAATTCACTTTCCCCATCTCCATTTTCTGGGCACGCTGTTAAAGACCTTCACCATAAAAGTCTCCAGCTGAGATTTTATTTTTCTCCTTCCACATCCTACGGTGCTGCAAAAGGTAAATAAACAACCAAAACCAGTGCACATCCATCTGTACATGGCAGCCATGTCTTTGATCAGCCTTCTCCTTCTGAAATACTGCAAGCATTCTCACTCATTCTTTTTTATTTATTTATAGTATTCACATTGTTATTTGTATAGAAGAAACCTGTTGTCATATACTGTGTACAGTCAACTGTCTGTTCTTCATTTCTCTCAATATTCACACTGGCAGGACATGTTTGGGATTCGGTTTATGGTTTACTGCTCTAATCAGCACCAACATGCATTGATTTTCCTTTTTATTTACCAATTCATTCATGCGTTTATTGAGTCATACATATATTAGCTTATACAGTATATTTAGTCACTCCTTTTTGTGTGTGTGTGTGTGTGTACTGATGCCTGATAAAGGAGTCCTGTAATAATTAAAGTAGAACAAAAGGCAAAAAAAAAATTGTGCATTTTAGATAGAGTAAGAAAGGGTTATAACTAGGGTTGTCCCGATGCCACTTTTTTAAGACCGAGTACAAGTACCGATACTTTTTTTCAAGTACTCGCCGATACCGATTACCGATACTTTTTTTGGCACGCACTGATGGGCGGCACGCACTGATGGGGGGCACGCACTGATGGGGGGCGCGCACTGATGGGTGGTGCGCACTGATGGGTGGCGCGCACTGATGGGTGGCGCGCACTGATGGGTGGCGCGCACTGATGGGCGGCACACACTGATGGGCGGCACGCACTGATGTGCGGTACGCACTGATGGGGGGCACGCACTGATGGGAGGGCACGCACTGATGGGGGGCACGCACTGATGGGCGGCACGCACTGATGGGGGGCACGCACTGATGGGGGGCACGCACTGATGGGGGGCACGCACTGATGGGGCGGCACGCACTGATGGGGGGCACACATTGATGGGTGGCACTGATTGATGGCTGGCTGCATGGGCACTGGCTGCATGGGCACTTATTTATGGCTGGCAGTGGATTTAGGATTTAGTTTTGCTCTGAAAAAGCCCATCTTGGTACACCTAGCACTCAGCCTCAATAAAGCAGCAGCGGACATCTTGTTACACCCAGCCCTAACTATATGGGCTGGGTGTAACAAGATGTCCGCTGCTGCTTTATTGAGGCCGAGTGAGTGCAGGGTGTACCAAGATGGGCGTCGGGATAATAAACCACGTGGCGTGTAACGGCAACACGGAGCGTCACTTGCATTACTGAATGTGACGGCTCCGGTCGCCTATCTAGTTGCACGGGAACACGGAGACACGGAGTACTCACTCTGTACTCTCCGCTCGGCTCTCTGTAGTGTACTGTTCTGCCCTCCGCTCCGCCCGCTGACTCCGCCCGCTGACTCCGCCCTCCGCTCGCTGACTCCGCCCTCCGCTCGCTGACTCCGCCCTCCGCTCCGCCGCCCGCTGCCGCTGACAAGGTATCGGCTAAGCATCGGGCGCATTTGTGCGAGTACAAGTACTCGCGCAAATGCTCGGTATCGGTCCCGATACCGATACTAGTATCGGTATCGGGACAACCCTAGTTATAACCCCAGTCATAGACAAAACAGGAGAGAAAGTGAGGGAATCCCTGGTTGTCACCAGAACCAGGGAAGATTTCCCCTCTATGCCTGTTCTGGTGACATCCTAAAAATGTGGGATTATATTTTACTTTCACCTTTGATGATAACGGTAAACAGGACAAATAGAGAGGGTGAATCTCCCTAATGGGGACACAGACAGCAAAATGGTCTGCCGTCATCCAAATATACAGCACTGTGCGGAATCTGGCAAAGGGACAGGGCACATGGGTCACCCGTCCTCACCACTGGCATTAGATCTGGGAGCCGTGCTTATAAAGGTCTCTGCAGTTCGGAGCACACAAAGCTCCCTCTGTCTTACAGCCACGGCTAGACTTAGAAAGAGGAAATGACGCTCCTCAGGGGCATTCTTTAATTTTCGTATTATCAAGAGTTTTTATAGTGTTACTGTTCATATAATGCCTCCCAGCAGGCCCAGAGCTGAGCAGAGAAGAATACGGCTATTTATCAACGGGCAGTGATAGAGGAAGATTGTGTTATCTCCAAGCAATGTTAACCTTTCTAGACTTCTGAAAAACTTTTAGAACAAAAACAATCCAAAAAATAACTCGGAGGCAACATCACTTCCTGCGGTTTTCAGATATGTGCGGGACGGCAAAATTAAAGTACAGACACCACTTTGCATGGAACAGAGACATAATTTATATTGTCTGAGCGATAATACTGAACAGCGGCGTCTGTCACTTGGGATAGAGCATGTGAGGTCTCTAGCAAGAAGGATGTTGATGGACAAGATTTGTAGCCCCAATCTGGGCTGCAGTAAAATTTACTCAAGTTTGAAGGTTGGGAGGTATGCAGAATAAGCCAAAGCACAATAGGGGTTAAATGCTCATTGTATAGGGGGATAGGAATATAGAGAAAAACGTAACTTATTCCTTGCTCCCCTGGGTAGCCTGTGCCCTTTTTCACTCTGCGTCATCCTGGAATGGGCATGGGCATGGACACTCAACGTCCTACTGGTCTTGCATTGTACATGATGTCAAAAAGCTGTGACTGGTTGGGAAACCAAAACATGCAGCTTTGGGGGACTAGTTGGGTAGTGGGGTGGAAGCCTGCAGGAGCCTTTAATAAGGTAGTGTTCTTATGTAGAGTGTGTGGGGGAGTACGTGTTATAGTAGCGCAAGGGTAGGAATTGAAAGCCTATTTAAACCCAAGAACGAGAGAGTTTAGCCCCGGTGCGTGTGAGCCTGGTGTTTTGGTACTTGCTGAAGGCCCAGGTGAACTGTCTAGACCCAATTCCAGCAGCCTGTAAAACAGCTAAATGCTGCTGCAGCTGGACAGGACTGGACTAGGTGGAACTATGGTTTAGGACAGTATTTACCCAGGAATTCTGCATTGTGGCCATTCATCCCTGGGCACATACTGCATACTACCCTGGGAAGAAGTCCATTGGACGAAACGCATCGGGGTCACGTCAGACACCAGAAGTGGCATCATCACGCATGTTGGAAGTGCCACTGTAGCCATTTTAATTGAGGATTACAAGCTTTTAACAAGTGTTTGTAAGTATTTGGTGTTTAATAAATACCGGATTTTAACTTGTATTGCTGCACTGTGGACCCTTTTTGTTATCTTTGCACGGGGCATTCCTGACATTGAGGAATGGAGAACCAGGAGGAGTGCTGTTGAAAAGAATGTTGTGGAAAAGAGCATTTACATACTATCATTTGGTAAGGTGCATGGAGTGACCACATGGTGACTAGTGGGTTTGGCAACACCTTGCACACTAGTGATAAGATAGTATATAATTATGCATGCTAAATGTGAGTGCACCATTGCACATTTTGGATTTTTAAAATGGTATTACACTATATATTTTTTCTTTTTGTTTTCAGAGTTTTTTTTCATACATATTCTTGTATATGAGGAAGAGCGTTCCTCAGAGAGGATTGGTTAATTAGGCATGAAAGTTTTCACATTTGGTAAGGTGCATGGTGGATCACAATACACATGGTGGATTCATTACTGTGTTTAAAGGAACATACAGGTACCCTCTACCAATGGGTAGGTCAGGTGCTAGTAAGGTTTATTTTTACTAGGTTATCCAGCAGAGGCAAATTTAGGCAGGCTTATGCTGCATGCTAGGCCTGTCTGTTTTGATCTGGGGGCTAGGAGTGGTCAGAGTAGCAGTGGGTGTTACCACCTGTGCTCTAATTCTGGGGCGCCTCCTCTGTTTCCAGAGCGAAGGTTCTGGAAAGGGGGCTGGGCCCAGAACTGGAGCGGCAGGCAACTTGTGTATGAGCCCTGACCAATCCCCAACTGGTATTGGAACAGGGTGGGCCTGATATATAAGCTGAGGGGAGATGCCACTAAGGGGGAGAAGTCGGCTGAGTGAAGTGAGGAATGGCATGTTAGACAGTCGGCCATCCCCATCTGGGGGGGGGGGGGGGTGCGCCGATCGCAGGAGAGAACTGTGAGGGAACATTGCCTCTACACGGTCATTGGTAATGTGTCTGCCACCACACGGTCGGATGGCAGGAAACTCCTGGAGCAGAGGGGCAGGAGAAGCTGTCGGAATGCATGTTCCAGTCATCAAGGACTCAGGGCTGTTGGAAGGTCGTTGAGTGTTACCACAGTGGAGGGCTGGAGGTGCCAAGGAGTCTGTGAGGGAACTCTGCTATCACACGGTCATTAGCAGAGTCTTCATCAAACACACGGTGGATAATGGGGAGTCCTGAATCAGAAAAGAGACTGTGGGGATCTGTGTCAAGTCGATGTGGCCTGCAGGCTCATGATTTGCAAGTTGGGCTGGCTGGGAACAGTAGTCCATTTTCCTAGAAGACATGCTTTTAACCCACTAGGCCTCCGGGGAGAGGTTCTGCAGGCCTCAGGCCTAGTAGCAACGAGCAACCAGAGACAGTAGAGGGGTTTATTCAGAGTGGGCCCCTACTATCCAATAGAAGAGGATGTGTCATACTTCAATTAGTAACTACAAGTTTTGTGCAGGAGGAACCAAGTCTGTACGGTCAGAAACAAGTTTTGGGCAGGAGGTGAAAGGAAGCTAAGACCATCATTTTGACACGGTCCAAAGTGAACTCTTAAGGCCCATAAACACGATCTGACTTTTTGACAACAAACATGCAAATTAGCTGTTTTAAGGCAACATCTGACCATGTGTACACTCCATCGGACAAACTTTTTCGGTTTTCATCGGACAAAAGTTTGCTCTGCAAACAGACAAACTTTTCGGCAACAAAAGTCCGATGGAGCAAAGTCAGATTGTGTGTACAGAAAACCATTGGACTTTATTCCAAAGTACAAACACGCATGCTCAGAACCAATGCAAAAGATCAGACAACAATACAGAAGTTGACCAAAGGGTGGCGGTAAAGAGCAGGAAAAAAACGTGATTTGGTGAAAGTTGGCTGAAAAAGTCCTGCCGTTTGTATGCAATACAAGTTCACGACCAACGCCCTTTGGACAGAAATCCACGGAAAAGTTTGTTTAAAGTCTGATCGTGTGTACGAGGCTTTAGAGACAGTAGTCTGCAGAGGTTGGGCCGCAGGAAGAGCAACAGTCTGCATGGAGATGCAGGAGGAGATTAATACTAAATTCTATATGCACATTAAAGCGGTT
Organism: Lithobates sylvaticus; assembly: GCA_028564925.1. Lineage (NCBI taxonomy): Eukaryota > Metazoa > Chordata > Amphibia > Anura > Ranidae > Lithobates > Lithobates sylvaticus. Next base: position 742,153,208 of record CM053026.1, on the reverse strand, counting down.
CTGCACTGTCTTTATATATTTTTTTTTTTTTTACTGCAATGCAATGGCTTATGCAATGCAGTTTAGGTACTCACGTGTCCTTTGATGTAAACCGGCAGCAGTTTCTTTCAAAAAGATTGATGATTTCTAGAAATTTTTTCATGCTGGGGGCCATCTTGCCTGTGGGCATTTGAACCCATACAGGCACTTCAGATGGCCCAGCATGCACCGCCGTTACTGCGCCGATCTCGCCCGTGCGCAGTAACGGCGAAGTGCAGCTCACGTTCTCCGAAATCTCGCGAGATTTCGGAAGATGTGGCCGACATCTTGCGAGATTTCGGAAGATGTGGCCGACATCTCGCGAGATTTCGGAAGATGTCCGCACTGACTCCTGGGAACAATGACACCAGATCCCAGGAGACAGTGCGGCCTGACGACGATCGACGCAGAGACCCCGCCCACCGCCGCAGAGACAGAGGACAGGAAGTCAGCGATTATCAAGGTAAGTGAAAAAAAAAAAAAAAAAAAAAACACATTTCATTTAGTACTCTTTGCCTGATTTGGAAGGCAAAGAGATTTACTAAATGAAATGTGTGCAGAACCGCTTTAAGTCTTCTGGCTCTAACTTTATTCAGAGTGTACTCAAATCCTTAAATATGATGGCAAAGACTTATCCTATGGGCATCTCATATTCCTATCCCTATCCAAGTTGTACCCTGTTCATTGTCTCTGGAAGTGATGTATGAAGTCTGGCAGTGGGGTTATTTGGCAGATTGTTTGTTATTAGCTGCAACACCATGGCTACATTATATATATATATATATATATATATATATATATATATATATATATATATATATATATATATATATATATATAGTGTATTATTATCTTATTGGGAGCTTTTGATATCCATTGGGAGGAGAGTGAGGAAGATTTTCCAGAAGGGATACAAGTTCTCAAGAGAAGAGGTTTATGGGAGTCACATGGAAGGCTGATTGTGAAAATTTGAAGGGTAAGGGTATATATAGAACGCATCTTGATGGAGATGTTTTTTTGATAAATTCTTAATGTAAGCATAATATAAGAATGTAGTTTGTGCACATATGGAGTTATGGAGTTAAAACGTACTACATCCTATTCAGCTTTTTTCTTTTTGAGATTACCTGTCTTGTCGAGTGGAGCACTATTAAAGATCCAGGATCAGTGAAAACGGTGTGGATTCTATGCTTTTAAGATGTTGATAATCCCCGGATGGACATTTTGTGGACTGTGGTGGAAAAGACATTAGTAGTTAGCGCTGATTTTTTAACTAATAGGAACTTAAAGCCTATTTAAACCCAAGAACGAGGGAGTTTAGCGTCGGTGTATGCGAGCCTGGTATTTTGGTCAGCAAAGCCAGTCTTTAAACAGGACCGCAGGAAATGTTTCTTGTGATGTTGACCAAGGCGAAGGCAGAGCTCCTCTGGACTGGACGGCTTAAGTAGGCAGGACTGACGAGCAGGATCATCAACAGCTGAGTAACTGTGGAGAGAGTTGGGAGCTGGCAATTAGCCAACAGCTGAGCGGCCAGCTCAGAGAAGGAAGGGCTAAGCCCAGCCCTGACACTTGTGCCTTTTGCCCACATCAAAATACTGGGCTCTCATGCATAGGAGCTAAACACCAGATGTGCTTAAGGCTCTAGTTGTGGTGACTGCATTAGTTTTCTATTATCAAAATGCGTTCCGGGCCCTGGAGGTTCTGCAGGCAGGCAGTGCGGTCTTTTAGTTTCCCCATTCTGCAAAATGTAAAGCTTGCTTCAAACTCTACATGGTCCTGAACTGGAATCTCATCCCTACTGCTCACAGGACCCAGATGACAGAGCAGTAAAGAAAGTGCGCAAGTGAACCCATTGGCTGTTGACTTCCCCTCTAGATGAAGGGGTGTAGCATGGGTGGGGCCACAAGGGTGGGTGCAAAAATTGTACCTTCCAAACAGCCCGGATTCCGCAGGACCATCGCAGGATTTGAACAAAATCCCAGCATCCTGTGTATCCAGACTAATTCCCCGATCCCAGTGCTAGAACAAGTTCTGGCACTTGGCTCTTCAAATTCACCTGGCAGGGGCACGCTAGCAATCTCCCCCTCTGCATTATGTGGCATTTTTACCCGCCGGTTGCCTGTAACAAATCGTGCCAGAGTCAATGGAATCTGGGCTCCTTCTTGGCTCTGACGTGTATCATACACAAGAGAAGGAGGAGGAACGGGACAGAGATGTGCCCTTGTTTTGAGCCCTGCTGATCAGAGGTCTGTTTCAGATTTTAAGGGAGGGAAAATTGCACTGGGAGGGGGGGGGGGGGTATATGACCTGTAGGGGGTGGTTGATGAGGACATTTAACGAAGATTTGTGCTAGGGTGGACTTATGCTGGGAGGAGTAATGGGGGAAAGGGGAATGGTAAGTGGATGTGTGCATGGAAGGCGTTTTGGGAGGGGAGAGGATTTGTGCTAGAAGGCGATGAGATGTTTGACAGGGGGAGGATTTGTGCTAGAAGAAGGGGATTGTAGGAGGGAAGATTTGCGCTAGAAGGTAGGGGGTTAGAGGGGGAGGATTTGTGGTAGAAGGGAGGAGATGATTTGTGTTAGGAGGGGGGATCTGTGCTAGAAGGGGGGATTTGTGCTGGAAGTGGGGGATTTGAGGAAAAGGGATTGGTGCTAGATGGTAGCGGGATGGAGAGGATTTGTGCTAGAAGGGGAGAGGGGATTTGTGATGGGAGGGGGGATTGGAGGAGGGAAGATTTGTGCTAGAAAAAGGGGATTGGAGGAGGGAGGATTTGCGCTAGAAGGTAGAAAATGATTTGTGCTAGGAGGGGGTTTGTTGCTAAAAGGGGGGATTGGGGGGGGGAGGATTTGTGCTGGAAATGGGGGATTGGAGGGGGAAGGATTTGTGCTGGAAGGGGAGAAAGGATTTGTGATGGGAGGGGGGATTGGAGGAGGAAGGATTTGTGCTAGAAGAAGGGGATTGGAGGAGGGAGGACTTGTGGTAGAAGGGGATTGGAGTAGGGAGGATTTGCGCTAGAATAAGGGGATTGGAGGAGGGAGGACTTGTGCTAGAAAGTAGAAAAATGATTTGTGCTAGGAGGGGTTTTTTTGCTAAAAGGGGGGATTGTGGGGAGGATTTGTGCTGGAATTGGGGGATTGGAGGGGGAAGGATTTGTGCTGGAAGGGGAGATAGGATTTGTGATGGGAGGGGGTATTGGAGGAGGGAGGATTTGTGCTAGAAGAGGGGGATTGGAGGAGGGAGGACTTGTGCTAGAAGGGGATTGGAGGAGGGAGGATTTGTGTTAGAAAGTAGGAAATGATTTGTGCTAGACGAAGGGGATTGGTGGAGGGGGGGGGGGTTTGCACTAGAAGAAGGGGATTTGAAGAGGGAGGATTGCGATAGAAAGTAGGAAATGATTTGTGATAGTAGGGGGATTTTGTTGCTTGAAAGGGGGATTGGAGGGGGAAGGATTTGTGCTGGAAGTGGGGGATTGGAGGGGGAAGGATTTGTGCTAGATGGGGAGAGGGGGATTTGTGATCAGAGGGGGTTTGGGCGGGGTGGTCACAGAGCTTTGTGCTGGAAGGGGATAAGGATTTGGGAGTACGGTAAGGCACAGATGTCCTACTATGTAATATATATATACACAGTATCTAAAATAAGTGAGTACACCCCTCACATTTTTGTAAATATTTTATTCTATCTTTTCATGTGACAACACTGAAGAAATGACACTTTGCTACAATGTAAAGTAGTGAGTGTACAGCTTGTATAACAGTGTAAATTTGCTGTCCCCTCAAAATAACTCAACAAACAGCCATTAATGTCTAAACCGCTGGCAACAAAAGTGAGTACACCCCTAATTTGGCCTAAAGTGTCAATATTTTGTGTGGCCACCATTATTTTCCAGCACTGCCTTAACCCTCTTGGGCATGGAGTTCATCATAGTTTCACAGGTTGCCACTGGATTCCTCTTCCACTCCTCCATGAGGACATCACTGAGCTGGTGGATGTTAGAGACCTTGTGTTGCTCCACCTTACATTTGAGGATGTCCCACAGATGCTTAATAGGGTTTAGGTCTGGAGAAAAGCTTGGAAAGTTCATCACCTTTACCCTCAGCTTATTTAGCAAGGCAGTGGTCATCTTGGAGAGTATTTATCGCCAGGATAGGGGCGTAGCTATGGGGGCGAAATACGCCCCTAGCCTGGCGAATTTATTTATGGCCCAATGGGAGGAGGACGCCGTCTATAGCCAGGGCAGACCTGAGGTCACCCTTTGGGCAAGATATATAGACGACGTCCTCCTCCTCTGGCATGGCACCTTGCCCCATTTGGAAGAGTTCATGAACTCTCTGAATTCTAATGATAGGGGTATCTGTTTTACATATGAGGCTAGCCAACAAGAGATCCACTTTTTGGATTTAAAAATTTCTGTGAAGGGTGATAAGTTTACAACTTCCACCTTTTTTAAACCTACTGATCGGAATTCATATATCCCAGTAGAGAGCTGCCATCACGCCTCCTGGCTCCGATCAGTCCCAAAAAGCCAATATGTACGATTGAAAAGAAACTGCACTGACCCCAAACAATTTATAGAACAGGCGGAATCGCTGACTGCCAAATTTTTGGAGAAGGGCTACTCTGAACATACCCTGGTAAACACACTTCAACAAGTCTCCCTATTGGATAGGTCTGAGCTCTTAAAAGAAAAAACTCCTTCGGCCAATGGTGATAGGAGCTTTGTAGTTCCCTTTGTCACTAACTATTCAAACCAGCACCAGAAGGTTAAACACATCATGGCTAAACATTGGTACATCCTAAAGAACGATCGTGTTTTAAAAGACATTGTCCCTAATAAACCTTAAGCACTTGTTGTTGCTGCTTAATTTTTTAGGTATTTGAGTCCAGCGCAATTTTCCTTACATTTGTCACAGTACATGTTGGCATTCATGGTTCCCTCAATGAACTGTAGCTCCCCAGTGCCGAGAGCACTCATGCAGCCCCAGACCATGACACTCCCACCACCATGCTTGACTGTAGGCAAGACTGAGCACTGACCCCCCCCCCCATCCCTTCAACCTCTGCAGCAATGCTGGCAGTACTCATACGTCTATTTCCTAAAGACAACCTCTGGATATGACGCTGAGCACGTGCACTCAACTTCTTTGGTCGACCATGGTGAGGCCTGTTCTTAGTGGAACCTGTCCTTTTAAACCGCTGTATGGTCTTGGCCACCGTGCTGCAGCTCAGTTTCAGGGTCCTGGCAATCTTCTTATAGCCTAGGCCATCTTTATGTAGAGCAACAATTCTTTTTTTCAGATCCTCAGAGAGTTCTTCACCTGAGACCTTGTAACACTAATGAGTCACATGACACAGGGGAGGGAAAATGGCTAATTGGGTCCAATTTGGACATTTTCCCTTAGGGGTGTACTCACTTTTGTTGCCAGCGGTTTAGACATTAAAGGCTGTGTGTTGAGTTATTTTGAGGGGACAGCAAATTTACACTGTTATACAAGCTGTACACTCACTACTTTACATTGTAGCAAAGTGTCATTTATTCAGTGTTGTCACATGAAAAGATATAATAAAATATTTACAAAAATGTGAGGGGTGTACTCACTTTTGTGAGATACTGTGTGTGTGTGTGTGTATATATATATATATATATATATATATATATATATTCTGATGGAAGGGACTCAGGGAGTGCTAATGGTAAACTGGTTAGGGGCACAATCAGTGGCGTTGCTAGGAGGTGGCTTTTGGGGCCCATACCCCCGAGTCTCTGCAGGGGTCCCCAAGGGGAGGGGAGGCTCTCTGGGGACCCTGATGTAAGTGGGGTGCTCTCTGGGGACCCTGATGCAAGGGGGAGGCTCTTTGGGGACCCTGATTTAAGGGGGAGGCTCTCTGTGAACCCTGCTGTAAGTGGGGGAGGCTCTCTGGGGACCCTGATGTAAGTGGGGGGGCTCTCTGGGGACACTGATGCAAGGGGGAGGCTCTTTGGGGACCCTGATTTTAAGGGGGAGGCTCTCTGGGGACCCTGATTTAAGGGGGAGGCTCTCTGTGGACCCTGATTTAATGGGGATGCTCTCTGGATACCCTGATGCAAGGAGGAGACTCTCTGGGGACCCTGATGTAAATGGGGGGCTCTCTGGGGACCCTGATGCAAGGAGGAGGCTCTCTGGGGACCCTGATGTAAGTGGGGGCTCTCTGGGGACCCTGATGTAAGGGGGGCTCTCTGGGGACCCTGATGTAAGTTGGAGGCTCTCTGGGGTGCCTGATGTGAGTGGGGGGCTCTCTGGGGACCCTGATGCAAGGGGGAGGCTCTTTGGGGACCCTGATTTTAAGGGGGATGCTCTCTTGGGACCCTGATTTAAGGAGGAGGCTCTCTGGGAACCCTGATTTAAGGAGGAGGCTCTCTGGGAACCCTGATTTAAGGAGGAGGCTCTCTGGGAACCCTGATTTAAGGAGGAGGCTCTCTGGGAACCCTGATTTAAGGGGGAGGCTCTTTGGGGACCCTGATTTTAAGGGGGATGCTCTCTGGGGACCCTGATTTAAAGGGAGGCTCTCTGGGAACCCTGATTTAAGGAGGAGGCTCTCTGGGGACCCTGATGTAAGGGGGCTCTCTGGGGACCCTGATGTAAGTGGGAGGCTCTCTGGGGTGCCTGATGTGAGTGGGGGGCTCTCTGGGGACCCTGATGCAAGGGGGAGGCTCTTTGGGGACCCTGATTTTAAGGGGGATGCTCTCTGGGGACCCTGATTTAAGGGGGAGGCTCTCTAGGAACCCTGATTTAAGGAGGAGGCTCTCTGGGAACCCTGATTTAAGGGGGAGGCTCGCTGGGAACCCTGATTTAAGGAGGAGGCTCTCTGGGAACCCTGATTTAAGGGGGAGGCTCGCTGGGAACCCTGATTTAAGGAGGAGGCTCTCTGGGGATCCTGATTTTAAGGGGGATGCTCTCTGGGGACCCTGATTTAAGGGGGAGGCTCTCTGGGAACCCTGATTTAAGGAGGAGGCTCTCTGGGGATCCTGATTTTAAGGGGGATGCTCTCTGGGGACCCTGATTTAAGGGGGAGGCTCTCTGAGAACCCTGATTTAAGGGGGAGGCTCTCTGGGAACCCTGATTTAAGGAGGAGGCTCTCTGGGGACCCTGATGTAAGGAGGAGGCTCTCTGGGAACCCTGATTTAAGGAGGAGGCTCTCTGGGAACCCTGATTTAAGGAGGAGGCTCTCTGGGAACCCTGATTTAAGGAGGAGGCTCTCTGGGAACCCTGATTTAAGGAGGAGGCTCTCTGGGAACCCTGATTTAAGGGGGAGGCTCTTTGGGGACCCTGATTTTAAGGGGGATGCTCTCTGGGGACCCTGATTTAAAGGGAGGCTCTCTGGGAACCCTGATTTAAGGAGGAGGCTCTCTGGGGACCCTGATGTAAGGGGGCTCTCTGGGGACCCTGATGTAAGTGGGGGGCTCTCTGGGGACCCTGATGCAAGGGGGAGGCTCTTTGGGGACCCTGATTTTAAGGGGGATGCTCTCTGGGGACCCTGATTTAAGGGGGAGGCTCTCTAGGAACCCTGATTTAAGGAGGAGGCTCTCTGGGAACCCTGATTTAAGGGGGAGGCTCGCTGGGAACCCTGATTTAAGGAGGAGGCTCTCTGGGAACCCTGATTTAAGGGGGAGGCTCGCTGGGAACCCTGATTTAAGGAGGAGGCTCTCTGGGGATCCTGATTTTAAGGGGGATGCTCTCTGGGGACCCTGATTTAAGGGGGAGGCTCTCTGGGAACCCTGATTTAAGGAGGAGGCTCTCTGGGGATCCTGATTTTAAGGGGGATGCTCTCTGTGGACCCTGATTTAAGGGGGAGGCTCTCTGAGAACCCTGATTTAAGGGGGAGGCTCTCTGGGAACCCTGATTTAAGGAGGAGGCTCTCTGGGGACCCTGATGTAAGGGGGGCTCTCTGGGGACCCTGATGTAAGGGTATATGTACACACACACTCTGGGGATATATACACACACACACGTATATTACTGTATATCCACGTGTATGCCCACCCAAGCGTATGACTTTTTTTACTACGCTGCTATGGGCTCTAGCCCTAGATCTTTTGTAGACCCAGCAACTCCCCTGGGCACAATACTTATCTTGTGCCGGCATCCCACGCTATGCTACTGTCTAAGTGGAAGCCTCCAAACTCTCTTGATAACTATCCATTAGTTCAGCTCTGCAACAGCAGCTTCCGGTGAACTTTCCAGGTAGCAGCTGCCTCTAACAGATGGAGAGAGGTCTTGGCTTAATAGATAGAAGAGAGAGAACCAGAAAGCCCTAACAAACCTTGACCTTTACTGATAGTAGTTTAAAATAAAGAAATTACCACCAATGACTGTATGATAAAAGAGAAGGGAGGCATTTGAGGGGGGTGTCACCCCCATAGTGTCACTTTATTAGCTTCATGCCCCTAGCAGCTCATCGGCACAGCTGGAGTCATTGTAGATGAAGTATTTTGTTTCTGACATTTCCAAGTCACGCGGTCACATCTCCGTTGTTGTAAGTACAGTATGAAAAGTTTCTGTTTTCCTCCATAAAAAAAGAGCAGCGCGGCGCTTGCCTTGTTATTGCCGAAGCTGTGCTGCTACTTAATGCATTAGCTTATTTTATCCATTGTTGAAAGGGTTGCCTAATCCGCTTATTAATAAATAATGCACTAATGTACTGTGTAATGAAAAGCAATTATCATAGCAATTTATCAACGTGCATTACAGCACATACGGTCTATTTCTGTCCATATGCACACACGAAGAGCTGGACACCAGGGTGAGAGTTAATGCCGAGTGTGAGCCATTACTGACCTGATAGTGGAAGTAAATTTGCTTGTACTGGTTCCATATATCAGCTACGGGAGTAAAGGGTATTTTTCATATCAGGCAAGACTGCATGAAGCCAACATTGCTCCAAGATAGCTCCATCTCCATTAGGTAAATCGGCAAACAGTAAACCCAGATGTACTGTGAGAGGAGATACTCCAAGAAATATATAGATCATTTCTGGATAAAGTAGTAAGTCACATTTAACTGGACTTGCTCTGTACCATGTTCCTATTTTTATTTCGTAGCTTCTCCAAGCCACTTCTTCAGTTTATATCCAAAAAGGTAGCACAGTCACCTTAAAGCGGTATTAACCACTTCAGCCCCGGACCAATTTGCAGCCAAAGGACCAGGCCCCTTTTTGCGATTCGGCACTGCGTCGACAATTGCGCGGTCGTGCAACGTGGCTCCCAAACAAAATTGGCGTCCTTTTTTTCCCACAAATAGAGCTTTCTTTTGGTGGTATTTGATCGCCCCTGCGTTTTTTATTTTTTGCGCTATAATAAAAAATAGAGAGACAATTTTGAAAACAATTCAATATTTTTTCTTTTTGCTATAATAAATATCCCCAAAAAATATATAAAAAAACATTTTTTTGATCGATCAAAATTCTTTTGATTGGTACTCTCCTCTTAGCCGGCTTCCGGGTCTTCAGGGAGTTCCGTCTGAGATCTGGTAACGTCACGGACATCGACGTGACCAGACTCCAGTGACGTTGAAGTTCTGATTGAACGTAACACATACAGGGGGGAGGAGCTATGCATGACGTCACCCGCTGCTGCCCTACGGAACTGACATGATTGTCGGCTTTACATGCTGTGTTTTTATCATCTTTATGTGAGTAGTTTGTGTTTGCACACAAAAATGAAATCTTATACTTAAGCGGTGAGCACTTAGATCTTTTCTTTCTACCCATGACCTGGCGTCCTTGCTGAGATCTAAGGAGACGTGAGAGAAGTTTATGGTCCGTGTTAACCCTTTTGATACCCGCTTGCATGACCACCTGTTTGCACAGGGGTCCATGCCATAAGGTGAGAGTGATTAGTTAGACCGGAGGTGGAGGGATTGTCACGCTACTGTGGAAAAAAAAAATGACTTATGTCAGTGCTACAGTTTGAATTTAAAAAGTATGTGTGTGAACTGTGAAGTTAAGTCATGGATTGTGGAAACTAACTAGTGTCGGGGGATTGTATATAGTGTATACCACATTTACCACTGACTAATGCAGAGTTGCAACGCAAGGAGATCAGCTAAAAGTAGTTGAATCTGTATGTGCGTTATAATTAATCAAAATTAGTCGATTAATCGATTTAAAAAAAATTGATTAATCGAACCCGAAAATGTTAATCAGTAACAGCCCTAATTTTTAGACAAATTACCAATATTGAATAATACATTTATATGGAATAAACATTGTAGCATGTATGGCTAGTATTGATATTTTTCTTATACTAGTTCCTTAAAGGGAAACGGTAATGGTTTGAGGTCAACATTTTATTTATTTTTTATTTTTTGTTAAGTTTGTGTTTTTAAAGGTTTACCCATGAAAAGAAACACACAGAAAATAATAATTGCCTTCAGACTCTCGCTCTCTAATTGAAATTCCATAAAATACTGTAAGAACAGAGAAGGCAGAAAGGAGTAGTGGAGGTGAGGAGCTATGCCTATGACACATTTAATAATAAAATTGAAGCTGGAGCTGCTAAGATTAATTAACTTAAGAGCAGCTGGCTGGAAGTTTAATTATGGTTAATATTTACTTACAAATGTAACAATGTTGTATTTTAATTTTTTTACTTTAGCTCATAGAACATAACAGATTAAAAAAATGAAAATAGCTAAAAATGACTATACATTCCCTTTAAATCTGTTTTAAAGGGCAAGTAGCCCTTCACCAAAATGATTCCTCCAAGGTCTATTACTTTACACGGCTCCTCTTATAGGCTTATTAGTTTCTGTCAGCTCCAGCGAATGCTGTCGTTTTACCTTGACCCTTTATGTATTAGCAGATTATGTTTGCCATGATCAATGCAACCTTTAAGATCATATTGATTCTGTCCCTCTATTGATCCAAACAAATCTAAGCAGGTTTCTTTAGATGGTGCTATATCTTTAATGGAGTTGAAATTCAATACCATACAGTAACTTCTTAACATTGAAAGCTTCATTTACCAGTAAATAATTACCTTTGTTAATAGCCAGTAACATCATATTAGTCAGGGACCAGAAAAATCTGTTCTTAATATACTGTAGGAGCTAGCTCCATAAGCAAAGGGCCAGTATGGTTCCCCCAAAACTGCAAAGAGGGCTTGGTCAAATGTTGTTGATGTGTGTTTAGGTAAAACCCATTCTCTAGCTCTAGTGTCAATACTGTGTTAGCCCCCGTCTGAATTTAATGTAGCACCTTCCTAGTTAGGTTGCCAGGATGCTATGTAAATCTATTTTTTTGGGGATCCTCTGTAGTCAGTGGAGCAGTTGTTGATTGCTTTTGACTGTTCTGGATCTCACAGGATGCAGGTTTGATTGCCTCTCCTTGCTTTTCAGAGGCTTCTGGAAAATAGGGGGTTGAGTAAGGCAAATGGGTAGCCTGCATATTTAATGTGCTCCAACCATACCCTGGTGGTGTGCCCAGAAGGTGGCTGGAGAGGAACATCAATATTTTGAGATATAGGGTAGAGGGGCTCTGCCGTGAATGCAGCCCCACCATCGCCATGAATGCAGCCCCACCATTGCCATGAATGCAGCCCCACAGTTGCCATGAATGCAGCCCCACCGTTGCCATGAATGCAGCCACACAGTTGCCATGAATGCAGCCCCGCCGTTGCCATGACTGCAGCCCCGCCATTGTCGTGATTGCAGCCCCGCCATTGTCGTGATTGCAGCCCCGCCATTGTCGTGATTGCAGCCCCACCATTGTCGTGATTGCAGCCCCACCATTGTCGTGATTGCAGCCCCACCATTGTCGTGATTGCAGCCCCACCATTGTCGTGATTGCAGCCCCACCATTGCTGTGATTGCAGCCCCACCATTGCTGTGATTGCAGCCCCACTGTTTCCATAAATGCAGCCCCACTGTTTCCATAAATGCAGCCCCACCGTTGCCATAAATGCAGCCCCACCGTTGCCATGAATGCAGCCCCACCATTACCGTAAATGCAGCCCCACCTTTTCCATGAATTCAGCCCCCCCATTTCCAGAAATGCAGCCCCCCCATTGCCAGAAATGCAGCACCCCCATTGTCAGTGCTGCCTGATAGATGCCCATCTGCAACCTCGGATGGGACAGGGAGGGGGCGGGACGAGCATCAACAGATTAAATACAGCAGAATCTGTTTTCTTGGCGGCCTCTTTAATACAAAGTCCCGCCTCCTATGATGGACAGAACAGTCATCCAATGGCAGCGCAGGAGACGGATTTCCTATTATAGAGGCTGCCTCGTAAACAGGAAATATTCCTGTGTGTACGGCACTTATGCTGCCCCCTCCCTGTCCCCTCCAAGGCAGCCAGCATGTATATCTTTTGTGGCCCCCAGCACTCAGGTATTCGTTGGGTCCCACAAAAGATATACATGTCCAAATTACCAGGTGGGCTGTTTGAAACTGGAATGCAGACTGCGATTGGCCCACGGGCCGAACTTCAGACATGCCTGAACTACATGGACATAAAAATGTTTATGATATTGATTGCAACTTTAAACATTGTTATTCACACCTACATATCTTAATGTTACGTACCAATTGTTTTGTGGTATTTGTACCACTGCTCCCACCCCCCCTTACTTCTTTATTTTGTACCCTCTATTGCTTTACTTGAAAAACTTTAATAAAAATATAGTCAACCTAAAAGCGGCACTGCTGAGCCTGCACCCTCTCTTTCAGTCCATCGTACTTCTGTTACCTCACTCCCAGTAACGGAATGGGATCCTGCCGTGCACCTATTAACTCCTACTTTACTGTACCCTTGTGATCAGGCCATGAACCTCCGTAATGCAGGTTTGGTTCCAGTTGCAACTGGAAAAAGACTACTGGGGAGAGGAGCCAGAACATCAACCCCCATTGGTACCGGAGGTGTCATCGGTATCGGGTACCACGCTTAATGACTGACTGCGTTGTAGCCTGTTCTCGACCTCCATTACCCATGGCAAATACATTTCTCTTCCTGCTTGTCTTGCTGAGTAGACCTTTGGTAGAGATTTGTCTTCATACCCCACATGTGCTTTACCCTGGTTCGTTTGATATGCCAAAACCAATATGTACCCCTTTAAATAGCTTAAGACCAGGTTCGGAACAGTTATTGTAACTTTACTTAGTTTCTGGCAATATAGTTCAACATGAATTATGTCCGCAACCTGCCCTTAACTACAACTATTTGGCTGCCCATCCATACCTCTACCAAGCAGTAGTCCATACTGGGGCTGCTGGTTGATCCCAGAATCTTCAGTGCCTCTGGCAGACTGCAAGGCGGAGCAGCAGCCCTCTCCCACAGTAGTTATTGCTTGTCCATCCTAATATGGCCTGTTCGAGAGCCTTAAACCCAGCCTTCCTTTGTCACCGGTGGGTAGGCTGGATCCAAAAAGTCCAGGACCTGCAGAACACACACAAACTTTCTCCTGGGCCAGCCAGTAGTTAAATCAATACACCTGAATCCAACCTGTCTACATGCTGGTCTCTTCTTTAGGAAATATGTTTCTGCTCACCAATCCTTAGTGCTTTAGTGGTGATCAATCTGTACATCTCAAATTAATCATTCCCAGTGTTAATTGGTAACACTGTGCTCAGTTGTTTTCAGTTGGTCTCAACTGACTAAACTTTTATTAAAAGAAAATCCATAAAGCACAAACACTATGTCCTGTTGTTACTATACAGTAGGAATACCTCCCAAACTTCTGGGATGGGAATGTGGGACAACATATGTATGTAATGGCCACATCTTTGCCATACAATCATGTAGATATGAATGTCAAATTATAGTACAAGGAAATAATAATATACAGGATTTGAAACTTTTATTCACTGCTACTTTTCTTTTTTAATAGCGTGTTAAAAATAAACAATGAATAATTTGAATGATGGATTTAAAGTTTAGTGCAATTTAAACAAGTTTGTTAACCACTTACCCACTGGGCACTTAAACCCCCTTCCTAACCAGACCAATTTTCAGCTTTCGGTGCTCTCACACTTTGAATGACAATTACTCCGTCATGCAACACTGAACCCAAATGAATTTTGTGTCCTTTTTTTCACACAAATAGAGCTTTCTTTTGGTGGTATTTAATCACTGCTGGGTTTTTTAATTTTTGCGCTATAAATCAAAATATACTGAAAATTCGGTAAAAAAAATAAATAAAAATTCTTTGTTTCTATTAAAATTTATTGGCGAGTATTGGCGAGTATTGGCAGAGTATTGGCAGAGTATTGGCGAGTATTGGCAGAGTATTGGCGAGTATTGGCAGAGTATTGGCGAGTATTGGCAGAGTATTGGCGAGTATTGGCGAGTATTGGCAGAGTATTGGCAGAGTATTGCAGTGTTGCACAGTGGTGGCAGAGCATTGCACAGTGGTTGCAGAGCATTGCACAGTGGTTGCAGAGCATTGCAGTGGTTGCAGAGCGTTGCACGGTGGTTGCAGAGCGTTGCACGGTGGTTGCAGAGCGTTGCACAGTGGGGGCAGAGCGTTGCACAATGGGGGCAGAGCATTGCACAGTGGTGGCAGAGCATTGCACAGTGGTGGCAGAGCATTGCACAGTGGTGGCAGAGCATTGCACAGTGGGGGCAGAGCATTGCACAGTGGTGGCAGAGCATTGCACAGTGGTGGCAGAGCATTGCACAGTGGTGGCAGTGTATTGACCAGCGCTGTGGGCACTACACATCCAGCCCACAGCGCTGGTCCCGTCTCTCCCTCTCTCCGCTTCTCTCCTCTCTGTACCGATCGGTACAGAGAGGAGAGGGAGGAACCGGCGTCATGACGTGACGCCGGTTTGTGTACATGTGATCGCTCCGTCATTTGACGGAGCGATCACGTGGTAAACGGCCGCTATCAGCGGCCGTTTACCGTGATCCGGTCACGGATGTTCCCGAGTGGACGTCCTCCCAGGATAAGCCGACCGCGCTGTAGCCGTCTTTTGACTATAGCGCGGTCGGCATGTGGTTAAAGTAGGTGTAAACTCTATCTGAGTGACATTTACTAAAACATTGGGGGTTGATTTACTAAAACCTGAGAGTGCAAAATCTGGTCCAACTCTGCATAGAAACCAATCAGCTTCCACGTTTTATTGTCAATGCTTAATTGAACAAAATGAAAGGGGTTGTAAAGTCTAAACATTTTTTATAATGAAATAAATGTGGCGCTAACTCAAATGCATTATTTAAATAATCACATATTCAATAAATCAGTCAGGTCTATAATTAAAGTGCAAAAAATTGCATGTGCAAAAAAACAAGTAACATTCCTTGATTCTAATCTTTAAAAAGAGTGCATGAGCAATCAAAAATTATTAATAATCATAAAAATGTTGATAGTAGATGTGTAGCAATCAAATGCAGAGAAAAAACATCAATCCTTATAACGTGTATTCACACTTGATTCCACCATCCGTGATTCACCAATAGTGGGCGCCAGCCTCTCACCATAAATAAATATCCAAGTGGCTCTAGTAGCGCTTCTGGTAATTGTGATCTTTAATGGTGGTTTCCGCTCCACTCTTCTCCTTAGAGCACCAGACCAGGCAAAGGTGTAGGCAGTGGTTGGGGATAAACATACAAACAGTGTTCTCCCGCTGTGCAAAATATGTCATCTTCCATTCAAGACTCCTAGGATAAAGGAGATCTCTATAGTGCAGTAATTCCATATAAAATGTATTTCAAAGCAGCAAACTTACATTTAAAATTGGAACATTCAGCATCAATAGATTTATGGACTTCTGGTCTCGGCCGCGACCGGAAATTACATCACCCGACACGTTGCGTCACTGATCACGTGACTTTATCAAGGGATCCCCATTCCTTGCATTAAGGTGAAAAATGTTTAGGTGTCAGCATCGCCCCTTCAGCCCCCCTTTAGTTACCTGAGACCCCTTACTATCCAGCGGCCATAGCTCTTAAAGAGACTTTTTATTTTTTTTCAAACTTTTTTTTTTTTTTATTGCATTTTAGTGTAAATATGAGATCAGAGGTCTTTTTGACCCCAAATGTCAGAGAACTCGTGCAGCAAGTGCTCGTTCCTATGCAGAAGCTGCCTATCCCCATTCAGCAAATGCTAATGCGCATGTGCAAAGCCACAGACCAAGATGGGCGAGGATTGAAATGGGCAATGGCGCATCCATACGAGCGCATCTGTTCCTGACTATTGAGGCCACCCTCATCATCTCAGGCTTCACTGTGAGGTACGTGACCCCAGATCCCATATTTAAGACGTCCTGTCATGCTTTTTTTCTATTACAAGGGATGTTTACATTCCTTGTAATAGGAATAAAAGTGACACCATTTTTTTTTTTAAAGAACACTGTGAAAATTAGAAAAATAAAGTAAAATAAATAAGAAAAAAACAATTATTTAATGCGCCCCGTCCCGCTGAGCTCTCGTGCAGAAGAGAACACGTACTTGAGTAGAGCCTGCATATGAAAACGGTGTTCAAACCACACATGTGAGGTATCACCGCAATCGTTAGAGCGAGAGCAATAATTATAGCTCCAGATCTCCTCTGAAACACAAAATCTGCAACCTGTAGAATTTTTTAAACTTTGCTTATGAAGATTTTTAAGGATAAAAGTTGGTCGCCATTCCACGAGGCGGCGCTATTTTGAAGCGTGACATGTTGCGTATCATTTTACTCTGCGTAACATCATCTTTCGCAATATAAAATAAATTGGGTTAACTTTACTGTTGTCTTATTTTCTTAATTAAAAAAGTGTATTTTTTTCCCCAAAAAGTGCGCTTGTAAGACCGCTGTGCAAATACGGTTTGACAGAAAGTATTGCGACGACCGCCATTTTATTCTCTAGGGTGTTAGTAATATATATATATATATATATCATGTTTGGGGGTTCTAAGTAATTTTCTAGCAAAAAAATAAATAATTTTAACTTTCAAACAACAAGTTTGAAAAATAAGCCCAGTCTTAAGCCCCATACACACGGTCGGACAATCCGCGGACCAGGTCCGTCGGACCATGTCCGTCATACTTTGTCCGATGTTGGTTTTGCGTACACACGGTCGGACAAAGTTGTCGGAAAATCCGATCATTCTGAACGTGGTGACGTTTGTTGCCTACGACGGGACTACGTAG